>JAQSEB010000144.1:0-631021 GCA_030063045.1 Pratylenchus scribneri
AAAACACGGATTCCGCATTCTAGCTAGCTAATCCTGGGAATAGCTGACCCAGGCCAGCTAATTCCGGGAATTCGCAGCTAAGTTAGCTAATATTGGAGAAATTGAAATAAATTTAATAAAAAATAAATAATTTAATTAAAAATCGAATTTTTTTCTCAATGCCTGATTTTAGATCCGATAATTATAATTAGAAATATGAAATAAATTTAAAATTTTTATTTATAATAAAATCAAGAATAATTTAAATAAAGCATCAAAAATAAAGTAAAATCAACAACAAAATTTTATTTTGAAAGAAAAATATTCTTAATCCTCATGTTTATTATCGCATGGATTTGAGCTGTGGCATTTGCTGTTGCATTTCAAATTGTTTTTGAAACATTTGCAGCTTCCTTTCTTGCATGTTTTGGTGCAGCCGCATTTGAAAAAGCCTTGACCTGTTCCCATTGATGACTTCCTGGCAGCCTCCCGAAGACTGATCTCCTTTCCTGGTGGCACATTTTCGGCTGCAATGAAATGTTCTTTGCATGGAGTGAATTGGTTGGAGGTGAATCGCTGTGCCAATACGCCATGTTCTGTGCCGAGTTTGTGCAGTCCTTCTTCGTTCACCTGAATTTTTAATTAAAATATTTAAATATGAATAAATGAAATTGCCTCCAAAACAACGGCTTTCACATTGCCAAATTCCGCTCGGCCTCTGTCCACATCAGGGATTGGGACCATCACTGTTGCGCCAATTTGTTGCAGTGGGAAGCGTTTGGCGGAATTGTTCAGCATTTTGTCCGCTTGTTTCATTTGAGATTTTTTGGCTGCATTCCTTTGTTCCGATGCCTTTTCTTCTTTGTTGCAATGCTGGCAAAGCACATTGGTGCCATATCCTTCCTCGGCTTCATTTTCTTTCACCGAACATGGCGCAATTGCATGGCATGTTTTCTGGCATTTTCTGCATTTGTGGGCGCCTGCTTTCTTTCCACACACCACGCACAAAACCTTAATTGAAAATTATCAACAAAATTTTCATCATTTAATTAATTATTTTAATTATTTGGATTAATTTTAATATGATTAATAAAATTAAAACCTCATTTGATGAAGATGGATTATTTTCATCCGCCTCTTCCGCATCATCAATTTCTTCGATTGTTTGTGCCTCTTCCGCCTCATCAATGTCTTCATTCAATGCCATTTTCAATTGCTCCTCGTTGTGGATTAATTCATTGACATCTTCCGGCAAATTTGCTTTTTGAATGCCCAGTTTTGCCTCACTTCCGAACATGGCCTTGTATGGTGATCGACCTATTCCTGAATATTTTATATTAAAAAATAATTAATCAAAAATAAAACCTTCATGCAGACGAGAATTGATTTGCCATTGGACAAATCGCAGGCCTTCACTCCATTTTGTCGTATGGTTGTCCTTTTTCCAGCAGGCCAGCATTTTGCGGATTTCTTGGTTCAGGCGCTCAATTGATCCTTGTGATTGTGAATGGCGGGCAGAGCCATGCACCATCTTGCAATTTGGCCATAAATTGTGGATTTCTTCGATGACCTAATTTTTAAAAATAAAATTTAATCATTTTAATTAATAAATTTAACCCTGCTTGCTGTAAATTCGCGCCCGTTGTCGGTGTGCAGCAGAACCGGCGCCCCCAAAATTGAAAAGATGTCGACCAATTGCATTGCCACTTCTTCAGCCGTTTTTGATTTCAGCGGCCGAATCATGCAGAATTTTGTGAGGTGGTCTTGGTAGGAGAGCACATATTTGAAGGGGCCGTCAGGTTCGGACTGAAAGTCAATCAAGTCAGCCTTAACAATTATTATTTCATTAATAAGAATTTTTAATTAATTAAATAAACCTGGCATCTGGAATTCATTGCGGATGATACAATCGGCTTCGTGACAATTCCTTTGCGCACTGCAGGTTTTTTCAATTGGCATGTTTCGCATAAAGACAAATATGCGCTAATAATCTCTTGAGTTATATTTGCATATGTTTCTGCCAGTCGATAGTACATTTTTATTCGTCCGCTGTGTCCCAATTCCTCGTGAACCCGGTCTATCACTGCGAAAATGTCCTTAATTTTTAAATATTTAATAATAAACAAAAATTAAAAAACCTCTTTGCAAACAAAGCGTAATTCCGTGCCTTTTTTGATCAGTTTTTGCACCCTGACTCCTTCCACATTCAATTCCAAAATGTCAAATTTGTCCAGCAATCGATAATCGCTCTTTGCTTTCTTGATAGAATGATCATTTTCCAGTTGAATTAATCGTTGTAATTTTGTGGCATATTCTTCGCGGGAAATAATAGGTAAATTCTCAATTTTTGATTCGAATTTTGCTTCCATAATTTCTAGAGGATTTAATTAATAATTTATTATTTCGAGTTTGTAAAATAAATTATAAAAATAGAAATGACATTCGATGTAAATAATTGTTTGGGATAATGGAAAATTATTTTTGAATTTTAAAAATATTGATTTATTCATTATTAAATGTCCGAATTAAAAAATTCGATTTTTAATTAAATTATTTATTTTTTATTAAATTTATTTCAATTTCTCCAATATTAGCTAACTTAGCTGCGAATTCCCGGAATTAGCTGGCCTGGGTCAGCTATTCCCAGGATTAGCTAGCTAGAATGCGGAATCCGTGTTTTAGCTAGCTATTCCCAGGATTAGCTAGGCCGGCTAGCTAAAACGCGGATTCCGCATTTTAGCTAGCTAGTCCCGGGATTAGCTAATTCCGCAAATTAGCTGCAACAAATATATTATATCCATATATGGGGTATTTAAGGGGTTTGAAACATTTTATGGCCTAGGTTTTGAACTTTTTGGAATTTTTTTAATTCCATCGTATTCTCCATCTAATTCTACAGGCGAACGTCAATTTATTTTTATTAAATTCATCCATATTGATTTTTTATGAATTTCTAAAAAATGGCCCCAAATTCAATTATGCCTAGGGAAAATTAGACATTTTCTGGGCTAGGATTTGAATTTTTTGAAATTCTCTTAATGGAATCATATTCTCCATTAAAAAATACAGTACTATATTTTTTATTTTATTAATATACACTCATATTGTTTTTTTATGAATTTTTGAATAAATTATATCCATATATGGGGTATTTAAGGGGTTTGAAACATTTTATGGCCTAGGTTTTGAACTGTTTGGAATTTTTTTAATTCCATCGTATTCTCCATCTAATTCTACAGGCGAACGTTAATTTATTTTTATTAAATTCATCCATATTGATTTTTTATGAATTTGTGAATATATTATATCCATATATGGGGTATTTAAGGGGTTTGAAACATTTTATGGCCTAGGTTTTGAACTTTTTGGAATTTTTTTAATTCCATCGTATTCTCCATCTAATTCTACAGGCGAACGTCAATTTATTTTTATTAAATTCATCCATATTGATTTTTTATGAATTTTTGAATATATTATATCCATATATGGGGTATTTAAGGGGTTTGAAACATTTTATGGCCTAGGTTTTGAACTTTTTGGAATTTTTTTAATTCCATCGTATTCTCCATCTAATTCTACAGGCGAACGTCAATTTATTTTTATTAAATTCATCCATATTGATTTTTTATGAATTTTTGAATATATTATATCCATATATGGAGTATTTAAGGGGTTTGAAACATTTTATGGCCTAGGTTTTGAACTTTTTGGAATTTTTTTTATTCCATCGTATTCTCCATCTAATTCTACAGGCGAACGTCAATTTATTTTTATTAAATTCATCCATATTGATTTTTATGAATTTGTGAATATATTATATCCATATATGGGGTATTTAAGGGGTTTGAAACATTTTATGGCCTAGGTTTTGAACTTTTTGGAATTTTTTTAATTCCATCGTATTCTCCATCTAATTCTACAGGCGAACGTCAATTTATTTTTATTAAATTCATCCATATTGATTTTTTATGAATTTCTAAAAAATGGCCCCAAATTCAATTATGCCTAGGGAAAATTAGACATTTTCTGGGCTAGGATTTGAATTTTTTGAAATTCTCTTAATGGAATCATATTCTCCATTAAAAAATACAGTACTATATTTTTTATTTTATTAATATACACTCATATTGATTTTTTATGAATTTTTGAATATATTATATCCATATATGGGGTATTTAAGGGGTTTGAAACATTTTATGGCCTAGGTTTTGAACTTTTTGGAATTTTTTTAATTCCATCGTATTCTCCATCTAATTCTACAGGCGAACGTCAATTTATTTTTATTAAATTCATCCATATTGATTTTTTATGAATTTGTGAATATATTATATCCATATATGGGGTATTTAAGGGGTTTGAAACATTTTATGGCCTAGGTTTTGAACTTTTTGGAATTTTTTTAATTCCATCGTATTCTCCATCTAATTCTACAGGCGAACGTCAATTTATTTTTATTAAATTCATCCATATTGATTTTTTATGAATTTTTGAATATATTATATCCATATATGGGGTATTTAAGGGGTTTGAAACATTTTATGGCCTAGGTTTTGAACTTTTTGGAATTTTTTTAATTCCATCGTATTCTCCATCTAATTCTACAGGCGAACGTCAATTTATTTTTATTAAATTCATCCATATTGATTTTTATGAATTTGTGAATATATTATATCCATATATGGGGTATTTAAGGGGTTTGAAACATTTTATGGCCTAGGTTTTGAACTTTTTGGAATTTTTTTAATTCCATCGTATTCTCCATCTAATTCTACAGGCGAACGTCAATTTATTTTTATTAAATTCATCCATATTGATTTTTTATGAATTTCTAAAAAATGGCCCCAAATTCAATTATGCCTAGGGAAAATTAGACATTTTCTGGGCTAGGATTTGAATTTTTTGAAATTCTCTTAATGGAATCATATTCTCCATTAAAAAATACAGTACTATATTTTTTATTTTATTAATATACACTCATATTGATTTTTTATGAATTTTTGAATATATTATATCCATATATGGGGTATTTAAGGGGTTTGAAACATTTTATGGCCTAGATTTTGAACTTTTTGGAATTTTTTTAATTCCATCGTATTCTCCATCTAATTCTACAGGCGAACGTCAATTTATTTTTATTAAATTCATCCATATTGATTTTTTATGAATTTGTGAATATATTATATCCATATATGGGGTATTTAAGGGGTTTGAAACATTTTATGGCCTAGGTTTTGAACTTTTTGGAATTTTTTTAATTCCATCGTATTCTCCATCTAATTCTACAGGCGAACGTCAATTTATTTTTATTAAATTCATCCATATTGATTTTTTATGAATTTTTGAATATATTATATCCATATATGGAGTATTTAAGGGGTTTGAAACATTTTATGGCCTAGGTTTTGAACTTTTTGGAATTTTTTTAATTCCATCGTATTCTCCATCTAATTCTACAGGCGAACGTCAATTTATTTTTATTAAATTCATCCATATTGATTTTTATGAATTTGTGAATATATTATATCCATATATGGGGTATTTAAGGGGTTTGAAACATTTTATGGCCTAGGTTTTGAACTTTTTGGAATTTTTTTAATTCCATCGTATTCTCCATCTAATTCTACAGGCGAACGTCAATTTATTTTTATTAAATTCATCCATATTGATTTTTTATGAATTTCTAAAAAATGGCCCCAAATTCAATTATGCCTAGGGAAAATTAGACATTTTCTGGGCTAGGATTTGAATTTTTTGAAATTCTCTTAATGGAATCATATTCTCCATTAAAAAATACAGTACTATATTTTTTATTTTATTAATATACACTCATATTGATTTTTTATGAATTTTTGAATATATTATATCCATATATGGGGTATTTAAGGGGTTTGAAACATTTTATGGCCTAGGTTTTGAACTTTTTGGAATTTTTTTAATTCCATCGTATTCTCCATCTAATTCTACAGGCGAACGTCAATTTATTTTTATTAAATTCATCCATATTGATTTTTTATGAATTTGTGAATATATTATATCCATATATGGGGTATTTAAGGGGTTTGAAACATTTTATGGCCTAGGTTTTGAACTTTTTGGAATTTTTTTAATTCCATCGTATTCTCCATCTAATTCTACAGGCGAACGTCAATTTATTTTTATTAAATTCATCCATATTGATTTTTTATGAATTTTTGAATATATTATATCCATATATGGGGTATTTAAGGGGTTTGAAACATTTTATGGCCTAGGTTTTGAACTTTTTGGAATTTTTTTAATTCCATCGTATTCTCCATCTAATTCTACAGGCGAACGTCAATTTATTTTTATTAAATTCATCCATATTGATTTTTATGAATTTGTGAATATATTATATCCATATATGGGGTATTTAAGGGGTTTGAAACATTTTATGGCCTAGGTTTTGAACTTTTTGGAATTTTTTTAATTCCATCGTATTCTCCATCTAATTCTACAGGCGAACGTCAATTTATTTTTATTAAATTCATCCATATTGATTTTTTATGAATTTCTAAAAAATGGCCCCAAATTCAATTATGCCTAGGGAAAATTAGACATTTTCTGGGCTAGGATTTGAATTTTTTGAAATTCTCTTAATGGAATCATATTCTCCATTAAAAAATACAGTACTATATTTTTTATTTTATTAATATACACTCATATTGATTTTTTATGAATTTTTGAATATATTATATCCATATATGGGGTATTTAAGGGGTTTGAAACATTTTATGGCCTAGATTTTGAACTTTTTGGAATTTTTTTAATTCCATCGTATTCTCCATCTAATTCTACAGGCGAACGTCAATTTATTTTTATTAAATTCATCCATATTGATTTTTTATGAATTTGTGAATATATTATATCCATATATGGGGTATTTAAGGGGTTTGAAACATTTTATGGCCTAGGTTTTGAACTTTTTGGAATTTTTTTAATTCCATCGTATTCTCCATCTAATTCTACAGGCGAACGTCAATTTATTTTTATTAAATTCATCCATATTGATTTTTTATGAATTTCTAAAAAATGGCCCCAAATTCAATTATGCCTAGGGAAAATTAGACATTTTCTGGGCTAGGATTTGAATTTTTTGAAATTCTCTTAATGGAATCATATTCTCCATTAAAAAATACAGTACTATATTTTTTATTTTATTAATATACACTCATATTGTTTTTTTATGAATTTTTGAATAAATTATATCCATATATGGGGTATTTAAGGGGTTTGAAACATTTTATGGCCTAGGTTTTGAACTGTTTGGAATTTTTTTAATTCCATCGTATTCTCCATCTAATTCTACAGGCGAACGTTAATTTATTTTTATTAAATTCATCCATATTGATTTTTTATGAATTTGTGAATATATTATATCCATATATGGGGTATTTAAGGGGTTTGAAACATTTTATGGCCTAGGTTTTGAACTTTTTGGAATTTTTTTAATTCCATCGTATTCTCCATCTAATTCTACAGGCGAACGTCAATTTATTTTTATTAAATTCATCCATATTGATTTTTTATGAATTTTTGAATATATTATATCCATATATGGGGTATTTAAGGGGTTTGAAACATTTTATGGCCTAGGTTTTGAACTTTTTGGAATTTTTTTAATTCCATCGTATTCTCCATCTAATTCTACAGGCGAACGTCAATTTATTTTTATTAAATTCATCCATATTGATTTTTTATGAATTTTTGAATATATTATATCCATATATGGAGTATTTAAGGGGTTTGAAACATTTTATGGCCTAGGTTTTGAACTTTTTGGAATTTTTTTAATTCCATCGTATTCTCCATCTAATTCTACAGGCGAACGTCAATTTATTTTTATTAAATTCATCCATATTGATTTTTATGAATTTGTGAATATATTATATCCATATATGGGGTATTTAAGGGGTTTGAAACATTTTATGGCCTAGGTTTTGAACTTTTTGGAATTTTTTTAATTCCATCGTATTCTCCATCTAATTCTACAGGCGAACGTCAATTTATTTTTATTAAATTCATCCATATTGATTTTTTATGAATTTCTAAAAAATGGCCCCAAATTCAATTATGCCTAGGGAAAATTAGACATTTTCTGGGCTAGGATTTGAATTTTTTGAAATTCTCTTAATGGAATCATATTCTCCATTAAAAAATACAGTACTATATTTTTTATTTTATTAATATACACTCATATTGATTTTTTATGAATTTTTGAATATATTATATCCATATATGGGGTATTTAAGGGGTTTGAAACATTTTATGGCCTAGGTTTTGAACTTATTGGAATTTTTTTAATTCCATCGTATTCTCCATCTAATTCTACAGGCGAACGTCAATTTATTTTTATTAAATTCATCCATATTGATTTTTTATGAATTTGTGAATATATTATATCCATATATGGGGTATTTAAGGGGTTTGAAACATTTTATGGCCTAGGTTTTGAACTTTTTGGAATTTTTTTAATTCCATCGTATTCTCCATCTAATTATACAGGCGAAAGTCAATTTATTTTTATTAAATTCATCCATATTGATTTTTATGAATTTTTGAATATATTATATCCAATATGGGGTATTTAAGGGGTTTGAAGCATTTTATGACCTAGGTTTTGAACTTTTTGGAATTTTTTTAATTCCATCGTATTCTCCATCTAATTATACAGGCGAAAGTCAATTTATTTTTATTAAATTCATCCATATTGATTTTTTATGAATTTCTAAAAAATGGCCCCAAATTCAATTATGCCTAGGGAAAATTAGACATTTTCTGGGCTAGGATTTGAATTTTTTGAAATTCTCTTAATGGAATCATATTCTCCATTAAAAAATACAGTACTATATTTTTTATTTTATTAATATACACTCATATTGATTTTTTATGAATTTGTGAATATATTATATCCATGGGGTATTTAAGGGGTTTGAAACATTTTATGGCCTAGGTTTTGAACTTTTTGGAATTTTTTTAATTCCATCGTATTCTCCATCTAATTATACAGGCGAACGTCAATTTATTTTTATTAAATTCATCCATATTGATTTTTTATGAATTTGTGAATATATTATATCCATATATGGGGTATTTAAGGGGTTTGAAACATTTTATGGCCTAGGTTTTGAACTTTTTGGAATTTTTTTAATTCCATCGTATTCTCCATCTAATTCTACAGGCGAACGTCAATTTATTTTTATTAAATTCATCCATATTGATTTTTTATGAATTTCTAAAAAATGGCCCCAAATTCAATTATGCCTAGGGAAAATTAGACATTTTCTGGGCTAGGATTTGAATTTTTTGAAATTCTTTTAATAGAATCATATTCCCCATCAAAAAATACAGTACTATATTTTTTATTTTATTAATATACACTCATATTGATTTTTTATGAATTTGTGAATATATTATATCCATATATGGGGTATTTAAGGGGTTTGAAACATTTTATGGCCTAGGTTTTGAACTTTTTGAAATTTTTTTAATTCCATCGTATTCTCCATCTAATTCTACTGGCGAACGTCAATTTATTTTTATTAAATTCATCCATATTGATTTTTTATGAATTTGTGAATATATTATATCCATGGGGTATTTAAGGGGTTTGAAACATTTTATAGACTAGGTTTTGAACTTTTTGGAATTTTTTTTATTCCATCGTATTCTCCATCTAATTCTACAGGCGAACGTCAATTTATTTTTATTAAATTCATCCATATTGATTTTTTATGAATTTGTGAATATATTATATCCATATATGGAGTATTTAAGGGGTTTGAAACATTTTATGGCCTAGGTTTTGAACTTTTTGAAATTTTTTTAATTCCATCGTATTCTCCATCTAATTCTACAGGCGAAGGTCAATTTATTTTTATTAAATTCATCCATATTGATTTTTTATGAATTTGTGAATATATTATATCCATATATGGGGTATTTAAGGGGTTTGAAACATTTTATGGCCTAGGTTTTGAACTTTTTGAAATTTTTTTTATTCCATCGTATTCTCCATCTAATTCTACAGGCGAAGGTC
This sequence comes from Pratylenchus scribneri, assembly GCA_030063045.1. NCBI lineage: Eukaryota > Metazoa > Nematoda > Chromadorea > Rhabditida > Pratylenchidae > Pratylenchus > Pratylenchus scribneri. Next base: position 10,037 of record JAQSEB010000144.1, read on the forward strand.
AATTTATTTTTATTAAATTCATCCATATTGATTTTTTATGAATTTGTGAATATATTATATCCATATATGGGGTATTTAAGGGGTTTGAAACATTTTATGGCCTAGGTTTTGAACTTTTTGAAATTTTTTTAATTCCATCGTATTCTCCATCTAATTCTACAGGCGAACGTCAATTTATTTACATTTTATGGCCTAGGTTTTGAACTTTTTGGAATTTTTTTAATTCCATCGTATTCTCCATCTAATTCTACAGGCGAACGTCAATTTATTTTTATTAAATTCATCCATATTGATTTTTTATGAATTTTTGAATATATTATATCCATATATGGGGTATTTAAGGGGTTTGAAACATTTTATGGCCTAGGTTTTGAACGTTTTGGAATTTTTTTAATTCCATCGTATTCTCCATCTAATTCTACAGGCGAACGTCAATTTATTTTTATTAAATTCATCCATATTGATTTTTTATGAATTTCTAAAAAATGGCCCCAAATTCAATTATGCCTAGGGAAAATTAGACATTTTCTGGGCTAGGATTTGAATTTTTTGAAATTCTTTTAATAGAATCATATTCCCCATCAAAAAATACAGTACTATATTTTTTATTTTATTAATATACACTCATATTGATTTTTTATGAATTTGTGAATATATTATATCCATATATGGGGTATTTAAAGGGTTTGAAACATTTTATGGCCTAGGTTTTGAACTTTTTGGAATTTTTTTAATTCCATCGTATTCTCCATCTAATTCTACAGGCGAACGTCAATTTATTTTTATTAAATTCATCCATATTGATTTTTTATGAATTTTTGAATATATTATATCCATATATGGGGTATTTAAGGGGTTTGAAACATTTTATAGACTAGGTTTTGAACTTTTTGGAATTTTTTTAATTCCATCGTATTCTCCATCTAATTCTACAGGCGATCGTCAATTTATTTTTATTAAATTCATCCATATTGATTTTTTATGAATTTTTGAATATATTATATCCATATATGGGGTATATAAGGGGTTTGAAACATTTTATAGACTAGGTTTTGAACTTTTTGGAATTTTTTTAATTCCATCGTATTCTACATCTAATTCTACAGGCGAACGTCAATTTATTTTTATTAAATTCATCCATATTGATTTTTTATGAATTTGTGAATATATTATATCCATATATGGAGTATTTAAGGGGTTTGAAACATTTTATGGCCTAGGTTTTGAACGTTTTGGAATTTTTTTAATTCCATCGTATTCTCCATCTAATTCTACAGGCGAACGTCAATTTATTTTTATTAAATTCATCCATATTGATTTTTTATGAATTTTTGAATATATTATATCCATATATGGGTTATTTAAGGGGTTTGAAACATTTTATGGCCTAGGTTTTGAACTTTTTGGAATTTTTTTAATTCCATCGTATTCTACATCTAATTCTACAGGCGAACGTCAATTTATTTTTATTAAATTCATCCATATTGATTTTTTATGAATTTTTGAATATATTATATCCATATATGGGTTATTTAAGGGGTTTGAAACATTTTATGGCCTAGGTTTTGAACTTTTTGGAATTTTTTTAATTCCATCGTATTCTCCATCTAATTCTACAGGCGAACGTCAATTTATTTTTATTAAATTCATCCATATTGATTTTTTATGAATTTTTGAATATATTATATCCATATATGGGTTATTTAAGGGGTTTGAAACATTTTATGGCCTAGGTTTTGAACTTTTTGGAATTTTTTTAATTCCATCGTATTCTCCATCTAATTCTACAGGCGAACGTCAATTTATTTTTATTAAATTCATCCATATTGATTTTTTATGAATTTTTGAATATATTATATCCACATATATGGGGTATTTAAGGGGTTTGAAACATTTTATGGCCTAGGTTTTGAACTTTTTGGAATTTTTTTAATTCCATCGTATTCTCCATCTAATTCTACAGGCGAACGTCAATTTATTTTTATTAAATTCATCCATATTGATTTTTTATGAATTTTTGAATATATTATATCCATATATGGGTTATTTAAGGGGTTTGAAACATTTTATGGCCTAGGTTTTGAACTTTTTGGAATTTTTTTAATTCCATCGTATTCTCCATCTAATTCTACAGGCGAACGTCAATTTATTTTTATTAAATTCATCCATATTGATTTTTTATGAATTTTTGAATATATTATATCCACATATATGGGGTATTTAAGGGGTTTGAAGCATTTTATGGTCTAGGTTTTGAACTTTTTGGAATTTTTTTAATTCCATCGTATTCTCCATCTAATTCTACAGGCGAACGTCAATTTATTTTTATTAAATTCATCCATATTGATTTTTTATGAATTTTTGAATATATTATATCCATATATGGGTTATTTAAGGGGTTTGAAACATTTTATGGCCTAGGTTTTGAACTTTTTGGAATTTTTTTAATTCCATCGTATTCTCCATCTAATTCTACAGGCGAACGTCAATTTATTTTTATTAAATTCATCCATATTGATTTTTTATGAATTTTTGAATATATTATATCCACATATATGGGGTATTTAAGGGGTTTGAAACATTTTATGGCCTAGGTTTTGAACTTTTTGGAATTTTTTTAATTCCATCGTATTCTCCATCTAATTCTACAGGCGAACGTCAATTTATTTTTATTAAATTCATCCATATTGATTTTTTATGAATTTTTGAATATATTATATCCATATATGGGTTATTTAAGGGGTTTGAAACATTTTATGGCCTAGGTTTTGAACTTTTTGGAATTTTTTTAATTCCATCGTATTCTCCATCTAATTCTACAGGCGAACGTCAATTTATTTTTATTAAATTCATCCATATTGATTTTTTATGAATTTTTGAATATATTATATCCACATATATGGGGTATTTAAGGGGTTTGAAGCATTTTATGGTCTAGGTTTTGAACTTTTTGGAATTTTTTTAATTCCATCGTATTCTCCATCTAATTCTACAGGCGAACGTCAATTTATTTTTATTAAATTCATCCATATTGATTTTTTATGAATTTTTGAATATATTATATCCACATATATGGGGTATTTAAGGGGTTTGAAACATTTTATGGCCTAGGTTTTGAACTTTTTGGAATTTTTTTAATTCCATCGTATTCTCCATCTAATTCTACAGGCGAACGTCAATTTATTTTTATTAAATTCATCCATATTGATTTTTTATGAATTTTTGAATATATTATATCCATATATGGGTTATTTAAGGGGTTTGAAACATTTTATGGCCTAGGTTTTGAACTTTTTGGAATTTTTTTAATTCCATCGTATTCTCCATCTAATTCTACAGGCGAACGTCAATTTATTTTTATTAAATTCATCCATATTGATTTTTTATGAATTTTTGAATATATTATATCCACATATATGGGGTATTTAAGGGGTTTGAAGCATTTTATGGTCTAGGTTTTGAACTTTTTGGAATTTTTTTAATTCCATCGTATTCTCCATCTAATTCTACAGGCGAACGTCAATTTATTTTTATTAAATTCATCCATATTGATTTTTTATTATATGGGGTATTTAAGGGGTTTGAAGCATTTTATGGTCTAGGTTTTGAACTTTTTGGAATTTTTTTAATTCCATCGTATTCTCCATCTAATTCTACAGGCGAACGTCAATTTATTTTTATTAAATTCATCCATATTGATTTTTTATGAATTTTGAATATATTATATCCATATATGGGGTATTTAAGGGGTTTGAAGCATTTTATGGTCTAGGTTTTGAACTTTTTGGAATTTTTTTAATTCCATCGTATTCTCCATCTAATTCTACAGGCGAAAGTCAATTTATTTTTATTAAATTCATCCATATTGATTTTTTATGAATTTCTAAAAAATGGCCCCAAATTCAATTATGCCTAGGGAAAATTAGACATTTTCTGGGCTAGGAATTGAATTTTTTGAAATTCTTTTAATAGAATCATATTCCCCATCAAAAAATACAGTACTATATTTTTTTTTTATTAATATACACTCATATTGATTTTTTATGAATTTGTGAATATATTATATCCATATATGGAGTATTTAAGGGGTTTGAAACATTTTATGGCCTAGGTTTTGAACTTTTTGGAATTTTTTTAATTCCATCGTATTCTCCATCTAATTCTACAGGCGAACGTCAATTTATTTTTATTAAATTCATCCATATTGATTTTTATGAATTTTTGAATATATTATATCCATATATGGGGTATTTAAGGGGTTTGAAGCATTTTATGGTCTAGGTTTTGAACTTTTTGGAATTTTTTTAATTCCATCGTATTCTCCATCTAATTATACAGGCGAAAGTCAATTTATTTTTATTAAATTCATCCATATTGATTTTTTATGAATTTGTGAATATATTATATCCATATATGGGGTATTTAAGGGGTTTGAAACATTTTATGGCCTAGGTTTTGAACTTTTTGGAATTTTTTTAATTCCATCGTATTCTCCATCTAATTCTACAGGCGAACGTCAATTTATTTTTATTAAATTCATCCATATTGATTTTTTATGAATTTTTGAATATATTATATCCATATATGGGGTATTTAAGGGGTTTGAAGCATTTTATGGTCTAGGTTTTGAACTTTTTGGAATTTTTTTAATTCCATCGTATTCTCCATCTAATTCTGCAGGCGAACGTCAATTTATTTTTATTAAATTCATCCATATTGATTTTTTATGAATTTTGAATATATTATATCCATATATGGGGTATTTAAGGGGTTTGAAGCATTTTATGGTCTAGGTTTTGAACTTTTTGGAATTTTTTTAATTCCATCGTATTCTCCATCTAATTCTACAGGCGAACGTCAATTTATTTTTATTAAATTCATCCATATTGATTTTTTATGAATTTGTGAATATATTATATCCATATATGGGGTATTTAAGGGGTTTGAAACATTTTATGGCCTAGGTTTTGAACTTTTTGGAATTTTTTTAATTCCATCGTATTCTCCATCTAATTCTACAGGCGAACGTCAATTTATTTTTATTAAATTCATCCATATTGATTTTTTATTATATGGAGTATTTAAGGGGTTTGAAACATTTTATGGCCTAGGTTTTGAACTTTTTGGAATTTTTTTAATTCCATCGTATTCTCCATCTAATTATACAGGCGAAAGTCAATTTATTTTTATTAAATTCATCCATATTGATTTTTATGAATTTTTGAATATATTATATCCATATATGGGGTATTTAAGGGGTTTAAGCATTTTATGGTCTAGGTTTCGAACTTTTTGAAATTTTTTTAATTCCATCGTATTCTCCATCTAATTATACAGGCGAAAGTCAATTTATTTTTATTAAATTCATTCATATTGATTTTTTATGAATTTCTTAAAAAATGGCCTCAAATTCAATTATGCCTAGGGAAAATTAGACATTTTCTGGGCTAGGAATTGAATTTTTTGAAATTCTTTTAATAGAATCATATTCCCCATAAAAAAATACAGTACTATATTTTTTATTTTATTAATATACACTCATATTGATTTTTTATGAATTTGTGAATATATTATATCCATATATGGAGTATTTAAGGGGTTTGAAACATTTTATGGCCTAGGTTTTGAACTTTTTGGAATTTTTTTAATTCCATCGTATTCTCCATCTAATTCTACAGGCGAACGTCAATTTATTTTTATTAAATTCATCCATATTGATTTTTATGAATTTTTGTATATATTATATCCATATATGGGGTATTTAAGGGGTTTGAAGCATTTTATGGTCTAGGTTTTGAACTTTTTGGAATTTTTTTAATTCCATCGTATTCTCCATCTAATTATACAGGCGAAATTCAATTTATTTTTATTAAATTCATCCATATTGATTTTTTATGAATTTGTGAATATATTATATCCATATATGGGGTATTTAAGGGGTTTGAAACATTTTATGGCCTAGGTTTTGAACTTTTTGGAATTTTTTTAATTCCATCGTATTCTCCATCTAATTCTACAGGCGAACGTCAATTTATTTTTATTAAATTCATCCATATTGATTTTTATGAATTTTTGAATATATTATATCCATATATGGGGTATTTAAGGGGTTTGAAGCATTTTATGGTCTAGGTTTCGAACTTTTTGAAATTTTTTTAATTCCATCGTATTCTCCATCTAATTATACAGGCGAAAGTCAATTTATTTTTATTAAATTCATCCATATTGATTTTTTATGAATTTCTAAAAAATGGCCCCAAATTCAATTATGCCTAGGGAAAATTAGACATTTTCTGGGCTAGGATTTGAATTTTTTGAAATTCTATTAATGGAATCATATTCCCCATCAAAAAATACAGTACTATATTTTTTATTTTATTAATATACACTCATATTGATTTTTTATGAATTTGTGAATATATTATATCCATATATGGAGTATTTAAGGGGTTTGAAACATTTTATGGCCTAGGTTTTGAACTTTTTGGAATTTTTTTAATTCCATCGTATTCTCCATCTAATTCTACAGGCGAACGTCAATTTATTTTTATTAAATTCATCCATATTGATTTTTTATGAATTTTTGAATATATTATATCCATATATGGGGTATTTAAGGGGTTTGAAACATTTTATGGTCTAGGTTTTGAACTTTTTGGAATTTTTTTAATTCCATCGTATTCTCCATCTAATTATACAGGCGAAAGTCAATTTATTTTTATTAAATTCATCCATATTGATTTTTTATGAATTTGTGAATATATTATATCCATATATGGGGTATTTAAGGGGTTTGAAACATTTTATGGCCTAGGTTTTGAACTTTTTGGAATTTTTTTAATTCCATCGTATTCTCCATCTAATTCTACAGGCGAACGTCAATTTATTTTTATTAAATTCATCCATATTGATTTTTTATGAATTTTTGAATATATTATATCCATATATGGGGTATTTAAGGGGTTTGAAGCATTTTATGGTCTAGGTTTTGAACTTTTTGGAATTTTTTTAATTCCATCGTATTCTCCATCTAATTCTACAGGCGAACGTCAATTTATTTTTATTAAATTCATCCATATTGATTTTTTATGAATTTCTAAAAAATGGCCCCAAATTCAATTATGCCTAGGGAAAATTAGACATTTTCTGGACTAGGATTTGAATTTTTTGAAATTCTTTTAATAGAATCATATTCCCCATCAAAAAATACAGTACTATATTTTTTATTATATACACTCATATTGATTTTTTATGAATTTGTGAATATATTATATCCATATATGGGGTATTTAAGGGGTTTGAAACATTTTATGGCCTAGGTTTTGAACTTTTTGGAATTTTTTTAATTCCATCGTATTCTCCATCTAATTCTACAGGCGAACGTCAATTTATTTTTATTAAATTCATCCATATTGATTTTTTATGAATTTTTGAATATATTATATCCATATATGGGGTATATAAGGGGTTTGAAACATTTTATAGACTAGGTTTTGAACTTTTTGGAATTTTTTTAATTCCATCGTATTCTCCATATAATTCTACAGGCGAACGTCAATTTATTTTTATTAAATTCATCCATATTGATTTTTTATGAATTTTTGAATATATTATATCCATATATGGGGTATATAAGGGGTTTGAAACATTTTATGGCCTAGGTTTTGAACTTTTTGGAATTTTTTTTATTCCATCGTATTCTCCATCTAATTCTACAGGCGAACGTCAATTTATTTTTATTAAATTCATCCATATTGATTTTTTATGAATTTTTGAATATATTATATCCATATATGGGGTATATAAGGGGTTTGAAACATTTTATAGACTAGGTTTTGAACTTTTTGGAATTTTTTTAATTCCATCGTATTCTCCATCTAATTCTACAGGCGAACGTCAATTTATTTTTATTAAATTCATCCATATTGATTTTTTATGAATTTTTGAATATATTATATCCATATATGGGGTATTTAAGGGGTTTGAAACATTTTATGGCCTAGGTTTTTTAACTTTTTGGAATTTTTTTTAATTCCATCGTATTCTCCATCTAATTCTACAGGCGAACGTCAATTTATTTTTATTAAATTCATCCATATTGATTTTTTATGAATTTCTAAAAAATGGCCCCAAATTCAATTATGCCTAGTGAAAATTAGACATTTTCTGGGCTAGAATTTGAATTTTTTGAAATTCTTTTAATAGAATCATATTCCCCATCAAAAAATACAGTACTATATTTTTTATTTTATTAATATACACTCATATTGATTTTTTATGAATTTTTGAATATATTATATCCATATATGGGGTATATAAGGGGTTTGAAACATTTTATGGCCTAGGTTTTGAACTTTTTGGAATTTTTTTAATTCCATCGTATTCTCCATCTAATTCTACAGGCGAACGTCAATTTATTTTTATTAAATTCATCCATATTGATTTTTTATGAATTTTTGAATATATTATATCCATATATGGAGTATTTAAGGGGTTTGAAACATTTTATGGCCTAGGTTTTGAACTTTTTGGAATTTTTTTAATTCCATCGTATTCTCAATCTAATTCTACAGGCGAACGTCAATTTATTTTTATTAAATTCATCCATATTGATTTTTTATGAATTTTTGAATATATTATATCCATATATGGGGTATATAAGGGGTTTGAAACATTTTATGGCCTAGGTTTTGAACTTTTTGGAATTTTTTTAATTCCATCGTATTCTCCATCTAATTCTACAGGCGAACGTCAATTTATTTTTATTAAATTCATCCATATTGATTTTTTATGAATTTTTGAATATATTATATCCATATATGGGGTATTTAAGGGGTTTGAAACATTTTATGGCCTAGGTTTTGAACTTTTTGGAATTTTTTTAATTCCATCGTATTCTCCATCTAATTCTACAGGCGAACGTCAATTTATTTTTATTAAATTCATCCATATTGATTTTTTATGAATTTTTGAATATATTATATCCATATATGGGGTATATAAGGGGTTTGAAACATTTTATGGCCTAGGTTTTGAACTTTTTGGAATTTTTTTAATTCCATCGTATTCTCCATCTAATTCTACAGGCGAACGTCAATTTATTTTTATTAAATTCATCCATATTGATTTTTTATGAATTTTTGAATATATTATATCCATATATGGGGTATTTAAGGGGTTTGAAACATTTTATGGCCTAGGTTTTGAACTTTTTGGAATTTTTTTAATTCCATCGTATTCTCCATCTAATTCTACAGGCGAACGTCAATTTATTTTTATTAAATTCATCCATATTGATTTTTTATGAATTTTTGAATATATTATATCCATATATGGGGTATATAAGGGGTTTGAAACATTTTATGGCCTAGGTTTTGAACTTTTTGGAATTTTTTTAATTCCATCGTATTCTCCATCTAATTCTACAGGCGAACGTCAATTTATTTTTATTAAATTCATCCATATTGATTTTTTATGAATTTGTGAATATATTATATCCATATATGGGGTATTTAAGGGGTTTGAAACATTTTATAGACTAGGTTTTGAACTTTTTGGAATTTTTTTAATTCCATCGTATTCTCCATCTAATTCTACAGGCGAACGTCAATTTATTTTTATTAAATTCATCCATATTGATTTTTTATGAATTTTTGAATATATTATATCCATATATGGGGTATATAAGGGGTTTGAAACATTTTATAGACTAGGTTTTGAACTTTTTGGAATTTTTTTAATTCCATCGTATTCTCCATCTAATTCTACAGGCGATCGTCAATTTATTTTTATTAAATTCATCCATATTGATTTTTTATGAATTTGTGAATATATTATATCCATATATGGAGTATTTAAGGGGTTTGAAACATTTTATGGCCTAGGTTTTGAACGTTTTGGAATTTTTTTAATTCCATCGTATTCTCCATCTAATTCTACAGGCGAACGTCAATTTATTTTTATTAAATTCATCCATATTGATTTTTTATGAATTTGTGAATATATTATATCCATATATGGGTTATTTAAGGGGTTTGAAACATTTTATGGCCTAGGTTTTGAACTTTTTGGAATTTTTTTAATTCCATCGTATTCTCCATCTAATTCTACAGGCGAACGTCAATTTATTTTTATTAAATTCATCCATATTGATTTTTTATGAATTTTTGAATATATTATATCCACATATATGGGGTATTTAAGGGGTTTGAAACATTTTATGGCCTAGGTTTTGAACTTTTTGGAATTTTTTTAATTCCATCGTATTCTCCATCTAATTCTACAGGCGAACGTCAATTTATTTTTATTAAATTCATCCATATTGATTTTTTATGAATTTGTGAATATATTATATCCATATATGGGGTATTTAAGGGGTTTGAAACATTTTATAGACTAGGTTTTGAACTTTTTGGAATTTTTTTAATTCCATCGTATTCTCCATCTAATTATACAGGCGAAAGTCAATTTATTTTTATTAAATTCATCCATATTGATTTTTTATGAATTTGTGAATATATTATATCCATATATGGGGTATTTAAGGGGTTTGAAACATTTTATAGACTAGGTTTTGAACTTTTTGGAATTTTTTTAATTCCATCGTATTCTCCATCTAATTCTACAGGCGAACGTCAATTTATTTTTATTAAATTCATCCATATTGATTTTTTATGAATTTTTGAATATATTATATCCATATATGGAGTATTTAAGGGGTTTGAAACATTTTATAGACTATGTTTTGAACTTTTTGGAATTTTTTTAATTCCATCGTATTCTCCATCTAATTCTACAGGCGAACGTCAATTTATTTTTATTAAATTCATCCATATTGATTTTTTATGAATTTTTGAATATATTATATCCATATATGGAGTATTTAAGGGGTTTGAAACATTTTATGGCCTAGGTTTTGAACTTTTTGGAATTTTTTTAATTCCATCGTATTCTCCATCTAATTCTACAGGCGAACGTCAATTTATTTTTATTAAATTCATCCATATTGATTTTTTATGAATTTTTGAATATATTATATCCATATATGGGGTATTTAAGGGGTTTGAAACATTTTATGGCCTAGGTTTTGAACTTTTTGGAATTTTTTTAATTCCATCGTATTCTCCATCTAATTCTACAGGCGAACGTCAATTTATTTTTATTAAATTCATCCATATTGATTTTTTATGAATTTGTGAATATATTATATCCATATATGGGGTATTTAAGGGGTTTGAAACATTTTATAGACTAGGTTTTGAACTTTTTGGAATTTTTTTAATTCCATCGTATTCTCCATCTAATTCTACAGGCGAACGTCAATTTATTTTTATTAAATTCATCCATATTGATTTTTTATGAATTTTTGAATATATTATATCCATATATGGAGTATTTAAGGGGTTTGAAACATTTTATAGACTATGTTTTGAACTTTTTGGAATTTTTTTAATTCCATCGTATTCTCCATCTAATTCTACAGGCGAACGTCAATTTATTTTTATTAAATTCATCCATATTGATTTTTTATGAATTTTTGAATATATTATATCCATATATGGAGTATTTAAGGGGTTTGAAACATTTTATGGCCTAGGTTTTGAACTTTTTGGAATTTTTTTAATTCCATCGTATTCTCCATCTAATTCTACAGGCGAACGTCAATTTATTTTTATTAAATTCATCCATATTGATTTTTTATGAATTTTTGAATATATTATATCCATATATGGGGTATTTAAGGGGTTTGAAACATTTTATGGCCTAGGTTTTGAACTTTTTGGAATTTTTTTAATTCCATCGTATTCTCCATCTAATTCTACAGGCGAACGTCAATTTATTTTTATTAAATTCATCCATATTGATTTTTTATTATATGGAGTATTTAAGGGGTTTGAAACATTTTATGGCCTAGGTTTTGAACTTTTTGGAATTTTTTTAATTCCATCGTATTCTCCATCTAATTATATAGGCGAAAGTCAATTTATTTTTATTAAATTCATCCATATTGATTTTTATGAATTTTTGAATATATTATATCCATATATGGGGTATTTAAGGGGTTTGAAGCATTTTATGGCCTAGGTTTTGAACTTTTTGGAATTTTTTTAATTCCATCGTATTCTCCATCTAATTCTACAGGCGAACGTCAATTTATTTTTATTAAATTCATCCATATTGATTTTTTATTATATGGAGTATTTAAGGGGTTTGAAACATTTTATGGCCTAGGTTTTGAACTTTTTGGAATTTTTTTAATTCCATCGTATTCTCCATCTAATTATATAGGCGAAAGTCAATTTATTTTTATTAAATTCATCCATATTGATTTTTATGAATTTTTGAATATATTATATCCATATATGGGGTATTTAAGGGGTTTGAAGCATTTTATGGCCTAGGTTTTGAACTTTTTGGAATTTTTTTAATTCCATCGTATTCTCCATCTAATTCTACAGGCGAACGTCAATTTATTTTTATTAAATTCATCCATATTGATTTTTTATGAATTTTTGAATATATTATATCCATATATGGGGTATTTAAGGGGTTTGAAACATTTTATGGCCTAGGTTTTGAACTTTTTGGAATTTTTTTAATTCCATCGTATTCTCCATCTAATTCTACAGGCGAACGTCAATTTATTTTTATTAAATTCATCCATATTGATTTTTTATTATATGGAGTATTTAAGGGGTTTGAAACATTTTATGGCCTAGGTTTTGAACTTTTTGGAATTTTTTTAATTCCATCGTATTCTCCATCTAATTCTACAGGCGAACGTCAATTTATTTTTATTAAATTCATCCATATTGATTTTTTATTATATGGAGTATTTAAGGGGTTTGAAACATTTTATGGCCTAGGTTTTGAACTTTTTGGAATTTTTTTAATTCCATCGTATTCTCCATCTAATTCTACTGGCGAACGTCAATTTATTTTTATTAAATTCATCCATATTGATTTTTTATGAATTTGTGGATATATTATATCCATATATGGGGTATTTAAGGGGTTTGAAACATTTTATGGCCTAGGTTTTGAACTTTTTGGAATTTTTTTAATTCCATCGTATTCTCCATCTAATTCTACAGGCGAACGTCAATTTATTTTTATTAAATTCATCCATATTGATTTTTTATTATATGGAGTATTTAAGGGGTTTGAAACATTTTATGGCCTAGGTTTTGAACTTTTTGGAATTTTTTTAATTCCATCGTATTCTCCATCTAATTATATAGGCGAAAGTCAATTTATTTTTATTAAATTCATCCATATTGATTTTTATGAATTTTTGAATATATTATATCCATATATGGGGTATTTAAGGGGTTTGAAGCATTTTATGGTCTAGGTTTTGAACTTTTTGAAATTTTTTTAATTCCATCGTATTCTCCATCTAATTATACAGGCGAAAGTCAATTTATTTTTATTAAATTCATCCATATTGATTTTTTATGAATTTCTAAAAAATGGCCCCAAATTCAATTATGCCTAGGGAAAATTAGACATTTTCTGGGCTAGGAATTGAATTTTTTGAAATTCTTTTAATAGAATCATATTCCCCATCAAAAAATACAGTACTATATTTTTTATTTTATTAATATACACTCATATTGATTTTTTATGAATTTTTGAATATATTATATCCATATATGGAGTATTTAAGGGGTTTGAAACATTTTATGGCCTAGGTTTTGAACTTTTTGGAATTTTTTTAATTCCATCGTATTCTCCATCTAATTCTACAGGCGAACGTCAATTTATTTTTATTAAATTCATCCATATTGATTTTTATGAATTTTTGAATATATTATATCCATATATGGGGTATTTAAGGGGTTTGAAGCATTTTATGGTCTAGGTTTTGAACTTTTTGGAATTTTTTTAATTCCATCGTATTCTCCATCTAATTATACAGGCGAAAGTCAATTTATTTTTATTAAATTCATCCATATTGATTTTTTATGAATTTGTGAATATATTATATCCATATATGGGGTATTTAAGGGGTTTGAAACATTTTATGGCCTAGGTTTTGAACTTTTTGTAATTTTTTTAATTCCATCGTATTCTCCATCTAATTCTACAGGCGAACGTCAATTTATTTTTATTAAATTCATCCATATTGATTTTTTATGAATTTTTGAATATATTATATCCATATATGGAGTATTTAAGGGGTTTGAAACATTTTATGGCCTAGGTTTTGAACTTTTTGGAATTTTTTTAATTCCATCGTATTCTCCATCTAATTCTACAGGCGAACGTCAATTTATTTTTATTAAATTCATCCATATTGATTTTTTATGAATTTTTGAATATATTATATCCATATATGGGGTATTTAAGGGGTTTGAAACATTTTATGGCCTAGGTTTTGAACTTTTTGGAATTTTTTTAATTCCATCGTATTCTCCATCTAATTCTACAGGCGAACGTCAATTTATTTTTATTAAATTCATCCATATTGATTTTTTATGAATTTGTGAATATATTATATCCATATATGGGGTATTTAAGGGGTTTGAAACATTTTATAGACTAGGTTTTGAACTTTTTGGAATTTTTTTAATTCCATCGTATTCTCCATCTAATTCTACAGGCGAACGTCAATTTATTTTTATTAAATTCATCCATATTGATTTTTTATGAATTTTTGAATATATTATATCCATATATGGGGTATTTAAGGGGTTTGAAACATTTTATGGCCTAGGTTTTGAACTTTTTGGAATTTTTTTAATTCCATCGTATTCTCCATCTAATTCTACAGGCGAACGTCAATTTATTTTTATTAAATTCATCCATATTGATTTTTTATGAATTTTTGAATATATTATATCCATATATGGAGTATTTAAGGGGTTTGAAACATTTTATGGCCTAGGTTTTGAACTTTTTGGAATTTTTTTAATTCCATCGTATTCTCCATCTAATTCTACAGGCGAACGTCAATTTATTTTTATTAAATTCATCCATATTGATTTTTTATGAATTTTTGAATATATAATATCCATATATGGAGTATTTAAGGGGTTTGAAACATTTTATGGCCTAAGTTTTGAACTTTTTGGAATTTTTTTAATTCCATCGTATTCTCCATGTAATTATACAGGCGAAAGTCAATTTATTTTTATTAAATTCATCCATATTGATTTTTTATGAATTTGTGAATATATTATATCCATATATGGGGTATTTAAGGGGTTTGAAACATTTTATAGACTAGGTTTTGAACTTTTTGGAATTTTTTTAATTCCATCGTATTCTCCATCTAATTCTACAGGCGAACGTCAATTTATTTTTATTAAATTCATCCATATTGATTTTTTATGAATTTGTGAATATATTATATCCATATATGGGGTATTTAAGGGGTTTGAAACATTTTATGGCCTAGGTTTTGAACTTTTTGGAATTTTTTTTATTCCATCGTATTCTCCATCTAATTCTACAGGCGAACGTCAATTTATTTTTATTAAATTCATCCATATTGATTTTTTATGAATTTGTGAATATATTATATCCATATATGGGGTATTTAAGGGGTTTGAAACATTTTATGGCCTAGGTTTTGAACTTTTTGGAATTTTTTTAATTCCATCGTATTCTCCATCTAATTCTACAGGCGAACGTCAATTTATTTTTATTAAATTCATCCATATTGATTTTTTATGAATTTTTGAATATATTATATCCATATATGGGGTATATAAGGGGTTTGAAACATTTTATGGCCTAGGTTTTGAACTTTTTGGAATTTTTTTAATTCCATCGTATTCTCCATCTAATTCTACAGGCGAACGTCAATTTATTTTTATTAAATTCATCCATATTGATTTTTTATGAATTTTTGAATATATTATATCCATATATGGGGTATATAAGGGGTTTGAAACATTTTATGGCCTAGGTTTTGAACTTTTTGGAATTTTTTTAATTCCATCGTATTCTCCATCTAATTCTACAGGCGAACGTCAATTTATTTTTATTAAATTCATCCATATTGATTTTTTATGAATTTTTGAATATATTATATCCATATATGGGGTATTTAAGGGGTTTGAAACATTTTATAGACTAGGTTTTGAACTTTTTGAAATTTTTTTAATTCCTTCGTATTCTCCATCTAATTCTACCGGCGAACGTCAATTTATTTTTATTAAATTCATCCATATTGATTTTTTATGAATTTTTGAATATATTATATCCATATATGGGGTATTTAAGGGGTTTGAAACATTTTATGGTCTAGGTTTTGAACTTTTTGGAATTTTTTTAATTCCATCGTATTCTCCATCTAATTCTACAGGCGAAAGTCAATTTATTTTTATTAAATTCATCCATATTGATTTTTTATGAATTTGTGAATATATTATATCCATATATGGGGTATTTAAGGGGTTTGAAACATTTTATGGCCTAGGTTTTGAACTTTTTGTAATTTTTTTAATTCCATCGTATTCTCCATCTAATTCTACAGGCGAACGTCAATTTATTTTTATTAAATTCATCCATATTGATTTTTATGAATTTTTGAATATATTATATCCATATATGGGGTATTTAAGGGGTTTGAAGCATTTTATGGTCTAGGTTTTGAACTTTTTGGAATTTTTTTAATTCCATCGTATTCTCCATCTAATTATACAGGCGAAAGTCAATTTATTTTTATTAAATTCATCCATATTGATTTTTTATGAATTTGTGAATATATTATATCCATATATGGGGTATTTAAGGGGTTTGAAACATTTTATGGCCTAGGTTTTGAACTTTTTGTAATTTTTTTAATTCCATCGTATTCTCCATCTAATTCTACAGGCGAACGTCAATTTATTTTTATTAAATTCATCAATATTGATTTTTTATGAATTTTTGAATATATTATATCCATATATGGAGTATTTAAGGGGTTTGAAACATTTTATGGCCTAGGTTTTGAACTTTTTGGAATTTTTTTAATTCCATCGTATTCTCCATCTAATTCTACAGGCGAACGTCAATTTATTTTTATTAAATTCATCCATATTGATTTTTTATGAATTTTTGAATATATTATATCCATATATGGGGTATTTAAGGGGTTTGAAACATTTTATGGCCTAGGTTTTGAACTTTTTGGAATTTTTTTAATTCCATCGTATTCTCCATCTAATTCTACAGGCGAACGTCAATTTATTTTTATTAAATTCATCCATATTGATTTTTTATGAATTTGTGAATATATTATATCCATATATGGGGTATTTAAGGGGTTTGAAACATTTTATAGACTAGGTTTTGAACTTTTTGGAATTTTTTTAATTCCATCGTATTCTCCATCTAATTCTACAGGCGAACGTAAATTTATTTTTATTAAATTCATCCATATTGATTTTTTATGAATTTTTGAATATATTATATCCATATATGGGGTATTTAAGGGGTTTGAAACATTTTATGGCCTAGGTTTTGAACTTTTTGGAATTTTTTTAATTCCATCGTATTCTCCATCTAATTCTACAGGCGAACGTCAATTTATTTTTATTAAATTCATCCATATTGATTTTTTATGAATTTTTGAATATATTATATCCATATATGGAGTATTTAAGGGGTTTGAAACATTTTATGGCCTAGGTTTTGAACTTTTTGGAATTTTTTTAATTCCATCGTATTCTCCATCTAATTCTACAGGCGAACGTCAATTTATTTTTATTAAATTCATCCATATTGATTTTTTATGAATTTTTGAATATATTATATCCATATATGGAGTATTTAAGGGGTTTGAAACATTTTATGGCCTAGGTTTTGAACTTTTTGGAATTTTTTTAATTCCATCGTATTCTCCATCTAATTATACAGGCGAAAGTCAATTTATTTTTATTAAATTCATCCATATTGATTTTTTATGAATTTGTGAATATATTATATCCATATATGGGGTATTTAAGGGGTTTGAAACATTTTATAGACTAGGTTTTGAACTTTTTGGAATTTTTTTAATTCCATCGTATTCTCCATCTAATTCTACAGGCGAACGTCAATTTATTTTTATTAAATTCATCCATATTGATTTTTTATGAATTTGTGAATATATTATATCCATATATGGGGTATTTAAGGGGTTTGAAACATTTTATGGCCTAGGTTTTGAACTTTTTGGAATTTTTTTTATTCCATCGTATTCTCCATCTAATTCTACAGGCGAACGTCAATTTATTTTTATTAAATTCATCCATATTGATTTTTTATGAATTTGTGAATATATTATATCCATATATGGGGTATTTAAGGGGTTTGAAACATTTTATGGCCTAGGTTTTGAACTTTTTGGAATTTTTTTAATTCCATCGTATTCTCCATCTAATTCTACAGGCGAACGTCAATTTATTTTTATTAAATTCATCCATATTGATTTTTTATGAATTTTTGAATATATTATATCCATATATGGGGTATATAAGGGGTTTGAAACATTTTATGGCCTAGGTTTTGAACTTTTTGGAATTTTTTTAATTCCATCGTATTCTCCATCTAATTCTACAGGCGAACGTCAATTTATTTTTATTAAATTCATCCATATTGATTTTTTATGAATTTTTGAATATATTATATCCATATATGGGGTATTTAAGGGGTTTGAAACATTTTATAGACTAGGTTTTGAACTTTTTGAAATTTTTTTAATTCCTTCGTATTCTCCATCTAATTCTACCGGCGAACGTCAATTTATTTTTATTAAATTCATCCATATTGATTTTTTATGAATTTGTGAATATATTATATCCATATATGGGGTATATAAGGGGTTTGAAACATTTTATGGCCTAGGTTTTGAACTTTTTGGAATTTTTTTTATTCCATTGTATTCTCCATCTAATTCTACAGGCGAACGTCAATTTATTTTTATTAAATTCATCCATATTGATTTTTTATGAATTTTTGAATATATTATATCCATATATGGGGTATATAAGGGGTTTGAAACATTTTATTGACTAGGTTTTGAACTTTTTGGAATTTTTTTAATTCCATCGTATTCTCCATCTAATTCTACAGGCGAACGTCAATTTATTTTTATTAAATTCATCCATATTGATTTTTTATGAATTTTTGAATATATTATATCCATATATGGGGTATATAAGGGGTTTGAAACATTTTATGCCCTAGGTTTTGAACTTTTTGGAATTTTTTTAATTCCATCGTATTCTCCATCTAATTCTACAGGCGAACGTCAATTTATTTTTATTAAATTCATCCATATTGATTTTTTATGAATTTTTGAATATATTATATCCATATATGGAGTATTTAAGGGGTTTGAAACATTTTATGGCCTAGGTTTTGAACTTTTTGGAATTTTTTTAATTCCATCGTATTCTCCATCTAATTCTACAGGCGAACGTCAATTTATTTTTATTAAATTCATCCATATTGATTTTTTATGAATTTTTGAATATATTATATCCATATATGGAGTATTTAAGGGGTTTGAAACATTTTATGGCCTAGGTTTTGAACTTTTTGGAATTTTTTTTATTCCATTGTATTCTCCATCTAATTCTACAGGCGAACGTCAATTTATTTTTATTAAATTCATCCATATTGATTTTTTATGAATTTTTGAATATATTATATCCATATATGGGGTATATAAGGGGTTTGAAACATTTTATAGACTAGGTTTTGAACTTTTTGGAATTTTTTTAATTCCATCGTATTCTCCATCTAATTCTACAGGCGAACGTCAATTTATTTTTATTAAATTCATCCATATTGATTTTTTATGAATTTTTGAATATATTATATCCATATATGGGGTATATAAGGGGTTTGAAACATTTTATGGCCTAGGTTTTGAACTTTTTGGAATTTTTTTAATTCCATCGTATTCTCCATCTAATTCTACAGGCGAACGTCAATTTATTTTTATTAAATTCATCCATATTGATTTTTTATGAATTTTTGAATATATTATATCCATATATGGAGTATTTAAGGGGTTTGAAACATTTTATGGCCTAGGTTTTGAACTTTTTGGAATTTTTTTAATTCCATCGTATTCTCCATCTAATTCTACAGGCGAACGTCATTTTATTTTTATTAAATTCATCCATATTGATTTTTTATGAATTTTTGAATATATTATATCCATATATGGAGTATTTAAGGGGTTTGAAACATTTTATGGCCTAGGTTTTGAACTTTTTGGAATTTTTTTTATTCCATTGTATTCTCCATCTAATTCTACAGGCGAACGTCAATTTATTTTTATTAAATTCATCCATATTGATTTTTTATGAATTTTTGAATATATTATATCCATATATGGGGTATTTAAGGGGTTTGAAACATTTTATGGCCTAGGTTTTGAACTTTTTGGAATTTTTTTAATTCCATCGTATTCTCCATCTAATTCTACAGGCGAACGTCAATTTATTTTTATTAAATTCATCCATATTGATTTTTTATGAATTTTTGAATATATTTATCCATATATGGAGTATTTAAGGGGTTTGAAACATTTTATGGCCTAGGTTTTGAACTTTTTGGAATTTTTTTAATTCCATCGTATTCTCCATCTAATTCTACAGGCGAACGTCAATTTATTTTTATTAAATTCATCCATATTGATTTTTTATGAATTTTTGAATATATTATATCCATATATGGAGTATTTAAGGGGTTTGAAACATTTTATGGCCTAGGTTTTGAACTTTTTGGAATTTTTTTAATTCCATCGTATTCTCCATCTAATTCTACAGGCGAACGTCAATTTATTTTTATTAAATTCATCCATATTGATTTTTTATGAATTTTTGAATATATTATATCCATATATGGGGTATTTAAGGGGTTTGAAACATTTTATAGACTAGGTTTTGAACTTTTTGGAATTTTTTTAATTCCATCGTATTCTCCATCTAATTCTACAGGCGAACGTCAATTTATTTTTATTAAATTCATCCATATTGATTTTTTATGAATTTTTGAATATATTATATCCATATATGGGGTATATAAGGGGTTTGAAACATTTTATGGCCTAGGTTTTGAACTTTTTGGAATTTTTTTAATTCCATCGTATTCTCCATCTAATTCTACAGGCGAACGTCAATTTATTTTTATTAAATTCATCCATATTGATTTTTTATGAATTTTTGAATATATTATATCCATATATGGGGTATTTAAGGGGTTTGAAACATTTTATGGCCTAGGTTTTGAACTTTTTGGAATTTTTTTAATTCCATCGTATTCTCCATCTAATTCTACAGGCGAACGTCAATTTATTTTATTAAATTCATCCATATTGATTTTTTATGAATTTTTGAATATATTATATCCATATATGGAGTATTTAAGGGGTTTGAAACATTTTATGGCCTAGGTTTTGAACTTTTTGGAATTTTTTTTATTCCATTGTATTCTCCATCTAATTCTACAGGCGAACGTCAATTTATTTTTATTAAATTCATCCATATTGATTTTTTATGAATTTTTGAATATATTATATCCATATATGGGGTATATAAGGGGTTTGAAACATTTTATAGACTAGGTTTTGAACTTTTTGGAATTTTTTTAATTCCATCGTATTCTCCATCTAATTCTACAGGCGAACGTCAATTTATTTTTATTAAATTCATCCATATTGATTTTTTATGAATTTTTGAATATATTATATCCATATATGGGGTATTTAAGGGGTTTGAAACATTTTATGGCCTAGGTTTTGAACTTTTTGGAATTTTTTTAATTCCATCGTATTCTCCATCTAATTCTACAGGCGAACGTCAATTTATTTTTATTAAATTCATCCATATTGATTTTTTATGAATTTTTGAATATATTATATCCATATATGGAGTATTTAAGGGGTTTGAAACATTTTATGGCCTAGGTTTTGAACTTTTTGGAATTTTTTTAATTCCATCGTATTCTCCATCTAATTCTACAGGCGAACGTCAATTTATTTTTATTAAATTCATCCATATTGATTTTTTATGAATTTTTGAATATATTATATCCATATATGGGGTATTTAAGGGGTTTGAAACATTTTATGGCCTAGGTTTTGAACTTTTTGGAATTTTTTTAATTCCATCGTATTCTCCATCTAATTCTACAGGCGAACGTCAATTTATTTTATTAAATTCATCCATATTGATTTTT
The DNA here is from genome assembly GCA_030063045.1 of Pratylenchus scribneri. Classification (NCBI taxonomy): domain Eukaryota; kingdom Metazoa; phylum Nematoda; class Chromadorea; order Rhabditida; family Pratylenchidae; genus Pratylenchus; species Pratylenchus scribneri. The sequence continues at coordinate 32,207 of JAQSEB010000144.1, forward strand.
TATGAATTTTTGAATATATTATATCCATATATGGAGTATTTAAGGGGTTTGAAACATTTTATGGCCTAGGTTTTGAACTTTTTGGAATTTTTTTTATTCCATTGTATTCTCCATCTAATTCTACAGGCGAACGTCAATTTATTTTTATTAAATTCATCCATATTGATTTTTTATGAATTTTTGAATATATTATATCCATATATGGGGTATATAAGGGGTTTGAAACATTTTATAGACTAGGTTTTGAACTTTTTGGAATTTTTTTAATTCCATCGTATTCTCCATCTAATTCTACAGGCGAACGTCAATTTATTTTTATTAAATTCATCCATATTGATTTTTTATGAATTTTTGAATATATTATATCCATATATGGGGTATTTAAGGGGTTTGAAACATTTTATGGCCTAGGTTTTGAACTTTTTGGAATTTTTTTAATTCCATCGTATTCTCCATCTAATTCTACAGGCGAACGTCAATTTATTTTTATTAAATTCATCCATATTGATTTTTTATGAATTTTTGAATATATTATATCCATATATGGAGTATTTAAGGGGTTTGAAACATTTTATGGCCTAGGTTTTGAACTTTTTGGAATTTTTTTAATTCCATCGTATTCTCCATCTAATTCTACAGGCGAACGTCAATTTATTTTTATTAAATTCATCCATATTGATTTTTTATGAATTTTTGAATATATTATATCCATATATGGAGTATTTAAGGGGTTTGAAACATTTTATGGCCTAGGTTTTGAACTTTTTGGAATTTTTTTTATTCCATTGTATTCTCCATCTAATTCTACAGGCGAACGTCAATTTATTTTTATTAAATTCATCCATATTGATTTTTTATGAATTTTTGAATATATTATATCCATATATGGGGTATTTAAGGGGTTTGAAACATTTTATGGCCTAGGTTTTGAACTTTTTGGAATTTTTTTAATTCCATCGTATTCTCCATCTAATTCTACAGGCGAACGTCAATTTATTTTTATTAAATTCATCCATATTGATTTTATATGAATTTTTGAATATATTATATCCATATATGGGGTATTTAAGGGGTTTGAAACATTTTATAGACTAGGTTTTGAACTTTTTGAAATTTTTTTAATTCCTTCGTATTCTCCATCTAATTCTACCGGCGAACGTCAATTTATTTTTATTAAATTCATCCATATTGATTTTTTATGAATTTGTGAATATATTATATCCATATATGGGGTATATAAGGGGTTTGAAACATTTTATGGCCTAGGTTTTGAACTTTTTGGAATTTTTTTTATTCCATTGTATTCTCCATCTAATTCTACAGGCGAACGTCAATTTATTTTTATTAAATTCATCCATATTGATTTTTTATGAATTTTTGAATATATTATATCCATATATGGGGTATATAAGGGGTTTGAAACATTTTATAGACTAGGTTTTGAACTTTTTGGAATTTTTTTAATTCCATCGTATTCTCCATCTAATTCTACAGGCGAACGTCAATTTATTTTTATTAAATTCATCCATATTGATTTTTTATGAATTTTTGAATATATTATATCCATTTATGGGGTATATAAGGGGTTTGAAACATTTTATGGCCTAGGTTTTGAACTTTTTGGAATTTTTTTAATTCCATCGTATTCTCCATCTAATTCTACAGGCGAAAGTCAATTTATTTTTATTAAATTCATCCATATTGATTTTTTATGAATTTCTAAAAAATGGCCCCAAATTCAATTATGCCTAGGGAAAATTAGACATTTTCTGGGCTAGGATTTGAATTTTTTGAAATTCTTTTAATAGAATCATATTCCCCATCAAAAAATACAGTACTATATTTTTTATTTTATTAATATACACTCATATTGATTTTTTATGAATTTGTGAATATATTATATCCATATATGGGGTATTTAAAGGGTTTGAAACATTTTATGGCCTAGGTTTTGAACTTTTTGGAATTTTTTTAATTCCATCGTATTCTCCATCTAATTCTACAGGCGAACGTCAATTTATTTTTATTAAATTCATCCATATTGATTTTTTATGAATTTGTGAATATATTATATCCATATATGGGGTATTTAAGGGGTTTGAAACATTTTATAGACTAGGTTTTGAACTTTTTGGAATTTTTTTAATTCCATCGTATTCTCCATCTAATTCTACAGGCGATCGTCAATTTATTTTTATTAAATTCATCCATATTGATTTTTTATGAATTTTTGAATATATTATATCCATATATGGGGTATATAAGGGGTTTGAAACATTTTATAGACTAGGTTTTGAACTTTTTGGAATTTTTTTAATTCCATCGTATTCTACATCTAATTCTACAGGCGAACGTCAATTTATTTTTATTAAATTCATCCATATTGATTTTTTATGAATTTGTGAATATATTATATCCATATATGGAGTATTTAAGGGGTTTGAAACATTTTATGGCCTAGGTTTTGAACGTTTTGGAATTTTTTTAATTCCATCGTATTCTCCATCTAATTCTACAGGCGAACGTCAATTTATTTTTATTAAATTCATCCATATTGATTTTTTATGAATTTTTGAATATATTATATCCATATATGGGTTATTTAAGGGGTTTGAAACATTTTATGGCCTAGGTTTTGAACTTTTTGGAATTTTTTTAATTCCATCGTATTCTCCATCTAATTCTACAGGCGAACGTCAATTTATTTTTATTAAATTCATCCATATTGATTTTTTATGAATTTTTGAATATATTATATCCACATATATGGGGTATTTAAGGGGTTTGAAACATTTTATGGCCTAGGTTTTGAACTTTTTGGAATTTTTTTAATTCCATCGTATTCTCCATCTAATTCTACAGGCGAACGTCAATTTATTTTTATTAAATTCATCCATATTGATTTTTTATGAATTTCTAAAAAATGGCCCTAAATTCAATTATGCCTAGGGAAAATTAGACATTTTCTGGGCTAGGATTTGAATTTTTTGAAATTCTTTTAATAGAATCATATTCCCCATCAAAAAATACAGTACTATATTTTTTATTATATACACTCATATTGATTTTTTATGAATTTGTGAATATATTATATCCATATATGGGGTATTTAAGGGGTTTGAAACATTTTATGGCCTAGGTTTTGAACTTTTTGGAATTTTTTTAATTCCATCGTATTCTCCATCTAATTCTACAGGCGAACGTCAATTTATTTTTATTAAATTCATCCATATTGATTTTTTATGAATTTTTGAATATATTATATCCATATATGGAGTATTTAAGGGGTTTGAAACATTTTATGGCCTAGGTTTTGAACTTTTTGGAATTTTTTTTAATTCCATCGTATTCTCCATATAATTCTACAGGCGAACGTCAATTTATTTTTATTAAATTCATCCATATTGATTTTTTATGAATTTTTGAATATATTATATCCATATATGGGGTATATAAGGGGTTTGAAACATTTTATGGCCTAGGTTTTGAACTTTTTGGAATTTTTTTAATTCCATCGTATTCTCCATCTAATTCTACAGGCGAACGTCAATTTATTTTTATTAAATTCATCCATATTGATTTTTTATGAATTTTTGAATATATTATATCCATATATGGAGTATTTAAGGGGTTTGAAACATTTTATGGCCTAAGTTTTGAACTTTTTGGAATTTTTTTAATTCCATCGTATTCTCCATCTAATTATACAGGCGAAAGTCAATTTATTTTTATTAAATTCATCCATATTGATTTTTTATGAATTTGTGAATATATTATATCCATATATGGGGTATTTAAGGGGTTTGAAACATTTTATAGACTAGGTTTTGAACTTTTTGGAATTTTTTTAATTCCATCGTATTCTCCATCTAATTCTACAGGCGAACGTCAATTTATTTTTATTAAATTCATCCATATTGATTTTTTATGAATTTGTGAATATATTATATCCATATATGGGGTATTTAAGGGGTTTGAAACATTTTATGGCCTAGGTTTTGAACTTTTTGGAATTTTTTTTATTCCATCGTATTCTCCATCTAATTCTACAGGCGAACGTCAATTTATTTTTATTAAATTCATCCATATTGATTTTTTATGAATTTGTGAATATATTATATCCATATATGGGGTATTTAAGGGGTTTGAAACATTTTATGGCCTAGGTTTTGAACTTTTTGGAATTTTTTTAATTCCATCGTATTCTCCATCTAATTCTACAGGCGAACGTCAATTTATTTTTATTAAATTCATCCATATTGATTTTTTATGAATTTTTGAATATATTATATCCATATATGGGGTATATAAGGGGTTTGAAACATTTTATGGCCTAGGTTTTGAACTTTTTGGAATTTTTTTAATTCCATCGTATTCTCCATCTAATTCTACAGGCGAACGTCAATTTATTTTTATTAAATTCATCCATATTGATTTTTTATGAATTTTTGAATATATTATATCCATATATGGGGTATATAAGGGGTTTGAAACATTTTATGGCCTAGGTTTTGAACTTTTTGGAATTTTTTTAATTCCATCGTATTCTCCATCTAATTCTACAGGCGAACGTCAATTTATTTTTATTAAATTCATCCATATTGATTTTTTATGAATTTTTGAATATATTATATCCATATATGGGGTATTTAAGGGGTTTGAAACATTTTATAGACTAGGTTTTGAACTTTTTGAGATTTTTTTAATTCCTTCGTATTCTCCATCTAATTCTACCGGCGAACGTCAATTTATTTTTATTAAATTCATCCATATTGATTTTTATGAATTTTTGAATATATTATATCCATATATGGGGTATTTAAGGGGTTTGAAACATTTTATGGTCTAGGTTTTGAACTTTTTGGAATTTTTTTAATTCCATCGTATTCTCCATCTAATTCTACAGGCGAAAGTCAATTTATTTTTATTAAATTCATCCATATTGATTTTTTATGAATTTGTGAATATATTATATCCATATATGGGGTATTTAAGGGGTTTGAAACATTTTATGGCCTAGGTTTTGAACTTTTTGTAATTTTTTTAATTCCATCGTATTCTCCATCTAATTCTACAGGCGAACGTCAATTTATTTTTATTAAATTCATCCATATTGATTTTTATGAATTTTTGAATATATTATATCCATATATGGGGTATTTAAGAGGTTTGAAGCATTTTATGGTCTAGGTTTTGAACTTTTTGGAATTTTTTTAATTCCATCGTATTCTCCATCTAATTATACAGGCGAAAGTCAATTTATTTTTATTAAATTCATCCATATTGATTTTTTATGAATTTGTGAATATATTATATCCATATATGGGGTATTTAAGGGGTTTGAAACATTTTATGGCCTAGGTTTTGAACTTTTTGTAATTTTTTTAATTCCATCGTATTCTCCATCTAATTCTACAGGCGAACGTCAATTTATTTTTATTAAATTCATCCATATTGATTTTTTATGAATTTTTGAATATATTATATCCATATATGGAGTATTTAAGGGGTTTGAAACATTTTATGGCCTAGGTTTTGAACTTTTTGGAATTTTTTTAATTCCATCGTATTCTCCATCTAATTCTACAGGCGAACGTCAATTTATTTTTATTAAATTCATCCATATTGATTTTTTATGAATTTTTGAATATATTATATCCATATATGGGGTATTTAAGGGGTTTGAAACATTTTATGGCCTAGGTTTTGAACTTTTTGGAATTTTTTTTATTCCATCGTATTCTCCATCTAATTCTACAGGCGAACGTCAATTTATTTTTATTAAATTCATCCATATTGATTTTTTATGAATTTGTGAATATATTATATCCATATATGGGGTATTTAAGGGGTTTGAAACATTTTATGGCCTAGGTTTTGAACTTTTTGGAATTTTTTTAATTCCATCGTATTCTCCATCTAATTCTACAGGCGAACGTCAATTTATTTTTATTAAATTCATCCATATTGATTTTTTATGAATTTTTGAATATATTATATCCATATATGGGGTATATAAGGGGTTTGAAACATTTTATGGCCTAGGTTTTGAACTTTTTGGAATTTTTTTAATTCCATCGTATTCTCCATCTAATTCTACAGGCGAACGTCAATTTATTTTTATTAAATTCATCCATATTGATTTTTTATGAATTTTTGAATATATTATATCCATATATGGGGTATATAAGGGGTTTGAAACATTTTATGGCCTAGGTTTTGAACTTTTTGGAATTTTTTTAATTCCATCGTATTCTCCATCTAATTCTACAGGCGAACGTCAATTTATTTTTATTAAATTCATCCATATTGATTTTTTATGAATTTTTGAATATATTATATCCATATATGGGGTATTTAAGGGGTTTGAAACATTTTATAGACTAGGTTTTGAACTTTTTGAAATTTTTTTAATTCCTTCGTATTCTCCATCTAATTCTACCGGCGAACGTCAATTTATTTTTATTAAATTCATCCATATTGATTTTTTATGAATTTGTGAATATATTATATCCATATATGGGGTATATAAGGGGTTTGAAACATTTTATGGCCTAGGTTTTGAACTTTTTGGAATTTTTTTTATTCCATTGTATTCTCCATCTAATTCTACAGGCGAACGTCAATTTATTTTTATTAAATTCATCCATATTGATTTTTTATGAATTTTTGAATATATTATATCCATATATGGGGTATATAAGGGGTTTGAAACATTTTATAGACTAGGTTTTGAACTTTTTGGAATTTTTTTAATTCCATCGTATTCTCCATCTAATTCTACAGGCGAACGTCAATTTATTTTTATTAAATTCATCCATATTGATTTTTTATGAATTTTTGAATATATTATATCCATATATGGGGTATATAAGGGGTTTGAAACATTTTATGCCCTAGGTTTTGAACTTTTTGGAATTTTTTTAATTCCATCGTATTCTCCATCTAATTCTACAGGCGAACGTCAATTTATTTTTATTAAATTCATCCATATTGATTTTTTATGAATTTTTGAATATATTATATCCATATATGGAGTATTTAAGGGGTTTGAAACATTTTATGGCCTAGGTTTTGAACTTTTTGGAATTTTTTTAATTCCATCGTATTCTCCATCTAATTCTACAGGCGAACGTCAATTTATTTTTATTAAATTCATCCATATTGATTTTTTATGAATTTTTGAATATATTATATCCATATATGGAGTATTTAAGGGGTTTGAAACATTTTATGGCCTAGGTTTTGAACTTTTTGGAATTTTTTTTATTCCATTGTATTCTCCATCTAATTCTACAGGCGAACGTCAATTTATTTTTATTAAATTCATCCATATTGATTTTTTATGAATTTTTGAATATATTATATCCATATATGGGGTATATAAGGGGTTTGAAACATTTTATAGACTAGGTTTTGAACTTTTTGGAATTTTTTTAATTCCATCGTATTCTCCATCTAATTCTACAGGCGAACGTCAATTTATTTTTATTAAATTCATCCATATTGATTTTTTATGAATTTTTGAATATATTATATCCATATATGGGGTATATAAGGGGTTTGAAACATTTTATGGCCTAGGTTTTGAACTTTTTGGAATTTTTTTAATTCCATCGTATTCTCCATCTAATTCTACAGGCGAACGTCAATTTATTTTTATTAAATTCATCCATATTGATTTTTTATGAATTTTTGAATATATTATATCCATATATGGAGTATTTAAGGGGTTTGAAACATTTTATGGCCTAGGTTTTGAACTTTTTGGAATTTTTTTAATTCCATCGTATTCTCCATCTAATTCTACAGGCGAACGTCAATTTATTTTTATTAAATTCATCCATATTGATTTTTTATGAATTTTTGAATATATTATATCCATATATGGAGTATTTAAGGGGTTTGAAACATTTTATGGCCTAGGTTTTGAACTTTTTGGAATTTTTTTTATTCCATTGTATTCTCCATCTAATTCTACAGGCGAACGTCAATTTATTTTTATTAAATTCATCCATATTGATTTTTTATGAATTTTTGAATATATTATATCCATATATGGGGTATTTAAGGGGTTTGAAACATTTTATGGCCTAGGTTTTGAACTTTTTGGAATTTTTTTAATTCCATCGTATTCTCCATCTAATTCTACAGGCGAACGTCAATTTATTTTTATTAAATTCATCCATATTGATTTTTTATGAATTTTTGAATATATTTATCCATATATGGAGTATTTAAGGGGTTTGAAACATTTTATGGCCTAGGTTTTGAACTTTTTGGAATTTTTTTAATTCCATCGTATTCTCCAACTAATTCTACAGGCGAACGTCAATTTATTTTTATTAAATTCATCCATATTGATTTTTTATGAATTTTTGAATATATTATATCCATATATGGAGTATTTAAGGGGTTTGAAACATTTTATGGCCTAGGTTTTGAACTTTTTGGAATTTTTTTAATTCCATCGTATTCTCCATCTAATTCTACAGGCGAACGTCAATTTATTTTTATTAAATTCATCCATATTGATTTTTTATGAATTTTTGAATATATTATATCCATATATGGGGTATTTAAGGGGTTTGAAACATTTTATAGACTAGGTTTTGAACTTTTTGGAATTTTTTTAATTCCATCGTATTCTCCATCTAATTCTACAGGCGAACGTCAATTTATTTTTATTAAATTCATCCATATTGATTTTTTATGAATTTTTGAATATATTATATCCATATATGGGGTATATAAGGGGTTTGAAACATTTTATGGCCTAGGTTTTGAACTTTTTGGAATTTTTTTAATTCCATCGTATTCTCCATCTAATTCTACAGGCGAACGTCAATTTATTTTTATTAAATTCATCCATATTGATTTTTTATGAATTTTTGAATATATTATATCCATATATGGGGTATTTAAGGGGTTTGAAACATTTTATGGCCTAGGTTTTGAACTTTTTGGAATTTTTTTAATTCCATCGTATTCTCCATCTAATTCTACAGGCGAACGTCAATTTATTTTTATTAAATTCATCCATATTGATTTTTTATGAATTTTTGAATATATTATATCCATATATGGAGTATTTAAGGGGTTTGAAACATTTTATGGCCTAGGTTTTGAACTTTTTGGAATTTTTTTTATTCCATTGTATTCTCCATCTAATTCTACAGGCGAACGTCAATTTATTTTTATTAAATTCATCCATATTGATTTTTTATGAATTTTTGAATATATTATATCCATATATGGGGTATATAAGGGGTTTGAAACATTTTATAGACTAGGTTTTGAACTTTTTGGAATTTTTTTAATTCCATCGTATTCTCCATCTAATTCTACAGGCGAATGTCAATTTATTTTTATTAAATTCATCCATATTGATTTTTTATGAATTTTTGAATATATTATATCCATATATGGGGTATATAAGGGGTTTGAAACATTTTATGGCCTAGGTTTTGAACTTTTTGGAATTTTTTTAATTCCATCGTATTCTCCATCTAATTCTACAGGCGAACGTCAATTTATTTTTATTAAATTCATCCATATTGATTTTTTATGAATTTTTGAATATATTATATCCATATATGGGGTATTTAAGGGGTTTGAAACATTTTATGGCCTAGGTTTTGAACTTTTTGGAATTTTTTTAATTCCATCGTATTCTCCATCTAATTCTACAGGCGAACGTCAATTTATTTTTATTAAATTCATCCATATTGATTTTTTATGAATTTTTGAATATATTATATCCATATATGGAGTATTTAAGGGGTTTGAAACATTTTATGGCCTAGGTTTTGAACTTTTTGGAATTTTTTTTATTCCATTGTATTCTCCATCTAATTCTACAGGCGAACGTCAATTTATTTTTATTAAATTCATCCATATTGATTTTTTATGAATTTTTGAATATATTATATCCATATATGGGGTATATAAGGGGTTTGAAACATTTTATAGACTAGGTTTTGAACTTTTTGGAATTTTTTTAATTCCATCGTATTCTCCATCTAATTCTACAGGCGAACGTCAATTTATTTTTATTAAATTCATCCATATTGATTTTTTATGAATTTTTGAATATATTATATCCATATATGGGGTATATAAGGGGTTTGAAACATTTTATGGCCTAGGTTTTGAACTTTTTGGAATTTTTTTAATTCCATCGTATTCTCCATCTAATTCTACAGGCGAACGTCAATTTATTTTTATTAAATTCATCCATATTGATTTTTTATGAATTTTTGAATATATTATATCCATATATGGAGTATTTAAGGGGTTTGAAACATTTTATGGCCTAGGTTTTGAACTTTTTGGAATTTTTTTAATTCCATCGTATTCTCCATCTAATTCTACAGGCGAACGTCAATTTATTTTTATTAAATTCATCCATATTGATTTTTTATGAATTTTTGAATATATTATATCCATATATGGAGTATTTAAGGGGTTTGAAACATTTTATGGCCTAGGTTTTGAACTTTTTGGAATTTTTTTTATTCCATTGTATTCTCCATCTAATTCTACAGGCGAACGTCAATTTATTTTTATTAAATTCATCCATATTGATTTTTTATGAATTTTTGAATATATTATATCCATATATGGGGTATTTAAGGGGTTTGAAACATTTTATGGCCTAGGTTTTGAACTTTTTGGAATTTTTTTAATTCCATCGTATTCTCCATCTAATTCTACAGGCGAACGTCAATTTATTTTTATTAAATTCATCCATATTGATTTTTTATGAATTTTTGAATATATTATATCCATATATGGGGTATATAAGGGGTTTGAAACATTTTATGGCCTAGGTTTTGAACTTTTTGGAATTTTTTTAATTCCATCGTATTCTCCATCTAATTCTACAGGCGAACGTCAATTTATTTTTATTAAATTCATCCATATTGATTTTTTATGAATTTTTGAATATATTATATCCATATATGGAGTATTTAAGGGGTTTGAAACATTTTATGGCCTAGGTTTTGAACTTTTTGGAATTTTTTTAATTCCATCGTATTCTCCATCTAATTCTACAGGCGAACGTCAATTTATTTTTATTAAATTCATCCATATTGATTTTTTATGAATTTTTGAATATATTATATCCATATATGGAGTATTTAAGGGGTTTGAAACATTTTATGGCCTAGGTTTTGAACTTTTTGGAATTTTTTTTATTCCATTGTATTCTCCATCTAATTCTACAGGCGAACGTCAATTTATTTTTATTAAATTCATCCATATTGATTTTTTATGAATTTTTGAATATATTATATCCATATATGGGGTATTTAAGGGGTTTGAAACATTTTATGGCCTAGGTTTTGAACTTTTTGGAATTTTTTTAATTCCATCGTATTCTCCATCTAATTCTACAGGCGAACGTCAATTTATTTTTATTAAATTCATCCATATTGATTTTTTATGAATTTTTGAATATATTATATCCATATATGGAGTATTTAAGGGGTTTGAAACATTTTATGGCCTAGGTTTTGAACTTTTTGGAATTTTTTTAATTCCATCGTATTCTCCATCTAATTCTACAGGCGAACGTCAATTTATTTTTATTAAATTCATCCATATTGATTTTTTATGAATTTGTGAATATATTATATCCATATATGGGGTATTTAAGGGGTTTGAAACATTTTATGGCCTAGGTTTTGAACTTTTTGGAATTTTTTTAATTCCATCGTATTCTCCATCTAATTCTACAGGCGAACGTCAATTTATTTTTATTAAATTCATCCATATTGATTTTTTATGAATTTCTAAAAAATGGCCCCAAATTCAATTATGCCTAGGGAAAATTAGACATTTTCTGGGCTAGGATTTGAATTTTTTGAAATTCTTTTAATAGAATCATATTCCCCATCAAAAAATACAGTACTATATTTTTTATTTTATTAATATACACTCATATTGATTTTTTATGAATTTGTGAATATATTATATCCATATATGGGGTATTTAAGGGGTTTGAAACATTTTATGGCCTAGGTTTTGAACGTTTTGGAATTTTTTTAATTCCATCGTATTCTCCATCTAATTCTACAGGCGAACGTCAATTTATTTTTATTAAATTCTTCCATATTGATTTTTTATGAATTTTTGAATATATTATATCCATATATGGAGTATTTAAGGGGTTTGAAACATTTTATGGCCTAGGTTTTGAACTTTTTGGAATTTTTTTAATTCCATCGTATTCTCCATATAATTCTACAGGCGAACGTCAATTTATTTTTATTAAATTCATCCATATTGATTTTTTATGAATTTTTGAATATATTATATCCATATATGGGGTATATAGGGGGTTTGAAACATTTTATGGCCTAGGTTTTGAACTTTTTGGAATTTTTTTAATTCCATCGTATTCTCCATCTAATTCTACAGGCGAACGTCAATTTATTTTTATTAAATTCATCCATATTGATTTTTTATTATATGGAGTATTTAAGGGGTTTGAAACATTTTATGGCCTAGGTTTTGAACTTTTTGGAATTTTTTTAATTCCATCGTATTCTCCATCTAATTATACAGGCGAAAGTCAATTTATTTTTATTAAATTTATCCATATTGATTTTTTATGAATTTTTGAATATATTATATCCATATATGGGGTATATAAGGGGTTTGAAACATTTTATAGACTAGGTTTTGAACTTTTTGGAATTTTTTTAATTCCATCGTATTCTCCATCTAATTCTACAGGCGAACGTCAATTTATTTTTATTAAATTCATCCATATTGATTTTTTATGAATTTTTGAATATATTATATCCATATGGAGTATTTAAGGGGTTTGAAACATTTTATGGCCTAGGTTTTGAACTTTTTGGAATTTTTTTAATTCCATCGTATTCTCCATATAATTCTACAGGCGAACGTCAATTTATTTTTATTAAATTCATCCATATTGATTTTTTATGAATTTTTGAATATATTATATCCATATATGGGGTAGATAAGGGTTTTGAAACATTTTATGGCCTAGGTTTTGAACTTTTTGGAATTTTTTTTATTCCATTGTATTCTCCATCTAATTCTACAGGCGAGCGTCAATTTATTTTTATTAAATTCATCCATATTGATTTTTTATGAATTTCTAAAAAATGGCCCCAAATTCAATTATGCCTAGGGAAAATTAGACATTTTCTGGGCTAGGATTTGAATTTTTTGAAATTCTCTTAATGGAATCATATTCCCCATCAAAAAATACAGTACTATATTTTTTATTTTATTAATATACACTCATATTGATTTTTTATGAATTTGTGAATATATTATATCCATATATGGGGTATATAAGGGTTTTGAAACATTTTATGGCCTAGGTTTTGAACTTTTTGGAATTTTTTTAATTCCATCGTATTCTCCATCTAATTCTACAGGCGAACGTCAATTTATTTTTATTAAATTCATCCATATTGATTTTTTATGAATTTTTGAATATATTATATCCATATATGAGGTATATAAGGGGTTTGAAACATTTTATAGACTAGGTTTTGAACTTTTTGGAATTTTTTTTTAATTCCATCGTATTCTCCATATAATTCTACAGGCGAACGTCAATTTATTTTTATTAAATTCATCCATATTGATTTCTTATGAATTTTTGAATATATTATATCCATATATGGGGTATATAAGGGGTTTGAAACATTTTATGGCCTAGGTTTTGAACTTTTTGGAATTTTTTTAATTCCATCGTATTCTCCATCTAATTCTACAGGCGAACGTCAATTTATTTTTATTAAATTCATCCATATTGATTTTTTATGAATTTTTGAATATATTATATCCATATATGGGGTATTTAAGGGGTTTGAAACATTTTATGGCCTAGGTTTTGAACGTTTTGGAATTTTTTTTAATTCCATCGTATTCTCCATCTAATTCTACAGGCGAACGTCAATTTATTTTTATTAAATTCATCCATATTGATTTTTTATGAATTTTTGAATATATTATATCCATATATGGAGTATTTAAGGGGTTTGAAACATTTTATGGCCTAGGTTTTGAACTTTTTGGAATTTTTTTTAATTCCATCGTATTCTCCATATAATTCTACAGGCGAACGTCAATTTATTTTTATTAAATTCATCCATATTGATTTTTTATGAATTTTTGAATATATTATATCCATATATGGGGTATATAAGGGGTTTGAAACATTTTATGGCCTAGGTTTTGAACTTTTTGGAATTTTTTTAATTCCATCGTATTCTCCATCTAATTCTACAGGCGAACGTCAATTTATTTTTATTAAATTCATCCATATTGATTTTTTATGAATTTTTGAATATATTATATCCATATATGGGGTATATAAGGGGTTTGAAACATTTTATGGCCTAGGTTTTGAACGTTTTGGAATTTTTTTTAATTCCATCGTATTCTCCATCTAATTCTACAGGCGAACGTCAATTTATTTTTATTAAATTCATCCATATTGATTTTTTATGAATTTTTGAATATATTATATCCATATATGGAGTATTTAAGGGGTTTGAAACATTTTATGGCCTAGGTTTTGAACTTTTTGGAATTTTTTTTTAATTCCATCGTATTCACCATATAATTCTACAGTCGAACGTCAATTTATTTTTATTAAATTCATCCATATTGATTTCTTATGAATTTTTGAATATATTATATCCATATATGGGGTATATAAGGGGTTTGAAACATTTTATGGCCTAGGTTTTGAACTTTTTGGAATTTTTTTAATTCCATCGTATTCTCCATCTAATTCTACAGGCGAACGTCAATTTATTTTTATTAAATTCATCCATATTGATTTTTTATGAATTTTTGAATATATTATATCCATATATGAGGTATATAAGGGGTTTGAAACATTTTATAGACTAGGTTTTGAACTTTTTGGAATTTTTTTTTAATTCCATCGTATTCTCCATATAATTCTACAGGCGAACGTCAATTTATTTTTATTAAATTCATCCATATTGATTTCTTATGAATTTTTGAATATATTATATCCATATATGGGGTATATAAGGGGTTTGAAACATTTTATGGCCTAGGTTTTGAACTTTTTGGAATTTTTTTAATTCCATCGTATTCTCCATCTAATTCTACAGGCGAACGTCAATTTATTTTTATTAAATTCATCCATATTGATTTTTTATGAATTTTTGAATATATTATATCCATATATGGGGTATATAAGGGGTTTGAAACATTTTATGGCCTAGGTTTTGAACGTTTTGGAATTTTTTTTAATTCCATCGTATTCTCCATCTAATTCTACAGGCGAACGTCAATTTATTTTTATTAAATTCATCCATATTGATTTTTTATGAATTTTTGAATATATTATATCCATATATGGAGTATTTAAGGGGTTTGAAACATTTTATGGCCTAGGTTTTGAACTTTTTGGAATTTTTTTTAATTCCATCGTATTCTCCATATAATTCTACAGGCGAACGTCAATTTATTTTTATTAAATTCATCCATATTGATTTTTTATGAATTTTTGAATATATTATATCCATATATGGGGTATATAAGGGGTTTGAAACATTTTATGGCCTAGGTTTTGAACTTTTTGGAATTTTTTTAATTCCATCGTATTCTCCATCTAATTCTACAGGCGAACGTCAATTTATTTTTATTAAATTCATCCATATTGATTTTTTATGAATTTTTGAATATATTATATCCATATATGGGGTATATAAGGGGTTTGAAACATTTTATAGACTAGGTTTTGAACTTTTTGGAATTTTTTTAATTCCATCGTATTCTCCATATAATTCTACAGGCGAACGTCAATTTATTTTTATTAAATTCATCCATATTGATTTTTTATGAATTTTTGAATATATTATATCCATATATGGGGTATATAAGGGGTTTGAAACATTTTATGGCCTAGGTTTTGAACTTTTTGGAATTTTTTTTATTCCATCGTATTCTCCATCTAATTCTACCAGCGAACGTCAATTTATTTTTATTAAATTCATCCATATTGATTTTTTATGAATTTTTGAATATATTATATCCATATATGGGGTATTTAAGGGGTTTGAAACATTTTATAAACTAGGTTTTAAACTTTTTGGAATTTTTTTAATTCCATCGTATTCTCCATCTAATTCTACAGGCGAACGTCAATTTATTTTTATTAAATTCATCCATATTGATTTTTTATGAATTTTTGAATATATTATATCCATATATGGGGTATATAAGGGGTTTGAAACATTTTATGGCCTAGGTTTTGAACTTTTTTGAATTTTTTTAATTCCATCGTATTCTCCATCTAATTCTACAGGCGAACGTCAATTTATTTTTATTAAATTCATCCATATTGATTTTTTATGAATTTTTGAATATATTATATCCATATATGGGGTATATAAGGGGTTTGAAACATTTTATAGACTAGGTTTTGAACTTTTTGGAATTTTTTTAATTCCATCGTATTCTCCATATAATTCTACAGGCGAACGTCAATTTATTTTTATTAAATTCATCCATATTGATTTTTTATGAATTTTTGAATATATTATATCCATATATGGGGTATTTAAGGGGTTTGAAACATTTTATGGCCTAGGTTTTGAACTTTTTGGAATTTTTTTAATTCCATCGTATTCTCCATCTAATTCTACAGGCGAACGTCAATTTATTTTTATTAAATTCATCCATATTGATTTTTTATGAATTTTTGAATATATTATATCCATATATGGGGTATATAAGGGGTTTGAAACATTTTATAGACTAGGTTTTGAACTTTTTGGAATTTTTTTAATTCCATCGTATTCTCCATCTAATTCTACAGGCGAACGTCAATTTATTTTTATTAAATTCATCCATATTGATTTTTTATGAATTTCTAAAAAATGGCCCCAAATTCAATTATACCTAGGGAAAATTAGACATTTTCTGGGCTAGGATTTGAATTTTTTGAAATTCTTTTAATAGAATCATATTCCCCATCAAAAAATACAGTACTATATTTTTTATTTTATTAATATACACTCATATTGATTTTTTATGAATTTGTGAATATATTATATCCATATATGGGGTATTTAAGGGGTTTGAAACATTTTATGGCCTAGGTTTTGAACTTTTTGGAATTTTTTTAATTCCATCGTATTCTCCATCTAATTCTACAGGCGAACGTCAATTTATTTTTATTAAATTCTTCCATATTGATTTTTTATGAATTTTTGAATATATTATATCCATATATGGGTTATTTAAGTGGTTTGAAACATTTTATGGCCTAGGTTTTGAACTTTTTGGAATTTTTTTAATTCCATCGTATTCTCCATCTAATTCTACAGGCGAACGTCAATTTATTTTTATTAAATTCATCCATATTGATTTTTTATGAATTTTTGAATATATTATATCCATATATGGGGTATTTAAGGGGTTTGAAACATTTTATGGCCTAGGTTTTGAACTTTTTGGAATTTTTTTAATTCCATCGTATTCTCCATCTAATTATACAGGCGAAAGTCAATTTATTTTTATTAAATTCATCCATATTGATTTTTTATGAATTTTTGAATTTATTATATCCATATATGGGGTATATAAGGGGTTTGAAACATTTTATAGACTAGGTTTTGAACTTTTTGGAATTTTTTTAATTCCATCGTATTCTCCATCTAATTCTACAGGCGAACGTCAATTTATTTTTATTAAATTCATCCATATTGATTTTTTATGAATTTCTAAAAAATGGCCCCAAATTCAATTATGCCTAGGGAAAATTAGACATTTTCTGGGCTAGGATTTGAATTTTTTGAAATTCTTTTAATAGAATCATATTCCCCATCAAAAAATACAGTACTATATTTTTTATTTTATTAATATACACTCATATTGATTTTTTATGAATTTGTGAATATATTATATCCATATATGGGGTATTTAAGGGGTTTGAAACATTTTATGGCCTAGGTTTTGAACTTTTTGGAATTTTTTTAATTCCATCGTATTCTCCATCTAATTCTACAGGCGAACGTCAATTTATTTGTATTAAATTCATCCATATTGATTTTTTATGAATTTCTAAAAAATGGCCCCAAATTCAATTATGCCTAGGGAAAATTAGACATTTTCTGGGCTAGGATTTGAATTTTTTGAAATTCTTTTAATAGAATCATATTCCCCATCAAAAAATACAGTACTATATTTTTTATTTTATTAATATACACTCATATTGATTTTTTATGAATTTTTGAATATATTATATCCATATATGGGGTATATAAGGGGTTTGAAACATTTTATAGACTAGGTTTTGAACTTTTTGGAATTTTTTTAATTCCATCGTATTCTCCATCTAATTCTACAGGCGAACGTCAATTTATTTTTATTAAATTCATCCATATTGATTTTTTATGAATTTGTGAATATATTATATCCATATATGGAGTATTTAAGGGGTTTGAAACATTTTATGGCCTAGGTTTTGAACTTTTTGGAATTTTTTTAATTCCATCGTATTCTCCATCTAATTATACAGGCGAAAGTCAATTTATTTTTATTAAATTCATCCATATTGATTTTTTATGAATTTTTGAATATATTATATCCATATATGGGGTATATAAGGGGTTTGAAACATTTTATAGACTAGGTTTTGAACTTTTTGGAATTTTTTTAATTCCATCGTATTCTCCATCTAATTCTACAGGCGAACGTCAATTTATTTTTATTAAATTCATCCATATTGATTTTTTATGAATTTTTGAATATATTATATCCATATGGAGTATTTAAGGGGTTTGAAACATTTTATGGCCTAGGTTTTGAACTTTTTGGAATTTTTTTAATTCCATCGTATTCTCCATCTAATTCTACAGGCGAAAGTCAATTTATTTTTATTAAATTCATCCATATTGATTTTTTATGAATTTTTGAATATATTATATCCATATATGGGGTATATAAGGGGTTTGAAACATTTTATGGCCTAGGTTTTGAACTTTTTGGAATTTTTTTAATTCCATCGTATTCTCCATCTAATTCTACAGGCGAACGTCAATTTATTTTTATTAAATTCATCCATATTGATTTTTTATGAATTTTTGAATATATTATATCCATATATGGGGTATATAAGGGGTTTGAAACATTTTATAGACTAGGTTTTGAACTTTTTGGAATTTTTTTAATTCCATCGTATTCTCCATATAATTCTACAGGCGAACGTCAATTTATTTTTATTAAATTCATCCATATTGATTTTTTATGAATTTTTGAATATATTATATCCATATATGGGGTATTTAAGGGGTTTGAAACATTTTATGGCCTAGGTTTTGAACTTTTTGGAATTTTTTTAATTCCATCGTATTCTCCATCTAATTCTACAGGCGAACGTCAATTTATTTTTATTAAATTCATCCATATTGATTTTTTATGAATTTTTGAATATATTATATCCATATATGGGGTATATAAGGGGTTTGAAACATTTTATAGACTAGGTTTTGAACTTTTTGGAATTTTTTTAATTCCATCGTATTCTCCATCTAATTCTACAGGCGAACGTCAATTTATTTTTATTAAATTCATCCATATTGATTTTTTATGAATTTCTAAAAAATGGCCCCAAATTCAATTATGCCTAGGGAAAATTAGACATTTTCTGGGCTAGGATTTGAATTTTTTGAAATTCTTTTAATAGAATCATATTCCCCATCAAAAAATACAGTACTATATTTTTTATTTTATTAATATACACTCATATTGATTTTTTATGAATTTGTGAATATATTATATCCATATATGGGGTATTTAAGGGGTTTGAAACATTTTATGGCCTAGGTTTTGAACTTTTTGGAATTTTTTTAATTCCATCGTATTCTCCATCTAATTCTACAGGCGAACGTCAATTTATTTTTATTAAATTCTTCCATATTGATTTTTTATGAATTTTTGAATATATTATATCCATATATGGGTTATTTAAGTGGTTTGAAACATTTTATGGCCTAGGTTTTGAACTTTTTGGAATTTTTTTAATTCCATCGTATTCTCCATCTAATTCTACAGGCGAACGTCAATTTATTTTTATTAAATTCATCCATATTGATTTTTTATGAATTTTTGAATATATTATATCCATATATGGGGTATTTAAGGGGTTTGAAACATTTTATGGCCTAGGTTTTGAACTTTTTGGAATTTTTTTAATTCCATCGTATTCTCCATCTAATTATACAGGCGAAAGTCAATTTATTTTTATTAAATTCATCCATATTGATTTTTTATGAATTTTTGAATTTATTATATCCATATATGGGGTATATAAGGGGTTTGAAACATTTTATAGACTAGGTTTTGAACTTTTTGGAATTTTTTTAATTCCATCGTATTCTCCATCTAATTCTACAGGCGAACGTCAATTTATTTTTATTAAATTCATCCATATTGATTTTTTATGAATTTCTAAAAAATGGCCCCAAATTCAATTATGCCTAGGGAAAATTAGACATTTTCTGGGCTAGGATTTGAATTTTTTGAAATTCTTTTAATAGAATCATATTCCCCATCAAAAAATACAGTACTATATTTTTTATTTTATTAATATACACTCATATTGATTTTTTATGAATTTTTGAATATATTATATCCATATATGGGGTATATAAGGGGTTTGAAACATTTTATAGACTAGGTTTTGAACTTTTTGGAATTTTTTTAATTCCATCGTATTCTCCATCTAATTCTACAGGCGAACGTCAATTTATTTTTATTAAATTCATCCATATTGATTTTTTATGAATTTGTGAATATATTATATCCATATATGGAGTATTTAAGGGGTTTGAAACATTTTATGGCCTAGGTTTTGAACTTTTTGGAATTTTTTTAATTCCATCGTATTCTCCATCTAATTATACAGGCGAAAGTCAATTTATTTTTATTAAATTCATCCATATTGATTTTTTTTGAATTTTTGAATATATTATATCCATATATGGCGTATATAAGGGGTTTGAAACATTTTATAGACTAGGTTTTGAACTTTTTGGAATTTTTTTAATTCCATCGTATTCTCCATCTAATTCTACAGGCGAACGTCAATTTATTTTTATTAAATTCATCCATATTGATTTTTTATGAATTTTTGAATATATTATATCCATATGGAGTATTTAAGGGGTTTGAAACATTTTATGGCCTAGGTTTTGAACTTTTTGGAATTTTTTTAATTCCATCGTATTCTCCATCTAATTCTACAGGCGAAAGTCAATTTATTTTTATTAAATTCATCCATATTGATTTTTTATGAATTTTTGAATATATTATATCCATATATGGGGTATATAAGGGGTTTGAAACATTTTATAGACTAGGTTTTGAACTTTTTGGAATTTTTTTAATTCCATCGTATTCTCCATATAATTCTACAGGCGAACGTCAATTTATTTTTATTAAATTCATCCATATTGATTTTTTATGAATTTTTGAATATATTATATCCATATATGGGGTATATAAGGGGTTTGAAACATTTTATGGCCTAGGTTTTGAACTTTTTGGAATTTTTTTAATTCCATCGTATTCTCCATATAATTCTACAGGCGAACGTCAATTTATTTTTATTAAATTCATCCATATTGATTTTTTATGAATTTGTGAATATATTATATCCATATATGGAGTATTTAAGGGGTTTGAAACATTTTATGGCCTAGGTTTTGAACTTTTTGGAATTTTTTTAATTCCATCGTATTCTCCATATAATTCTACAGGCGAACGTCAATTTATTTTTATTAAATTCATCCATATTGATTTTTTATGAATTTGTGAATATATTATATCCATATATGGAGTATTTAAGGGGTTTGAAACATTTTATGGCCTAGGTTTTGAACTTTTTGGAATTTTTTTAATTCCATCGTATTCTCCATCTAATTATACAGGCGAAAGTCAATTTATTTTTATTAAATTCATCCATATTGATTTTTTATGAATTTTTGAATATATTATATCCATATATGGGGTATATAAGGGGTTTGAAACATTTTATAGACTAGGTTTTGAACTTTTTGGAATTTTTTTAATTCCATCGTATTCTCCATATAATTCTACAGGCGAACGTCAATTTATTTTTATTAAATTCATCCATATTGATTTTTTATGAATTTGTGAATATATTATATCCATATATGGAGTATTTAAGGGGTTTGAAACATTTTATGGCCTAGGTTTTGAACTTTTTGGAATTTTTTTAATTCCATCGTATTCTCCATATAATTCTACAGGCGAACGTCAATTTATTTTTATTAAATTCATCCATATTGATTTTTTATGAATTTTTGAATATATTATATCCATATATGGGGTATATAAGGGGTTTGAAACATTTTATGGCCTAGGTTTTGAACTTTTTGGAATTTTTTTAATTCCATCGTATTCTCCATATAATTCTACAGGCGAACGTCAATTTATTTTTATTAAATTCATCCATATTGATTTTTTATGAATTTTTGAATATATTATATCCATATATGGGGTATATAAGGGGTTTGAAACATTTTATGGCCTAGGTTTTGAACTTTTTGGAATTTTTTTAATTCCATCGTATTCTCCATCTAATTATACAGGCGAAAGTCAATTTATTTTTATTAAATTCATCCATATTGATTTTTTATGAATTTTTGAATATATTATATCCATATATGGGGTATATAAGGGGTTTGAAACATTTTATAGACTAGGTTTTGAACTTTTTGGAATTTTTTTAATTCCATCGTATTCTCCATATAATTCTACAGGCGAACGTCAATTTATTTTTATTAAATTCATCCATATTGATTTTTTATGAATTTGTGAATATATTATATCCATATATGGAGTATTTAAGGGGTTTGAAACATTTTATGGCCTAGGTTTTGAACTTTTTGGAATTTTTTTAATTCCATCGTATTCTCCATATAATTCTACAGGCGAACGTCAATTTATTTTTATTAAATTCATCCATATTGATTTTTTATGAATTTTTGAATATATTATATCCATATATGGGGTATATAAGGGGTTTGAAACATTTTATGGCCTAGGTTTTGAACTTTTTGGAATTTTTTTAATTCCATCGTATTCTCCATATAATTCTACAGGCGAACGTCAATTTATTTTTATTAAATTCATCCATATTGATTTTTTATGAATTTTTGAATATATTATATCCATATATGGGGTATATAAGGGGTTTGAAACATTTTATGGCCTAGGTTTTGAACTTTTTGGAATTTTTTTAATTCCATCGTATTCTCCATCTAATTCTACAGGCGAACGTCAATTTATTTTTATTAAATTCATCCATATTGATTTTTTATGAATTTGTGAATATATTATATCCATATATGGAGTATTTAAGGGGTTTGAAACATTTTATGGCCTAGGTTTTGAACTTTTTGGAATTTTTTTAATTCCATCGTATTCTCCATCTAATTATACAGGCGAAAGTCAATTTATTTTTATTAAATTCATCCATATTGATTTTTTATGAATTTTTGAATATATTATATCCATATATGGAGTATTTAAGGGGTTTGAAACATTTTATGGCCTAGGTTTTGAACTTTTTGGAATTTTTTTAATTCCATCGTATTCTCCATCTAATTATACAGGCGAAAGTCAATTTATTTTTATTAAATTCATCCATATTGATTTTTTATGAATTTTTGAATATATTATATCCATATATGGGGTATATAAGGGGTTTGAAACATTTTATAGACTAGGTTTTGAACTTTTTGGAATTTTTTTAATTCCATCGTATTCTCCATCTAATTCTACAGGCGAACGTCAATTTATTTTTATTAAATTCATCCATATTGATTTTTTATGAATTTTTGAATATATTATATCCATATGGAGTATTTAAGGGGTTTGAAACATTTTATGGCCTAGGTTTTGAACTTTTTGGAATTTTTTTAATTCCATCGTATTCTCCATATAATTCTACAGGCGAACGTCAATTTATTTTTATTAAATTCATCCATATTGATTTTTTATGAATTTTTGAATATATTATATCCATATATGGGGTATATAAGGGGTTTGAAACATTTTATGGCCTAGGTTTTGAACTTTTTGGAATTTTTTTAATTCCATCGTATTCTCCATCTAATTCTACAGGCGAACGTCAATTTATTTTTATTAAATTCATCCATATTGATTTTTTATGAATTTTTGAATATATTATATCCATATATGGGGTATATAAGGGGTTTGAAACATTTTATAGACTAGGTTTTGAACTTTTTGGAATTTTTTTAATTCCATCGTATTCTCCATATAATTCTACAGGCGAACGTCAATTTATTTTTATTAAATTCATCCATATTGATTTTTTATGAATTTTTGAATATATTATATCCATATATGGGGTATATAAGGGGTTTGAAACATTTTATGGCCTAGGTTTTGAACTTTTTGGAATTTTTTTAATTCCATCGTATTCTCCATCTAATTATACAGGCGAAAGTCAATTTATTTTTATTAAATTCATCCATATTGATTTTTTATGAATTTGTGAATATATTATATCCATATATGGGGTATTTAAGGGGTTTGAAACATTTTATGGCCTAGGTTTTGAACTTTTTGGAATTTTTTTAATTCCATCGTATTCTCCATCTAATTCTACAGGCGAACGTCAATTTATTTTTATTAAATTCATCCATATTGATTTTTTATGAATTTCTAAAAAATGGCCCCAAATTCAATTATGCCTAGGGAAAATTAGACATTTTCTGGGCTAGGATTTGAATTTTTTGAAATTCTTTTAATAGAATCATATTCCCCATCAAAAAATACAGTACTATATTTTTTATTTTATTAATATACACTCATATTGATTTTTTATGAATTTTTGAATATATTATATCCATATATGGGGTATATAAGGGGTTTGAAACATTTTATAGACTAGGTTTTGAACTTTTTGGAATTTTTTTAATTCCATCGTATTCTCCATCTAATTCTACAGGCGAACGTCAATTTATTTTTATTAAATTCATCCATATTGATTTTTTATGAATTTGTGAATATATTATATCCATATATGGAGTATTTAAGGGGTTTGAAACATTTTATGGCCTAGGTTTTGAACTTTTTGGAATTTTTTTAATTCCATCGTATTCTCCATCTAATTATACAGGCGAAAGTCAATTTATTTTTATTAAATTCATCCATATTGATTTTTTATGAATTTTTGAATATATTATATCCATATATGGGGTATATAAGGGGTTTGAAACATTTTATAGACTAGGTTTTGAACTTTTTGGAATTTTTTTAATTCCATCGTATTCTCCATCTAATTCTACAGGCGAACGTCAATTTATTTTTATTAAATTCATCCATATTGATTTTTTATGAATTTTTGAATATATTATATCCATATGGAGTATTTAAGGGGTTTGAAACATTTTATGGCCTAGGTTTTGAACTTTTTGGAATTTTTTTAATTCCATCGTATTCTCCATATAATTCTACAGGCGAACGTCAATTTATTTTTATTAAATTCATCCATATTGATTTTTTATGAATTTTTGAATATATTATATCCATATATGGGGTATATAAGGGGTTTGAAACATTTTATGGCCTAGGTTTTGAACTTTTTGGAATTTTTTAATTCCATCGTATTCTCCATCTAATTCTACAGGCGAACGTCAATTTATTTTTATTAAATTCATCCATATTGATTTTTTATGAATTTTTGAATATATTATATCCATATATGGGGTATATAAGGGGTTTGAAACATTTTATAGACTAGGTTTTGAACTTTTTGGAATTTTTTTAATTCCATCGTATTCTCCATATAATTCTACAGGCGAACGTCAATTTATTTTTATTAAATTCATCCATATTGATTTTTTATGAATTTTTGAATATATTATATCCATATATGGGGTATATAAGGGGTTTGAAACATTTTATGGCCTAGGTTTTGAACTTTTTGGAATTTTTTTAATTCCATCGTATTCTCCATATAATTCTACAGGCGAACGTCAATTTATTTTTATTAAATTCATCCATATTGATTTTTTATGAATTTTTGAATATATTATATCCATATATGGGGTATATAAGGGGTTTGAAACATTTTATGGCCTAGGTTTTGAACTTTTTGGAATTTTTTTAATTCCATCGTATTCTCCATCTAATTCTACAGGCGAACGTCAATTTATTTTTATTAAATTCATCCATATTGATTTTTTATGAATTTGTGAATATATTATATCCATATATGGAGTATTTAAGGGGTTTGAAACATTTTATGGCCTAGGTTTTGAACTTTTTGGAATTTTTTTAATTCCATCGTATTCTCCATCTAATTATACAGGCGAAAGTCAATTTATTTTTATTAAATTCATCCATATTGATTTTTTATGAATTTTTGAATATATTATATCCATATATGGAGTATTTAAGGGGTTTGAAACATTTTATGGCCTAGGTTTTGAACTTTTTGGAATTTTTTTAATTCCATCGTATTCTCCATCTAATTATACAGGCGAAAGTCAATTTATTTTTATTAAATTCATCCATATTGATTTTTTATGAATTTTTGAATATATTATATCCATATATGGGGTATATAAGGGGTTTGAAACATTTTATAGACTAGGTTTTGAACTTTTTGGAATTTTTTTAATTCCATCGTATTCTCCATCTAATTCTACAGGCGAACGTCAATTTATTTTTATTAAATTCATCCATATTGATTTTTTATGAATTTTTGAATATATTATATCCATATGGAGTATTTAAGGGGTTTGAAACATTTTATGGCCTAGGTTTTGAACTTTTTGGAATTTTTTTAATTCCATCGTATTCTCCATATAATTCTACAGGCGAACGTCAATTTATTTTTATTAAATTCATCCATATTGATTTTTTATGAATTTTTGAATATATTATATCCATATATGGGGTATATAAGGGGTTTGAAACATTTTATGGCCTAGGTTTTGAACTTTTTGGAATTTTTTTAATTCCATCGTATTCTCCATCTAATTCTACAGGCGAACGTCAATTTATTTTTATTAAATTCATCCATATTGATTTTTTATGAATTTTTGAATATATTATATCCATATATGGGGTATATAAGGGGTTTGAAACATTTTATAGACTAGGTTTTGAACTTTTTGGAATTTTTTTAATTCCATCGTATTCTCCATATAATTCTACAGGCGAACGTCAATTTATTTTTATTAAATTCATCCATATTGATTTTTTATGAATTTTTGAATATATTATATCCATATATGGGGTATATAAGGGGTTTGAAACATTTTATGGCCTAGGTTTTGAACTTTTTGGAATTTTTTTAATTCCATCGTATTCTCCATCTAATTCTACAGGCGAACGTCAATTTATTTTTATTAAATTCATCCATATTGATTTTTTATGAATTTTTGAATATATTATATCCATATATGGGGTATATAAGGGGTTTGAAACATTTTATAGACTAGGTTTTGAACTTTTTGGAATTTTTTTAATTCCATCGTATTCTCCATCTAATTCTACAGGCGAACGTCAATTTATTTTTATTAAATTCATCCATATTGATTTTTTATGAATTTTTGAATATATTATATCCATATATGGGGTATATAAGGGGTTTGAAACATTTTATAGACTAGGTTTTGAACTTTTTGGAATTTTTTTAATTCCATCGTATTCTCCATATAATTCTACAGGCGAACGTCAATTTATTTTTATTAAATTCATCCATATTGATTTTTTATGAATTTTTGAATATATTATATCCATATATGGGGTATATAAGGGGTTTGAATCATTTTATGGCCTAGGTTTTGAACTTTTTGGAATTTTTTTAATTCCATCGTATTCTCCATCTAATTCTACAGGCGAACGTCAATTTATTTTTATTAAATTCATCCATATTGATTTTTTATGAATTTTTGAATATATTATATCCATATATGGGGTATATAAGGGGTTTGAAACATTTTATAGACTAGGTTTTGAACTTTTTGGAATTTTTTTAATTCCATCGTATTCTCCATCTAATTCTACAGGCGAACGTCAATTTATTTTTATTAAATTCATCCATATTGATTTTTTATGAATTTTTGAATATATTATATCCATATATGGGGTATTTAAGGGGTTTGAAACATTTTATGGCCTAGGTTTTGAACTTTTTGGAATTTTTTTAATTCCATCGTATTCTCCATCTAATTCTACAGGCGAACGTCAATTTATTTTTATTAAATTCATCCATATTGATTTTTTATGAATTTCTAAAAAATGGCCCCAAATTCAATTATGCCTAGGGAAAATTAGACATTTTCTGGGCTAGGATTTGAATTTTTTGAAATTCTTTTAATAGAATCATATTCCCCATCAAAAAATACAGTACTATATTTTTTATTTTATTAATATACACTCATATTGATTTTTTATGAATTTGTGAATATATTATATCCATATATGGGGTATTTAAAGGGTTTGAAACATTTTATGGCCTAGGTTTTGAACTTTTTGGAATTTTTTTAATTCCATCGTATTCTCCATCTAATTCTACAGGCGAACGTCAATTTATTTTTATTAAATTCATCCATATTGATTTTTTATGAATTTTTGAATATATTATATCCATATATGGGGTATATAAGGGGTTTGAAACATTTTATAGACTAGGTTTTGAACTTTTTGGAATTTTTTTAATTCCATCGTATTCTCCATATAATTCTACAGGCGAACGTCAATTTATTTTTATTAAATTCATCCATATTGATTTTTTATGAATTTTTGAATATATTATATCCATATATGGGGTATATAAGGGGTTTGAAACATTTTATAGACTAGGTTTTGAACTTTTTGGAATTTTTTTAATTCCATCGTATTCTCCATATAATTCTACAGGCGAACGTCAATTTATTTTTATTAAATTCATCCATATTGATTTTTTATGAATTTTTGAATATATTATATCCATATATGGGGTATATAAGGGGTTTGAAACATTTTATGGCCTAGGTTTTGAACTTTTTGGAATTTTTTTAATTCCATCGTATTCTCCATCTAATTCTACAGGCGAACGTCAATTTATTTTTATTAAATTCATCCATATTGATTTTTTATGAATTTTTGAATATATTATATCCATATATGGGGTATATAAGGGGTTTGAAACATTTTATAGACTAGGTTTTGAACTTTTTGGAATTTTTTTAATTCCATCGTATTCTCCATCTAATTCTACAGGCGAACGTCAATTTATTTTTATTAAATTCATCCATATTGATTTTTTATGAATTTCTAAAAAATGGCCCCAAATTCAATTATGCCTAGGGAAAATTAGACATTTTCTGGGCTAGGATTTGAATTTTTTGAAATTCTTTTAATAGAATCATATTCCCCATCAAAAAATACAGTACTATATTTTTTATTTTATTAATATACACTCATATTGATTTTTTATGAATTTGTGAATATATTATATCCATATATAGGGTATTTAAGGGGTTTGAAACATTTTATGGCCTAGGTTTTGAACTTTTTGGAATTTTTTTAATTCCATCGTATTCTCCATCTAATTCTACAGGCGAACGTCAATTTATTTTTATTAAATTCTTCCATATTGATTTTTTATGAATTTTTGAATATATTATATCCATATATGGGTTATTTAAGTGGTTTGAAACATTTTATGGCCTAGGTTTTGAACTTTTTGGAATTTTTTTAATTCCATCGTATTCTCCATCTAATTCTACAGGCGAACGTCAATTTATTTTTATTAAATTCATCCATATTGATTTTTTATGAATTTTTGAATATATTATATCCATATATGGGGTATTTAAGGGGTTTGAAACATTTTATGGCCTAGGTTTTGAACTTTTTGGAATTTTTTTAATTCCATCGTATTCTCCATCTAATTCTACAGGCGAACGTCAATTTATTTTTATTAAATTCATCCATATTGATTTTTTATGAATTTCTAAAAAATGGCCCCAAATTCAATTATGCCTAGGGAAAATTAGACATTTTCTGGGCTAGGATTTGAATTTTTTGAAATTCTTTTAATAGAATCATATTCCCCATCAAAAAATACAGTACTATATTTTTTATTTTATTAATATACACTCATATTGATTTTTTATGAATTTGTGAATATATTATATCCATATATGGGGTATTTAAAGGGTTTGAAACATTTTATGGCCTAGGTTTTGAACTTTTTGGAATTTTTTTAATTCCATCGTATTCTCCATCTAATTCTACAGGCGAACGTCAATTTATTTTTATTAAATTCATCCATATTGATTTTTTATGAATTTGTGAATATATTATATCCATATATGGGGTATTTAAGGGGTTTGAAACATTTTATAGACTAGGTTTTGAACTTTTTGGAATTTTTTTAATTCCATCGTATTCTCCATCTAATTCTACAGGCGATCGTCAATTTATTTTTATTAAATTCATCCATATTGATTTTTTATGAATTTTTGAATATATTATATCCATATATGGGGTATATAAGGGGTTTGAAACATTTTATAGACTAGGTTTTGAACTTTTTGGAATTTTTTTAATTCCATCGTATTCTACATCTAATTCTACAGGCGAACGTCAATTTATTTTTATTAAATTCATCCATATTGATTTTTTATGAATTTGTGAATATATTATATCCATATATGGAGTATTTAAGGGGTTTGAAACATTTTATGGCCTAGGTTTTGAACGTTTTGGAATTTTTTTAATTCCATCGTATTCTCCATCTAATTCTACAGGCGAACGTCAATTTATTTTTATTAAATTCATCCATATTGATTTTTTATGAATTTTTGAATATATTATATCCATATATGGGTTATTTAAGGGGTTTGAAACATTTTATGGCCTAGGTTTTGAACTTTTTGGAATTTTTTTAATTCCATCGTATTCTCCATCTAATTCTACAGGCGAACGTCAATTTATTTTTATTAAATTCATCCATATTGATTTTTTATGAATCTTTGAATATATTATATCCATATATGGGGTATATAAGGGGTTTGAAACATTTTATAGACTAGGTTTTGAACTTTTTGGAATTTTTTTAATTCCATCGTATTCTCCATATAATTCTACAGGCGAACGTCAATTTATTTTTATTAAATTCATCCATATTGATTTTTTATGAATTTGTGAATATATTATATCCATATATGGGGTATTTAAGGGGTTTGAAACATTTTATGGCCTAGGTTTTGAACTTTTTGGAATTTTTTTAATTCCATCGTATTCTCCATCTAATTCTACAGGCGAACGTCAATTTATTTTTATTAAATTCATCCATATTGATTTTTTATGAATTTTTGAATATATTATATCCATATATGGAGTATTTAAGGGGTTTGAAACATTTTATGGCCTAGGTTTTGAACTTTTTGGAATTTTTTTAATTCCATCGTATTCTCCATCTAATTCTACAGGCGAACGTCAATTTATTTTTATTAAATTCATCCATATTGATTTTTTATGAATTTTTGAATATATTATATCCATATATGGGGTATATAAGGGGTTTGAAACATTTTATAGACTAGGTTTTGAACTTTTTGGAATTTTTTTAATTCCATCGTATTCTCCATCTAATTCTACAGGCGAACGTCAATTTATTTTTATTAAATTCATCCATATTGATTTTTTATGAATTTTTGAATATATTATATCCATATATGGGGTATTTAAGGGGTTTGAAACATTTTATGGCCTAGGTTTTGAACTTTTTGGAATTTTTTTTAATTCCATCGTATTCTCCATCTAATTCTACAGGCGAACGTCAATTTATTTTTATTAAATTCATCCATATTGATTTTTTATGAATTTCTAAAAAATGGCCCCAAATTCAATTATGCCTAGGGAAAATTAGACATTTTCTGGGCTAGGATTTGAATTTTTTGAAATTCTTTTAATAGAATCATATTCCCCATCAAAAAATACAGTACTATATTTTTTATTTTATTAATATACACTCATATTGATTTTTTATGAATTTGTGAATATATTATATCCATATATGGGGTATTTAAGGGGTTTGAAACATTTTATGGCCTAGGTTTTGAACTTTTTGGAATTTTTTTAATTCCATCGTATTCTCCATCTAATTCTACAGGCGAACGTCAATTTATTTTTATTAAATTCATCCATATTGATTTTTTATGAATTTTTGAATATATTATATCCATATATGGAGTATTTAAGGGGTTTGAAACATTTTATGGCCTAGGTTTTGAACTTTTTGGAATTTTTTTAATTCCATCGTATTCTCCATATAATTCTACAGGCGAACGTCAATTTATTTTTATTAAATTCATCCATATTGATTTTTTATGAATTTTTGAATATATTATATCCATATATGGGGTATATAAGGGGTTTGAAACATTTTATGGTCTAGGTTTTGAACTTTTTGGAATTTTTTTAATTCCATCGTATTCTCCATCTAATTCTACAGGCGAACGTCAATTTATTTTTATTAAATTCATCCATATTGATTTTTTATGAATTTCTAAAAAATGGCCCCAAATTCAATTATGCCTAGGGAAAATTAGACATTTTCTGGGCTAGGAATTGAATTTTTTGAAATTCTTTTAATAGAATCATATTCCCCATCAAAAATACAGTACTATATTTTTTATTTTATTAATATACACTCATATTGATTTTTTATGAATTTGTGAATATATTATATCCATATATGGGGTATTTAAGGGGTTTGAAACATTTTATGGCCTAGGTTTTGAACTTTTTGGAATTTTTTTAATTCCATCGTATTCTCCATCTAATTCTACAGGCGAACGTCAATTTATTTTTATTAAATTCATCCATATTGATTTTTTATGAATTTCTAAAAAATGGCCCCAAATTCAATTATGCCTAGGGAAAATTAGACATTTTCTGGGCTAGGATTTGAATTTTTTGAAATTCTTTTAATAGAATCATATTCCCCATCAAAAAATACAGTACTATATTTTTTATTTTATTAATATACACTCATATTGATTTTTTATGAATTTGTGAATATATTATATCCATATATGGGGTATTTAAGGGGTTTGAAACATTTTATGGCCTAGGTTTTGAACGTTTTGGAATTTTTTTAATTCCATCGTATTCTCCATCTAATTCTACAGGCGAACGTCAATTTATTTTTATTAAATTCTTCCATATTGATTTTTTATGAATTTTTGAATATATTATATCCATATATGGAGTATTTAAGGGGTTTGAAACATTTTATGGCCTAGGTTTTGAACTTTTTGGAATTTTTTTAATTCCATCGTATTCTCCATATAATTCTACAGGCGAACGTCAATTTATTTTTATTAAATTCATCCATATTGATTTTTTATGAATTTTTGAATATATTATATCCATATATGGGGTATATAAGGGGTTTGAAACATTTTATGGCCTAGGTTTTGAACTTTTTGGAATTTTTTTAATTCCATCGTATTCTCCATCTAATTCTACAGGCGAACGTCAATTTATTTTTATTAAATTCTTCCATATTGATTTTTTATGAATTTGTGAATATATTATATCCATATATGGGGTATTTAAGGGGTTTGAAACATTTTATGGCCTAGGTTTTGAACTTTTTGGAATTTTTTTAATTCCATCGTATTCTCCATCTAATTCTACTGGCGAACGTCAATTTATTTTTATTAAATTCATCCATATTGATTTTTTATGAATTTCTAAAAAATGGCCCCAAATTCAATTATGCCTAGGGAAAATTAGACATTTTCTGGGCTAGGATTTGAATTTTTTGAAATTCTTTTAATAGAATCATATTCCCCATCAAAAAATACAGTACTATATTTTTTATTATATACACTCATATTGATTTTTTATGAATTTGTGAATATATTATATCCATATATGGGGTATTTAAGGGGTTTGAAACATTTTATGGCCTAGGTTTTGAACGTTTTGGAATTTTTTTAATTCCATCGTATTCTCCATCTAATTCTACAGGCGAACGTCAATTTATTTTTATTAAATTCTTCCATATTGATTTTTTATGAATTTTTGAATATATTATATCCATATATGGGTTATTTAAGTGGTTTGAAACATTTTATGGCCTAGGTTTTGAACTTTTTGGAATTTTTTTAATTCCATCGTATTCTCCATCTAATTCTACAGGCGAACGTCAATTTATTTTTATTAAATTCATCCATATTGATTTTTTATGAATTTCTAAAAAATGGCCCCAAATTCAATTATGCCTAGGGAAAATTAGACATTTTCTGGGCTAGGATTTGAATTTTTTGAAATTCTTTTAATAGAATCATATTCCCCATCAAAAAATACAGTACTATATTTTTTATTTTATTAATATACACTCATATTGATTTTTTATGAATTTGTGAATATATTATATCCATATATGGGGTATTTAAGGGGTTTGAAACATTTTATGGCCTAGGTTTTGAACGTTTTGGAATTTTTTTAATTCCATCGTATTCTCCATCTAATTCTACAGGCGAACGTCAATTTATTTTTATTAAATTCTTCCATATTGATTTTTTATGAATTTTTGAATATATTATATCCATATATGGAGTATTTAAGGGGTTTGAAACATTTTATGGCCTAGGTTTTGAACTTTTTGGAATTTTTTTAATTCCATCGTATTCTCCATATAATTCTACAGGCGAACGTCAATTTATTTTTATTAAATTCATCCATATTGATTTTTTATGAATTTTTGAATATATTATATCCATATATGGGGTATATAAGGGGTTTGAAACATTTTATGGCCTAGGTTTTGAACTTTTTGGAATTTTTTTAATTCCATCGTATTCTCCATCTAATTCTACAGGCGAACGTCAATTTATTTTTATTAAATTCTTCCATATTGATTTTTTATGAATTTGTGAATATATTATATCCATATATGGGGTATTTAAGGGGTTTGAAACATTTTATGGCCTAGGTTTTGAACTTTTTGGAATTTTTTTAATTCCATCGTATTCTCCATCTAATTCTACTGGCGAACGTCAATTTATTTTTATTAAATTCATCCATATTGATTTTTTATGAATTTCTAAAAAATGGCCCCAAATTCAATTATGCCTAGGGAAAATTAGACATTTTCTGGGCTAGGATTTGAATTTTTTGAAATTCTTTTAATAGAATCATATTCCCCATCAAAAAATACAGTACTATATTTTTTATTATATACACTCATATTGATTTTTTATGAATTTGTGAATATATTATATCCATATATGGGGTATTTAAGGGGTTTGAAACATTTTATGGCCTAGGTTTTGAACGTTTTGGAATTTTTTTAATTCCATCGTATTCTCCATCTAATTCTACAGGCGAACGTCAATTTATTTTTATTAAATTCTTCCATATTGATTTTTTATGAATTTTTGAATATATTATATCCATATATGGGTTATTTAAGTGGTTTGAAACATTTTATGGCCTAGGTTTTGAACTTTTTGGAATTTTTTTAATTCCATCGTATTCTCCATCTAATTCTACAGGCGAACGTCAATTTATTTTTATTAAATTCATCCATATTGATTTTTTATGAATTTTTGAATATATTATATCCATATATGGGTTATTTAAGGGGTTTGAAACATTTTATAGACTAGGTTTTGAACTTTTTGGAATTTTTTTAATTCCATCGTATTCTCCATCTAATTCTACAGGCGAACGTCAATTTATTTTTATTAAATTCATCCATATTGATTTTTTATGAATTTCTAAAAAATGGCCCCAAATTCAATTATGCCTAGGGAAAATTAGACATTTTCTGGGCTAGGA
Source organism: Pratylenchus scribneri (assembly GCA_030063045.1). Classification (NCBI taxonomy): domain Eukaryota; kingdom Metazoa; phylum Nematoda; class Chromadorea; order Rhabditida; family Pratylenchidae; genus Pratylenchus; species Pratylenchus scribneri. The sequence goes on from JAQSEB010000144.1 coordinate 68,105, forward strand.
ATTGAATTTTTTGAAATTCTTTTAATAGAATCATATTCCCCATCAAAAATACAGTACTATATTTTTTATTTTATTAATATACACTCATATTGATTTTGTATGAATTTGTGAATATATTATATCCATATATGGGGTATTTAAGGGGTTTGAAACATTTTATGGCCTAGGTTTTGAACTTTTTGGAATTTTTTTAATTCCATCGTATTCTCCATCTAATTCTACAGGCGAACGTCAATTTATTTTTATTAAATTCATCCATATTGATTTTTTATGAATTTCTAAAAAATGGCCCCAAATTCAATTATGCCTAGGGAAAATTAGACATTTTCTGGGCTAGGAATTGAATTTTTTGAAATTCTTTTAATAGAATCATATTCCCAATCAAAAATACAGTACTCTATTTTTTATTTTATTAATATACACTCATATTGATTTTGTATGAATTTGTGAATATATTATATCCATATATGGGGTATTTAAGGGGTTTGAAACATTTTATGGCCTAGGTTTTGAACTTTTTGGAATTTTTTTAATTCCATCGTATTCTCCATCTAATTCTACAGGCGAACGTCAATTTATTTTTATTAAATTCATCCATATTGATTTTTTATGAATTTCTAAAAAATGGCCCCAAATTCAATTATGCCTAGGGAAAATTAGACATTTTCTGGGCTAGGAATTGAATTTTTTGAAATTCTTTTAATAGAATCATATTCCCCATCAAAAATACAGTACTATATTTTTTATTTTATTAATATACACTCATATTGATTTTGTATGAATTTGTGAATATATTATATCCATATATGGGGTATTTAAGGGGTTTGAAACATTTTATGGCCTAGGTTTTGAACTTTTTGGAATTTTTTTAATTCCATCGTATTCTCCATCTAATTCTACAGGCGAACGTCAATTTATTTTTATTAAATTCATCCATATTGATTTTTTATGAATTTCTAAAAAATGGCCCCAAATTCAATTATGCCTAGGGAAAATTAGACATTTTCTGGGCTAGGAATTGAATTTTTTGAAATTCTTTTAATAGAATCATATTCCCCATCAAAAATACAGTACTATATTTTTTATTTTATTAATATACACTCATATTGATTTTTTATGAATTTGTGAATATATTATATCCATATATGGGGTATTTAAGGGGTTTGAAACATTTTATGGCCTAGGTTTTGAACTTTTTGGAATTTTTTTAATTCCATCGTATTCTCCATCTAATTCTACAGGCGAACGTCAATTTATTTTTATTAAATTCATCCATATTGATTTTTTATGAATTTCTAAAAAATGGCCCCAAATTCAATTATGCCTAGGGAAAATTAGACATTTTCTGGGCTAGGAATTGAATTTTTTGAAATTCTTTTAATAGAATCATATTCCCAATCAAAAATACAGTACTCTATTTTTTATTTTATTAATATACACTCATATTGATTTTGTATGAATTTGTGAATATATTATATCCATATATGGGGTATTTAAGGGGTTTGAAACATTTTATGGCCTAGGTTTTGAACTTTTTGGAATTTTTTTAATTCCATCGTATTCTCCATCTAATTCTACAGGCGAACGTCAATTTATTTTTATTAAATTCATCCATATTGATTTTTTATGAATTTCTAAAAAATGGCCCCAAATTCAATTATGCCTAGGGAAAATTAGACATTTTCTGGGCTAGGATTTGAATTTTTTGAAATTCTTTTAATAGAATCATATTCCCCATCAAAAAATACAGTACTATATTTTTTATTTTATTAATATACACTCATATTGATTTTTTATGAATTTTTAAATATATTATATCCATATATGGGGTATTTAAGGGGTTTGAAACATTTTATGGCCTAGGTTTTGAACTTTCTGGAATTTTTTTAATTCCATCATATTCTCCATCCAATTCTACAGGCGAACGTCAATTTATTTTTATTAAATTCATCCATATTGATTTTTTATGAATTTCTAAAAAATGGCCCCAAATTCAATTATGCCTAGGGAAAATTAGACATTTTCTGGGCTAGGAATTGAATTTTTTGAAATTCTTTTAATAGAATCATATTCCCCATCAAAAATACAGTACTATATTTTTTATTTTATTAATATACACTCATATTGATTTTGTATGAATTTGTGAATATATTATATCCATATATGGGGTATTTAAGGGGTTTGAAACATTTTATGGCCTAGGTTTTGAACTTTTTGGAATTTTTTTAATTCCATCGTATTCTCCATCTAATTCTACAGGCGAACGTCAATTTATTTTTATTAAATTCATCCATATTGATTTTTTATGAATTTCTAAAAAATGGCCCCAAATTCAATTATGCCTAGGGAAAATTAGACATTTTCTGGGCTAGGATTTGAATTTTTTGAAATTCTTTTAATAGAATCATATTCCCCATCAAAAAATACAGTACTATATTTTTTATTTTATTAATATACACTCATATTGATTTTTTATGAATTTTTGAATATATTATATCCATATATGGGTTATTTAAGGGGTTTGAAACATTTTATGGCCTAGGTTTTGAACTTTCTGGAATTTTTTTAATTCCATCATATTCTCCATCCAATTCTACAGGCGAACGTCAATTTATTTTTATTAAATTCATCCATATTGATTTTTTATGAATTTCTAAAAAATGGCCCCAAATTCAATTATGCCTAGGGAAAATTAGACATTTTCTGGGCTAGGATTTGAATTTTTTGAAATTCTCTTAATGGAATCATATTCTCCATTAAAAAATACAGGTCAATATTTTTTAGATTTTTAAAATATCTTCATATTGATTTTTTATGAATTTTTAAATATATTATATCCATATATGGGGTATTTAAGGGGTTTGAAACATTTTATGGCCTAGGTTTTGAACTTTCTGGAATTTTTTTAATTCCATCATATTCTCCATCCAATTCTACAGGCGAACGTCAATTTATTTTTATTAAATTCATCCATATTGATTTTTTATGAATTTCTAAAAAATGGCCCCAAATTCAATTATGCCTAGGGAAAATTAGACATTTTCTGGGCTAGGATTTGAATTTTTTGAAATTCTTTTAATAGAATCATATTCCCCATCAAAAAATACAGGTCAATATTTTTTAGATTTTTAAAATATCTTCATATTGATTTTTTATGGATTTGTGAATATATTATATCCATATATGGGGTATTTAAGGGGTTTGAAACATTTTATGGCCTTTATGCTTGATGATATGTATGAAATGATACTCCTTTTTAGTTGGCGTTTACTTCTCTTTGACGTTTTTTATTAAGAATTGAGGAAAAAAAATAAAAAAAATTTAATTTTCTCTAAAATTTTTTGAAAAAAATTTTGTCCTTTGGAACAGTTTAAGAACAGAAAATCTGTTCTGTTCCTGTTCCTGTTCCTATTCCTGTTCCTGTTCCAAGTTGGAACAGAGAACAGGAACAGAACAATTAGACTGTTCCATGTTCCGAGAATAGAACAGGAACAGAACAGATTGAAAAAAGTTGGAACAGGAAAACACTGGTAGAGATGAATATTAAAGAAGCTCCAAAGAGAAAAAGATTATTTTTGAGACAAAAATTTTTCTGCAAATTAATAACAAAATTGATAAAAAAATAATAATATTTTTACTATAGAAATTCTTTGAATCGATATTGGGTTATTGGATTGGAATTTGACGATGGAAAAGATTTATTATTAAATTCTGCTATTGCTATTGGAAATTTGGAAAAATGGCTAAATTCTAGTCAATATGGATTTGTGGAAAAATTTCATACAAGATTATGTCACATTTTCAATGAGAAAGGTTTCTTATAAATTTTTTATTTTTTTATTTAAATTTTAATATTTTCCCGACATCTAATATTAATATAATATTTTATTTCAATTGAATATAAATTTTTATTTTTCTAGACAAGTAGAGCGGAAATCAGACAAAAAGTGAAAAATTTACATTTGTATGCAAAAATTGTTCCAGCTAAACAACTTGGCGAATGGTAAAATAATTAATTAGTAAAATTAATTCACAATTTTAGGACCATTGAAAGTCAAGTTTGGCGCCCAAAAGAGCAAAAGATATTGGATTAAATTGTTTTTGGAAGGATGTTCATTTTTGAATTTAACAATATTGATAAATATTTTAATTTTTTTTCATAAAAAATCGAAAAAATCTAAAACGTTTTCGAACATATTCATCTATTATTTACAATTTGTTTTATTAAATTTGTAATTTTAATCTTTGAAATGGATAAAATGGATTATATTCGAATATCTTAAAATAAATATAATTTAGCATTTTAAAAAATTCATGAATGAAAAAACACCTTATTCTTTTTACCATGGGCAGCATATAAAAAGCTTCTCAATTTCCATTGCCTCCTCATCGTTCCCCCTCTTCCTCTTCTCTTACTGTCTTTCATTCTCACTCTTATTTTGATATGAATTATAATTTGTTAGAACCGAATATTGATTTTTTGTGATTTAAACCAATTTAAATGATATATAAATTGACTGGGCATAGAAGAATTTATTTGATACAAAAATTTTAGTTAAAATTTGTTTGAACAATTAATTTGATGCATATCAGTAATGGTATATTTTTCGAATTAAAAAATTAATATAAAATGAAAACACATTGATAGGTATGTAAAAATAAAATATAATTTTAAAAATTTGTGTTGACTTCGTCATCGGGAATATTTTAAAATCATCAAATTTTTATATACATTTTTTTCGCATCAATCAACTCCATTGTCAACTTTTTCAAATTTTATCTCATCAGTCAATCAAATTGGGGATTATCTAAATCTAAATTATAAGAAATTAATTATAAAAGTTTTAAGAATTTAAAATAAAATGGATAAAAATATTCTAAAAATATTACTTGACGCTTTATTTGTTTTTTTTATAAAAACATCCAATTGAGATTCAAAATGAAATACATTTAATATTACTCAATCAAAACAAATTAAATGGAAAGAACAATTTAAGTGAAAAGTAAAAAAGAAAAAAAATATATTTGGATATTGGTGAAATGTAATAATTTTCCGTAAAATAATTTTTTCGAATACTAGAAAAATTTAATTTTAAAAACACATGAAATAATTTTAAAAAATTTAGTCTGTTGTCTTCAATATCTTGAATATTTTGAAATAAATCATATCTTCGCATTTTTGATAGCATCAACCTCTTTCTTTAATTTATCACGAATTGGATTAATTTAGTCCTTAATTAAATGTTTTATGAATATTAAATAATTAGATGTAATATAATAAAGTTGATATAAATATTAATTTCAACTTTTAGTCTTTTTTTAAAGAAACAACCAATCGGGATCTAATTATATTTTTTTAAAGAAAATAATTTGTATAAAAAATCTAACTATTGTCTTGAGCATTGACTTAATTATTGCCGAAAAATAAAAATTTGACTTGCCATTTTTTTGAAATTAGAAAAAAGTTTTATAATTATAAATTAATAAAATTTTTATAAAACAATAAAATCATTCAATTTAGTTATTTTGTCAAAAAATTAAAAATTAAAAAAATATATAATTTTTAAAATTTTTTCTTTTATTGATCGACTTGACCAACAACAGCAAACTTGCCTTTTCTTGGTCTTTTTGAAGCACCATTTGATCCAGCAGCAGATAAAACTCGATCTCTTGCTCTTTTGAAATTCTTGGCAACTTCTTCATTGCTTTTTCGAATTCTGTTATTGGTAAGTGAAAATGCCTTTTTCGCTCTTTTGCTAATTTTAGAAGTCATTGCCCTTTTTTGCGATTTAATTGACGATCCGCTAATACCCAATCCAATTTTCTTTGCCATAAATGGCGAAGATGAGGAAGAGCCGGGTTCGTTTATTGGACGATTGCCTGGAGCACGACTTGAACTTGCACCGGCAGTAGCAGCAAGAAAATTGCCCTTCATTCTTAAGAATTTTCCAACATCTTTTAGCACAAATGTATGTGTTTGGCGAAGTTCTTTGTTGAGTGCGGCAGCCAATGCTTCATCCGTTAATTGATTATTGTGGTAGGAGTTGAATAAATGATGCAGTATTTCCACACCGAGTGAACCTGAATGTGAACAGGGTAAAAATATATATATATTTTTAAAATCAAAAAAATTTCAAACAAGCTTGCTAACATTTTTGATAATGAATTTTCCGAGCCAATTTTTCCTCGGAAATATCTATTTTGGTAATATTCAATAAAAGCTATGGACTTCAAAGTTCTCTAAAAACAAGCATTGTGGACATAATCTCCTAGCGGAATCTTTTCGCAGGATTCAAATATAAACCAATTTAGTTCCAAACTTTAATAACAGGCAAGTTTCATTATTCAAATAATATTTAGGGACCTTTCTTAGATATTTTTTTGCATTAATATTAATCGGCACTTACCAACACTTATTCCTTGTCCTAACAAATAATGCTGTGAAATGTTCGCATCACCAATGGCCGCTACCAACATTCGGCTATGTCCATTCGGGTCTGTTCGAATTTTGACCGGTTCTTTGAGTGCCTTGATTTCCGTCTCAAAAATGGATGTGTTCACTGGATGTGGATCGAAATTGAGCATAATTTTATCATAATTTTCCCCAGCATTGTTTGGACCCAAATCCCCATAAGGATCCAAATTAATGATGAATGGCAACAATTCATTATTTTCTTTGTCCAAATTATCACTCATTTTTAAATATGAATATTCAAGCAGTGCAGCAATCCATTTTCGTGTTATTCGTGATTGGAATTGGGTAAGCAGCTGAAAATATTGAAAATATTTTTGTCATAATTTTTTTGACCATATAAGCTGGACCATAAACGAATGCTAGAATTATTAGAATTAGATCGAGAAGCAAGAAAGGTTTTGGCTATTTTTATATAATACTCAAAAATACGGATCTTTCCATACTAATATACATAGCGAAATAAATTTCGTGACATAATACAAAATTAGCAATCTATCAAATAGTTAAATTTAAAATGCCGAATATTTTACCAAAAATGATAATTTCCAGAATTTATTTTATATTATGTAATTTTTGGAAATAATTTTTGCCAAATTCAATCAAAAATCCTTTCTCTAGGAGGAAATAGTAAAAGAAGGAATTTCCAGAAAAAATTTTTTTTATTTTAAAATAATCTTTTTGGAATCATAATAATTCATATATAACAACAATATTGGAATTTTTATGATTAGGTCTGGACTGGATTAGGTAAAAAAATTAGTACTCAGATTAGGAGCATATGAATTTTAAAGCTCTGTGGTCTTAATCATTTTTCGATGTGCAATATTTCTAAAAAATTTTTAATTTAATATTTTCTCAAATCAATTTATCCCAAAATTTGCCTATGACTGAAATATAATTTTCATTTAAAAATAATAATTTTTTACTATGCAATATTCTGTAAAAAATTATTTTGTATATCAAATGAAATTATTTACTTTAAATTCGTCGCTGTTATGTTGAAAATCACGTTTTCGAGCAGTAATTTTCTGTACTAATTTCTTCAACACCGTTGGAATTGCTGAAACAATTGTGATGCGTTGTGAATGTGCATCGTCAATGACACTAACACTCAATAATTTTGGATCAATCCATATCCCTTCTTCATCAAAATTATTTTCCAACTCCCCTTCCATCAATTTTTCCACAAATTTTTGTACAAATTCCCTGTTAAATATGTCCAAAACCAGAGGAGTGGAAGTGAATAAATCTGTGAATCTCTGTTTCTGTAGAAATGGTCCCATTTCATCCAAATTCGCTTCAAAGCCGTCAGTGCCAAAATTGAATACCCTTTCACCCAGTTTTGGCTTCCACAATGTTCCCTTTCCATATGTTCTTGGATGCGATAAAGAAATTGGTGGGGCTGCGAAAGAATTAAATAAATTATTTTTAAATTTTATTAATTAATTGAGTAAGGCAGATTCAGTTTTTCGAACGCGTTTGAAAACTCGTTTTTCGGATTTCTACTATTTTCTGTTATTTTGAGCAAAAATTCCCAATTTTTCTTCGATTTTATAAATCGTAACATTTACTGTCCTATCCCACTAATTAGGTACAATTATATGTATAAAAGAAAATATTAATCGCAAAAATTTAAGGTTTTATAGGATAATCTTCATAATGTTTTCAAATTAAATATTTATGTTAACAAATTAAATATTTCTTTCGAATTTTATTATATGTATTAAAATAAATTTATCTAAAAATATGCTTTTTAAAACCAATGGATTTTCCTTTTTAATTTAATTCAAAAAAGAAAATTATTAATAATTTATCCACAAAATACATTAATTTAAACCCAATTTTTCTTGTCAAAGGTACAGAAATTTTTAAGTTCAGAAAATTTGGTCATAATAAAGTGTTCTAAAGTGGGATAAGGTTTTAAATTAGATCGAGGATTATTGCATAGGTGGAAATGGCTTAAAATAGAGAATGATTTCGCCAAATTATATTTATGCCTGTTTAGTTTGTCATCCATTGTAATAATTTATTAAAAATGAAATTGACCCAAATATTCGTCCCGAATTTTATCATTTGCACCGCCGGCACAAATGAGCACATCAACAGGAAATTGACTTTCCAGTTGCGTGTCTAAATTTTTTAGAATGCCATAATGCATTGGGGCAGAATCATTATCCGATTGCATTAATTCCAACCGTTCAAACTTGGTCGATTCCAGCAGTCGTAAATGGCTATTGTCATTGTTATAAAACTATGAGGGAAATTTCCAAAATATTATGTTTCTCAATTTAAAAAAAAATTATATAAAAATATTGAATTTTTTTTGTCGATCAAAAAATTTTTCTCTTTTACAGACCTTTTTCGCTTGTGATTCCAATTTTCTTAACGCATTTTGCATTGCCTTCTCCAAAGTGTTCATTTCAAAATGAGCCACATCTTTTTGCGAAATATCTCCCATTTTATTTGGCCCAAAGAAAATTAGATAGAATTCCGTGCCGAGAAAATAGCTTTAAAAATATAAATATGGGAACATTGATTATATTAATGATAATTTTAATTTTTTTTATATTATCGCTATTTATTGCAGAATTTTAGAATTAGAGCAAAAAATTCTTAAACATTTTAAAAAATTTAGCAGTTATTTTTGTACCTTAATAGAACAATTTGTTTTTGGTATATATCAATGGGATGGGTTCGGGCAAATCCACTTCGATCATTCACCAATGTCACATCCATACCAGCAATAAAAAGTTGAAAGGCGGCAATCATTCCGTTCGGGCCACCACCCTCAATAATTGCCCGGTGCCAATGGGAATTGTTGTTTTCCGGTAATAATGCTTTTGCACGATTGTGCTGATGCGTAGCGATCATTTGATCAATGATTATTTTGTCTAAAAACCTTAGATCGTCAACAAAAAAATGGATATTTTTAATTTTCAAATTAAAAATGATTTGGAAATTATAATTCTAAATTATATAATATTATTTGAGTAATAATAATAATACATTATCTAATGTTAATTTTCGGCTATAGCCCTATGTCTCATCAATAAAAAAAAATAAAAATTTTTAGCAAAATTCTATAAAATTTATAAAATTAAAATGGAATAATGTTTTTTAGGTCTAGCAAAGCGAGACAATAATTATTTATTATAGTTTTTGAATGGAATAGATCTGATTTTTTTAGAAAAAGCCATTTCATATAAAATTATTTAAATTTATAAAAAAATTGAACCCTTTAGAAGATATTTAAAGCTTTTGAATGATAAAATCACCCTCATCAATATGTTTTATCCTTGTTGTAAAGTAACCAAAAGAATGGCCCGAGGCGCCGAGGTACTCATTTTTTTCTCTAATAAAATGACCATTATTTTGTTTCTACATTATATAAATATCAACTCGTCATTTAATACATTGTGCTTACCCAACCATGGATGATGCAAACGTGAAATGGCATAGATCTTTCCCAAGCGATTGCGATCATTCTCAGCAAAGTCGAGAATGTCTAAATAGCAGCCAGGCTGGCGATAGCCGAACAAAATGACCATGAATCTCTTGGATTCTACAACCATTCGCCAATGTGTTTGCGGAATCGGCAACTTCGCTTTGATTGCTTCAATGAATTTTTGCGGAGAAAATTCTGCCAATTCCGGAAAAGATTCAAAAAATTTGTTGATTTCGCCATTCATTTTGTTATAGTGTTGGCGAAACAGTGGCATTATTGGCAAATTTAATTCATTGTATGCATGGTATTCATTGTATCTCAATAGCTGTTGGCCTTTCAAACTTCCTGTTTGTCCAACAAGTTTGACCAGCTCATTTTCGCGTTCCACTAAATTTTGTATTTATTTTTTCTCGAATAAAAATATTTTTCTTAAGCTTCAGAAAATAAAGATATAAAAAAGCAATACATAGTCTTGTTACAAAATGCATTAATTATGGTTATGCTAGTTCTAATTAATTTATGAACCAAAAATCTAAAATAGTAAATGTTTTCTAATATACCTAAAATCTTTATCTTTAATTATATATATATGTATTTACTAATTTTCTTAAATGCATCCAATTGTTCACGGGTGGGAAGGCTTAGGGGATGTTCTTCTAACATGGCCGAAATCAAAATGCCATGGCCAAAAAGCATTAAAAGGTACATGATTAATTGAACAATTAATTTCTCCGAATGTAACATTTTTCCAATATTGTGAGAATTATTTAATTTTCAGCTTTCACAACAATTGAATAAAAAAATTTTTTCAATTTTTAATCTTTAATCTATTATTAAATTAAGGGGCAATTTTTTATAAGCGATGATTCAATGATACCGCGCATAAATTTATTACCAAATGAGAAGGGCTGTACGCCAATTGGGGACATAACGATCTAACATCAAAGGATGTAAAGCTGCAGTGTAAATTTATATGCCATTTTATTAGGCATAAAATTTGCTATAAAATTATATCAAAAGCATTGGTTAATTTTGAATACACCAATTTATGGCCAAACGGCCAGAAACAAAATTTTAATTAAACCAACGGTTTCTTGGCCGTAATTCGATGAATATTCAACTTTGGCCAATGCTTTCGATATCATTTTTAGCTAATTTTATGCCGAAAAAAATGTCATATAAATTGGCACTGCAACTTTACGGCCTTTGACGTTAGTCCATTCTGACCGCTAATTTCGCATCCACAATTGTCGTAATACCATCTAAATGAGCTATACCCGTTGAAAATACGGAATCCATATTTTCATTAATTTATTTTGCACATACAGCGATCCGTTAAAACGTTTTTCCAGGATTCTGAAATTAGGCTTCAATAAAACAATATAAAATAGAAGTATAAAGGATGGAATAACCGAGCGGTTCTGAATTTATGGGGGAAAATTATAATAGACAAAAATAAAAAACCATTTAAAACTTCGATTATTTTCCCCACTATCGATTCCTCGCTGGATTACAAACATCAAGATACAAGTACATAGCTCATCCCATTTTATTGATGGCACAATCTACACTCCTGCTTGCCTGGCGTCTTTTCTTCTTCCCCAAATTGCGCAATGAATGGCCGCCCATCCCTTCGGCCCATGATGGCCCATTCATTGATCCAAACCGCGCCGCCCTCCCTCCTCCTCGCAATAATAGGTCCTGGGGCCAACCCATTCCTCTCTGTTCAGCTTTCTCTCTCTCCAAAGTGTCCGATGTCCTATCCACCCATTTATCAATATTTCGGTGGCCTCATCCTTTTCTTCTTCTATCCAGCCTCTCTTCCCTGTTCCCTCAGATCCCATTTCTGCTCCCATCAAAAGAAAATGCAGGGGGATGAATATTTCTCGTGATTTGAATTTGTTTGGATTAGGGTTGGCACTCGTCGCCCGGGAGACGATTTTCGGGGACGGGGAATTATCGGGGAACGATCTTCGGGGACGGGGTCCCCGAAATTTCGGGGAATTTGGCCTTTCTTGGAAAAAATTTTTTTCCAACTTTCAAAAATTTTTATTTCTAAAATTTTTCCGAATCTTTAATAAATAAATAAAATGCATAAAATTGAATGATTTAAAATATTTTTTAATAAAAGACGGCCCATTTCTTCATTCGGAATTTGTTCACAAATTGGCTCATCATCCGATCCTGTCTCATCTTCTTATGGGTTCGAAATCATATTGGCCTTTGCAACAAGCAAATTTTGAACTGTGCTAGCATGGAGTCGGAAATGTTGAAAAATATAAATATTATAATTAGAATAGCGCAAATTTTTGGAGAAAAGCAAAATTGCTTTGCTGAAAAGGCGTTCCGTGCATTGGATTGGATGAGTTGAATGGATTTCTTCTGCATTCTTATTGAATTTAGCATACCAAAGTTGAATTCCATCGAGTGCAGATTGGCTGGAATAAAATTTTAAATATAAAATTATAGTTTAAAAATATTACTTTGATCAATTTGTTGGTCTTTTATTTGGATTTAATTTTTTCTGCGCTTTTTCGAACAAAGATGCGCCGTGATTTGCTCGAGTAAATGTAACAAAATCATTGCATTTTTGAATCATTTTTTCAAATTGAGACCGATAAATTCATCTTCATCCAATCCAACTGATGCTGCTTTAACTAGGTATTAGGGCTCAGGATTAGATTCAGGGCAAGATGGGATTAAGGGCTAGAAGAAAAATCTGATTTAGCCAAATAATATTTTTCGCCGCGAAAGATTTTTGTCAAAATCGGCGTTTTTTTTGCCAAAATAAATGACTTCAAAAATAAATGGCAATTGGCTAAAAAAAGTGGTTAAAATGGTCTTTTTTGCCGTTCGATTTGAATTTACTGTTTAGCGTAAAAAGAAAAAGGCCATTTTGACCAAATTAGCCAAATCAACCAACGATCAAAATTGTCAAATGATCAAAATGGCCAAAATGGTTTCCTTTTTTATGCTAAACAGTAAATTCAAATCAAAAGTTCCAAAAAAACCATTTTGAGTTTGCTACTTTTATTGTGATAATCACCCACAGAAATGGCCATAGAAATGAGGTCGGGGATGATCAGACAGAAAATGGCCATAGAAATGAGGTCGGGGATGATCAGACAAAAAATGGCCATAGAAATGAGGTCGGGGATGATCAGACAGAAAATGGCCATAGTAATGAGGCCGGGGATGATCAGACTGATATGGCCCTAACTTAGTTAGTTAGCTTTCAAAGCTGGAATGAATAAAAATTAAAGAGCCTAATTATTGAGGACAGACACTTTATATTTAGACTTTTTATTGTTTAAAAGAATGGAATGTTATAATCGGCGTATTGAATCTACCGAAATCATCTCGATTTTTAATTATTTAAATTAGCTCAAAATTTGATGAAATAAAATAAATATAATTTTTTAAGTGATAAATTGCATTCGATTGGCGAACAAGGAAATTACCAAGAGTAAATGAAGGAGGTGAAGGAAATCTATAATCCAAAATTTCACGGAAAATTACCAGGGACTGGGGCAAAGGGAAATACGGTGCCTTTTCTTACTCTTGAATGAGAAAATTTGCTGAATTGATTTATTGAAAGATTTAGAGTGAAAAATTTATTTATTTTAAAACCGAGAATTTGAAAAACCAGGAATTTTGGGTAAAAAATATATTTTTATATTTGATGATTTATTCTAAACTTTGTTTTTTAAACTTATTCCTTTTCCTGGCATAAACTGTGAAAATTATTTTTTTTCATTTCATTAAAAATATTTGCTACTTTCCTATTAGGGAAGGTCAATATTGGGGCTCGGGGAGGGGACAAGTTCTATAATATATAGGATTATTAGAAAAATGATCTTCTTCATCATCATCATCATCAACTTCATCTTCACCGTCATCTTCTTCATATGTTTGGAAAACAAAAAAAAATTGGAGAAATCAAATTTCATAATATTTTTTAATATTTTCACTTCCCAAATTAATTTTCAAATGAATTTTTTTTCATCATAGTCTCGCACAAAATTGTATTACTATTTGCTTATTGTGGATTTATCACATCCCCCCCCCCACCACGAACTTTCCATTCAATTAAATTTATTCATTTAATAAGGCGAGCTTCTTCCCATTAATCATATCTAGTGATTATATTGCAAAAATTATATTTTAAGTTCAAATAATATGACGTCAATTTATTGATAATCAATTAACTTTAACAATATGAACATTTTTTTTCTTTTATTTTCTTGGTAGATTTTATTTTTAAGCAAATTGAAAAATGAAAATGCAAAAGTGCTGATTATCAAATTTGCATAGAATATGCATTTTGACTTGATCCGGCAGTGCAGTTTCAATATCCTTTCCTTCTCCATAACATCTATCCAGCAACAAACAGCTCCAGGAATCAGCTTTCAATGCCATTTTCTCGATGAATTCTTGCAAAATCTCTTTTGCCACATTTGGCCATGAAATTGGTGATTGATTTTTCGCTGCTTCGAAAGAATTCTTGGCAATTTCCAATACGGAAATTTGCATTTGGGTTGGCATATTTGTTTGGGCAATTTTCACTTGACTTTGTTGAATCTGTTGTGATCACAAATTTATATTTTTTTATGAAGAATAAATATAAAATTATTGCCCAAAAATTCCAATCCCATTTTGGCATTCTTTTCGCGTTCTGTTTGCAATTTTTCTTCTACCACTAATTCGAGAAATTGCCGCGTTTTCAGTAAAAATAAAAAAGAATTTTTAATTAATTTATTTTGTATTAGAAAGAGAAACCAACCAGAAATTTCCATTTCTAATTTGGCATTCATTTCACGTTCCTTTCGCAATTTTTCTTCTACTTCCGAAAGTTGACGTTCCTTCTGTAAAATAACTATTATATTGAATTTTTGAAAATATTTGTCCAAAATTATACCTCCCGTTCATGTTGCTTCGTTCCTTCTTTGTTGAGCGAATCTTTTATAGTTTTGCATTTGGAACGTTTTGTGAATGTTTCTTCCAATTTCGATAAACACTGCATTAGAAAAAGACCAAACATTGAAAAAATTGACAAATAATTTTGTCGGCAATATGGATGTCAGGGTTGTGCAGGTGCCGGCTGAGACCCGGCACGGCACGGCACCACTTTTACCGTGCCGGCTTTCAGCCGGCACGGCATGGCACATGCCGGCACGGTGCCGGCACATATTTAAAAATTTTTTTTTAATCAAAAAGTGAAAAAATTTTATGTCAATATCAAAAATATATTCTAATTTGCAAATAAAATCCAAAATTGACTAATGAAAATTCAATTTAAACATATTTACAATGAATTAAATGATTTTCTTCAATTATTAATGCTCCAAAAAATTATTTATATGTCTTTCCCCGCCTTCGGCTGGGTCTATGCCGGCACTGTGCCGGCACATGCCGGCCTTCGGCCGGCACGGCACGGCACCGTTCAGACCGTGCCGAGCTTAGGCCGGCATGGCACGGCACGTGCCATGCCGTGCCGTGCCGGCACGTGCCGGTGCCGGCACCTGCACAGCCCTGATGGATGTTAAAATTTATGATATTCCCATAGGGTCTTGTTGTTGTTGGTTACAATGAGATAATATTTGGATGTGTGCCAAAGCTAAAAATATATTTGTAAAATCATTCTAAATTATTCGAGAATCAGTGAAAATGTTGCAAAATTTTTTCAACAAAAATAAATGCAAAATGATGTCAATAATAAACTCTAGAAACATAAAATGGCCATTCTGATGCCCTTTGCCTATCTATCAGAGATGATGACGGAGAGTCCACCCAAAGAACAAACCCACAAACGCGTCATTGGGAAGAGAAAAAGCATGCCATTTTTATACATCAATGCTATTTTTCATTTTTATTATTCTTTGTCTGCTACATTGAAAGGCCCAGCAGAGGGGGTAATGTGGCCCTGGCCCTGGCTATTCATAAACAAATGCCGCAGACAACACAGTGTGTATTTTTGGCTACTTCCAATTGATGTCATCATTTGTTATAACTATTTATAATTCTATGTTTTATCCGAATGTATAACATTTTTGCAAAATAAAATTACAAAATATTTTTTTATTTTTCTTTTTTTAAGCCCATTGCTATTCAATTTTAACAATCGAATTTTCACCATTGGACCAAAAAATATGATTCAAACAAATTTAAATTAAAAGGATTAATTTCTATCCAATTTTATTATTAAAATATAAATAAAATTTATTTAGTAAATATTTATTAATTGTCAAATATGCATTTGCATATTATGCCTCGTCTTCACCAAAAAAGTAAACTTAGTGGGCTAAAAAAGATAAATTGGCAGCAAAGAACAACAAAAATTTGTTATTTTGGAGAGCAACAACAAAAATCCAAAAATCTATTTGACGAAGGTGGATTTATTTTTATTTAAAATTTAAATATCTATATTTTGCCAATTAATTATATTAGCAAAGATAAAGTATTTAAATGAATAATATCAGAGAAAAATGATTTTAATGGAATTGGAAATTCCTAAAATTAAATTTTAATATTTTTAAAAAATTATTTCTCTATGAAGTATAATACTTTCTTTAATTAAAATGCTAACTGCTGGAAGAGTTAAATTTTAATTATAATCGAATTATTTAATCCTCTATAGGATTCCGTGTTTGTTCTAATAAAATTATAAATATACTAAACTTTTTACATTCACAGATTGCCAACTTGCATTAGCAGAAAATCAAAAGAATACCGAGATTGAGAGGAAAATGAATGATGCTGATTATAATGATTTGCTCGTCATATTTATTCTGTTCTGCTGTGCAATTATGCCACATTTAAACATGCGCAGATAATTTTATTCGAATATGCAGGGAAAGAAGCGGAATGATGAAAGAATTAAAGCAGAATTCGAAAAAATTTTTTAACATTTATCAATCAATACCTCTTACTATTATATAATAAAAGATAATAAGAATTTGGCAAAAATATAATTTGTTTAACATTTTTTATTAATATTCTTGGCTGTAAATTTTTTAACGTTTACATTTTTATTTCAGCAAAATTTTGGATAAAATTTTGTCGATGAAAAATCGGAAAATTTAAGACATTTTAACTGCTAAATTTAATTCCACTTTATAATTTTCTTAGATTTTATATTTAAAAATAATGACGTCACAGCAGCCAAGAGAGCTGTTTCTCCACTGCATTTTAGCCACATGGCTTGGCCACATAGCCTGAATTGGCAAAGAATTAAAAGGGATAGTGCAGTGTATTGGGCCATTTTACTCTTCAGTAAATGTACTATTATTTTCCTATTGTTCCCTCGACTATGTCAGCTGTCGGCCTTAAAATAAAGCCCAAGGCAGGGAATACTCAAGCATCCATTCAATAAATGCAACCTCCATCCAACTTATTCAATATTTTTTGAAGCCGCAAAATAGCTCTGAATGGACATCATTAATTATAGACGGAAGAGAAAAAATTGCAATGGCAAAACCGTTACGCAATTTTGCTAGATTTATTAATTGGGGCAAAGAGATAATTCTGTTCAAAAATGCAGGAAAAATGTTGGAATAAATGAAAGAATTTAAAAGGAAATCGATGAAAGATCAAACATTTTGGTAAATTTATTATTTTTACTACCTCTATAAGTATTGTGTTTAATAAATAAATTTTCATAATTTTGTTAAAATATAAGCTTTTTTTAATTTTGAAATATTATCCACAAAACATAATTCAAAAAAGTAAGAATTTAGATTATTTTATATTAATTTTGTGGAAATTATTTCAAAATGTTTGTTTCTAGCTTAAAAATAAAAGTAGAAAAATAATAATAAATTATTATTGGTTAAATTTTTTATTCTTAATTATAATATTTAATAACGTAAAATTTTCCAAATAAATTTGTTAAATATAAATGCAAGAATTCAGTTTCAATTTATTAGCAATATTTATTTAGATAAGTTCAATTTCGAATGGAATTTTTAAATCTTATATATGGTGTCGTTGGCAACCTAATGAAGACATTGAAGATTTTTTTTTATTTTTTTGGCCTCATCTAGGTTAAGCAATTTGGAAAAGGAAAATGCAAAAATGCTGATATCTGCATAGAATATGCATTTTGGCTTGAGCCGATATTGCAGTTCCAATTTCCTTCCCTGGCCATAATATCCATTGAATAACAAACAACTCCACGAATCAGCCTTTAATGCCATTTTCTCGATGAATTCATGTAAAACTTTTTTCGCCACTTTTGACCATGAAATTGAGCATTGCTTTTTCGCTGATTCAATTGAATTTTTGGCAATTTCCAAGGCGACAATTTGCATTTGAGTTGGCATATTTGCTGTGACAATAGTCATATGATTTCGTTGAACCTATTTTGATTAAATTTTTTTAATTATGAATTAATATAAATTTACTGACAAAAAGTTCCAATTCCAATTTGGCATTTTTTTCACACTCCATTTGCAACTTTTCTTCTAGTTCAGGAAATTGACGAGCTTTCTAAAATTTAAATTTTATTTTAAAAATTTTTTTCATAATAATTTTTTTTCAAAAATTACAAATTCAAGTCAATTTTTAATTATTCAAACAAATATGTAATATAAAAAAACTGTCACAAAAATTATGAGCAAAATTGCCTATGTCGATAGCGGTAAAGCTTATAGGCATTTTATTGACCAAAAATTAGTCATAACTCATAAATATAAAATGCTATTTAAAAACATTTCTGATGAAATTATACTTAAAACCAGATTGCATTTTTATAATCCGTTAGCTTTAAAAGCATCAAACTTAGACTCTTCGTCCTTAACTCAACCTAATTTATAAAATAATATATTTAATATAATTTTCTTAAAAATTATATTAAAAAATAAATGAAGAAATACATGCCATTAAAATTTTAATATAAAAAATTTAATCCGTTAAAGAAATGTCTAATTAAATCGATTTT
Source organism: Pratylenchus scribneri (assembly GCA_030063045.1). Lineage (NCBI taxonomy): Eukaryota > Metazoa > Nematoda > Chromadorea > Rhabditida > Pratylenchidae > Pratylenchus > Pratylenchus scribneri. Next base: position 86,963 of record JAQSEB010000144.1, read on the forward strand.
AGATTAGGGATTCCTACATTAGCCCATAACCCAAACATTTTGTAAACAATTTTACCTCACATTCACATTGCTTCTCTTTCTGCTGGAGGAGTACATCTTGTGCGGCTTTGCTTTTGCAATAATTTTTGATGGTTTCTTTCAATTTTGATAAACGCTGGTTGAGACAATTGCCAAACATTGACATTTTGTTCAAGAATGGATTTGCTGAAATTTTTAAAATTCTTTATTGACATGTTGGCAGCAAATTAAGAGTATATTTAAACGAGAAAAATTAATAAAAGTTAATGAAAAATTGGTAAAAATTTTTTAGCAAGAAGGGGAAATGTTGCGTTTTCACCAAAAATAAGTGTGAATGGGATCAACCTGCAGCAACAGCAGTAGGGCTATTTCCTTCAAATAAATTTTCGGAATTTTGCTCCTGTCCGAAATAGCAATTTGTTGATAAACTTTGTCTTTGTTGTGTAAATAAATCAGCGATTGTTGGCACAATTGACATATCGAAATGTTGCTAAAATTCTATCTTTGCTTTTGGCAGGAAATTATTTAGATTAAGGCAAGAAATTGTATTTGATAAAAGAATTGAATGTTTCAGCAGGAGTAAAAATGTTATAAATATTTTCTTCAAAAATAAATAAAAGCAAAATGACGTCAATAATTGAGAGCAGCCCAAAAATGAAATGTAGTGTGCGGCACTCTTTCGCTTATTCGAGATATTTGGTCTCTATCAATTTCAACAGAAGATAACGCATCACTCGCCCAATCACATACTATTTCCATCATCCTTTTCCGAGATATCTCGGGTAGAGAACACACAAAATACATGTATTTTCATTTTACATTGAAGAGCGTTAACACAACCTAAACACAAATGAAAATACATGTATTTTTATGTGATCTCTACCCGAGATATCTCGGAAAAGGATGATGGAAATAGTATGTGATTGGGCGAGTGATGCATTAACTTCTGTTAAAATTGATAGAGACCAAATATCTCGAATAAGCGAAAGAGTGCCGCACACTAATGAAATGGCAATTCGGACCCTTGGTCTCGGGGCTGCCTTTAGGTTAACGCCACATGCCCATTGGCGTCATTCGGCTGGAGTGAATAAAGTGTATGGCCAATGCTTATTTCGATGTGCTATTCCTCTTTTCTTCCCATTCTATATTTGTTATTGAATCTTGAAGGAATATGATGTTGTCGTCCGCCAAAAGACTTAGGAACTCTGCTCTGTCAAACAAGTACCAATAATAAATGTCGTAGACAGCAGCCTTTATTTTTGGCTATTTTCAATTGATGTCATCATTTTTAAGGACTATATTTATAGTTTTGTTGTATATGTTCAACTTTTTTGAAAAATAAAATAATAAAATTTATTTTTCTTTATTTTTAGAGGCCTATGATTAATTGAGAGTCACATCATTCTCCAGTCACTATCCAATATTTAATACCTCATCTTTTATTTAATAAACTCTCCAATGTCAGCGTTACTCCTACTTCTAATTCTAATTTTACTTTTTATATTTGTGGTACTATGTTCAAGGTAAATTTTTCATTTAATTTCAATAGCATTTTACCGAAAATAAATGGCTAAAATTCTTCATTAATTTTGATTTATCCTTCCAATATTCTATTCTCAATATAATATATAGGGCTGGGAAAAATTGCGAAAATCGCAAAATAGTGACACTAAATAGTGATAAAAACCCAAAAGTGAAAAAAAAAACAAAAAATGAAAAAAATTTTCTGAAGAAAAAAGGCCTCATAAATTTTGATCAAAATGATCTAATTGGAAAATTGGTCTAATGGAAAATTTTATACAAAAAATTCGTTTAATGAGGAAAAAAATTTAGATGAAATAATCCTCAAGAGAAAGGAAATTTTTGGTAAAATTTTTAGTAAATTTCTAAGAAGGCTGATACATGAAAAAATGTGAATATATGATAAAATTGTGAAAATGAAAAAAATCAATATTTGGAGATAAATTAAATTAAAAATGTCTTTTAATTTTTTAAAACATAATTAATGCTCTGCAAAAAATAGTGAAATCACTTTTTTCAGCCCTAATAATTCCATTAATTTAAATTAATTTTATTTAAAATTAAGGAAAAAAGAGAGCAAGCGATCTGCCCCGAGTGTTAGTAAACGACTTCCTCGGGATGTATTTCCCGACAATTTCCCCGCCGATTTCACATATCGGAATAGGCCACCAAGATTCCAGCCATCTCATCCAGATCATCCCTCATCATCAAATGTGAATCGAATCCAACAAATTAGCAATCAGCCACGATGCAAATTCATTGAAATCAAAAATACACAGCGAAATTTTTCCAATTTGACTTTGAATCCGGATAAACGAAGACAACGATTTCCAATTGCTCAACAACAACAAAATGGTTATGATAAATTTAAAAAATGGCAAAAGGGATATTAATTATTCTTTACAATTTTTTATATAAGAAAATTTATATAAATAATATTATTGAAATTTTATTTATTCTAATTTTTGGGATTCCATTTTTGTTCAAATTTATACATATAATTTAAAATATTAATTAATAAATTTCTAGAGTCTGATATCAATTGGAAAAATGGAAGCAATCCAGTTGAATTTTTGCCCCAAAATACAAAAACAAAGCAACAAATTTTTGAATGCACTATTTGTATGTTGGATGGCTCCGAAAGGGAGGTAATTTTTGAGCCATGCGCACATGTTGTGGCCTGCCTGAAATGTGCTATGAAAATTACCCGGTGCCCAATGTGCCAATCGGAAATTGTGACAAAGAAAAAAGTTTATCTGTCATGAATTCGATCGAAAGTAATCACATATAATACATTAATGGAAGTTTGTCCACAATTTATTAATTCTAACTCGCTCCTTTTAATTATACAGAATTTTGAAAAAAAAAACACGCCATTTTTATTAAGTCAATTGTATTTTTTATTTTCTCTTTTTTTATATTATTTTGATATCAATTTTTTGTAATTTTTTTTGAATTATATATTTATAATCTTGAAGACCAATTGCTAACCAAATTGTTAAGGAAATAATTTAAAAGAATTTAATTTGCTTAAATTGTCCATTTCGTTCCCAAGGTTGTTATGAATTTTTTGGTTTTATTCTTCATTTTTAGGGTAATCAACTTTTCATTGGCATTGTAAATTTCGGAAATTAATTTCTAGCCTTTAAATTATGCCCTTTCATACTAATATGATATTAAGATTTTGAACTAAAAAAAAGATTAAATTTTCAAATGATTTTTTGATTAGAATTTTTAATGTTTTAAATATTTTCTGAAAATTTTAAAATTTCAATCAATAAATTTCCACAGAATTTTTCATTTGCCAAATTAATTAATAAAATATTGAATATGCCTTACAAAATTAAATCTTCTGCTATGCAAATAAACATTATTAAAAAAGTTTTTGAAACTGGCAAATTCCTATTGCTCTTTTCTAAATTTAAAAAATGTTTGCACAGGATAATTCAATAACGGCTAAAAATTATTTCATCTTTGATACTCTCATCCATACAAATTTTCCATATTTAGCTATTTAGCTAATATCTTGATTATTTAAATGAAATTTTCAATTGTTATTTTATATTTGTAATATTAATATTTATTATTATGTATAATATATAATTAATAAATATAATATATTTTTAGCATCGTATAAATGATAATCCAATTCCCATTTCAATCGTTGTTGATCACGCTTTTGATTTTTGCATTCAATTTGAGATCGGCGGCTTGGTCAATGAAAAGTTTATCGACAAATGAAAATGTTGCTGCAAATCGTGCTGTTGCCGAAAATGTTCCCCATACTGCTGAAAATGATGCTGAAAATCATCATCACCATCCATCCAAACACAATACAAAACGAAGACATAAAGGGAGAAAAAATGGAGGTATGCAAAGCAATGAAATATTGTTAAACTGAATCATGTTCCCCAAGCTGCAAAAAAAAATAATTCAATCCCGGTTGTGATTAGTCGCAACAGAACGGTGTTTGAGGAAGTGGCATTAAAATTTAAAAGAATCGTGGAAGTATTCCAACAGCAGGTGTGCATTGTGCATCGGTAGCTTAGCGATAGAGCAAAGGTTCAAGCTTCAAGGTACTTTTGTACTTTGGGTCCCTTTTTGGGTTATCTTGGAAAAAGTGGCGAAAAGGTGAAGGGTCACCCCTTTGGGTGTTAGGGTTTGAGTAAGGATTTAGGATATATTTAAGATGATTTTTACCTCATCCCCATCCTATCCCTAATCTATCCCTGAATGACTTTAACCCGAAACCTGATGACACATAGAGGGGAACCTTCACTTTTTAAAAAGGGACCCAAAGTACAAAAGTACCAGGTTCAATTTCTCCTCTTTGCCTAACATTTTGCTGCTTTGACTTAAAGAGTCAGTCCTTCCATAATTCCAACACAATTTATATTTATCATTTTACCATGACCATTCCACTTCCTTTATTGTAAAAAGAAAGCCTAAAATTTATAAATAAAATATTTATTTTCGTTTTTTTAGTGAGTATGGCTAAAGAAGGGAGAAAAGGAGCATCAGATGTTGTACTACTACTTGACGCGGGAGGAGCGATGATCAATTATTATTCTGATGTTTATGATCGCCGGGCGCAAACTATTGCCGTTTCTTTGGTGAACAATTTTGATGTTAAAAAATTTGGAGACCATATTGCCATTGTAAAATTTGATCAATTCCGGTCAAAAATTCTGCATGGATTGGAGGAATGGAAGCAAATCAATTTTATCGTTAACATCGATTTTTTGCATTTTTAGTTTTTAATTAATCTTTATTTTAAGCAGGAGCAGCTTTTGGCCATTAATGAAGATTTCGTTGTGTATAATGATATGTATTATCGGCTACAATATGCGCACGATAAACAACATAAATTACATTATATCGGCTCTTTTGGAATGGGACTTAAATCCGCAATTGACATTTTCAATCATTCGAAAAGAAAAAACAATAAAAATGTGCAAAAAGTTGTGATTATTGTTACGGCAGGACATGAGATGACTGAGATGAGTTTTGGTAAGCAAAAAAATTTTTAAAATACTTTTTATTATTTCAAATTGAATTAAATACTTAAATTAATAAATTAAAAACTTAGCTGATGAACTTAAAAATACATTTGGAGCGCATATCATGGCTGTTATAATTGGTTTTAAAAAGCGAGAAACTAAATATTATGAAGACTTATACAAGGTAAATTTTACAATAACTGGCATTTAGGATAAATTTTTGCCGGTTTCAGATAGTCACTGATCCATCGAAGGATATATTTACTGATGAAAATTACGATTATAAATAATACGCGAAATTATTGATAAATAATGCAAATACGATAATTAAATGGAAATGATGAATTTTTGATAAATTATTATTCATAATTTTCGCATCAATTTTTTATCATAATGATTAGGTAGCGGATTTATATTGATATAGAATTCCGAAATTTAGAGTAAAACCGTTGTCCCATCGAGTTTGATGGGCGCGGGTTTCTTTCGACCGAACTCCGGAGGAAAATTGGGGGGGAAAAGGATTTGGGGATGCCGGCAGAACGGCTTGAAGGAAAGGTGAGAGCGTCCTCTCACTTTGGATGAACCGATGACAAGGCCAAAACTCAAGCTGCTTTTCCCAACCCATTCCTGCCCTTCCCATTTGTCGAGAACAAAGAAATATCTATTAATTTATTAAATTCACTAAAATTGGCCAAAAAGAATAAAATGTAAATGTGAAAAATGTCGACATTAGGTAAAGGAAAAGTGGATGAACAAAAGGCTGAATGGCTGGCTGATCCCCCCTTAAGGGAGGAACGAATAAGTTTATATAGAAAAGTGTGATTCATCATTAAATGGAAATGTGGGAAAGTCGGGATCAAAAAAAGAGAGGGAGATAAGGTCCAGATGGGGAATGTGAATAAATAAACCAAGAATAAATAAACCATCTCCCTACTATTTTAGTTGGTTACTTTTAAAAATAATCTTGTTTGCAAATTAGTTTCCCAAAAAAAACTTTATGCAAATAATATAAAACAGATTAACTATTCTATTATAAAATATAGTCAAATTAAAAGCACAGATTAAAAAGAAAAAGAAATAATACTGATGGTCATCAGTGTTTAAAACTGTGAAAATGAAATAGAAAAAGGCCCTCGATCTCTCTTTTCACATTTTCTACATATCATAATAACCCCAGCGCAAGAAAGATGAACAACGTTGGCAGGTTATTGCACAATATTTCTCCTTATAATCCTCAGTCTAAATAAAATTACAGAAATTTAAAAAATTAATAATATGAAAATAAACATTTAATTTTTCTTTTCAGGTCAATTTTTAATGGTAATACTTCGGTTTACGCCCCCCCCCTTTTTCCAAAAATTCCAAAAAAAATTTTTTAATTTTATTTTATGCTAAAAACATGTTTTTAGGAGTTTTTGAGATGGAGAATCCGAATTTGGCATTATTTTTTCATTAACTATACTAGCTGAACCGTTATCGGTTCAGAAACCGGTTTCGAAAAATAGAACTTTGGTATGCTGGGTCATATTATATATGAATCGACGCGTCTCGATGAGCTGAGAATGAATCTGTCATCTTTTTTTGCATAAAACCCAAAACTAAAAAAGTTTTGGCCATTTTAGTCTATCAAGTCACGTGTACTTTTTATGAAATTTTAAATGGCCATAACTTTTTTAGTTTTGCGTTTTAGGCGAAACAAATTACAGATTCGCGATCAGCTCATCGGGGCGCGTCGATTGATATATAATTTGACCAAAAATACCAAAGTTCAATTTTTTGAAACCGGTTTGTGAACCTATACTGGTTCAGGAAATTTAAATCATAAAAAACAAATGCCATATTCAGATTCCCCAAAATCGAAAACCCCTAAAAACATGTTTTTAGCATAAAATAAAATAAAAAAAATTTTTTGGAAAAAAGGGAGGGGGGCGTAAACCGAACTATTATCTTTTTAATAAAAATATTTTAAAAATTAAATGATTGATTAATTTATATTATTCAATATTAATGTAAAAATATACATATGTGTGGCACAAAGCTAGATTGCAGCGGGTTTTGTCTATACAGCCCATTTGTCCATAATAAAATGCGTAATCATATGAGTATGTTTCACCAACTTAATTTATCTTCGATTAAATTACATTATATTTTTTAGAATTGATTATAATACCAGGTATAATTTTGACTAAGCAGGGTAATCCGAAATTTTTTTCTTCAAAATGAATTTTTTTTTACAATTTTTTTAATCTAGAATAAAATATTGTTCGCAAAATATTTAAAGTAATTATTAACTATCTCATTATATTGCCATTTATAAATATTATTGTTAGTACCACCTTTCCCCGCCCCTAATTTGTTCTATATAAGGGAAATCATTCTCTGCAATCGAAGTCTCCCCTCCCATCATGCCATCACTTTGGGTGGGTCGAGACCCGCTCGTCCTTTCCACCTTCCCTCGTCTAACATTCTGAATAACAATTGGATAAAATGTAATAAAAACCCCTGTAAAAATGGCACTGAAGAAAGAACACGAGAAGGGCCACTGGGACCCTTCGGGGCCCGGCGAAGGTCCTTGGGAACTGGCCATTCCCAAAATATCCCCAAAACAACTCTTTACTGAAAATTATATTTAAATAAAAGATAATTTTTTAACTAATTAATTCTTGGGCATAATTTTATTTTGAATTATTGTTATTAATTTACCTCTACAGTATCTACAAGTAACTGGACATATTTCAGCCATTGAAGCTTCATAATCTCTTTCGACGCAAAGAAAACGTTTTTGACTAAAATTATTAAGGCAATTATTAAATTTATTTTTATATTAAATTAGTTGCTGTTGGGTAAGAAAAAAAAGTATTTTTTCTTTAATTTAATGTTAATTTAATTCTTTAATTATAAATAAATATATTAATTTAAAAAAATGATGTGTTAATTTTTTTACTGGCAATCATCAGGGTCAGCATCCATACATGGTTTTGATCCGGGGAATTGGTTTCCTATATTTTAAGTTCAAATTTATTTGAAAAAATTTTTTTATACCAGAGCCAGATGATGAAGCAGCTAAATAAAAAATCATATATAGAGTACTGAATTTTTGTTTATTATTATAATTATTTTTTCATTTATTTTTTTTATTTAATAAAAATTAAGCTTTTTAAAAAGATATATTCTATTTTCTCACCAGTTGATCTCTTATTCTCTAAGCGTAGTCGTAATTTAGCCGCGAAATTTAGGCAAATATCAGGAATTTTTACAATGTTGCCTTTGCTTAACCAATTTTTAATTCCTTTTATCACTTGTTTTCGTGCATTTTTAATTTGTGTCGGTTGATTAGAACTTATTGCAGCATTATAATTTCTAACATGAGTTGAAATTGATGGTATAACAGAAATTTGTCCAAAAAAATTGTGACGTTCAATTGCAATACAGTCGGCATCCATCAGCGCATTAAAATCTAATTTAGTTGTGCTGATATTACCGGGTCCACTTGGATTTGCAACAAAAACGTTGTGGCTCTCACATTCCGGATCGGACAAGTATGCGGCGACTAAATCATTTAAGGCCAAACTTCCTATAAAAATTTGAATTTGTTGGAATTAAATGACACTTTGAAATTATTTTGTAATTATTTTATAAAATTCCTTAGGAACAAAAAGTTAGTTATCTTTATTACGGCCCAGCACTTAGAAATTTCTAACTTTTATAAATCGACGGAATTTGACTAAATAAGACCATCATGTAGGTAATCCGGGGCGTAGATCCGAATATCCCATAGGTTTTGTCCTAGCATTAGCATTGAATAGCATCGAGGGGTCAAAAATTAAAAATTATCGAATTCGAAGAAAATAATTTTTCAGGGTTTTCGATGATGGGAATCGCGTCCATTACTCAAAAAAATCTTTTTCAAAAATTAATGAAAGAAGTAAATTCCATTTAATTTCACCCCCGATCCCGTCCCCGTCGGGGATGTATATATAATATATATATATTAAACGGGCAATATTGGAAATTGGGGCATTTCCAGAATTGCCCAGGCTTTTTGGCTGGGCAATTCCGGAAATGCCCAATTTCCAATAATGCCCGCAACATATATAATATCATATCGATTTCTTAGAATCGAAATCTTATTAAAAAATGTATTGCTACCTGATTCTCTTGAACTATAAGGATAGGTATCGTTGTCAGAACTGTGAAATACAGCATCACTGGGGATTTGAAAGGTAAGAATATGAAGAGAAAATATTAATAAAAGTAGCATTTAATATAATAAATTTTTTGTTTTATTTGATTATTAACGATGCTCTTATGAGAGGATAAATAATTTTTTTGAATGAGTAAATTATCGTTTTTACAAGCCTTTTATATGGCAATATCATCTACTCTATTGATATTAACAAAGAAATGGCCAATAAAGAAAGGACATGCAGCCGATCATTCATGTGCTTCACCGCCACATCCATATTTACATGAAATATGAAAGTGAATTTGGGCGGGTCCTTCCCCCAGCTCTTGCTTGGCCAATATCACCAAAAAATACCCCAAAAAAATCAAAAAAGTATCAGTGGCCAGGGCATTATTTGCCACGAATAGGGTAAGGAATTCACATGCCTATTGAGCCGAGGCCTTCCTCGAAGGCATTATTTGCCAATGAAAATCAAAAATCCCTAAAGAATCAAAAAGCAAAGTATCAGTGGCCAGGGCATTATTTGTCAGCAATCAAAAAATTATTGAAACAATGAATTGGATGGATTGTCAAAAAGGGCAACATTGAGAATTCATATGCCTTTGGGCCCAGGCCTTCCTCGAAGGCATTATTTGCCAATGAAAATCAAAAATCCCTAAAGAATCAAAAAGTAAAGTATCAGTGGCCAGGGCATTATTTGTCAGCAATCAAAAAATTAGTGAAACAATGAATTGGATGGATTGTCAAAAAGGGCAACATTGGGAATTCATATGCCTTTGGGCCCAGGTCTTCCTCAAAGACATTATTTGCCAATGAAAATCAAAAATAACCTAAAGAATTAAAAAAGTAAAGTATCAGTGGCCCGGGCATTATTTGCTACGAATAGGGTAAGGAATTCACATGCCTTATGGGCCCAGGCCTTCCGCGAAGGCATTATTTGGAAATCAAAAATAATTTAAAGAATCAAAAAACAAAGTATCAGTGGCCAGGGAATTATTTGCCACGAATATTGTAAGGAATTAATATGCCTAATTGGGACCAGGCCTTCCTCGAATGCATTATTTGTGAATGAAAATCAAAAATCCCTAAAGAATCAAAAGCAAAGTATCTAATGTAGAAAATATGTTTTTCTTAGTTAATCAAAAACACATTTTTAATCGAAAACACATTTTATTAGTTAATTAAAAACACATTTTTAATCGAAAACACATTTTATTAGTTAATTAAAAACACATTTTTAATCGAAAACACATTTTATTAGTTAATTAAAAACACATTTTTAATCGAAAACACATTTTATTAGTTAATTAAAAACACATTTTCAATAGAAAACACATTTTTCTTAATTAATCAAAAACACATTTTTAATCGAAAAATCATTTTTCTTAGTTAATCAAAAACAAATTTTTATTAGAAAACACATTTTTCTTAGTTAATTAAAAACACATTTTTAAACGAAAACACATTTTTTATTAGTTAATGAAAAACACATTTTTAATTGAAAACACATTTTTATTAGTTAATCAAAAACACATTTTTAATCGAAAACACATTTTATTAGTTAATTAAAAACACATTTTTAATCGAAAACACATTTTATTAGTTAATTAAAAACCCATTTTTAATCGAAAACACATTTTATTAGTTAATTAAAAACACATTTTTAATCGAAAACATATTTTATTAATAGTTAATCAAAAACACATTTTCAATAGAAAACACATTTTTCTTAATTAATCAAAAACACATTTTCAATCGAAAAATCATTTTTCTTAGTTAATCAAAAACAAATTTTTATTAGAAAACACATTTTTCTTAGTTAATTAAAAACACATTTTTAAACGAAAACACATTTTTTATTAGTTAATTAAAAACACATTTTTAATTGAAAACACATTTTTAATCGAAAACACATTTTATTAGTTAATTAAAAACATATTTTTAATCGAAAACACATTTTTCATAGCTAATCGACATTGTTGTTTTTTTATTTATTTTTAAATACTCTCCGGGGTTCTTCTGATTCTCGGTTTCTTTTTTCGAGGGTAACGGCGCTATATGATGGTTAAACCAATAATTTAAAATCTTCTGCTATGCAAATAAACATTAATAAAAAAGTTTTTGAAACTGGCAAATTCCTGTTGCTCTTTTTTAAATGGAAAAATGTTTGAACAGGATAATTCAATAACGGGTAAAAATTATTTCATCTTTGATGCTCTCATCCATACAAATTTTCCATATTTAGCTATTTAGCTAATATCTTGTTTATCTATGAAATTTTCAATTGTTATTTATATTTGTAATATTAATATTTATTATGATGTATAATATAATTAATAAATATATATTTTTAGCATCGTATAAATGATAATACCATTCCCATTTCAATCATTGTTGACTACGCTTTTGATTTTTGCATTCAATTTGAGATCGGCGGCTTGGTCAATGAAAAGTTTATCGACAAATGAAAATGTTGCTGCAAGTCGTGCTGTTGCCGAAAATGTTCCCCATACTTCTGAAAATGATGCTGAAAAGCATCATCACCATCCATCCAAACACAATGCAAAACGAAGACATAAAGGGAGAAAAAATGAAGGTATGTTATGTAAAGCAATGAAAGACTGTTAAACTGACTTAATCATGTTCCCTATACTGCAAAAAAATTATTCAATCCCGGTTGTGATTAGTCTGGGCTGTATTTTTGTCGGCCCAATTATTATACGGGCCAAGCCGGACCGATTATTGGATGATAATAATTGTTAAAAATGGAATAAAATTTGTTGTCAAAAAATTTTTATGTAATTTTTGTTTATTTAAAAATTTTTTTTGAATTTTTTATTTAAAAAAATTTTTTTGAATTTTTTATTTAAAAAAAAATTTTTTTTGAAATTTTCTGGAAAACATATTGTAACTAAAGCCGGGGCCGGTAAAAATCAGCCCGAAACACATCTCTGGATTAGTCCCAACAGAAGGGTGTCTGAGGAAGTGGCATTAAAATTTTAAAAAATCGTGAAAGTACTCAACAGCAGATGATGTGCATTGTGCTTGTCCATCGGTATCGTTAGCTTAGCGAGTGGTAGAGCAAAGGTTCAATTCTCCTCTTTGCCTAACATTTTGCTGCTTTGATTTAAAAATAACAGTCCTTCCATAATTCCCACACAATATATATTATCATTTTACCATGAAATAAAAGCCTAAAATTTATAAATAAAATATTTATTTTTAAGGGAGAAAAGGAGCATCAGATGTTGTACTATTACTTGACGCGGCAGGATCGATGATTCTTTATTATTCTGATATTTATGATCGCCGAGCCCAAACCATTGCCGCTTCTTTGGTGAACAATTTTGATGTTAAAAAATATGGAGACCATCTGGCCATTGTGAAATTTGATGAATTCCGTACAAAAATTCTGCATGGATTGGAGGAATGGAAGCAATTCAATTTTATCGTTAACATCGATTTTTTGCAATTTTTATTTAATTTTTAACTTTAAGAAGGAGCAGCTTTTGGCCATTAATTACGATTTCGTTGTATTTAATGATGCGTATTATCGGCTACAATATGCGCATGATACACAGCATAAATTGCATTATATTGGCGCTTTTGGAATGGGACTTAAAGCCGCAATTGATATTTTCAATCATTCAAAAAGAAAAAACAATAAAAATGTGCAAATAGTTGTGATTATTGTTACGGCAGGACATGAGATGACTGAGATGAGTTTTGGTAAGAAAAAAAATTTTTAAAATATTTTTTATTATTTCAAATTGAATTAAATACTTGAATTAATAAATTAAAAACTTAGCTGATGAACTTAAAAATACATTTGGAGCGCATATCATGGCTGTCATAATTGGTTTTAAAAAGGGAGAAAGTATATATTATGAAGACATATACAAGGTAAATTTTACAATAACTGGTATTTAGGATAAATTTTTACCGGTTTCAGATAGTCACTGATCCATCGAAGGATATATTTACTGATGAAAATTACGATTATAAATAATACGCGAAATTATTGATAAATAATGCAAATATAAATGGAAATGATGAATTTTTGATAAATTATTATTCATATTTTTCGCATCATTTTTTTATCATAGAGATAACATAAACCAAGAATAAAAAAACCATCTCCCTAATATTTTAGTTGTTTAGTTTTAAAAATAATCTTGTTTGTAAATTAATTTCCCAAAAACTTTATGCATATAATATAAAACAAATTAACTATTCTATTTTAAGATAAAGTAAAATTAAAAGCGGTTATAATCCTGCAAAAATTCAAAATAGGATGCTTTTAGCCATATGACGACAACAATGGCGTCATTTCTTGGGCATGTTTGTCAAAAGAAAAAGGAGAGCATAAGCATTTGGGTGAATGCTGTCAATTTCTTTTAGGCCATACTATTTTCAGCTCTCTCCTATGTCTCTCACGGCCAGTGTTGTTTATTCTTTTAAAGCCGTACGCAATAAGCCCTCATCAGCTTCCATTTTGTCATCTTCTCTCGACCAGAAATTAAACAACCAAACCACACCAATCAATGCCACCATTTTAGGATATTTAATGCTCTGTTAATGGTTAATGCCTCATCATCATTATGAAATCCAAGTTCCATTTCCCTATGCTATAATTGTGATTTTCATATTTATTCTATTATATTTATGCCTCATCAAAGCCACAACGTAAAAAATCATTTATTTTAAAGAAAATATTTTATTTTGGCACTAAAAATATTTTTTTGGCCCTAAAATAATTTCATACTCTAATAAATATAAATCAGCAACCGGATTTAGACCTTAAAAACCTTAAACCATTTAGTAGATATCATGGATAATTTGTCACTTTTTGATCAAAATTTAAGAGTATTAAACCGTTTAAACCATTTTTACAGTTTTTTGGGTTTTAACTCTTTAATTTTGGGCTAAAATCTGACATTTTTTAAATACCATTCGAAGCGTCCCATCAATGAGATCTACAAAATAGTATAATGTTTGTAGGGACTAAAACGGTTTCAGATTTATTAGAAGTCAAAAACTCTTTTAGTGTTAAAAAAATTTTTAGTGGCCAAAATAGTATAATTTACTTTACTTAATAATTAATTTTATTAAGGAAAAAGGATACTCCTAAGCGATCTGCCCCAAGTGTTAGCAAACGACTCCCGCGAGATGTATTTCCCGATGAATTCTTTGCCAATTGGACATATGAGAATATGCCATCCCGCTACCGTGAATTCCATCCTAAACATCATTGGTCATACGAGAATATGCCATCCCGATTCCAGCCAATCCATCCTGAACATCATTCATCAGCAAATATGAATCGCAGAATCCAAAATAACAATCAGCCTGGATGCGAATTCATTGAAATGGAAAATGATGACCGGCGAAATTATTCCAATGACATCTTGACTCCGGAAAACAATGGCATTTCTCTTATGTTCAACAACAAAATGGTTTGAAAATATTAAATATTATAGAATAGTTATATTTCAATTAATTAGACTTTACAATTTTTTAAAAAAGAAAATTCAGTTCTATTAAGTTAATAGTTTTATTTTAAATAAATAACAATAGCGATACCGGAATTCACTATACAACTGGGCTAGCGAATTATGGAAGGTTGGAAGGTGTCCTATTAATTCGGGAATAGGCTCATTCGATTCCATGGTCAATTTTTATATGAAATTACAATTTCAGACAGGATTACGGGTTAGGATTATGGCTAGGGGAAGGATAGAGCACCGTCGACGCGATAGGCATCTAGTGGAGAGTGCAAGTTTTATTAAACAAGTTATAAAAATCTGAAATAGAATTTTATATAAATAATTCGATCATACCGATTCAAATTAGCCTATTATCGACTTAGAACGACACCTAGAAGCCGATATTTCCATAATTCGCTAAACAAAAGCCTATCGAATTCCTGAATTAGCCAATTTCCACAATTAGCTACAACATTTAATATATAAAAATATTATATTTTATTTATTCTAATTTTACGGATTCCTTTTCGTTCAAATTTGTAATTATAATATAAAATATAATTAATAATTTCCAGAATCTGATATCCATCGCAACAATAGAAGCAAAACTCCTAAATTTTTGCCACAAAATACTAATACAAATACAAAGCAATTACCCTTTGAATGCACCATTTGTATGTTGGATGGCTCTGAAAGGAGGTAATTTTTGAGCCATGCGCACATGTTGTGGCCTGCCTGAAATGTGCTACGAAAATTACCCGGTGCCCAATGTGCCAGAAAGAAATTTTGACAATGAAAAAAGTTTATCTATCATGAATTCGATCGAAAGTAATCACATATAATACATTAATGGAATTTTATCATCAATTTATTAATTCTACCTCGCTCCTTTTAATTATACAGAATTTTGTATTTATTATTATTTTATTAATTTGCATAAAAATTATCATTTTACAAATTCAGAAATTTTATGATTTTCAAGGAATTTTCGAGTATATTTATATTATTTTTAATTTTGGCTTGAATTATCAATTTTAATATCTCATTTGAGTTATATCGATTATCGAATTATTTATTTCTAGCCTCAAAATGTTGCTGCAATATAATAAACTATAATTTTATGTTGAATTTGCAAAGGGAAAAAATTTTCTGCTACTCGCTTTTTTTCACTTGACCTATTTTAACGAATTTTAATAAAATCATCAAAATCATCAAACAAAAAAAAATAGAAAATTCGAGCCAGAGCTTATATTCATTCATTTTGAATTGTATTTTTTTTTCTACTTTTGTTTATTTTATTTTTTTTATCAAATTTAGTTTGTTAATTTTTGACAAATTTTAATTTAAAATTAAATTTAAATATTCAAAATACAAAACAAAAAAAATAAAAAAAGTTTCGATGTTGATCGTGAATATCCCATTTCACTCAAAATTCGCCAGAGCTTAAATTAAATTGTAAAATAATTTTTCATTTGCACTCCTAAAACTAAGTTTGACGAAAGATTAAAAAATTTTTACAAGATCAATAGTAAAATTTTTCAATATATTTTGAAAAATTGGAAATAAAAAATTGAAATTGCACCAAAACATTGTTATAAAAAAATTTGAATTTTTTGTTTTTGTCATTGTTGTAATCAATTAAAGAATTGCTCATTGGGTGAAAGTAGTGAAATTTTCTAATTTTTTTTTGTATAGAAGTTAATTAAATTGTCTATTTAAAAAAATATTAAAAGCAATTTTGCTTAAATAAATTTTATCAAATCATGTTGCACAAATTGTGAATTTATTATGTATTTATCGATTGAATTTAAAATTTTACTTATAATCTATTTTTTTATTTTTGTTAACAAATTCAATTATCTTCGGCTTTTTCATCCAAGAAGAATATTCTAGCACACATTCTTCTTCTTCCCCTATTTTCCAAAGGGATTGCATATATACGGTCCAAATTCGTCAGCTTGCTGACAATATCCAAAGCAACATTGGTCCTCCTTGTTGATGTCACATCCTAAAATGACAAAAATAAAAATAATTTTGTAGGTCTCTAAATTAAAAAAAAATTATCCCGCTTCTTTCGGAAAATATTACATAACACTTTGTTATATTTTAATTGTTCTTTGGTTTTTATTAATTGCTTCTGATTCTGATACTTGTGATGTGATGTGTTCGGGGTCTTAATTAATGGTCATTTCAGGGATAGAAATAGAATATTATCTCACATATCATCACGTTGAATGGAAAAATATCTTTTATTCCATTTTTATTTTTTTTTTACCTTAGAAGTTATTTTTGATTTCAAATAAATTAGAAACCCGTTTTAGACCCGACAAATCTTACAAATTTATATTTTATATATTATATACCATTTGATGCCTCTCAATGAGATCTACAAATTGGTATAAGAATTTTATGGTCTAAAGCTGATTTCAGATTTAATAGAAGTCAAAAAAGATTTCCTTCCTCTTGTGAACGACCCTAACACTATAATGACGAATAAAAGGGGTTGTTCATTTTTTTTTTGAAGAAAAAATACCAAAACTCCACAAATACCAAGTGCTTTTGGTTTTAGTATTAAATCTTGCAATTACATCTCAACAAATTTAATGGTAGTAATCGGAAAGCAACACAATGGAATGCTAGGCTCTAAAATTATCATACCTACGCCAGATGGGCGGCAGCAACTGCCACCATAGCAGATTTCACCTACTTCCAAATTACAATCTGAAAAGGCATAAATAAAAATATGATTTTTTTTGTCAAGCATTTAATACACACACCAGTAGGAAAGTCGCAACCGTCCACCTGCACAAAATGCTGTTGAATCACCAAAATGATCAACAAGACGAACAAAATTGGGAAGGCATTTTTGTTGAACAAATGGAAGGCAGCCATTTTGTTTGGAGAATATTCACTCAGAGCAGAAGAAAATTGGGGAAAATTTAATGGAATGGAAAATGATGGATTTGTGTGATTTTCCATTGGGCTTATAAAGGCCCCCAAATGGGGCAAATTTTCACCAAATCCGTGGAACAAAAATGCCAACAACATTGTGTTTCTTTTTTTCATAATAACAAAATGAAAGGAAAAAATTATCCAAATCCATGAGTCCAAATGCGAACTATTTTGTTTCCTTAATTCTCCCAACTATTTTGCTTCCTTAATTCTCCCAACTATTTTGCTTCCTTAATTCTCCCATCGTGCCTTAAAAATCCCACAAAATTATTTATCAAATATGTTAATCACATGACTTTTTACTGCATAAGACCAAACTTCGTTCAATCCAATTCCCAATTGCCATAAAATTGACATAAAAAACAAGGGCTGGGATTATCAGGCAGAAAATGGCCATAGAAACGGGAGCGGGAATGATCAGGCAGAAAATGGACATAAAAACAAGGACAGGGTGATCTGCCAGAAAATGGCCATAGAAACGGGACGGCGTTAAGATGGGTTGATGAACTGGATTATAACAACAAAAACAAAAATAATTTAATATTAAAAAAACATCAAAATTAGTAGTAATAAAGATTAAGTAATTCATCATAAAGATTAAGTAATTCATCAAAGGTTCTAATAAAGAGTTGAATTTTCCACACTTTTTACAATAACATTAATATTATTAGCCATTTAAAGGAGGAAATATCGCAATGTAGAAAATAGAAATGCAAAAATTTGTAGAAAAATTAATTTCAATAAGACATGAACACGTGAGAATGACAATTAATAATCATAATGAATTTTCTTTAAAAAAAATTTAAGAATTCTAAATGCAATTTTTATTTGTTAAACTTTATCAATTTTATTTTTTTTATTTATTTATATTCATAAAATTATTTTCAAATTTATTTAGGGATTGTTCACATTTTAGACAACAATAAAAAATATTTAATATCGATTATTATTATCAAATGAAAACTGCTGATTTGAACAAAAAAAAACCAATTTAATAAATTGATAAAAATAATCTTTTTGGCTCATTTTATTCTTTATTATAAAAAAAATAATCATTTTTGTAAATTTATGATAGTAAATTGTTATAATTATTGCATCAATTCTCTTTAAATTTTGTCAATCGACCAATTTTTTTGCATGTTCACATTTCACAATTTATGCGAGTGGACAATTCAGATTGTTTAGAACATCTTCATCTGTGTATTTGGGGCCAAGTTCAAAAGATGGTATTCCATGAAAGCCATAATTTGGATGAACACAAATTTCCCATCCTTGGTTTGAGCTCTCAAAATTCGAAAGCATCTTTAAAAATGGGGAAATTTTACATAAATTAATTATTAATTAACGGCAAGATTTTATACTTTTTTTTTTTAAAATTAAATTAAAATTTAATTAAGCTAAATTGGCTAAATAATAGCAAAATGAAATATAATTGGTTGAATTTTTCTAGCTTGAGCTTAAGCCAAAATCTCTTAGCTTAAATTTTTTGCTATATTTCATATAATTATATTACAGAATATTGGAGAACACCGAAGCTGGGTTTTTTGTGTTTTTTAAAATTCTGATCATTTAGTAAATAACAAGATAAATTACTAATTAGTTCAATAAATAAGTATATTCGAGAAAAATATTATTAGTTGTTGGTGGCCGTATTCGCCTAAACGTGATGACTTATGATATTTATAAAACCGGCTTTAAATTTTTTAAAAATCAAAAAATATTTACAAATACTTAGAAAGTTCATTTCGGTCCAGAAATTCATTTATTAATTCGTTAAATCGATTTTTGAACAATATAAATGATATTTAAAAATTTGAAAAAAATATTTAAAAATCCTTATTAGTTTCTATTTTCGAGGAAAATTATCACTAAACTCTTCCCAAAAATTCAAATCTGAATTACTCTAATGCAAAAATTAAAAAACATAAAATAATCCAACCTTCTCATCGTCATCATCGCGTGGCGTACAACGGCGATGTGTGAAAATTGCTTGCCGATCAATGTTTCCAATAAATAATTCCCTTGTAGAAACATGAATATTCTCCTTGTATTTTTCCATCTCCAAAAGTAATTCGCGTAAATCCAAAACAATTTGATTGGTTTTGGGATTTAGTTGTAAATTCAAATGTGCAATTCCCATTCTTTTCACCAACTCCGGGGCCGGATCGCTTCAGTGATGTTTGGCGATTAAAATCATTACTATTGAGCCAGGAGGGTTGAATTCCAAATGGTGACATTTTTTGAATATAGCCAACAAATTTGAAGAATTGGGCACAACACTGATTGGGGAAATAGAAGATTTTATAAATTTTCAATACCAAAAAAAACTACCAGGTTCTAGTGGGATCCCAGGGTCGCATTTTTTGGTCGAAATTCTGAGAATTATGTCGACATGTGTGGGATTTTCAGAGATATAACCAGAATGGAAATACGACAATTCTGGGAATATCATTAAAATAGTACAATTTTGAGAACGATTCTAAAAATATAACTCATTTCCATTCTCAGAATATACCTTAAAAATGAATGAAAAAATCAATTCTCAAAATATTTGGAATTTTGGAAATATTTTAAAAATAAATTAACCAGTCGAGGCAAGCTCGACTGGTTAAAATTTGGGGGGCGTATGATTTGATGAGTGTAAGGAATACATGGGACGATTTGAAATGCTTTTGGTAGGAAGAAAGCGCTATCGCGCTTTAAAAGATCCCTAGTAGGGTATATTTCGTTTATCCGGCTTAATCCTCCTTTATTTGGCTTAATTCCACGCATCTTATGGCCTTCGGCCGGGCTCTCTTGCCTTCGCACGCTTGCCTTTGGCCTTCGGCCCATTTCAACTATTAATCCGGATAGTTTGACCTCTAATCCCTCTTAATATCCCTTAATCTTTATTTATCCTGTTAATCCCGCGCATTCCTGGGCCTTCGGCCCACTTTCCTGGCCTTCCATTGGCTCTCCGGGCCATTTCCAATGTATTTCGTAGCTTAATCCGGTTTAATCCCTCTTAATCCCCCTATATCCGGCTTAATCCCTTGCACTCCTAGGGCCTTCGCCCCACTTCCCCGACCTTCCATCACAATGCTCTTTCACTTTTATTTTTCTCTAGTTCATCGTACTGTCCATTTTTGCTCATCGTTTTAGGATTAAATCTAATTTCTTTTGATATCGATTCTCATTTTTTTTTGTTTTTTCCTTGTCCATTAATATAATGGTTAGTAGTAAGCAAGTTTTATAAATCCTTTTTAAAAATTCATGTTTTGTTTTAATTCAGAATCAAAAGAACTAATAAACTCCTAATTTTTTTATAAGATCTGAAAATAAAAATGAACATCCTTTGCATCTAAAAATTGTGGAAAATATTAAAACTTCCGCAGAATGATTCTTCTATGTGATGATGCTATTTTGGACACTTTTGCATTTTTGTCACGCCCAAAATTGTGCCAACTTGAATTTGTGTCGCTGCATTGGCACAATATAATTGCAAACTATTCAAATGTGTTATACATTGTAGAAAGTCGCATTTATTTGTTGCCATTGACCAGCTCGAATCCTGACAGAAAAGTTTGTGTTTATTTAGTCGAACATTTCCAAAAAACACATTGCTCACAGCTGGGCTACTATGCGTTTAACCATGAAAAAGCGAAGCTCGAAAAATGGCGGCTGCCAAATCCACCACGCTTTATCCGATGCACACATGTGGTTATCAAATATACTGCAGCGGTAGTGGTCGACTATTTGCAAGAAAATGGGCACATTTTTCAATATCCATCGACTGCGGCAGCTTTTGGCTCATATTCGGAGATTTATGTTGATTTGAAGGTTTTGTTTTTCTTCAATAAAAAATGTTTTGAATTTCAAAATTATTAACAAAAAATAGTATTATTGAGTAGTTATTTTCCGAAGTAATTTAATTATTCAATCAGGGATGCCATCTCCAAAATGCAAAACCCCGGCATTCGGGTCTAAAAACCCGGCAAAACCCCAGCAAAAATTTTCAAAACCCCGGTAAAAACCCGGCATCTTTTAAAACGTGTTAAAATGCAATTTAGTAAAAGCTTGTAAAAATTTTCTACTTCAGATTTATATTTTTAATTGACTTTTTGAGCATATTTTTAATTGACTTTTTGAGCATGTGCGTTATGAAATAAAGATATTATAAGCTTTAAAAATCGGTCTGCCGTCAAAAAGTTTAGCCAGAAAAAGCCGCGAAGGAAGAAAAAAAATTAGCTAAAAATGGCCCTGATAGGTAGAAAAAGTAGCTAAAAAAGCCCTGATAGGGAGAAAAAATAGCTAAAAATGGGCCCTGATTGGAAGAAAAATTAGCTAAAAATGGCCGCGCAGCGAAAAATTAGACCCAAAAATGGCCGCGCAGCGAAAAATTAGACCCAAAGATGGCCGCGCAGCGAAAAATTAGACCCAAAAATGGCCGCGCAGCGAAAAATTAGACCCAAAAATGGCCGCGCAGCGAAAAATTAGACCCAAAAATGGCCGCGCAGCGAAAAATTAGACCCAAAAATGGCCGCGCAGCGAAAAATTTAGCTAAAAATTTAAAAACACGGCAAAACCCGGCAAAATATGAAAAACCCGGCAAAAAACCCGGCACTTTCAAAACCCCGGCAAAACCCCGGCCGGGACATCAAAAACCCGGGATGGCAACCCTGTATTCAATAATGGTGCAAAATTTTTAACCGAAAAAAAGTGCAAAAATTATTTTTAACCGAAAAAGTGCAAACTTATTTTAAATGTTTTTATTAGGTATTGAGTATTGACCAATAGTTTTGCCTTTCTAATTATATATTGGGCATTTTGAAATATAATAAGCTAATTTAATCGCAATTGCCATAATTTTTTATTGTGAACAACCAAATATTATTGGAGAGCCAACAAACCGGAATTCATTTTATAAATAATATTTTGAAACCTAAAAGTACGAAATTTCTAATAAAAATATTATATTACATTTTACAAATATTAAAATCGCATTAATGTCTGCAAAATTTTTATTTTGTTGAATTCTGATTAAAAATATTACCCAATACGAGGCACTCCTTAAGTTGCATTTATCATTTAAGACTAACAATGAAGTTTGGGCCAAACTGTTCAAAACATTGGCACCCGTTAGGATGCTGGAATTCTACCGCAATAAATATCGACCTGTCCAACTTCAAGCAATCAGCCCTAAACATAGACGCTTCCATCAAATGATGATAGCATTGCTTCGTGCAGAGAAAATCGGTCGACAATTGAATGAAAAAGAAATTGAATTGGGAACGTTAAATCAAAGTTGAGTTTTGTTTAATTTTTTGGCAATTTTATATGTTAATTAAAAGTTAATATCGAATAATATTTTGGAGGGAAATTATTTTTAAAAATTTTAATATATTTTATAAATATTTTTTATTTCGAATGGTTATGGATTTATGAATTAAGTTTTTTGTGATTTAAATTTATTTAAACATTAAACCTGAAACGATTTGAATGAACTAAAAAAAATCACACTCCCATCGTTAAGTAGAACATAATTTTTTATAAATAATTTTGAAATTTCATCACAATAAATTTAACAAAAAATTCTCTCTTTTATTGGCAAAATTGATCATGCAACATATATGGTTGAATTTTTCTAGCTTGAGCTTAAGCCAAAATCTCTTAGCTTAAATTTTTTGCTATATTTCAT
The DNA here is from genome assembly GCA_030063045.1 of Pratylenchus scribneri. Lineage (NCBI taxonomy): Eukaryota > Metazoa > Nematoda > Chromadorea > Rhabditida > Pratylenchidae > Pratylenchus > Pratylenchus scribneri. The sequence continues at coordinate 110,303 of JAQSEB010000144.1, forward strand.
ATAATTATATTACAGAATATTGGAGAACACCGAAGCTGGGTTTTTTGTGTTTTTTAAAATTCTGATCATTTAGTAAATAACAAGATAAATTACTAATTAGTTCAATAAATAAGTATATTCGAGAAAAATATTATTAGTTGTTGGTGGCCGTATTCGCCTAAACGTGATGACTTATGATATTTATAAAACCGGCTTTAAATTTTTTAAAAATCAAAAAATATTTACAAATACTTAGAAAGTTCATTTCGGTCCAGAAATTCATTTATTAATTCGTTAAATCGATTTTTGAACAATATAAATGATATTTAAAAATTTGAAAAAAATATTTAAAAATCCTTATTAGTTTCTATTTTCGAGGAAAATTATCACTAAACTCTTCCCAAAAATTCAAATCTGAATTACTCTAATGCAAAAATTAAAAAACATAAAATAATCCAACCTTCTCATCGTCATCATCGCGTGGCGTACAACGGCGATGTGTGAAAATTGCTTGCCGATCAATGTTTCCAATAAATAATTCCCTTGTAGAAACATGAATATTCTCCTTGTATTTTTCCATCTCCAAAAGTAATTCGCGTAAATCCAAAACAATTTGATTGGTTTTGGGATTTAGTTGTAAATTCAAATGTGCAATTCCCATTCTTTTCACCAACTCCGGGGCCGGATCGCTTCAGTGATGTTTGGCGATTAAAATCATTACTATTGAGCCAGGAGGGTTGAATTCCAAATGGTGACATTTTTTGAATATAGCCAACAAATTTGAAGAATTGGGCACAACACTGATTGGGGAAATAGAAGATTTTATAAATTTTCAATACCAAAAAAAACTACCAGGTTCTAGTGGGATCCCAGGGTCGCATTTTTTGGTCGAAATTCTGAGAATTATGTCGACATGTGTGGGATTTTCAGAGATATAACCAGAATGGAAATACGACAATTCTGGGAATATCATTAAAATAGTACAATTTTGAGAACGATGCTAAAAATATAACTCATTTCCATTCTCAGAATATACCTTAAAAATGAATGAAAAAATCAATTCTCAAAATATTTGGAATTTTGGAAATATTTTAAAAATAAATTAACCAGTCGAGGCAAGCTCGACTGGTTAAAATTTGGGGGGCGTATGATTTGATGAGTGTAAGGAATACATGGGACGATTTGAAATGCTTTTGGTAGGAAGAAAGCGCTATCGCGCTTTAAAAGATCCCTAGTAGGGTATATTTCGTTTATCCGGCTTAATCCTCCTTTATTTGGCTTAATTCCACGCATCTTATGGCCTTCGGCCGGGCTCTCTTGCCTTCGCACGCTTGCCTTTGGCCTTCGGCCCATTTCAACTATTAATCCGGATAGTTTGACCTCTAATCCCTCTTAATATCCCTTAATCTTTATTTATCCTGTTAATCCCGCGCATTCCTGGGCCTTCGGCCCACTTTCCTGGCCTTCCATTGGCTCTCCGGGCCATTTCCAATGTATTTCGTAGCTTAATCCGGTTTAATCCCTCTTAATCCCCCTATATCCGGCTTAATCCCTTGCACTCCTAGGGCCTTCGCCCCACTTCCCCGACCTTCCATCACAATGCTCTTTCACTTTTATTTTTCTCTAGTTCATCGTACTGTCCATTTTTGCTCATCGTTTTAGGATTAAATCTAATTTCTTTTGATATCGATTCTCATTTTTTTTTGTTTTTTCCTTGTCCATTAATATAATGGTTAGTAGTAAGCAAGTTTTATAAATCCTTTTTAAAAATTCATGTTTTGTTTTAATTCAGAATCAAAAGAACTAATAAACTCCTAATTTTTTTATAAGATCTGAAAATAAAAATGAACATCCTTTGCATCTAAAAATTGTGGAAAATATTAAAACTTCCGCAGAATGATTCTTCTATGTGATGATGCTATTTTGGACACTTTTGCATTTTTGTCACGCCCAAAATTGTGCCAACTTGAATTTGTGTCGCTGCATTGGCACAATATAATTGCAAACTATTCAAATGTGTTATACATTGTAGAAAGTCGCATTTATTTGTTGCCATTGACCAGCTCGAATCCTGACAGAAAAGTTTGTGTTTATTTAGTCGAACATTTCCAAAAAACACATTGCTCACAGCTGGGCTACTATGCGTTTAACCATGAAAAAGCGAAGCTCGAAAAATGGCGGCTGCCAAATCCACCACGCTTTATCCGATGCACACATGTGGTTATCAAATATACTGCAGCGGTAGTGGTCGACTATTTGCAAGAAAATGGGCACATTTTTCAATATCCATCGACTGCGGCAGCTTTTGGCTCATATTCGGAGATTTATGTTGATTTGAAGGTTTTGTTTTTCTTCAATAAAAAATGTTTTGAATTTCAAAATTATTAACAAAAAATAGTATTATTGAGTAGTTATTTTCCGAAGTAATTTAATTATTCAATCAGGGATGCCATCTCCAAAATGCAAAACCCCGGCATTCGGGTCTAAAAACCCGGCAAAACCCCAGCAAAAATTTTCAAAACCCCGGTAAAAACCCGGCATCTTTTAAAACGTGTTAAAATGCAATTTAGTAAAAGCTTGTAAAAATTTTCTACTTCAGATTTATATTTTTAATTGACTTTTTGAGCATATTTTTAATTGACTTTTTGAGCATGTGCGTTATGAAATAAAGATATTATAAGCTTTAAAAATCGGTCTGCCGTCAAAAAGTTTAGCCAGAAAAAGCCGCGAAGGAAGAAAAAAAATTAGCTAAAAATGGCCCTGATAGGTAGAAAAAGTAGCTAAAAAAGCCCTGATAGGGAGAAAAAATAGCTAAAAATGGGCCCTGATTGGAAGAAAAATTAGCTAAAAATGGCCGCGCAGCGAAAAATTAGACCCAAAAATGGCCGCGCAGCGAAAAATTAGACCCAAAAATGGCCGCGCAGCGAAAAATTAGACCCAAAAATGGCCGCGCAGCGAAAAATTAGACCCAAAAATGGCCGCGCAGCGAAAAATTAGACCCAAAAATGGCCGCGCAGCGAAAAATTAGACCCAAAAATGGCCGCGCAGCGAAAAATTTAGCTAAAAATTTAAAAACACGGCAAAACCCGGCAAAATATGAAAAACCCGGCAAAAAACCCGGCACTTTCAAAACCCCGGCAAAACCCCGGCCGGTACATCAAAAACCCGGGATGGCAACCCTGTATTCAATAATGGTGCAAAATTTTTAACCGAAAAAAAGTGCAAAAATTATTTTTAACCGAAAAAGTGCAAACTTATTTTAAATGTTTTTATTAGGTATTGAGTATTGACCAATAGTTTTGCCTTTCTAATTATATATTGGGCATTTTGAAATATAATAAGCTAATTTAATCGCAATTGCCATAATTTTTTATTGTGAACAACCAAATATTATTGGAGAGCCAACAAACCGGAATTCATTTTATAAATAATATTTTGAAACCTAAAAGTACGAAATTTCTAATAAAAATATTATATTACATTTTACAAATATTAAAATCGCATTAATGTCTGCAAAATTTTTATTTTGTTGAATTCTGATTAAAAATATTACCCAATACGAGGCACTCCTTAAGTTGCATTTATCATTTAAGACTAACAATGAAGTTTGGGCCAAACTGTTCAAAACATTGGCACCCGTTAGGATGCTGGAATTCTACCGCAATAAATATCGACCTGTCCAACTTCAAGCAATCAGCCCTAAACATAGACGCTTCCATCAAATGATGATAGCATTGCTTCGTGCAGAGAAAATCGGTCGACAATTGAATGAAAAAGAAATTGAATTGGGAACGTTAAATCAAAGTTGAGTTTTGTTTAATTTTTTGGCAATTTTATATGTTAATTAAAAGTTAATATCGAATAATATTTTGGAGGGAAATTATTTTTAAAAATTTTAATATATTTTATAAATATTTTTTATTTCGAATGGTTATGGATTTATGAATTAAGTTTTTTGTGATTTAAATTTATTTAAACATTAAACCTGAAACGATTTGAATGAACTAAAAAAAATCACACTCCCATCGTTAAGTAGAACATAATTTTTTATAAATAATTTTGAAATTTCATCACAATAAATTTAACAAAAAATTCTCTCTTTTATTGGCAAAATTGATCATGCAACATATATGGTTGAATTTTTCTAGCTTGAGCTTAAGCCAAAATCTCTTAGCTTAAATTTTTTGCTATATTTCATATAATTATATTACAGAATATTGGAGAACACCGAAGCTGGGTTTTTTGTGTTTTTTAAAATTCTGATCATTTAGTAAATAACAAGATAAATTACTAATTAGTTCAATAAATAAGTATATTCGAGAAAAATATTATTAGTTGTTGGTGGCCGTATTCGCCTAAACGTGATGACTTATGATATTTATAAAACCGGCTTTAAATTTTTTAAAAATCAAAAAATATTTACAAATACTTAGAAAGTTCATTTCGGTCCAGAAATTCATTTATTAATTCGTTAAATCGATTTTTGAACAATATAAATGATATTTAAAAATTTGAAAAAAATATTTAAAAATCCTTATTAGTTTCTATTTTCGAGGAAAATTATCACTAAACTCTTCCCAAAAATTCAAATCTGAATTACTCTAATGCAAAAATTAAAAAACATAAAATAATCCAACCTTCTCATCGTCATCATCGCGTGGCGTACAACGGCGATGTGTGAAAATTGCTTGCCGATCAATGTTTCCAATAAATAATTCCCTTGTAGAAACATGAATATTCTCCTTGTATTTTTCCATCTCCAAAAGTAATTCGCGTAAATCCAAAACAATTTGATTGGTTTTGGGATTTAGTTGTAAATTCAAATGTGCAATTCCCATTCTTTTCACCAACTCCGGGGCCGGATCGCTTCAGTGATGTTTGGCGATTAAAATCATTACTATTGAGCCAGGAGGGTTGAATTCCAAATGGTGACATTTTTTGAATATAGCCAACAAATTTGAAGAATTGGGCACAACACTGATTGGGGAAATAGAAGATTTTATAAATTTTCAATACCAAAAAAAACTACCAGGTTCTAGTGGGATCCCAGGGTCGCATTTTTTGGTCGAAATTCTGAGAATTATGTCGACATGTGTGGGATTTTCAGAGATATAACCAGAATGGAAATACGACAATTCTGGGAATATCATTAAAATAGTACAATTTTGAGAACGATTCTAAAAATATAACTCATTTCCATTCTCAGAATATACCTTAAAAATGAATGAAAAAATCAATTCTCAAAATATTTGGAATTTTGGAAATATTTTAAAAATAAATTAACCAGTCGAGGCAAGCTCGACTGGTTAAAATTTGGGGGGCGTATGATTTGATGAGTGTAAGGAATACATGGGACGATTTGAAATGCTTTTGGTAGGAAGAAAGCGCTATCGCGCTTTAAAAGATCCCTAGTAGGGTATATTTCGTTTATCCGGCTTAATCCTCCTTTATTTGGCTTAATTCCACGCATCTTATGGCCTTCGGCCGGGCTCTCTTGCCTTCGCACGCTTGCCTTTGGCCTTCGGCCCATTTCAACTATTAATCCGGATAGTTTGACCTCTAATCCCTCTTAATATCCCTTAATCTTTATTTATCCTGTTAATCCCGCGCATTCCTGGGCCTTCGGCCCACTTTCCTGGCCTTCCATTGGCTCTCCGGGCCATTTCCAATGTATTTCGTAGCTTAATCCGGTTTAATCCCTCTTAATCCCCCTATATCCGGCTTAATCCCTTGCACTCCTAGGGCCTTCGCCCCACTTCCCCGACCTTCCATCACAATGCTCTTTCACTTTTATTTTTCTCTAGTTCATCGTACTGTCCATTTTTGCTCATCGTTTTAGGATTAAATCTAATTTCTTTTGATATCGATTCTCATTTTTTTTTGTTTTTTCCTTGTCCATTAATATAATGGTTAGTAGTAAGCAAGTTTTATAAATCCTTTTTAAAAATTCATGTTTTGTTTTAATTCAGAATCAAAAGAACTAATAAACTCCTAATTTTTTTATAAGATCTGAAAATAAAAATGAACATCCTTTGCATCTAAAAATTGTGGAAAATATTAAAACTTCCGCAGAATGATTCTTCTATGTGATGATGCTATTTTGGACACTTTTGCATTTTTGTCACGCCCAAAATTGTGCCAACTTGAATTTGTGTCGCTGCATTGGCACAATATAATTGCAAACTATTCAAATGTGTTATACATTGTAGAAAGTCGCATTTATTTGTTGCCATTGACCAGCTCGAATCCTGACAGAAAAGTTTGTGTTTATTTAGTCGAACATTTCCAAAAAACACATTGCTCACAGCTGGGCTACTATGCGTTTAACCATGAAAAAGCGAAGCTCGAAAAATGGCGGCTGCCAAATCCACCACGCTTTATCCGATGCACACATGTGGTTATCAAATATACTGCAGCGGTAGTGGTCGACTATTTGCAAGAAAATGGGCACATTTTTCAATATCCATCGACTGCGGCAGCTTTTGGCTCATATTCGGAGATTTATGTTGATTTGAAGGTTTTGTTTTTCTTCAATAAAAAATGTTTTGAATTTCAAAATTATTAACAAAAAATAGTATTATTGAGTAGTTATTTTCCGAAGTAATTTAATTATTCAATCAGGGATGCCATCTCCAAAATGCAAAACCCCGGCATTCGGGTCTAAAAACCCGGCAAAACCCCAGCAAAAATTTTCAAAACCCCGGTAAAAACCCGGCATCTTTTAAAACGTGTTAAAATGCAATTTAGTAAAAGCTTGTAAAAATTTTCTACTTCAGATTTATATTTTTAATTGACTTTTTGAGCATATTTTTAATTGACTTTTTGAGCATGTGCGTTATGAAATAAAGATATTATAAGCTTTAAAAATCGGTCTGCCGTCAAAAAGTTTAGCCAGAAAAAGCCGCGAAGGAAGAAAAAAAATTAGCTAAAAATGGCCCTGATAGGTAGAAAAAGTAGCTAAAAAAGCCCTGATAGGGAGAAAAAATAGCTAAAAATGGGCCCTGATTGGAAGAAAAATTAGCTAAAAATGGCCGCGCAGCGAAAAATTAGACCCAAAAATGGCCGCGCAGCGAAAAATTAGACCCAAAAATGGCCGCGCAGCGAAAAATTAGACCCAAAAATGGCCGCGCAGCGAAAAATTAGACCCAAAAATGGCCGCGCAGCGAAAAATTAGACCCAAAAATGGCCGCGCAGCGAAAAATTAGACCCAAAAATGGCCGCGCAGCGAAAAATTTAGCTAAAAATTTAAAAACACGGCAAAACCCGGCAAAATATGAAAAACCCGGCAAAAAACCCGGCACTTTCAAAACCCCGGCAAAACCCCGGCCGGGACATCAAAAACCCGGGATGGCAACCCTGTATTCAATAATGGTGCAAAATTTTTAACCGAAAAAAAGTGCAAAAATTATTTTTAACCGAAAAAGTGCAAACTTATTTTAAATGTTTTTATTAGGTATTGAGTATTGACCAATAGTTTTGCCTTTCTAATTATATATTGGGCATTTTGAAATATAATAAGCTAATTTAATCGCAATTGCCATAATTTTTTATTGTGAACAACCAAATATTATTGGAGAGCCAACAAACCGGAATTCATTTTATAAATAATATTTTGAAACCTAAAAGTACGAAATTTCTAATAAAAATATTATATTACATTTTACAAATATTAAAATCGCATTAATGTCTGCAAAATTTTTATTTTGTTGAATTCTGATTAAAAATATTACCCAATACGAGGCACTCCTTAAGTTGCATTTATCATTTAAGACTAACAATGAAGTTTGGGCCAAACTGTTCAAAACATTGGCACCCGTTAGGATGCTGGAATTCTACCGCAATAAATATCGACCTGTCCAACTTCAAGCAATCAGCCCTAAACATAGACGCTTCCATCAAATGATGATAGCATTGCTTCGTGCAGAGAAAATCGGTCGACAATTGAATGAAAAAGAAATTGAATTGGGAACGTTAAATCAAAGTTGAGTTTTGTTTAATTTTTTGGCAATTTTATATGTTAATTAAAAGTTAATATCGAATAATATTTTGGAGGGAAATTATTTTTAAAAATTTTAATATATTTTATAAATATTTTTTATTTCGAATGGTTATGGATTTATGAATTAAGTTTTTTGTGATTTAAATTTATTTAAACATTAAACCTGAAACGATTTGAATGAACTAAAAAAAATCACACTCCCATCGTTAAGTAGAACATAATTTTTTATAAATAATTTTGAAATTTCATCACAATAAATTTAACAAAAAATTCTCTCTTTTATTGGCAAAATTGATCATGCAACATATATGGACCAATGGAATTTTTTGAAAAAAACATCCCAGCAAAAGATTTATGAAATCAACGGAGGAGACAAAGCAGAATTTGGGCCTAGTGTAGAATTGCACAAATGGTTATGTTGCGGCCGAGAAGGTGCGATGTTTTTATCAATCAAATTTATAAAAAAATAAATAAATCATAGGCATGCATTTATTAAAAACCTGTCAAGTAATTTCTAAAAAAAATTAGGTATGGACTATGGATTGAACAAGATAGAATTTAAATGAGTTAAAGCATTGTAACCAGGAATGCATTGATTTTTGTGTTTTATTCCAAATAAATCTGATTTTTAGTGTTTCATTCTGGAAAGAGTCTGATTTTTAGTGTTTATGATTTTTTATGTTTCATTTCGAAAATTATTCTGTTTTTTTGTGTTTCATTCCGGAAAGAATTCTGATTTTTTGTGTTTCATTCCGGAAAGAATTCTGATTTTTTGTGTTTTATTCCGGAAAGAATTCTGATTTTTTGTGTTTCATTCCGGAAAGAATTCTGATTTTTTGTGTTTCATTCCGGAATTAATTCTAGATTTTTTGTGTTTCATTCCGGAAAGAATTCTTTTTTTTTTGTGTTTCATTCCGGAAAGAATTCTGATTTTTTGTGTTTCATTCCGGAAAGAATTCTGATTTTTTGTGTTTCATTCCACAAAGAATTCTGATTTTTTGTGTTTCATTCCGGAAAATAATTCTGATTTTTTGTGTTTCATTCCGGAAAATAATTCTGATTTTTTGTGTTTCATTCCGGAAAATAATTCTGATTTTTTGTGTTTCATTCCGGAAAATAATTCTGATTTTTTGTGTTTCATTCCGGAAAATAATTCTGATTTTTTGTGTTTCATTCCGGAAAATAATTCTGATTTTTTGTGTTTCATTCCGGAAAATAATTATGATTTTTTGTGTTTCATTCCGGAAAATAATTCTGATTTTTTGTATTTCATTCCGGGAAAATTCTGATTTTTTATATTTCATTCCGAAAATAATTCTGATTTTTTGTGTTTCATTCCGGAAACGGATTCTGATTCTTTGGGTTTTATTCTAGAAATTCTTTTTTTTTGTCGGAAATAATTAATATTTTATGTTTCATTCCGGAAAGGATTCTGATTTTTTGTATTTCATTCTGGAAATTAATTGATTTTATTAATTTTATAAATATTACAGAATAAATACAAAAAACATATATATCCGATATTCTATCGTGCATGAGCATAGAACATTGACATACATGTTTAATAAGAATAAGTTAATTGAATCTTGAATTTTTAAATTGTAATTTGTAACTTAAAATTATTTTTACTGCTAATGAAAATTATAAACAGTAGCATTTTTTAGTTGTTATTTTAGTAGAAAACTTTAAAATCATCCATTTTTTGTGATTTTAGAATGCAATATTTTCCTTATTTTTGCAGGCTCCAAAAAAATGTTATATTTTCCAAGCGATTTCTCATATTTGATGCCCCAAAAAATTCGTCGCCTTTTACTACAAAATTATATGGTAAGTATATGTATATGCGATTTGCAACGAATTAACAATTCAAAAATCAAACACTGATTTAAGAAATAATAATATATTTTGCTTTTATTGATCAAAAAATTTTGGATATAGACCAAGATGGGGGATTTGATTATGAAATTTAAATCGTTTATAAGCTATTTAAAAAAAGAATAATAAATGTAGAAAATTTATCCATTTATAGTCTTTTTTTTCGAAAAGTTTTAATTTGATTTTCATTTGCTAATGTAATTTCGTTAAGAATTGGAATTTGGATTCGATTCCGAATAAATTCTTCTCATTTTTGCCTATTACTTATGAGCAAATTCGGTGAAGAAAAAGCAATTGTTTGAGTATTTCATTAACCATTCATTAAAATTGCAAATATTTGACCAGTCAAAATTAAAAATTTACTTTCTTGTTTTATTGGATTTTGAGCATTTTATTCGAAAACGAAACTCGAAAATTCGATCCAAAATTCGAAATTTATAGGAGTCGAAATTTTGCACAATCTGTTATGAATAAGACCCAGATCGGGATTTTTCAACGATCTTAACTGATCCCTAAAAATAATTTCCAAATATTTCCAGGCATTCCAGCAAACTGCAGGCTTTAAAGATGATGGAGTAAATGACAATTATGATGGCCAAAACAATCATCAGCAACACCAATCGATGGCCACCAAATCAATTACATCAACATCATCATCTACAACAAAATGCACAATCATTGTGGACAGCGTTAACATCCGGGAATTTATTGCAGATTGGGAAAATGATGATGATGTTAATGTGTTGGATAAAGGAGGATTGAGATTGTCTGTTTTTTCTTCTCATCATTTAAAAGCGACTGGCGTTTTGGGAAGCTATGAAAAAAATTATCATCGCCCACCATTACTGAATCCAATCACTGGTGAATTGTGTCGCATCAAAATGGGGGAATACAAGTGAGAATGATTGATATGAATTTTGAAAAAAATTCGTAATTTGAAATGGGGGAAAAAATACTACTCATCATAATAAATTATATTTTTATAAGGTTCGGCCAGCCAGGATTGTCGAATTTTGTGATGTGACCAAAAATATGGCTAACGCTTCTGATGGCAAAATTTTTCAAAAATATGCTTTATTTAAAAAGCTGAAAATTTAATATAAACTAATTTAAAAACGTTTATTCTGTTTTTCCTGAAAAATTGGGGCTTGCCGCTTGCTAATAATGGCCACACAGCGAAAAATTTTAAAACAAAAAATTGTTTGAAAGAGAAAAAAATGCCAACAACAACTAAAATATGACAAAAGTCGAAAATATATAGGAAAAAATTATGGCTAGCCAAAAATATGCCATAGATTCGGCCATCCTGCTGGGTTCGACCATTCTCCAGATCGGATAAAACATTATATAAATTTATTATAATTTCTAGAGAGGATCGATCTGGTTTCATCAAATTGACGCGAAAATGGAAATGATGGAAAACAACAACAATATTAACAACTTTATGCTGATTTGGAGTCCGTGCTCTTATATAATCAATACCCCATCAGCAATTTGGAACACCAAAATCAAGTGTTGGCACGAAATTCGTCCATAATTAAAAAAATGTTTCCAATAATGTTCTTATTCCTATTATATTTTCTAATTTATTACATTAATAAACTTTCGATTTTTTTCCAAAAAAAACTCATTAAGCATTAAATTATAAATATATAAGTTTCACAAATTTTTTCTTCTTTTAAAATTCAATTTACAAATATATGTATATTAACATTTAAACATTTTATGTACAACATAATTTTTTCATTCAATTTTGAATCAGTTGTTGTTTCCATTTTAATTTTCAAATTGATCAATCTATTAATGTAAAAAATAAAGTTATTTTAATATTGTTCATTAAATATTTTTAAATCTATAAAAATATTTGAAATTTATTACATTTTTTAGATTAAAATTTGTTTTGTTATTTTTGGGTTTTTTAAAATTTGATATTTAATGATTTTTTGTTCCTATAAATGCTGCAGTAGCACAACTTTCTCTTCAATGACTGAAAGAGAATTTTCATTATTTTGTCATCAAATTAAAGTAGAAGGTTGGCTATCAAATAAAATTAAATTTATATAAATTTATCCAGGGTTAACCAAAATTGCGCCTTTTTAGAACCATTCAAAGTACATTTATTTAAAACCGAGATTTTAACAAAAAATAAATTTCACTATTTCCGCCAAAAGATTAACAGGAAATTAAAAAAATTAAATCTTTACCATTTATCATATTTCAATTCATGGGCCAAGAAATATTTATATTAAATAAATAGTATTAATAAATAAAATTTTTGTCTTCTTTCTCTATTTACTCTCATTCTCCATCATGAAATTTGTTGACATTCTGAATCAACATTTCAGCATACGCTGGATGGCATTCGCTTTGATCGAGCCAGAATTTTGTTGCATTCTCCAAAATATATGTTTTACGTTCAATTCTGTTTCTGTTTGCAAATCCACACAATTTGCAAAGAGGACTGGCGAAATCAGAATAAAATGGTGAATTCTGGGTTTTTCGATAGTGTTTGGCCCATTCAAAATATCTGCAATTGGGTTAAAATTATTAAAAATTATTATAACATATACATAACTTATGATTTTTCAATAAAAAAGCATTTTATGTAAAAAATTTTTAGTTCAAATAAATCACTAATTTTTAATATTTCTAATTCATAACCAACATCTTTTTATTGCTTTAAAAACGCAAAAAATTAAATTTCTCTATATTTGAAATTTGAAATGGATTGCATTCTTCTATCTTCTCTTTTTCATAATTTTGTAAAAATTTGAAAAATGCCCAGTTGAAAAAAAATTTTTAAGAGCTAAGATAAATATTAAGGATAAAAAAGTATATTTTGGGAAAAAATTTGCGTGAAAAAATTTTTGGTGTAAGAAAGGATTGTCATCATTATTTTCAAAGAGTGAATAGGATTTACGAATGAACAGAATATTCTCGTAATTACTAGAGTAGCGTTGGTTTTAAACATTTACCAATTTTAAAAAATTGTTTTCGATTTTTCGTAAAAGTAGGTTTTCCGTTTCATTTTGATTCTTCTTATTTTCAATTATTTTGAGTAAAAATTCCGAATTTCGATTTTCAGTTACATCGATTTTTTCTAATCGAAACCGACTTTGATTTACTCTAATATTTTTAGCTATTTTTATTTAATTCCTTTCTATCTCATCAACTCACTTCATATACAATTGCTTATTATTGGCAACTCTTTTCAAATAGTCACTCAATTCCTTGGGGTTAGCAAAATCATCGGCGGAAATATACGAATTCGGGGGAATTTCCAATCCGCGGAACACATATTTTGCCAGCACAATTGGCACAATCAAATGCTTCAATTTCCAATACTTCTCAGTCACATATTGATTGCATACCTTTAACGGAAATACTGTATATATTTTTTATTTGTAAATTATTTATTTAAAAAAAAAATTATAAAATTGTTAATTTATTTTAGCGTAGAAAATAAATATAATATTATTATAAAATTACAAATTTACCGAATTCTCGAAAGCAATGTAGAAGAAATGCGAGTCTGTGTAAAAAATAGGAAATATATAAAAAATTGAATTGTAAAATTTATAAAATAATTTAGGATTCCCAGAATCAGAATTAGTTAGGAATTATATTCGAAAGTCTTAAAATTAGATAAATATTAATTTAAAAATTTTCTGGAATAAACATTTAAAGAATTAAAAAGAGAAAAATTAAAAGGAAAATAAATGTATTTTTTAATAAAAATGAATTAATTTTGAGTTAATTGTATTTTTTTAAATTTTCTTTTAACCGTATAATTCCATTGCACATTCGGCCTCTTTTTGATTTGTACCACCCAAATGTCCACCACAATTTTTTGCATTGCTGAATGGACAATTGCCAATCACCGTAACATTCATGTGCTTTTGTAATTCAGTTACGTAATTTTCGCGTCGTGACGATGTTTTGCAATTGGATACAAACCAAAAGAGCAATTTTGATTTACGCTCTATTTTTTCATCGATCTGTGAGAAAAAATACATTTTTAATAGACTAATATTATGAATTTAAACTAATTTAAACATTTTTTACAATAATTTCTAAATTTTTTATTTATTATTTTCTATTCACTTGTTCATGTGTCCAAATTTGGGCATCATTCTCAGTGCCATCCAAAGGAGTAAACCAATCGTAGATATAGTGCACATCACTGCTCATCAAATAGGTGAATGTTGCATTGAAATAACCATTATTAAACAATTCTTTGTATTCTTTAAATTAAAGTTTTATAATTTTTAAAAATTTCCTCTTAACCTTTATCCCGGAACCATATAGAAAATGTAGGCGGTTCACTCGAAAAAAATGTGAACAATTGGTCGGAATGTCGATATTGCGGAAGCCCATTGATTGCATCCACTGGGAAGAAAAGAACCAACGAGGCATTTTTAATTCTGAAATTTTATTAATAAAAATTATTAGGCAATTTGCGTCTAATTTCTTATTTATAATTAGTAAAAAGGATAAAAATGAATCCGTTAAGAGACTGACTAAAAATAAACTAACAAAGATTTACCTTTTTCTTAAAATATTAAAAATGAAGTGTAAAAAATATTGAAAGAAGGGCTTTAAATAAAAACTTGAGGGATGGTGAGGAAAATTATTAATAGCTTAAATATCATTGAATTACATTTAACAATATTTTTCAAATTTTTTGGTATTATATCAATAAAAAATCTTTTAATTATTTTATTAATTTTATGGACATATTCACTACAAAATATTTTTTAAAAACCTACAACGATCGGTCATCCGAATAAGTGCAATTGAAAGGACAATTTGACAAGTTGTTATCCTCAAGTAATGCGCGTGTCATTTGGCCACCCCATTCGGTGGTCCAACCAAGAATTAGGGGATGCGGAAGAATGGAATTTAATGGATACATATTTCCATTTTTGTTCAATTCTCGATGATTGGATTCGATTAATGATGTATTCGCCGTTTGTTGCAATGATAATTGGTGATTGAATGGTTGCTTTGCGGAATATCCCGGCTGAAGAAGAAATTGGTAGAAAGGCAGAATGATTATCAATTGGATATTCATCAGAAAAAAGTACATCAATATCAAGGAAAATAAGCAAAATAGTAATAGCCATATGAAGAAGACTTGAGAATGCATATTACCTAGAATTTAAATGTTATTCATATATAATTCTATTTAAAATTTAAAAAGATGATTTAGAAAATCGTTCATGACCATTATTGAGGAAATTTCCGATGTGAGTTATATAAAAATTTTTTTGCAATGGCTCTATCAAATTTCATACGAAAAATATTTTTTTATTCAACTGGATTATCTCTATTATTTTGTTTTTCATCTCTCTTCTCTTAATCCTCCTCTTAAAATAACTCTCAAATAAAATTTTCGTATTACTTCAAAAATGAATTCAAATATTTAATCACTCAAAATGAATAAGAGAAAAATAATTAAAGAAGAAGAAGATATTGTTATCAAATTAAAAACAAGCAGTTGAATACATATATAAATTTAAATTAGTTCAAAAAAGAATCAATTTTTCGGGTGTATAAGTTTAGAGAGTAAAAATTAGAGGTCGCAGAACTTGGAGAAATTACTAAAAATTTTTTAAAATGCTTGATTCATTGTTGATGATTTTAAATCATCACTCTTTTAAAATCAAGTCAATTTTTTAAGGAAAAGACATAATTTAAAATGCTTCAAATTAAGAATGCAATTGATAATTTTTTGGATAAGATTTTCAGTGAGAATAAAGAAGATAACAAAAATTGCTCCAAATCCAAAGCATTTCAGAGTAGGTTTAAACTAGGATTATAGAAAATTAGTCATCGAAAATGTTATTATTAATTCTATAATTTCGTAAATTTTAGATTTATTGCAATAACTTGCACAAATTTATTCACATTTTATAACTCAATTTACAAAACATTTATTAACATTTTTCTTTGTATTTTTACAACATAATTCTTTTCATCCAATCTTCCATATTTTCCATTTTCATCACCAAATTGATCAATCTATAATTGTTAATATGAAAATTATTATTTCTATCCCTACTATAATCAATTAAATATTAATATTATTAAAATTTGCCCGAAAAATAAAGAAATTATACATTAAAATTGTGAGAAACACAAATTTTAATAAATAGTAAATGTTTCCCAAATTCCCCATCCGTGGACTTACATGCCAAATACCAAACGCGGAATGCCTTTTTGCCCCATTTTGAATTGGCACTGATCATGGCGAAAGGCTGTTTGGCCGTCATCTCCACATAGCCTTCAGGGCCCAGTTGACTTTGGCAGCACATTCGAGCACCGGCGTTTGCGAAATTTTCCACTGTGAATTCGGTGAATGCATGTGGGCAATGCCGAGCGCAAGTTTGATCGGTCGATGTGGCCACTTGCTCAATCCACAGAGCAATCCAATTGTCAGGGGAGGGCGCTTTTATGTGCCAAGTACAGGATTCCCAAATGCCGTTGCCCATTGTTGACGCTGTCACAGAGCCCTCCAAAACTTGCCATTCAGTGGTGGATGCCTTTATAATATTTATGATGGGTTTAATGCCATTTAATTAATTAAAAAATTTTAAAATTATTTTTTTTAAATATTGGAAAAATATTTTTATTTTAATTTTTCTGAATAATCTGAAAATTGTTTTAATTATTTTTTTTAATTTTTCTGAATAATCTGAAAAATTGTTTTTAATTATTTTTTTTAAATTTTTATGAATATTCTGAAAAATATTTGAAAACTTTTTTATTTTTAATTTATTCTGAAAATATATTCCTATTTATTTTTAAAATTTTCTTATACATTGAGTGTGGCCCCATTGCACATTGCATTCACACTGCTTGCCGCTTTCCGTTGATCACAGAGAGCTCCTCCCCAGCCGGGTGGGCACAAGCATTGGCTGCACAATTTCGGTTTTGGATAGCCACCATTTTTGCAAACAGCGGTGCCGGTACCCACTGGACATTTATTGCAGCCGAATGCACGGTTCATCATCAAATGGTCAGCGAATGTGGCCCCCAAATTTTGACCAACAGTGTTCTGGTAAACTGGGTCTTTGGTACGAATCACCGGGATATTTGGGTTTCGTGGGAAGTCATCTATTATAGGAAAAAGAAATAATATAATAAAAGTGGAAAAAAGAATGATGATTACTAATTGAGAACATTAAGCTTCAATTACCATTGAAATTATATAATATTTAAGGTATAAAATAATTTAAAAGATATTATTGGTTGGATTTGGATCGTAAATCAAGTTCTGATTTCTATATTTCGAAGAAATAAAAATAAAAATTTGAAATTATAAATTTCTGGTTAAAATTCGGATTTTTAATTTCAGATTAAAATTTCGATTTTTTTAATTCTTATTAAAATTCTCTTTGTAAATTCTGATTAAAATTTTAATTTTTAAATTGATTTAGAAATTTTTATTTATAGATTCTGAATAAAATTTTTGATTTTAAAATTCTGATTAAATTCAATTTTTTATTTCAGATTTTTTAATTTATTTTATATAACTAATAATTTCTTATTTTTGAATAAAATTCTGATTTTTTGATTCTGATTTATAAATTCTAATTTGTAAATTCTGATTTCAATTTCTGATTTTTAATTTCTAATTAAATTCTGATTCTAAATTTTGATTAAAATTCGGTTTTTTATTTTTTAATTCTCAATGGTTTCTACATACATGCTCCATAGTGCATCATGGATCCGAATTCATAGGTGACATTATAATTGTTGTTGGTGTCGGTTGTTTCGATCTCATATTGTCCGGGTTGATACGTATTTGTCATGTTCACTGTTATATAGCTGTCCCGATCGAAGCGGCATTGGGTGTGGTGAAGGGCAATACGATGGCCAATTTCATGTTCAACCGTATCGAACTGTAATTATTGCTTATTTAAAATATATTTTTTAATACCGTTTCGCAGCCCGCTCCCAAATTGACAATGTGCTCGGGATCCCATTGATAATAGCCAATGCCTGCGCTGAAGCAACCGCCAGCTTGGACACCCGTGAAATGAATGTACGGGTTGGAATCAGTGGGAATTGTCGACAATTTTTGGAAATTGTAGCAGGTTGTGTCGGTGAAGAATTTGATGGCCGTATTAATGCCGTTGACCGCCGCGGTATCTTTTTTTAACATAATTATTATTAAATATTAATGGAAATGATTCGATTCGGCATTCCTTTTATAAAATGTTATTTTGTATTGAATTTTTTCTTAATATTTTTTCAAATATTATTAAATATTATTCAGGACTTATTTTGTTTGATAAGCGTGCTAGCAATCTAATATATTTTTTTTAATTCAAATCTATTCCATCAAAAATTAAGCAATTATTTCAGCTTAAAATTAACATTTAATGAGAATTATTAAATAAAGATATTACATTTTCGTAAGAGATGTGGTCAATTATAGGATCCCATTAAGATATTTCTTTTCGAAAAAATGGAAAAATTCTTTTTCCGTACTATTACTGCTGCCATCTTAAAATCAATTAGATCTTTTATTTAAAAATTAAAATGCATGCCTAAAAGCATGAAATATTTACTGAATTATCGCATGAGAATGCATTTTAAATTTACTGAAAACGAATCTCTACTCGAAATATTTAGTATTTACTGAATTATCGCACGAGAATGCATTTTATATTTTATTAAACAAATCTACTCACTTAAATCGGCATCCATGAAGTAGGCGATAGGCTTGGTGGTGTCCCATTTTCGGTTTGGATATTTCACAAAGTTGAGTGATCCTCGCTTTGCGCGTCGCACATTTCCCTCATCAACGACATAACCACCATCAGCAGCTCGGAGTTGGTTTAATCTTTCTTCCATTTCTTTCGGAGTTGGTAGAATATCACCGTCAACCATATAGTCTTGCAACCCTTCGTTTATCTCCGCAATACATTTATGCCCTTCCTTCTCCACATATGGATTATTTTTGGCTTTTTCCGCTTCGGCATTTGCCTCTTCCGCTGCCATCATTTCCAATCGCTCCTTCTCCTCTACACTCATCAGTGGCTCAATTTCAGCAGTACTTTTTTCGGCCTTTTCTTTGATTAATTTTTTGTATTCCGCAATTAGACCAGCCACTTTTTCCAAATCTTTGATGCGTTTTTGCACTTTTTCCGCCGAATCCTTTGGTCGTTTGCCAAACAATTTTTCTGCCGCCTCAGACGGAGTCAATTTTTTATAAACTTTGTTGTCCACATTTTCATTGTTTCCATCTTCCTTTTTCTCAGCCTCATTCCCGCTTTGGGCTTGCACAGGTTTTGGTGCTGGATTTGGCTTGAATCCAGGCGGCGGTCCCACTTTATTTTGACGTTCAGTCGCACCATTCACAGTCAAAATGAAGGCAACCAAAATGAGAAGAATTGGTTGAAAACGCATTTTCGTATTTATATTTAATTTTTTATTTGATTTTTATTGGTTGATTTGAATTGAAATTTGTAATTGAGTTTGGATAATTTTCTGGCTGAATTGCCTGCCTTTTTATATGCCCAAAAATTGTTTATAATTATGAATATTTAAATAAATTCATTTCCGTCAAGTTCGCACTTTTCCTTTACGAAATCAAACTAATTCCGTTTTTTTTTTTGAAAAGCTGTGCAAATTTTCTCAATTATTATCTTCGTCCTCGTCTATTCCCCTGGATTTGTTCATCAATAGACAAATTAAACAAATTTATAAACAAAATATTTTTATGCACTTTTTTAAATTTTTTATAACTTTATAATATTTTAGTCTAGTCAATTATTTAGAATAAATATTTGTTAATCATCGATACTTTTTAAAAATTTTATTAAGTGTTTGATAAACAATCATCTTTAATTTTTTATAGTGAATTAAGCATATTCAATAGTAATAATTGTTGGCAATTTTTTTGTAAATCAATAGACTCAATAAATTTTAAAATTTAATATTATTATTTTATTATGGATATTTTTATTCTTGAATATTTAAAAAAATAGCAATTTTTTATTCGAAAATAGTCTTCTCTCGATAAAAGGTCAATTTTAATATTTTTTTTTGGCCCAAATACATGAATCTTAAACAATTTAAATAAAATTTATATTATTTAATATCCAAAATTCTGCTGTTTAATTTGATGACAATTTTATTATAAGCAGAACCAAAATTTGATGACAATTTTATTATAAGCAGAGCCAAATTGGCCGACCCAAAATGACTAGTTGAGGCATATCTTTTACCCTATAGGCGTATAGTGTATATTTCTATTTATTCTTCTCTTCTGCTATTTTCTTTCTTCCTAATTTCTGTCTCCGCATTCACAATGGCCTCAATACTCAAGAGTCGCTGTCGAAATGAGAATGGCCCGAGAAGTAGCTTTGTTGGAAATAGCCAATGGCCAACATCTCTTCACTCTTCTCTACGACCCCAAAAGCCGGGGGAAAATATTGATTTGCTTGTGGCATTTAGTTAAACACATTTTAGGGCAATTCATCCAATTTTCTTTTTTTCTTAAAAATTATAATCTTTTTTCAATGAGCAACAATGGACTATATAAAAATTTTTGTGTGGATGTGAACATTCAATTTGACATTTTTGATTTTTTTAATCGAACTCAACTTCTTCGCATGATTTTTGTGAATCGACAATTTAATCGTCTAATTGAGGAGCACTATCCCAACAAACCATACATTTATGCAGAACTCAAATTTTTGCGACATTTCCCACCAAAAGAAGAAATGGTTGGGCCGAGCAACAAAGAATGGTTGGCAATTTTGAATTCATTACTTTTAAATTCTTTTTTTTTTCAATATTTAGTTTTTTTTTTACCAAAATAGTGAAGTATTTGATTTTAATTTTCGAAATTCATTTTCGGTTATTATTCACAATTGCCGATTGTCAATAAAATATACAAAAATTGTTTAAAAAATTTTAAATTAATTTCTAAAATTGAGCTGATTTAAAATATCATTTACATTTACCAATTAAATATGATCAAAGAAAAACATTTTTAGAAGGTTTTTTGATTACTTTTGACTATATTTTTTTAATTATTTCGAATTTTTGATGACTTACTTTGTATAATTAATATTTTATTTTATTAATATTTTAATAACTTTTTTTCATTTTAAGAGAAATAAATAATGTGGTTAAAAAATCTGAGTAAAATTATTCGAGGAAAATTTTTTTTGTTTAATTTATCTCAGAATTTTTTAAAAATTTAAAATATTTTAATTAAAAAATATATAAATTCACTTTGAATTTATAATTTATTAATAATTATTTTTTAAAGGAAAATTGATGATCATCATATGCCTTCGGAGGAAGAACGAAACAAGATGTCAAAGATGGAATTATATTTTGGCGGAATTTACATGTTCCATTTGACCGCATTGAATTGTTGTTGTGAACAAAATGTGAAAAAATTGTTGGGCGAGCCAAAAATGTTTTGTTATCGAATGGCGGATATATGTGATTTTAAGTAGGGTTGCGCCACCGCAGTGCGGGGGCGGGTTGTGCGGGGGTCGGGGTTTGCGGGGTTGGCACTTGCGGGTTCGGGTTCGGGGGTGACCCCTTGCGGGGGCCCCCGCGGGGATCCCCGCGGGGGCGGGGGTAGCGTAAATTTTTTAAAAAGCCACATTTTCCAAATAAAAAATTTTTTTGAAGAAAAATTTCATCCAAAAATGGCTGCGCAGCGAAAAATTTTATCTAAAAATAGCCTCGCAGAGAAAAATTTTAATAAAAAATTTTACTATCCTACAAAAATTTGGTCAAAATTTCCCTATCGAACCCCATTTTCCCTGAAAAATCCAATAATATGGGGTGCATTTTCACCCCCGCGGGGGTGCGGGGGCGCGGGGGTGGCTCTTGCGGGGATGCGGGGGCGCGGGGGTGGCATATGCGGGGATAGGGTCGGGGGTGAAACCCAAAAAGTGCGGGGATCCCCGTCGGGGGTGACCCCGCGGGTGCGGGGGCGCAACCCTAATTTTAAGCCAGAATTAAATTGGGAAGATGCGGATTGGAAGCAATCAAGGCTTACTTGGGCAGCAAAATTGCATAAAGATTGTGTGGAATGGACAAAAATGGATGAGAATGATGTGAAAAATAATCTTCAGCAGGTGATTTGCATTAATAAATTTTACTTATTTTAAGAGTTAAAATTATAGCAAAAAATCACTATTTTTTAATTTTGAAGAGTCTAAACGAGAAATTGATTTTTAATAGAAATGGCTTTATTTACGATTTTTGAGCATAATCTCTTAATAAAAATTTTATTTTTTTAAATTAAACATTTCGTTATTAAGAAAAGTTTGATCTAACATAATTGAGCCAGAAAGTTTGTGCCACAAAAATTTCCCTTTACTGCCTATTTTAACATAGCTTTTCAGCAATTTCAATTAAATCTATTAATTTTTTTTAAACCAACACATTCTAAACATGACAATATCAGAGGACATTAATCTGTTTTAAAGCTAATATAATGTTAAAATTTAATTTGATTATATCAAAAGGAATGGTAATCAATTCGTACAATTGATGAATTGTCATTACGAAAATTCCAATAATTCCAATAGCCTAAATTAAAATAATAAAAATTACTTCGTTTCTAATTTACATTGAATATCAAATAAGGCAAATAGAGATCGGCATTTCGTTTGTAATATCCGAAAATGAGTATGCCACTGAGCAAAATGTCCAAAATTGTACGGAAAATAAAAGGAATTGCAACTGTCCATGTATCTACAGGCCATCCACAAATAGCACTTAGAACAGTGAAACATGGAAGTATGGCCAAATCAATGCTAACACTTATCAATGCAATCAACAAAGATGCCTTAATAAGAATATAAGGTTATTAAATAGCTATGATAAGTTTATCATAATTTCTTCTAAAATGAATATCAAAAAAAATTTTCTCCTTACTAAAAGAACAAAATATTTTCACACATTTTTTCCATAGGATTAATTTTTTTAATTTTTATTTTGAAAATATCACTGTAATTCGTTCTCGAACTAGTTTAAGGGAAAGGAGAATGTTCACTATTGCTGTCCCATGATAATTAACTAATTAAGTTCTAATTTAAAATTAAGAATGTTCAAACCTTGTCAATTCGAAGTTGAAAAACCGAGCAGCAGCAATTTTCGATCAACATTTTTTGAACGCAAAGAATTTTTAAAAAATAGAAGAAGCAAAATGAAATAAAAAGGGGAGAGAAGAATTGTAATTTATAAGGATTTTTTGTTTTTTATTCATTTGGATTTTATTCAAAAGATTCAATGTATTGTTCAAAGAATGAATGAAAAAAAACTTTTTAATGAAATTTTTTGAAAAAAAACACACCTGAATAATAGAAAACATGAATTAGATGAATTTTGGAAAACAAAAACAACTTCAATAACGATAAAATTGATCGATTAATTGCAACAAATAATTGAATTGTTACTAAAAATTTATTATACAAATAAAGGCATCATTAATATAATTTGTTTTGAAATCCAATTTTATTAAAAAAATTTTTTGAAAATATTATTTTAATTCTTTCAGAAATTTCATCGCTAATAATTTTTATTTTCAATAATCAGTATTTGGGTTAGAAAATATTTAATTAAAATTTATTATATTAATTCTATGTATTTATCATTGCAGAAAAATAATAATTCTTGCAGCAAAACTAATAGGGGGGGGGGGCATATACGAGTTTATTTGGGTCATTTATCCACAATAACAACATTCTTTACACTTGACCTCATCCATCAGAGGCGGCAACCATACACATTTCTCAGAAAATGGAAAATAAATTTTTCGTCTTGGTAAATAATATAATCCTTCTATCTCTGAATAATAATTTTGACTAATTCAAATTGTTTTGTATAATATGTGAATCTCCTTCACTATTTTTCTTTTGATGAAATTTTGAAAATTCAGATCATTTTAACAATGACATTAATACCCCTAAATTTATTAATTTTTCTTTATTTCCTCATCCAATTCCAATTTTCAATGCCAATAGCAGGTAAAATTTATAATCAATTCAAATATGCTAAATTTTGTTCAAATCCCAGATTCTTCCAACTTTGACCCTTGCAAAAGGTATAGAAATTTTTAAAATCTAAGAGTAAAAATTAATTTTTTTTATGACGATTTCTTTAATTTTTCTTAGGTTTAGTTTTTTCAAAAAAAATTTTCCATTTAAAAAAATATCCAAATTCGTTCATACACAATAAAAAAAATGATGAATTTGGCGCCGTTTCTTTTCTTTTTAATATAACTCATCAAGGGCTGAACCAATTTTCATGATTTATTATCAAATTAAACATCAGACATAGATATATAAATATATTGTTTTATTGATGATTTAGGAAATGTGCCCAAGAAATACATTTCAAAAAATTCCCTAATCCATAGCAAAGGATATTTTATATGGTTTTTTAGACGCAACTCAATACTCAATCATTACTTAACTAATTTAAATAAAATTAATATTTTAGATAATGAATAATTTGCCCTTTAATTTGATCATTAAAATGAATTTAGACCCTTATGAATTATTTTTAATAGTATCAAGACTGCCCAGCGCCAATTTTGAGTATTGTCTGCTAAGTTAGCGGTTAGCACCAAGTTTGATCCAGCAAAATTAATTCTTGATTTTAATTAACTATTTTCAATTGTGACCATAAATTACTTCTATATTTTAGGCAACCCATCCGCGACAACTGTTGGATAAGCCGTGAAGGAGTCGTAATGCAAAGTGTTGCCCAATTGCGTTATTACCGCCGAGACCAGGAATGCATCGGCTATATGCATGAACATTGTATAATGGACCCAAACGAGCCCAGAATATTTTCGCAGAAGGAACAATGCGAGGATGCCTGTTTCCCAGAACGACGAGGAATTAGAGGAGAACAAAGCGGTCGTGATCGTGATGGAATAGGCAAACTGAATTATTAGTTGTCAAATGACAACTTACAATTTAATATTATTCCAAAAAAATACAGAAAATATATGCAAAAATTTTTTTCATTTTTAATAATTATTTTTATATTTTATTTCCCCCTTTTTGAATTTGTAAATTTTGCTCCATGAAAAGAGATTTATTTTAATTTTAATAATAAATTTTTGATGACAAATTTTATATTTAATTATATTTTATTTTGGTCAAAAAATTGAATTTCAAAACAGTTGGATTAGCTTTCTTTAGATAATAGCTGAAAATTTTATTTGGCAAACTTTTATTTAATTATTTTATATATTGCATCCAAATTAATCATAATTACAAATTTGATCATCATTTTCTGTTTAAAAATGCACAACTTTGTTTTCCTCATCGGATTCATTGCCACCAGTTAGCCTAAAGAATTTATTTTATAAAAAATTATTTATGCATTATTTAGTCTTTTTGTTTGTAGGTAATGTATTCATAAAAATTAAAAAAAAAGTCAAATTGCATTTTAAATTTGAATGTAAACTCTAATCTAATTAAACTAACAAAATACAATAAATGTATAATTTTTTTTTATAAATTTTAAGAATATATTAAAAGTTTTAATAATATTTAAAATTTTACGCTTGTAAACGGCTATCCGAAATGGCATAAATTGGTGGCGGAGGAAGACCATGAATTGAATAGATCATCGAGGAAGGAATTATTGGTGCTGATAATGTCGGGGAAGGCATTTGTTCACCACTGTAACGAATTGCTGTTGACGAATTTGTTGCTAGAAAATTCATTAATTTATTAATATTATGACAATTAAAATGTGCCTTTCTTCTCTGCTTTCACCATTTTATAGGCCCAGAAAGCAACCCAGAGGAAGCAAATTGTAAACGCGAGATTAATGAATAGAAAAATAAAATACGCATGGAAAGGTGCATCAATGTTTTCATGGTGGAAGGCTTCATCAATCAAGATGATAATGCAAATAATTGCAATTGCCTAAAATGAATATATAATGGCAAATTTTATGATGTAATAATAAGTAAAAAATTTTCATCAGAAAATTTTTATCCTAATATTTTAATTTTTACACCCGTTCATTTCTGAAATTATATTTATATAATTTATTAACTATCACAGACAGAAATATTCTATATAAATATTATCCTCAAAATTCATTGGAAATTTCAATTTCAAATATATATTCCCGGCGGAGATTAAACCCCAATCCCTACTAAAATCGCGATATGGAATTTTGACTTACATTGAAGAGCAGACAAGGAAAATATAGCTCTGTATTTCGTTTATAATAGCCAATAATGAACATTAAGCAGAGTAAAATTTCGAGAATTAGACGGATCGAAAGTAAATTTATTTGTGTTGATATATCTCGCAATTCGCAATTGTTTCTAAGAATCATAAGAGATAGGAGTATGGCCAAATCTGTGATGATGCAAAGCAATGCAAACAGTAAAGATGCCTTATGAATTAATAAAATGAATTTGGCAAAAAATAATTAATTTAAATAAAAATAATTTTGGTAAAAAATTTCTTAGAAAAATGATTTTTAAATAAATTATCTTGGCCATAAGAAGGAATTGAGACTTTGGATTAAATTCAGATTAGCTTAAGGGGTACAAATAAAATCAAATTTAATTAAGTTTAATAGTCTAAAATTTCCAATATTCCATTACTAAAATTTTTGCTAATTTTTGTTTTCCATATATGTTTCTTTCAATAGATTAATTAAAATTTTAAATTTAAATTTGGAAAGATATTAGATTCTTACCAAGTAGAATCATGCAAATTTAACAAAAATTTTGTGATTTATTATAAACATGTTTTTTCGTTCTTCTCTTGTTATTTTGATTCAGGGAAAATTTATCAATTTAAAACTTACATAAATATTAATAATTAATTCCAAAAAAAATCAAAAATATTCTCACCTTATCGATTCGAAGGCCAAAAAACGAACAGCAACAATTTTCCACCATTTTTCTCTTTTTGAGGAGGAAAGGAAATTGAAATAAATTCGAAAATAAGAAATTATAAGAAACAATGCTGAATAAGAGGGAAATTTTGATTTTTCTGAATTGCTTTGTTTTTTGTACCATTTCTATAATATTTAAAAGATTTTCAGTGTTATTATTCTAAAATGAATGGAAAATATTTGATAAAATGTTTTTCACGAAAACACCAATATTAAAAAAGCCTCAGGAATAAATTTTTGAAAAATTTAAAATTTGTGAAAAATTTTAATTATTAATTAATTTGCTCTAAAGATTTCTATTCTAAAAATATGCAATTCTATTTTCAGTGGAAAATTTTAATCTTAATCTTTTAAGTAACAATGCAATCGCAGGAATTTAAAGAAAAAATTCACATTAATTCTTATTTTATTATCGTTTATCGACATCATTTGCACTTTTTAAGATCGACTTGTCATGTCACCGAAAATCCTGAATATACATACATAATAATAATTATTTTCTTACCAATTAAAATATCCATGGCTGGATGAGCATATCAAGATGAAAAATATTGAAAAATTATTCAAGTATGTATGACATTTGAAAACGCAAATTTATCGCATAAACAAAATATGTAATACTACATTTATAAGGAAGTTGGTGAAGTTTTTTAAGATTTTACATCTCATGACAATTAAAATCACCATAACGCCTCGGTTGACTTGGCAGAACAAAATGAACAAGAAAAATATGGGCCATATTGGTATCATAAAAAATGTACGGACAAATTGTTGTTTTTGATGGACTAATTTTTAGGCCAATCACGGAAGAGAGTATTCAAAATGCGTAATTTACAATTTTTATACATTTTTTCGGTTTTGATATTAAACTATTTAATTTTAACATTTCTTATACCTTTTGATAGATTTAGATGAGATCTACAAATTGGTACAAGATTTGTAGAGTCTAAAACCGGTTACTGGTAACTGTTTAGGCACGGGCATTTTGTAAGTCAGCGCAATTATTTAATCATTCTATTGTCGCATGCACTAAAAATTAATCACCTACCGTATAAATTTTTGTCGCAATCACAATTATTTAAAAAACATTTTTAATCAAAAAAGGAAAATAAACATAAATTCTAGGTTAAAATGAATTTGACTAACAATTCTGCCTTTTTATTCACATCTTCCCCTCTTCTACCCTCCTCCACTATTTCAACGCCACCCAAAAGTTACTATGAACAGTATAAAGATGTAGGAATGCCCCCAGAATTGGCTGCCATAATGACCGTAAGGGCCTTGATTTCCGCTGTTGGAATTTGCTTGAATAGCACGCTGGTCATCGCTACAATCAAATACAAGTATGGACTATAAAATAATTGGACAAATTTAAATGGGAAAAATTTTGGTTTTTTTTTTTCAAAAAATTTTAACAATTTTTTGAAAAAAAATTAAAACATTGATTTTTTAATTTTTTAAAAAAATTTATTGGTAACAAATTTAAAAAAATTTTTTCAATGAATTTTCAAATTTTCTGATAAAAATTTCCATATGATAATATTTTTTTTATTGTCGAGTAATGAAAAAATTTTCTTGAAAATTTTTAATATATAACGTTTTTAAAATTTTTCATTGATATTTCATCTATTTTTGTTATTTTTAGTCAAAATTTTGGGATTTTTTCATCAATATTCAGGATTTATCGATAATTTTCTAGTAATAAGTTCATCAACAGGAAAAAATAACGAATTTTCTTTATAATTTTTGCAGAAAATTGCACACAATTTGCAGTCGTTTGATCGCACTTGACTGCCTATGTTTAGCCCTTTTTCAACTGAGCCCAATTGTCACGGCCTTCATCTTCTACAGTGGAATTCTTTTTATCACGGCTGAAGCCTGCTTCTGGATTCAAGCAATTCCTATCTTCTTTATTCACGTCCAATTTGGATCTATGTTTTTGATTGGAATGGAACGACTGCTCAACATTCTCTTCCCTGTTTGGTTGGAAAATTATATACATAATACATATGTTACAGGCAATACTGATTATCAGGCAAAACTGATTATGCCTAGGCAAAACTGATTATGCCTGAAAATCAGGCATAACTGATTATGCCTAGGCAAAACTGATTATGCCTAGTCAAAACTGATTATGCCTAGTCAAAACTGATTATGCCTAGGCAAAACTGATTATGCCTAGGCAAAATTGGATTAAATATAAAACAATAAAAAATACCAAAAATTGATTATAAAAACATGTTTTTATCATGATAAATGAATATTTTGCAAGAAATAAATAAAGTAGGTAAAGACTAAATAAACAAAACTGGATGAGCAAATTAAATATTGGCATAAATGCATTATACTATCAAACATAATTTAATCAATTTCGAATCATTTATTGTTGCAATTGAGGCTTCCATGGCATCGGCTGTTGCATTTTCGTTCCAGTTTCAAGCATTTGCAGCGCATACTCACACATTTGGTGGTGCACGAGCAATGGACATAGCCTAGAAATTTTAAAATTAATTTTAAATATAAAAAATGAATAATTGAACCTTGAGTGCCACTTAATGATTCTGCACCAACCGCAGTTCGAAGCGAGATGTTTGAACCAGGAACATCATTGGTATTCATGTGGCTATTTGATGAGCAGGGCTCAATTTGATTGCGGCTGTATAATTGGTCCAAAGTCCCACTCTTCGTTCCGATTTTGTAAAGCCCATTTTCAGTCACTTCTTGGACAATGCCGATCATGTTGCGCGGATCGATTTTGGACCGGTCGAACTCCGGGACGGGCACACGCACATTTTGGCCAACATCGAGCGGCGGAAACCTTTTTAAAAATTATTATTTGAATTATATTGAATTTTAATTAAATTAAAAATACTTTTTGCCGGATGTTTCGAGCATTTTCTTGGCTTGCCGTTGCTGTTGAATTTTTGCGCCCTCTCGATTTGCCTCAATGTTTTGGTCGCGCTCATCAAAAATTCCACTGAAATCATTCTCGTCATTTTGTTCATCCTCCAATTCCAGCTCAATGACTCGATCATCCACATCGATCACAAAATCGGTCCCATCAATTGTTATAAATTCTTCCTAAATTTTTTTTGGTTTATTTAACTTTATTCTAAAATATACAATTGATTCTTCCTCGTCATTTTCTTTGTCTTCATCATCCGGGTCGCGCAAAAATTGTGGTTCTTTTTCGCATCCAAGGACCAACTTGCGCCCAAAAAGTGCCTCAAAAGGAGATCGGCCAATGCCCGAATGGTGTCGTCGATTTTTGGCTGCTTGAATGAATGGCAGTGCACTGGCCCATTTGGTTGTGTTGTTGTCGCGAAGCCACATTGTGAGCATGTCCTATGATTTAAAATTGAATTTTTAATAATTAAAAATTAAAATAAACTAACCCCAATGTCTCTGTTGCACCTCTCCACCGAGCCTTGTGATTGGCTGTGTCGGGGTTTGCCATGCACAATTCGGCAGCCTGGCCATTTGCGCACAACTTCGCGGACAATTTGGTTTGAGAACTCCCGCCCGTTGTCAGAATGTAGGATTTTGGGCGCGCCAAATGTGCCAAAAATTTTGATGAGATGCTCGGCCACCTCCAAAGCTGTTTTTGTTTCGAGTGCATTGAGTACGCAGAATTTGGTCAAATGATCTTAAAAATTTTTAATAATTTAATTTTTCAATAAAAATTAACCTTGATAGACCATCAAAAATTTATAATCTCCATCCGGCCTGGCTTGGAGATCGATTAAGTCCACTTGCGCCCGCTCATTGAATTCCTTCGTCTGGATCGGTTTGACAACGAGGCCTTTCTTCACCTTGCTTTTCTTTAGCTCACATTCTTTGCAAATCCCAAGATAAATCGAAATGATTTCTCTGGATTTTATTTTATTATTATTAATCGATGAATTAAATTAATAAACCTTGATAATCCCCAAATGTGGCCCAATTCTTTTTCCATAATATCTCTTCCGGGATGGACCAATCGAATGTGCGTTTCGTGGAGTTTATCGAATATTTCTTCCTGTTTGACGACAAGTTTTTCATCTCTGTAAAGTACTGGCTTGCCATCAATCATCTTCACAGAAAATCTAGAATTTATTTTTTTTGATTTAATAATAAATTAATTAATCAACCTTGCCATCCAATTGCGTTCTTGTTGATTTTTTACAATTGGCTTTTCCTCTGTTGCTTTCTTCATAACTGCTTCCATGATAGAATCATATTTTTCTTTTGTTGGAATATAAGTGAATGATTTTTGTTGCAAATATAATGAGAATTTTTCATTGAATTCCAGATTCATGTTTTCTAAAGTAAAAATTGTTCATCAATTTTCAAAAAATAATTAATCAATAATAAATAATTTATTTTATGATAATAATGGCAATAAAAATATTTTAAATAACATTTTATTATTAGCATAGCACGTTTCGGTTTTTTATTTAGTATTATTTGTTTATTAGCTTTTTTGATTGTAGTTATTTTTTAGTTATTATTTAGTATTTTCAGCCCCAAGTTTTGCCTAGGCATAATCAGTTTTGCCTAGGCATAATCAGTTTTGACTAGGCATAATCAGTTTTGCCTAGGCATAATCAGTTTTGCCTAGGCATAATCAGTTTTGCCTAGGCATAATCAGTTTTGCCTAGGCATAATCAGTTTTGCCTAGGCATAATCAGTTTTGCCTAGGCATAATCAGTTATGCCTGATTTTCAGGCATAATCAGTTTTGCCTAGGCATAATCAGTTTTGCCTGATAATCAGTATTGCCTGTAACACATACATTGGTAGACCTAGGATTTTCTAACTTGACTTGACTTTGACTTGACCTTGACTTTAGACAGGTCAAAGTCAAGTCAAGGAAATCTTGACGTCAAGCCAAAATGTCAAGGAAAATAGGAGAAGCTTGACCTTGACCAAGGATTTCTTAACTTGACTTGACTTTGACATCAAGGTCAAGGTAAATGTCAACCTTGACTGTCAAGCTCAACTTGACGTCTACCAATGTCTGAATAATATAATATTTTATATATATGTCGGCGCGAAAACTGGAATTAGGCGAAAACTGGAATTTACACACTATTTTCGTCAGAGAAGCAGAGAAAATTGGAATTTAGAAAAACTAAGTATAGGGTTAGGGGCTCGGCAGCATGGGATTAGGGTTACATTTTGAAAGAAAAACTATTTATTTTCGAGTAAATTAATTCAAAAATCATATTTTTCAACGTCCAAAATCTTTATAAATATTAAAAAAAATTTATAAAATATTTTAAAGGAGCAGACAAGAGAATTCTCGTCATTTTCATCTATGTTTCGTGATTATTTTCTTCCTAATTTCTGCTTTGATTGTAATCGGCTATTATTTGGACAATGTTGGTGAAAAAATGTATATGCTTAATTGACCTTTAATTTATGTATAATTTTATTCTTAAATCTATGTAAAAGGCTGGTGATTTGCCAATTGCAAGACTTGTACCGTCCTGGCTCTTACGCTTTCACCTCTGGTCTGTGGAGAACATTGCCAATTCACATATTGATCGTCATCACATATTCATCATTTTTCTTAATTGCTTGGTATAAGAAGCAGAGTAAGCAAAAATTTTAATGCCAATAAAATTTAATACTCTTATCTAAAAAAATTTTATTACTTAATATTTTTAATCCAAAAAATTTTTTTATTTCAAATAAATTGGAAACTGATCTTAGACTCTACAAACTTTATATCAATTTTTCTATCGAGACGCTTCGATTGTTATTTAAAATGTTAGGTTTAGCATAGAATTTAAAAAATATTTTACCAAAAATTGGAAAAATATATTAAACGATTTAATACCTATAATTTTGACCAAACTTTGACATATTTATATATTATATACCATTCCATCCGTCTTGATGAAATCTACAAAATTTTATACGGTTTGTACTTTGTAGAGTCTAAACAGGTCTCTGATTTATTCCGAGTTAAAAATTTACTTTGAAATAAAAAATTGTTTTCTAGTGCAAAAAAAACAGTTGTTATTTACATGAAAAATTGATTCTATGTGTAAAAATTCGATTGCGCATATTTATATTTTAAAAATTGATATCTATAGATCCTAAGGAAAAAATTAATGAAATAAAAAATTTTAAGGCCATGCCAATTAATAAAAGTTTCTCCTTAAAAATTTTGATGAAAATGTCCATATCCATAATTTGCTTCAATTTTTTAATTTGATTAAAGTTTCTCCTTTGATTCAAAGAATTTTGATTGACAAATAGTTCATACTTATTTTAATGAAAGTTAAAAATCAAATCTGTAAATTAAAGTTTTAATTTAATTTCGACAAGTCACCTATAGCACAAATGGTATAAGCATGGTTTTTTGGAGGTCATGGGTTATCGAACCACAGATGTGGCTAATGAATTGTGATTGTGATAGAGAAACAAAGAAATAGGGTGTTTTATATCAAATACTTTTGAACTTTGATGAAATTTTGGTTACAGTTCAAAATCCGTCAAAGTATCTTATTTTATAAAGTAAGTGTGTATGTGTACCAGGGTTAATTTTCAAATACAGACAAATGGCATCAAAAATTCAGATTTTTGTGGGTCAAAATTCAGACATTATTAAAAATGTTTAAAAAATAAATAAAAGCTATTTATTCTATCGTAGATTCATTTAAATATTATATGTATTGGCGTAGAAATTGAATATTACACACTATTTCGCCGAAGAAGCAGAGCACAAACTTGAACCTTAACCCTAGCCCTAATCCCATCCTGCCCCTACCCCAAGCCTAACCCTATACTTAATTTTTCGAAATTCGAACTTTCTGATTCTCTGACAAAAAATAGTTTGTAATATTCAACTCCTTCTGAAATTCAATTTCTCCGCCGACATGTATTTTTCACTTCCCATTAATTATTTGGCTCTAAATTTTTGTGATGAAAGAAGATAAATGGTTCGATAGCGAAAAATTTTAGCCAAAAATGGTCCTATAGGGGAAAAATTTAGCCAAAAATGGTCCTATAGGGGAAAAATTTAGCCAAAAATGGTCCTATAGGGGAAAAATTTAGCAAAAAATGATTCCACCGGAAGAAAAATAAGTTAAAATTTAAGGGAAAAAATTTTATGAAAATTCAGACAAATCTGAAAAATCAGCAAATTTTCATTTTTTCAGAATTGACCCCTCTAGGACATTTTTGAAAAATCAGCACAAATAGAAACCCGGGTGTGTACAGCAATAAATCTTTGATCAAATAAAACTTTTATCAAAGTTCAAATTTCAGGAAATTTTCCAGAAAGTAAAATATGGACGAAACACGAAATGTCAAAATTTCTTTGTCAAAGAAAATTTTATTGAAGAAAAATTCATCAAAAATATGGACATTGCCTAAAGCCCAGAAATAAATTTTGCTCTGTCAAGAATTATTTTTTTTGAGAAATCAACCCATAGTGATTAATGAATAAATTTTGCATAGGTTTGACAAATTCCTGGCGTGAACTGCATCGCTCTTTGATGCTAATATTTGTTATCGAATTCTGCGGATGGTTTCCCTCTCTGAATTTGCCGACCATAATCATGTGGTTTCAACTAAGTTCATTTCAAGTGTCGATATTTTCTGCATCATTTTCCTGCTGGACCGCAATCACTGCTTCCACAAATGCGATTGTTCTCTACAAATGCAGGTACCATATAACCTCTTTTTCCCCATGGGGAATTATTTTTCAATCTTCTAAATGGTGGTGAATTATAATATAAGAGGGTTGGAATTTTTTTAAATTGTGAGGAATTATTAGAGAATTTTTGGGTAAGGAATTATTTTTGGGGAATTAAAAGAGATTATACGCTTTACATTTTAATATTTAATTAACCAATAAATCTAATTTTTTAAATAGTAAAAATTATCGAGAAGGAATCAATGCAATTATCGGCGGGTCATTAATTTGCAGCAGAACGAGAAACAACCAGCAGCAAACAATAAGAGTTGTGCCCATAAATTCGATTCCAAACATGGGAGATGGAATAATCGCCCGAAATTTCTGCAACAATGGCAATATTATTGCGATCGAGCAGAATAGAAATAGCTGAATACATTACATACTAGTCCGATAAAAGAAAATATTAAGTGTTAATATTGTCTTTGAGTTCTCTTTTATTTTCCATTTTTTGCATTAAATTTATGTAATAAGTAAGAAGTTTTCGAGGTCGAAAAATTCGTATTTCTCATTTATTTTGTACATAGACTACTCCCCAATGGTTCAAAAAAAGATTAAAAAATATTTATTTGCCACATACTCTCCTCATTATATAGCATTCCAGTTACGGATTTGTTATGTTTTTGTTTTGGTTGGAATGAGGGGTTTACGGTTGTAGTTGACTTCGTATGTTCGTCCCCATTCTCCATGGCAAGGTCGGGTATAGCCTTCCCGCCTTCTTCTCCAGACCACCTGTCTAAGTCTAGAGGCTTCAGTGATTTAGCGGTGCTACCACTGGCATACGGTGCCTGACCGTGAATGCATGATTGATAAAGTTGCCTTTCCTCAAAACCGATACATCCATCCGGAAGATGGGATAATGCTTTGTTCAGTTCGACGGCTAGTATTTGGTTCATTAAGAGCCGTGGAATATTGACTTGGACCGTCTCTGGGGTTTTGACTTGACATCCCAATGCATTGACCTCATCATCCGAACACATAGTGGAAACGGATGGGTTGTCCATCCCAGAGGTGATATTTCGCAACACTAGTTGGGTCGATTGGTTGCATGTACTTTCTGGGGGTTCTTTGAATGATTTGGGTTTGACCAGTTCAGTTGGGTTTGCGTGGCTTTGAACCGTTTGCTTTCCGTCCTGGACTGGCGGAGATACTACTTCGGCTTTGCTTGATCTTCCAAACAATCGTTTGGGGTAAATGAACCGTTTAAGCCGGCTCCCAAATTTTGATAATGCGTGGAATTTCATTTAAAATTTCATAAGGTATTGATGATCCAAGTGACTAAAATGGCCATAACTTTTTAATTTTGTGTTTTATGCGAAACAAATGACAGATTTGCGTTCAGCTCGTCAATACGCGTCGATTGATATATAATATTACCGAAAATACCAAAGTTCGATTTTTCGAAACCGGTTTGTGAACCGATAACGGTTCAGCCAATACAGCTAATGAAAAACTAATGCCAGATTCGTATTCCCCATCATCGAAAATTCCTAAATACACGTTTTTAGCGTAAAATAAAATAAAAATTTTTTTTTGGTAAAAAGGGGGGGGGGTACGAACGACAACATTACCAAATTTCATTAAATAATATTTGAATATTCATTAGTTTTTATAAAATTGTTTAATAAAAAAAATGTAAAAATTTTGAATTGGTTTCAATGTAGCTTTTATGGAATTTTTCTATGAAATTCCATCGAAAAATAACTTTTACCAAATTTATTCTAAAGGGTGCGGTAAAATTATAGCCAGCAATCGTTTTCATTTGGGTCATACCTAAAACTTCTAAAGAAGAACCTTTATTTTATTATTTTAATAAAAAAGAGTTTAAAGAAATTTAAAAAAAAACAGAAAAGAAACAACTTTAGAAAATGATAAAAAAAAATATAAAATGCAAGAGGACACGGCGGCCCGGCTCCCTTACGCACGCGTGCAAGCACGGAATGCCAAATTTATAATAAATTTAGCCAAAAGGCGGAAATTTAAAAATAAATGAATTGCTTTTCTAAAATTATAAATGGAATTTGTTGGAAATAATAATAAATTTATGTATTGAATGGCATAAAAAATGTTTATTTTATTAACAAAAATAATAACAAAAAATTAGTTCATTAAAATAATGAAAAATGATATGGAAATAAATGAAAATTTTGAATAAATATTAAAATTCATCAATTAACACATTTTCTTCATTTTCATCTTGATTAATTTCAATTTCTTCGTCTTTTTCAATTCTTTGCTGGCTAATTTCAAGGCAATCGACCCATTGATCTCCAATTCCTGTTGTTTCGTCGAGGCCAAAATCGTGTAGTCCGTTCAGCATTGATTGGAATTCGGCCAATTTGTGCAGAATTTTGTGCCTTTCTCCTTGATTTTGATATCTCGGCAACTGGAAATAATTTAAAATTAATGCTTAAAAATAAAATAAAAACCAAATTATTCAGTTTTGAGTGAATATGTTCTATTGACTGCTCGCTGACGAGACTCCACCAATGATGCCGCATCAAAAAAGCTGGTGCATGATGCCAAAGCCAATGATGTTTTGGCGTAACTTTTTGCAATTTTTCCGCCATTGATGGGATGTGTTCAGCCAAATCTTTTATTTTAGTGATTGCATTTTTAATTAATTTTAACATTTAACCTGAAATTGCTGCCGAAGGAATTTGCATTCAGTTGGCAATTTGGCGAGTTCTTGTGGTGTGCATTGTTGTCTTTTGGCCCGCGATGATCTGTAGAGTTCTCGGACCGTTCGCCATAGATCCCACCATTTTTTTCTTGCCACTTCGTCGGGGATGTAGAATTTTTAACTCGCTTTCAATTCTCCAAAACAATTAACAAACATTGCAAATTTTACTGCAAAATGCCAATCAATTCATTGGTCCGCCTTCGAATTGTTGATTCACAGATTCCTCCTTTGATTGCGATTTTTGCAGGCGCCGATTTTCGACGTTGTCTTTCGGATTCGGCTTTCCCCAAATTCTTTTCTTTTTCATAAACTAAAAATGTTTGATTGGAAATTTACTTAAATTTTTATAAACCTTGGTCAAGATTCAGCGAAGTTCTCTGCCTCAGCCGTTGATTTTCGAGCATCAATTTGGCGGCCAAAGAATTCAAATTTTGGTTTTCTTCTGTCAATTTTTCAATTTCTTCACTCAATTTGGCACAGGCTGTGAATTTTAACAAATATAATTTTATTAAATTTAATTTAACCGTTGTAATAGTCCAGATAAAGGTCCATCACCCTTTGGACTTCCTCGGCCATAGCCTTGTTTTGGCCTTCCAGTGACAATTCCTGCAGTTCTTGGGCGGCTTCATCATTTTCTGTCCAATCAGTTTGGCACCCAGCATCATTTGTTCCTCTCAATTGCCATTGTTTTGCTGTTTTTTTCGGTGAAATTTCCATTGGTTCGGCCATTTTTGCTGTAAAATTGGATAAAAAATTATTGGGACATAAATATAGTTACGGATTTTTGCTGTTTTTGCCTTTGTTGGAATGAGAGGTTTACGGTTGTAGTTGACTTCGTATGTTCATCCCCATTCTCCATGGCAAGGTCGGGTATAGCCTTCCCGCCTTCTTCTCCAGACCACCTGTCTAAGTCTAGAGGCTTCAGTGATTTAGCGGTGCTACCACTGGCATACGGTGCCAGACCGTGAATGCATGATTGATCAGAAAGTTGCCTTTCTTCACAACCGATACATCCATCCAGAAGATGGGATAATGCTTTGGTCAGTTCGACGGCCAGTATTTGGTTCATTAAGTGTCGGGGAATGTTGACCTGAACCGTCTCTGGGGTTTTGACTTGACTTCCCATTGCATTGACCTCATCATCCGAACACGTAGTGGAAACGGATGGGTTGTCCATCCCAGAGGTGATATCTCGCAACACTAGTTGGGTCGGTTGGTTGCATGTACTTTCTGGGGGTTCATTGAATGGTTTGGGCTTGACCAGTTCAGTTGGCTTTGCTCGGCTTTGAACCGATTGCTTTCCGTCCTGGACTGGCGGAGTTACTACTTCGGCTTTGCTTGATCTTCCAAACAATCGTTTGGGGTAAATGAACCGTTTAAGCCGGCTGCCAAATTTGGATAATGCGTGGAATTTCTTCCGACTTCCATTGGTTTTGGCCAATGGGTTCAATAAACCTTGACTTTTGTTTGTTCCGCTGAGCACTGGGTGCAATTCGGGTTTGGGTCGGCAATTTGGTGTGATGGCATTGCTGGGCCATTTGTTGTCCAAAATTTGTTGATCGTTCCATCCTTGAGTTGATCGGCCGTTCATCATCGATTCCTGGGCAAGCTGGGCGGTTAAAACTTCGTTTTGAACGGTTTGCACTTTCTTTTGCGAGCACCCATTCCCAACATTGGGAGGTATGGTTCCACAAAAAGGTCGCCCATACTTCACCCAACCACAACCAGAGCCAGCACCCCGCGCAGATGGTGCCGCGCCACTGGCCGGGAAGGATGGTTCCACAAATAGGTCACCCATCGCCCCATTTGCCTTTGCAGGACATCGGCATGCCATCCCTGATCCGCCACAACAGGCCAGTCGATCAGTTTGCTTGGCCAATCCGCCACCACAGGTCAGTCGATTGGTTGCCGGATGCATGGTTAATTGTTGTTGTTGAGAATTGTTTCGCTGAGCACTATGTGCAATTCGTTTGGAATGAATTTGGTCGCCGAATTTGCTTGGAATGACTGCCACGTTCCTTGGGGAAGGAAGATGGACTGGGCTACTAGTGGGCTACTTATATATTCACCCGAAATCTAGGCCCCGCCTATCTTTCCATTTCACATTTTCATGCGAAGTTTTCATTGAGGATTAGCACGCGATGGACGCATGCCTCTTCTCAGTTGTTCTATGCGAGGGCAGTTTGACTGTGGGTGTTCCCCACCAGCCTCCTCCTCTCTTTGCGTGATGCCTATAGGCTTCGATTTTGTTGGTCGAGAGTAGCTTGACTGTGAGGGTCCCTCACCAGCCTTCTCCACTCTTTGCATGACGCGAAAATGGCGCCGTTTTCCATTCCTTTTCCCCGCTCATCCTTCTTCCAATTATGCTTGTGCACAACGGGGACCTCCAATCTCCCGCCAATTCACCAATTCCGCGGAATGGGAATTTGGCTTGGGAACGCCTACCCATCCTATTTTATTATAAATAGGGATTTGGACGCATTCTTCGGTTTTGCCTCTTCGGCATCCAAAAAGATATGGAACTCTTCCCCCTGTTCAGGCGGAAGGATGAATTAATTCATGAAGCAGAAAAATCCGCTCCGTTACACGCCCCTCCCTTTTTAAGCTTGGTCCCTCAAGCTTCTGGAATGGACGACTATTGGGCTACTATTGGGTTACTATTGGGCTGCTAGTTAATTAAGTTATTTCACTGAGCACTAGGTGCAATTCGCCAAAAAGGGGATGGATTCTGCCGGCTTTCACCGTTCATCATCCTTCATTAGCCTTTAGGGCTAGCTGCCTCCTGGTGTCAGGGTTTCTGCTTTGTTCGGAGTGGTTGAATTCTCCAACAGTTCTCCCAATTTATGTTTTGGTTTATGGAGTTCTTGGAAATTTAAAAATAAATTCCGATAATTTTGCCTCTAATCCAGTTTAGGACTAGGTCGTTTCATCAAACTTTGTTGGGTTTCTTCAAATTCTTGATTGTGAATTTGGATTGTTTGGATAGAGCTCAGTCAATTGAACCCCACACAATATCCAACAAATGGCTTCTTGGCATACTTCTCTGACCGAGGATTGCCGATTTTGATGATCTCATTCTCCATCATCATCACATTTTTGGACGCGTTGAGCCAAAAAGGTGGAAAACATCCCATTGCGCCATAGCTGATTAAAGCATGGAATGAGGATTCCTGGAATGCATCTTCGTGCTTGGCAACGAAGGCTTTTAATCGGCGAGTTGTCTTTCCAATTGTCAGATCAACTTCCGTCGTACCAATGAATTCGATACGGCCACCGATTCCTTCTGCTCCATGCCTCCTTTTTGCAAGATAGAGGGGCAGGTTTAACTCTTCAACCAGTTCATCCGACACGACAAACCGATTGGATCCACTGTCCATCAAGACATCGCACTTCTTGCCTTGGATTTGAGCCTCGATGACAAACCTGGCATCGGATAACATCGATTTCTTTCTTTTACTCCTTTCTTGCACCGGACAGGATCTCAATGTATTGATGTTCCCAGTGCGATTCATCTGGCTGCTAGTACCAGGTTGCATAATGGCCTGTGGTGTAACCGGAGAGGTCATTGCTTGCATAGCCGAATCATGCGATTGTGGCATAAACGGATATTTAAGCCTAAACTCATATCCGGTTTCTCATCATCACCATTCATCATGTGGATTTTTCCTGAGGAGTTGTCAGCTTCTTCCTCGCTTTCATCTTCCGATGAGCTCTGCTGGGTAATTGTCTCTTCTTCATCATCGGCTTCATCATCGATGGTATCCTCTTCATCCAAATTGGGATTCTCTTCCTCCAAATTGGGATTTTCCTCCTCATCATTAGCCTCTTCTTCAGTCTTCTTGGATGGACTGGATTGAGAGGAAACCTCTACTCTCTTTCCGTCATCCGCTTCATCCTGAATTCCATCATCATTAGCATTTGAGACTTCATTTCGAAGCTGAAATGGGTCATTCTCACAGCGGAAACGTCCACGCTTGAGAGCTTCATCCTCTGCAATCTTGGCTAGACGCAGGCTTTCGGCAAATTGAGCCCTTATAGTCTCAGTATCTTGTCGAGCTTGTATCCATTTAAGGAGGATATTCATCTGTCTTTGTAAAGGCAGGATCATTTGATAAATGCTATTGATGGCATCACACATGAGATCATCCCTAGACGGCTGAGTTGTGCGCCTCAAACTCGGCTTCGGAATTTTCTCGATGATATTCATCTCATCCGGAGGACTAACTTCTTGAGGTCCCGTGGCCTCGATTTCTTCATAGGTAGGCATCATGATGGTCATTTGCTTGACGAATCCTTCCATCGCTTTCTCCACTCTTGATGGGTCATAATGCTCTTCTTCTTCTTCATTTTCAGAAGGATTTTCATGGCTTGGACCAGCCCCAAACATCATAAACATTCGGCCATCCTCATCATCAGAGTCCGAGATGTCATCCATGGCTTCAAGTCTGAGCCGTTCCTTCTCAATTAAATCTTCCTTCAGCCGAGCTTGCTCCCGAATTTGGTGCAATTCCTTTCCATTCGGCCAGGGATATATCCAGGAATGGAGGGTATAATAACCATTCCCGTGCTTCATGAGTAGACCCGCAGTGCCATTACATACAGGTCTGCTCGCTTTTCTTCCTCCGTTCGGCTTGTCCAGAGGGTGAAATTCCATGCTAATGCCGCCTTGGCATAGCGCTTTTCCTTCACTTCATCCGCGACTGGGTGTGGAAGCAGATAAAATGGGATCTTCACTCCATCACTCACCAACCTGCCATAGCTGGGGTGGATTTGAGCGGATATGGGTATGCATTGGAAGTCCGCTTCATCATAGGCTTCATACACCTCCATGAGATGCGATTTCATGCATCGAAGTCGATATCGACAGTCGAGCAATTCTTCCAAAAATTCAAGTGGCTCCTCTGTCCACCAATTTGGGATTAATTCGCCTTCATCATTTTGTTTGAGAATGGCTGGCTCCATCATAGCACGTTGTAATACGCACTGCTTGGACATCTTTAGTGCCCGATTATTGTGTTTCTGGACTTCCGCTATCAGCCAAATCCGATCCTCTTCCATGCCAGGAATAAACCTTGGGAAGGCTAGAACTCGATCCAAATCATGAAGAGCTCTCCAGACTTCTCTTCGATCCAGTGGCTGATCTTCCTCACCCAAAACCAATTGAGTGGATAAACTTTGGATATATTCGGCTTGATATCCAGATTCGGGGTTTGCATTCATGAGTATTTCATGAGCTTTAGGGATCAATGGATTTTGAGGCGAGACATCCTTGGATTCTGGCCATTCGCATTGTCCGTGCGTGGCTGTGGTGTATTCCATACCACCCAGCATCACTTTATTCATGTCGATCAGCTGCGTCTGAGGCGGCTCGACGATCCCTTCCGGAATATATTCATTTGCTTCTTCTAACCATTTTTGTTTGTTAGGCTTTTGTGCTGGTTCAGCAGGTTTCTTGACCATGGAAGAGGTACGCCCCTCCCTTTTTAGGTCGCTTCCGGGTTTTGAGTCATCCAAATTATTTGTATCGAGAACAGAACCATTCGATTTATTTGGGATTATTGGAGATTTGCGTGCCTTGTTATTAGTGGGCGATTTTTCTTCAGGAGAATTACTTGCTTTTGAGGGCGTTGGGTTTGAGGATTTCAAAACTCCCGGTTTAATACATGCATTGGATTGCGATTCATTCAATTTATTTGAGATATGGTTCGATGCTTGACTAGTTTGAGGAGCAATTGATGAACCAGTGCTCCGACTCAAATTGCTAGCCGAATTCATCATGGTATTAAACTGAACCACCATGGCTTGGAATTTTTTTTCGGCTTGGCCAATGCGTTTATCAATCACATTGCCTGCCTCTTCCGCTATTTCATCAATTTGGGTTTGGATTTTCTCTTCGAACTTTGTCTCAAATTCATCCATCCTCCCTTGATGGGCCTCAAACAGTTCGGATTGTCTTGCTTGAACTTCTTTCAGAGCTTTAGGCCAAGCCTTTAGCTGATTCAAAACAGATTTCATGAAGTCCGAATCCATCTGAACACTTTCAGGTTTCGTCCTCTGGCTGGTCTTCGCAATTTTCGTCCCTTCAGGATGTCCATGCAACCGATAGCCCAACCATTCGTTTGGCCCGTCGCGATTTTGTCCATGCAACCGATAGCCCAACCATTCGGTGCTACCAATTACGGATTTTTGCTGGCTTTTTGGCCTTTGTTGGAATGAGGGGTTTACGGTTGCAGTTGACTTCGTATGTTCATCCCCATTCTCCATGGCAAGGTCGG
This sequence comes from Pratylenchus scribneri, assembly GCA_030063045.1. Classification (NCBI taxonomy): domain Eukaryota; kingdom Metazoa; phylum Nematoda; class Chromadorea; order Rhabditida; family Pratylenchidae; genus Pratylenchus; species Pratylenchus scribneri. Next base: position 153,729 of record JAQSEB010000144.1, read on the forward strand.
GTATAGCCTTCCTGCCTTCTTCTCCAGACCACCTGTCTAAGTCTAGAGGCTTCAGTGATTTAGCGGTGCTACCACTGGCATACGGTGCCAGACCGTGAATGCATGATTGATCAGAAAGTTGCCTTTCTTCACAACCGATACATCCATCCAGAAGATGGGATAATGCTTTGGTCAGTTCGACGGCCAGTATTTGGTTCATTAAGTGTCGGGGAATGTTGACCTGAACCGTCTCTGGGGTTTTGACTTGACTTCCCATTGCATTGACCTCATCATCCGAACACGTAGTGGAAACGGATGGGTTGTCCATCCCAGAGGTGATATCTCGCAACACTAGTTGGGTCGGTTGGTTGCATGTACTTTCTGGGGGTTCATTGAATGGTTTGGGCTTGACCAGTTCAGTTGGCTTTGCTCGGCTTTGAACCGATTGCTTTCCGTCCTGGACTGGCGGAGTTACTACTTCGGCTTTGCTTGATCTTCCAAACAATCGTTTGGGGTAAATGAACCGTTTAAGCCGGCTGCCAAATTTGGATAATGCGTGGAATTTCTTCCGACTTCCATTGGTTTTGGCCAATGGGTTCAATAAACCTTGACTTTTGTTTGTTCCGCTGAGCACTGGGTGCAATTCGGGTTTGGGTCGGCAATTTGGTGTGATGGCATTGCTGGGCCATTTGTTGTCCAAAATTTGTTGATCGGTCCATCCTTGAGTTGATCGGCCGTTCATCATCGATTCCTGGGCAAGCTGGGCGGTTAAAACTTCGTTTTGAACGGTTTGCACTTTCTTTTGCGAGCACCCATTCCCAACATTGGGAGGTATGGTTCCACAAAAAGGTCGCCCATACTTCACCCAACCACAACCAGAGCCAGCACCCCGCGCAGATGGTGCCGCGCCACTGGCCGGGAAGGATGGTTCCACAAATAGGTCACCCATCGCCTCATTTGCCTTTGCAGGACATCGGCATGCCATCCCTGATCCGCCACAACAGGCCAGTCGATCAGTTTGCTTGGCCAATCCGCCACCACAGGTCAGTCGATTGGTTGCCGGATGCATGGTTAATTGTTGTTGTTGTTGTTGAGAATTGTTTCGCTGAGCACTATGTGCAATTCGTTTGGAATGAATTTGGTCGCCGAATTTGCTTGGAATGACTGCCACGTTCCTTGGGGAAGGAAGATGGACTGGGCTACTAGTGGGCTACTTATATATTCACCCGAAATCTAGGCCCCGCCTATCTTTCCATTTCACATTTTCATGCGAAGTTTTCATTGAGGATTAGCACGCGATGGACGCATGCCTCTTCTCAGTTGTTCTATGCGAGGGCAGTTTGACTGTGGGTGTTCCCCACCAGCCTCCTCCTCTCTTTGCGTGATGCCTATAGGCTTCGATTTTGTTGGTCGAGGGTAGCTTGACTGTGAGGGTCCCTCACCAGCCTTCTCCACTCTTTGCATGACGCGAAAATGGCGCCGTTTTCCATTCCTTTTCCCCGCTCACCCTTCTTCCAATTATGCTTGTGCACAACGGGGACCTCCAATCTCCCGCCAATTCACCAATTCCGCGGAATGGGAATTTGGCTTGGGAACGCCTACCCATCCTATTTTATTATAAATAGGGATTTGGACGCATTCTTCGGTTTTGCCTCTTCGGCATCCAAAAAGATATGGAACTCTTCCCCCTGTTCAGGCGGAAGGATGAATTAATTCATGAAGCAGAAAAATCCGCTCCGTTACAATATTACCTTTTTTGGCTGCTTCTGATGCTTTTGTTGCCTTCTCCCGGGCCAAATCCCTTTTCATTTTTTGGTTTTCATTCCCTTTTCTGCACCATTCAGAATATTTATTATGTTTTTGAGGAGTTTTAACCATTTTTTATATGAAAATTGTTCTAGAAAATCATAGAAATTTCATTAGTGAAAAAATTTTTGTATAAGTGTAAAATTTTTTTATTTCTAGCCTATCTTGTAGAGAAAAAAATTCTGCACAAAATTGGAGGTGGAATTTTAAAACTGTAGGTTTGGAACCGAGTTATGGTTTGGCTCGCAAACCTACTCGCTAATGCGTAATTTTGGGATGAAAATATAATTGTTTTTGAGTAGTGCATACGAGAGAAAAAAAGAAAAAGAGAAAATATAATGTGAAGGAAAAGAGTTAGCTTAATTTGCACGCGTGCGTAAGGGAGCCGGGCCGCCGTGGAGGATTAACCACATGGAAATGACTGAGATAATTTTTCCGTACCCTGTATTCAATAAATTATTTAATATACTTTTCACACCACAAATTAAATTTAGCATCCGAAATGTGTATTTAAGCAATTTGAAAATCGCCCCAAACATAAAAAATTGAAATCGAATTTTCATTCACTTGATCATTCAAATTTTTTAAAAATATTTTGTAGATTTATAAATTTACATAAAGAAATTTTCTATCAAAAAATTAGAAGCGAATGATGCCAATATTCTATAGTTTCGAAAAGTCGGAATTTCTTGAAAATGATTCCAAACATATAAAATTAAAATCGAATTTTCATTGACAAGATTCATTCAAAATTAGTATAAATATTTTGTTGATTTATTAATTTACATAAAGAAATTTTTTATACTAAAATTAGAATTGAATGATGCCAATAATCTATTGTTTATAAAAGTCGGAATTTCTTGAAAATCGTCCCAAACATATAAAATTAAAATCGAATTTTCATTCACTAGATTCATTGAAATTTTTTAAAAAATATTTTGTTGAATTATTAATTTACATAAAGAAATTTTCTATAAAAAAATTAGAATCGAATGATGCCAATAATCTATTGTTTATAAAAGTCGGAATTTCTTGAAAATCGTCTCAAACATTGAAAATTGATTACAAATTTTCATTCACTAGATTCATTGAAATTTTTTAAAAAATATTTTGTTGAATTATTAATTTACATAAAGAAATTTTCTATCGAGAAATTAGAATCGAATGATGCCAATAATCTATTGTTTATAAAAGTCGGAATTTCTTGAAAATCGTCTCAAACATTGAAAATTGATTACAAATTTTCATTCACTAGATTCATTGAAATTTTTTAAAAATATTTAATAGACTTATTAATTTACATAAAGAAATTTTCTATCGAGAAATTAGAATCGAATGATGCCAATAATCTATTGTTTATAAAAGTCGGAATTTCTTGAAAATCGTCTCAAACATTGAAAATTGATTACAAATTTTCATTCACTAGATTCATTGAAATTTTTTAAAAATATTTAATAGACTTATTAATTTACATAAAGAAATTTTCTATCGAGAAATTAGAATCGAATGATGCCAATAATCTATTGTTTAGAAAAGTCGGAATTTCTTGAAAATCGTCTCAAACATTGAAAATTGATTACAAATTTTCATTCACTAGATTCATTGAAATTTTTTAAAAAATATTTTGTTGAATTATTAATTTACATAAAGAAATTTTCTATAGAGAAATTAGAATCGAATGATGCCAATTATCTATTGTTTTGAAAAGTCAGAATTTCTTGAAAATAGCCCCAAACATAGAAAATTAAAATCGAATTTTCATTCACTAGATTCATTGAAATTTTTTAAAAAATATTTTGTTGAATTATTAATTTACATAAAGAAATTTTCTATCAAGAAATTAGAATCGAATGATGCCAATAATCTATTGTTTATAAAAGTCGGAATTTCTTGAAAATCGTCCCAAACATATAAAATTAAAATCGAATTTTCATTCACTAGATTTATTCAAATTTAATAAAAATATTTTGTAGACTTATTAATTTACATAAAGAAATTTTCTATAAAAAATTAGAATCGAATGATGCCAATAATCTATTGTTTATAAAAGTCGGAATTTCTTGAAAATCGTCTCAAACATTGAAAATTGATTACAAATTTTCATTCACTAGATTCATTGAAATTTTTTAAAAAATATTTTGTTGAATTATTAATTTACATAAAGAAATTTTCTATCGAGAAATTAGAATCGAATGATGCCAATAATCTATTGTTTATAAAAGTCGGAATTTCTTGAAAATCGTCTCAAAAATTGAAAATTGATTACAAATTTTCATTCACTAGATTCATTGAAATTTTTTAAAAATATTTAATAGACTTATTAATTTACATAAAGAAATTTTCTATCGAGAAATTAGAATCGAATGATGCCAATAATCTATTGTTTAGAAAAGTCGGAATTTCTTGAAAATCGTCTCAAACATTGAAAATTGATTACAAATTTTCATTCACTAGATTCATTGAAATTTAATAAAAATATTTTGTAGACTTATTAATTTACATAAAGAAATTTTCTATCGAGAAATTAGAATCGAATGATGCCAATAATCTATTGTTTATAAAAGTCGGAATTTCTTGAAAATCGTCTCAAACATTGAAAATTGATTACAAATTTTCATTCACTAGATTTATTCAAATTTAATAAAAATATTTTGTAGACTTATTAATTTACATAAAGAAATTTTCTATCGAGAAATTAGAATCGAATGATGCCAATAATCTATTGTTTATAAAAGTCGGAATTTCTTGAAAATCGTCTCAAACATTGAAAATTGATTACAAATTTTCATTCACTAGATTTATTCAAATTTAATAAAAATATTTTGTAGACTTATTAATTTACATAAAGAAATTTTCTATCGAGAAATTAGAATCGAATGATGCCAATAATCTATTGTTTATAAAAGTCGGAATTTCTTGAAAATCGTCCCAAACATAGAAAATTGATTACAAATTTTCATTCACTAGATTCATTGAAATTTTTTAAAAAATATTTAATAGACTTATTAATTTACATAAAGAAATTTTCTATCGAGAAATTAGAATCGAATGATGCCAATAATCTATTGTTTAGAAAAGTCGGAATTTCTTGAAAATAGCCCCAAACATAGAAAATTAAAATCGAATTTTCATTCACTAGATTCATTGAAATTTTTTAAAAAATATTTTGTTGAATTATTAATTTACATAAAGAAATTTTCTATCGAGAAATTAGAATCGAATGATGCCAATAATCTATTGTTTAGAAAAGTCGGAATTTCTTGAAAATAGCCCCAAACATAGAAAATTAAAATCGAATTTTCATTCACTAGATTCATTGAAATTTTTTAAAAAATATTTTGTTGAATTATTAATTTACATAAAGAAATTTTCTATCGAGAAATTAGAATCGAATGATGCCAATAATCTATTGTTTATAAAAGTCGGAATTTCTTGAAAATAGCCCCAAACATAGAAAATTAAAATCGAATTTTTATTCACTAGATTCATTGAAATTTTTTAAAAAATATTTTGTTGAATTATTAATTTACATAAAGAAATTTTCTATCGAGAAATTAGAATCGAATGATGCCAATAATCTATTGTTTATAAAAGTCGGAATTTCTTGAAAATAGCCCCAAACATAGAAAATTAAAATCGAATTTTCATTCACTAGATTCATTGAAATTTTTTAAAAATATTTAATAGACTTATTAATTTACATAAAGAAATTTTCTATCGAGAAATTAGAATCGAATGATGCCAATAATCTATTGTTTAGAAAAGTCGGAATTTCTTGAAAATCGTCTCAAACATTGAAAATTGATTACAAATTTTCATTCACTAGATTCATTGAAATTTTTTAAAAATATTTAATAGACTTATTAATTTACATAAAGAAATTTTCTATCGAGAAATTAGAATCGAATGATGCCAATAATCTATTGTTTAGAAAAGTCGGAATTTCTTGAAAATCGTCTCAAACATTGAAAATTGATTACAAATTTTCATTCACTAGATTTATTCAAATTTAATAAAAATATTTTGTAGACTTATTAATTTACATAAAGAAATTTTCTATCGAGAAATTAGAATCGAATGATGCCAATAATCTATTGTTTATAAAAGTCGGAATTTCTTGAAAATCGTCTCAAACATTGAAAATTGATTACAAATTTTCATTCACTAGATTCATTGAAATTTTTTAAAAAATATTTAATAGACTTATTAATTTACATAAAGAAATTTTCTATCGAGAAATTAGAATCGAATGATGCCAATAATCTATTGTTTATAAAAGTCGGAATTTCTTGAAAATCGTCCCAAACATAGAAAATTGATTACAAATTTTCATTCACTAGATTCATTGAAATTTTTTAAAAAATATTTAATAGACTTATTAATTTACATAAAGAAATTTTCTATCGAGAAATTAGAATCGAATGATGCCAATAATCTATTGTTTAGAAAAGTCGGAATTTCTTGAAAATAGCCCCAAACATAGAAAATTAAAATCGAATTTTCATTCACTAGATTCATTGAAATTTTTTAAAAAATATTTTGTTGAATTATTAATTTACATAAAGAAATTTTCTATCGAGAAATTAGAATCGAATGATGCCAATAATCTATTGTTTAGAAAAGTCGGAATTTCTTGAAAATAGCCCCAAACATAGAAAATTAAAATCGAATTTTCATTCACTAGATTCATTGAAATTTTTTAAAAAATATTTTGTTGAATTATTAATTTACATAAAGAAATTTTCTATCGAGAAATTAGAATCGAATGATGCCAATAATCTATTGTTTATAAAAGTCGGAATTTCTTGAAAATAGCCCCAAACATAGAAAATTAAAATCGAATTTTTATTCACTAGATTCATTGAAATTTTTTAAAAAATATTTTGTTGAATTATTAATTTACATAAAGAAATTTTCTATCGAGAAATTAGAATCGAATGATGCCAATAATCTATTGTTTATAAAAGTCGGAATTTCTTGAAAATAGCCCCAAACATAGAAAATTAAAATCGAATTTTTATTCACTAGATTCATTGAAATTTTTTAAAAAATATTTTGTTGAATTATTAATTTACATAAAGAAATTTTCTATCGAGAAATTAGAATCGAATGATGCCAATAATCTATTGTTTATAAAAGTCGGAATTTCTTGAAAATAGCCCCAAACATAGAAAATTAAAATCGAATTTTTATTCACTAGATTCATTGAAATTTTTTAAAAAATATTTTGTTGAATTATTAATTTACATAAAGAAATTTTCTATCGAGAAATTAGAATCGAATGATGCCAATAATCTATTGTTTATAAAAGTCGGAATTTCTTGAAAATAGCCCCAAACATAAAAAATTAAAATCGAATTTTCATTCACTAGATTCATTGAAATTTTTTAAAAAATATTTTGTTGAATTATTAATTTACATAAAGAAATTTTCTATCGAGAAATTAGAATCGAATGATGCCAATAATCTATTGTTTATAAAAGTCGGAATTTCTTGAAAATCGTCCCAAACATAGAAAATTGATTACAAATTTTCATTCACTAGATTCATTGAAATTTTTTAAAAAATATTTAATAAACTTATTAATTTACATAAAGAAATTTTCTATCGCGAAATTAGAATCGAATGATGCCAATAATCTATTGTTTAGAAAAGTCGGAATTTCTTGAAAATAGCCCCAAACATAGAAAATTAAAATCGAATTTTCATTCACTAGATTCATTGAAATTTTTTAAAAAATATTTTGTTGAATTATTAATTTACATAAAGAAATTTTCTATCGAGAAATTAGAATCGAATGATGCCAATAATCTATTGTTTAGAAAAGTCGGAATTTCTTGAAAATAGCCCCAAACATAGAAAATTAAAATCGAATTTTTATTCACTAGATTCATTGAAATTTTTTAAAAAATATTTTGTTGAATTATTAATTTACATAAAGAAATTTTCTATCGAGAAATTAGAATCGAATGATGCCAATAATCTATTGTTTATAAAAGTCGGAATTTCTTGAAAATAGCCCCAAACATAGAAAATTAAAATCGAATTTTCATTCACTAGATTCATTGAAATTTTTTAAAAAATATTTTGTTGAATTATTAATTTACATAAAGAAATTTTCTATCGAGAAATTAGAATCGAATGATGCCAATAATCTATTGTTTATAAAAGTCGGAATTTCTTGAAAATAGCCCCAAACATAGAAAATTAAAATCGAATTTTTATTCACTAGATTCATTGAAATTTTTTAAAAAATATTTTGTTGAATTATTAATTTACATAAAGAAATTTTCTATCGAGAAATTAGAATCGAATGATGCCAATAATCTATTGTTTATAAAAGTCGGAATTTCTTGAAAATCGTCCCAAACATAGAAAATTGATTACAAATTTTCATTCACTAGATTCATTGAAATTTTTTAAAAAATATTTAATAGACTTATTAATTTACATAAAGAAATTTTCTATCGAGAAATTAGAATCGAATGATGCCAATAATCTATTGTTTAGAAAAGTCGGAATTTCTTGAAAATAGCCCCAAACATAGAAAATTAAAATCGAATTTTCATTCACTAGATTCATTGAAATTTTTTAAAAAATATTTTGTTGAATTATTAATTTACATAAAGAAATTTTCTATCGAGAAATTAGAATCGAATGATGCCAATAATCTATTGTTTAGAAAAGTCGGAATTTCTTGAAAATAGCCCCAAACATAGAAAATTAAAATCGAATTTTTATTCACTAGATTCATTGAAATTTTTTAAAAAATATTTTGTTGAATTATTAATTTACATAAAGAAATTTTCTATCGAGAAATTAGAATCGAATGATGCCAATAATCTATTGTTTATAAAAGTCGGAATTTCTTGAAAATAGCCCCAAACATAGAAAATTAAAATCGAATTTTCATTCACTAGATTCATTGAAATTTTTTAAAAAATATTTTGTTGAATTATTAATTTACATAAAGAAATTTTCTATCGAGAAATTAGAATCGAATGATGCCAATAATCTATTGTTTATAAAAGTCGGAATTTCTTGAAAATCGTCCCAAACATAGAAAATTGATTACAAATTTTCATTCACTAGATTCATTGAAATTTTTTAAAAAATATTTAATAGACTTATTAATTTACATAAAGAAATTTTCTATCGAGAAATTAGAATCGAATGATGCCAATAATCTATTGTTTAGAAAAGTCGGAATTTCTTGAAAATAGCCCCAAACATAGAAAATTAAAATCGAATTTTCATTCACTAGATTCATTGAAATTTTTTAAAAAATATTTTGTTGAATTATTAATTTACATAAAGAAATTTTCTATCGAGAAATTAGAATCGAATGATGCCAATAATCTATTGTTTAGAAAAGTCGGAATTTCTTGAAAATAGCCCCAAACATAGAAAATTAAAATCGAATTTTTATTCACTAGATTCATTGAAATTTTTTAAAAAATATTTTGTTGAATTATTAATTTACATAAAGAAATTTTCTATCGAGAAATTAGAATCGAATGATGCCAATTATCTATTGTTTTGAAAAGTCAGAATTTCTTGAAAATAGCCCCAAACATAGAAAATTAAAATCGAATTTTCATTCACTAGATTCATTGAAATTTTTTAAAAAATATTTTGTTGAATTATTAATTTACATAAAGAAATTTTCTATCGAGAAATTAGAATCGAATGATGCCAATAATCTATTGTTTATAAAAGTCGGAATTTCTTGAAAATAGCCCCAAACATAGAAAATTAAAATCGAATTTTTATTCACTAGATTCAATGAAATTTTTTAAAAAATATTTTGTTGAATTATTAATTTACATAAAGAAATTTTCTATCGAGAAATTAGAATCGAATGATGCCAATTATCTATTGTTTTGAAAAGTCAGAATTTCTTGAAAATAGCCCCAAACATAGAAAATTAAAATCGAATTTTCATTCACTAGATTCATTGAAATTTTTTAAAAAATATTTTGTTGAATTATTAATTTACATAAAGAAATTTTCTATCGAGAAATTAGAATCGAATGATGCCAATAATCTATTGTTTAGAAAAGTCGGAATTTTTTGAAAATCGTCCCAAACATATAAAATTGATTACAAATTTTCATTCACTAGATTCATTGAAATTTTTTAAAAATATTTTGTTGAATTATTAATTTACATAAAGAAATTTTCTATCGAGAAATTAGAATCGAGTGATGCCAATAATCTATTGTTTATAAAAGTCGGAATTTCTTGAAAATCGTCCCAAACATAGAAAATTGATTACAAATTTTCATTCACTAGATTCATTGAAATTTTTTAAAAAATATTTAATAGACTTATTAATTTACATAAAGAAATTTTCTATCGAGAAATTAGAATCGAATGATGCCAATAATCTATTGTTTAGAAAAGTCGGAATTTCTTGAAAATAGCCCCAAACATAGAAAAATAAAATCGAATTTTCATTCACTAGATTCATTGAAATTTTTTAAAAAATATTTTGTTGAATTATTAATTTACATAAAGAAATTTTCTATCGAGAAATTAGAATCGAATGATGCCAATAATCTATTGTTTAGAAAAGTCGGAATTTCTTGAAAATAGCCCCAAACATAGAAAATTAAAATCGAATTTTTATTCACTAGATTCATTGAAATTTTTTAAAAAATATTTTGTTGAATTATTAATTTACATAAAGAAATTTTCTATCGAGAAATTAGAATCGAATGATGCCAATAATCTATTGTTTAGAAAAGTCGGAATTTCTTGAAAATAGCCCCAAACATAGAAAAATAAAATCGAATTTTTATTCACTAGATTCATTGAAATTTTTTAAAAAATATTTTGTTGAATTATTAATTTACATAAAGAAATTTTCTATCGAGAAATTAGAATCGAATGATGCCAATAATCTATTGTTTATAAAAGTCGGAATTTCTTGAAAATAGCCCCAAACATAGAAAATTAAAATCGAATTTTTATTCACTAGATTCATTGAAATTTTTTAAAAAATATTTTGTTGAATTATTAATTTACATAAAGAAATTTTCTATCGAGAAATTAGAATCGAATGATGCCAATAATCTATTGTTTAGAAAAGTCGGAATTTTTTGAAAATCTCCCAAACATATAAAATTGATTACAAATTTTCATTCACTAGATTCATTGAAATTTTTTAAAAATATTTTGTTGAATTATTAATTTACATAAAGAAATTTTCTATCGAGAAATTAGAATCGAGTGATGCCAATAATCTATTGTTTATAAAAGTCGGAATTTCTTGAAAATCGTCCCAAACATAGAAAATTGATTACAAATTTTTATTCACTAGATTCATTGAAATTTTTTAAAAAATATTTTGTTGAATTATTAATTTACATAAAGAAATTTTCTATCGAGAAATTAGAATCGAATGATGCCAATAATCTATTGTTTATAAAAGTCGGAATTTCTTGAAAATAGCCCCAAACATAGAAAAATAAAATCGAATTTTTATTCACTAGATTCATTGAAATTTTTTAAAAAATATTTTGTTGAATTATTAATTTACATAAAGAAATTTTCTATCGAGAAATTAGAATCGAATGATGCCAATAATCTATTGTTTAGAAAAGTCGGAATTTCTTGAAAATAGCCCCAAACATAGAAAAATAAAATCGAATTTTTATTCACTAGATTCATTGAAATTTTTTAAAAAATATTTTGTTGAATTATTAATTTACATAAAGAAATTTTCTATCGAGAAATTAGAATCGAATGATGCCAATAATCTATTGTTTATAAAAGTCGGAATTTCTTGAAAATAGCCCCAAACATAGAAAATTAAAATCGAATTTTTATTCACTAGATTCATTGAAATTTTTTAAAAAATATTTTGTTGAATTATTAATTTACATAAAGAAATTTTCTATCGAGAAATTAGAATCGAATGATGCCAATAATCTATTGTTTATAAAAGTCGGAATTTCTTGAAAATAGCCCCAAACATAGAAAATTAAAATCGAATTTTTATTCACTAGATTCATTGAAATTTTTTAAAAAATATTTTGTTGAATTATTAATTTACATAAAGAAATTTTCTATCGAGAAATTAGAATCGAATGATGCCAATAATCTATTGTTTATAAAAGTCGGAATTTCTTGAAAATAGCCCCAAACATAGAAAATTAAAATCGAATTTTTATTCACTAGATTCATTGAAATTTTTTAAAAAATATTTTGTTGAATTATTAATTTACATAAAGAAATTTTCTATCGAGAAATTAGAATCGAATGATGCCAATTATCTATTGTTTAGAAAAGTCGGAATTTCTTGAAAATAGCCCCAAACATAGAAAAATAAAATCGAATTTTTATTCACTAGATTCATTGAAATTTTTTAAAAAATATTTTGTTGAATTATTAATTTACATAAAGAAATTTTCTATCGAGAAATTAGAATCGAATGATGCCAATAATCTATTGTTTATAAAAGTCGGAATTTCTTGAAAATAGCCCCAAACATAGAAAATTAAAATCGAATTTTTATTCACTAGATTCATTGAAATTTTTTAAAAAATATTTTGTTGAATTATTAATTTACATAAAGAAATTTTCTATCGAGAAATTAGAATCGAATGATGCCAATTATCTATTGTTTTGAAAAGTCGGAATTTCTTGAAAATAGCCCCAAACATAGAAAATTAAAATCGAATTTTTATTCACTAGATTCATTGAAATTTTTTAAAAAATATTTAATAGACTTATTAATTTACATAAAGAAATTTTCTATCGAGAAATTAGAATCGAATGATGCCAATAATCTATTGTTTAGAAAAGTCGGAATTTCTTGAAAATAGCCCCAAATATAGAAAAATAAAATCGAATTTTTATTCACTAGATTCATTGAAATTTTTTAAAAAATATTTTGTTGAATTATTAATTTACATAAAGAAATTTTCTATCGAGAAATTAGAATCGAATGATGCCAATAATCTATTGTTTAGAAAAGTCGGAATTTCTTGAAAATAGCCCCAAACATAGAAAATTAAAATCGAATTTTTATTCACTAGATTCATTGAAATTTTTTAAAAAATATTTTGTTGAATTATTAATTTACATAAAGAAATTTTCTATCGAGAAATTAGAATCGAATGATGCCAATAATCTATTGTTTAGAAAAGTCGGAATTTCTTGAAAATAGCCCCAAATATAGAAAAATAAAATCGAATTTTTATTCACTAGATTCATTGAAATTTTTTAAAAAATATTTAATAGACTTATTAATTTACATAAAGAAATTTTCTATCGAGAAATTAGAATCGAATGATGCCAATAATCTATTGTTTAGAAAAGTCGGAATTTCTTGAAAATAGCCCCAAATATAGAAAAATAAAATCGAATTTTTATTCACTAGATTCATTGAAATTTTTTAAAAAATATTTTGTTGAATTATTAATTTACATAAAGAAATTTTCTATCGAGAAATTAGAATCGAATGATGCCAATAATCTATTGTTTAGAAAAGTCGGAATTTCTTGAAAATAGCCCCAAACATAGAAAATTAAAATCGAATTTTTATTCACTAGATTCATTGAAATTTTTTAAAAAATATTTTGTTGAATTATTAATTTACATAAAGAAATTTTCTATCGAGAAATTAGAATCGAATGATGCCAATAATCTATTGTTTAGAAAAGTCGGAATTTCTTGAAAATAGCCCCAAATATAGAAAAATAAAATCGAATTTTTATTCACTAGATTCATTGAAATTTTTTAAAAAATATTTTGTTGAATTATTAATTTACATAAAGAAATTTTCTATCGAGAAATTAGAATCGAATGATGCCAATAATCTATTGTTTATAAAAGTCGGAATTTCTTGAAAATAGCCCCAAACATAGAAAATTAAAATCGAATTTTTATTCACTAGATTCATTGAAATTTTTTAAAAAATATTTTGTTGAATTATTAATTTACATAAAGAAATTTTCTATCGAGAAATTAGAATCGAATGATGCCAATAATCTATTGTTTAGAAAAGTCGGAATTTCTTGAAAATAGCCCCAAACATAGAAAAATAAAATCGAATTTTCATTCACTAGATTCATTGAAATTTTTTAAAAAATATTTTGTTGAATTATTAATTTACATAAAGAAATTTTCTATCGAGAAATTAGAATCGAATGATGCCAATAATCTATTGTTTAGAAAAGTCGGAATTTCTTGAAAATAGCCCCAAACATAGAAAATTAAAATCGAATTTTTATTCACTAGATTCATTGAAATTTTTTAAAAAATATTTTGTTGAATTATTAATTTACATAAAGAAATTTTCTATCGAGAAATTAGAATCGAATGATGCCAATAATCTATTGTTTAGAAAAGTCGGAATTTCTTGAAAATAGCCCCAAACATAGAAAAATAAAATCGAATTTTTATTCACTAGATTCATTGAAATTTTTTAAAAAATATTTAATAGACTTATTAATTTACATAAAGAAATTTTCTATCGAGAAATTAGAATCGAATGATGCCAATAATCTATTGTTTAGAAAAGTCGGAATTTCTTGAAAATAGCCCCAAACATAGAAAAATAAAATCGAATTTTCATTCACTAGATTCATTGAAATTTTTTAAAAAATATTTAATAGACTTATTAATTTACATAAAGAAATTTTCTATCGAGAAATTAGAATCGAATGATGCCAATAATCTATTGTTTAGAAAAGTCGGAATTTCTTGAAAATAGCCCCAAACATAGAAAATTAAAATCGAATTTTTATTCACTAGATTCATTGAAATTTTTTAAAAAATATTTTGTTGAATTATTAATTTACATAAAGAAATTTTCTATCGAGAAATTAGAATCGAATGATGCCAATAATCTATTGTTTAGAAAAGTCGGAATTTCTTGAAAATAGCCCCAAACATAGAAAAATAAAATCGAATTTTCATTCACTAGATTCATTGAAATTTTTTAAAAAATATTTAATAGACTTATTAATTTACATAAAGAAATTTTCTATCGAGAAATTAGAATCGAATGATGCCAATAATCTATTGTTTAGAAAAGTCGGAATTTCTTGAAAATAGCCCCAAATATAGAAAAATAAAATCGAATTTTTATTCACTAGATTCATTGAAATTTGTTGAATTATTAATTTACATAAAGAAATTTTCTATCGAGAAATTAGAATCGAATGATGCCAATAATCTATTGTTTATAAAAGTCGGAATTTCTTGAAAATAGCCCCAAACATAGAAAATTAAAATCGAATTTTTATTCACTAGATTCATTGAAATTTTTTAAAAAATATTTTGTTGAATTATTAATTTACATAAAGAAATTTTCTATCGAGAAATTAGAATCGAATGATGCCAATAATCTATTGTTTAGAAAAGTCGGAATTTCTTGAAAATAGCCCCAAATATAGAAAAATAAAATCGAATTTTTATTCACTAGATTCATTGAAATTTTTTAAAAAATATTTTGTTGAATTATTAATTTACATAAAGAAATTTTCTATCGAGAAATTAGAATCGAATGATGCCAATAATCTATTGTTTAGAAAAGTCGGAATTTCTTGAAAATAGCCCCAAACATAGAAAAATAAAATCGAATTTTCATTCACTAGATTCATTGAAATTTTTTAAAAAATATTTAATAGACTTATTAATTTACATAAAGAAATTTTCTATCGAGAAATTAGAATCGAATGATGCCAATAATCTATTGTTTAGAAAAGTCGGAATTTCTTGAAAATAGCCCCAAACATAGAAAATTAAAATCGAATTTTTATTCACTAGATTCATTGAAATTTTTTAAAAAATATTTTGTTGAATTATTAATTTACATAAAGAAATTTTCTATCGAGAAATTAGAATCGAATGATGCCAATAATCTATTGTTTAGAAAAGTCGGAATTTCTTGAAAATAGCCCCAAACATAGAAAAATAAAATCGAATTTTCATTCACTAGATTCATTGAAATTTTTTAAAAAATATTTAATAGACTTATTAATTTACATAAAGAAATTTTCTATCGAGAAATTAGAATCGAATGATGCCAATAATCTATTGTTTAGAAAAGTCGGAATTTCTTGAAAATAGCCCCAAATATAGAAAAATAAAATCGAATTTTTATTCACTAGATTCATTGAAATTTGTTGAATTATTAATTTACATAAAGAAATTTTCTATCGAGAAATTAGAATCGAATGATGCCAATAATCTATTGTTTATAAAAGTCGGAATTTCTTGAAAATAGCCCCAAACATAGAAAATTAAAATCGAATTTTTATTCACTAGATTCATTGAAATTTTTTAAAAAATATTTTGTTGAATTATTAATTTACATAAAGAAATTTTCTATCGAGAAATTAGAATCGAATGATGCCAATAATCTATTGTTTAGAAAAGTCGGAATTTCTTGAAAATAGCCCCAAATATAGAAAAATAAAATCGAATTTTTATTCACTAGATTCATTGAAATTTTTTAAAAAATATTTTGTTGAATTATTAATTTACATAAAGAAATTTTCTATCGAGAAATTAGAATCGAATGATGCCAATAATCTATTGTTTATAAAAGTCGGAATTTCTTGAAAATAGCCCCAAACATAGAAAATTAAAATCGAATTTTTATTCACTAGATTCATTGAAATTTTTTAAAAAATATTTTGTTGAATTATTAATTTACATAAAGAAATTTTCTATCGAGAAATTAGAATCGAATGATGCCAATAATCTATTGTTTAGAAAAGTCGGAATTTCTTGAAAATAGCCCCAAACATAGAAAAATAAAATCGAATTTTCATTCACTAGATTCATTGAAATTTTTTAAAAAATATTTTGTTGAATTATTAATTTACATAAAGAAATTTTCTATCGAGAAATTAGAATCGAATGATGCCAATAATCTATTGTTTAGAAAAGTCGGAATTTCTTGAAAATAGCCCCAAACATAGAAAATTAAAATCGAATTTTTATTCACTAGATTCATTGAAATTTTTTAAAAAATATTTTGTTGAATTATTAATTTACATAAAGAAATTTTCTATCGAGAAATTAGAATCGAATGATGCCAATAATCTATTGTTTAGAAAAGTCGGAATTTCTTGAAAATAGCCCCAAACATAGAAAAATAAAATCGAATTTTTATTCACTAGATTCATTGAAATTTTTTAAAAAATATTTTGTTGAATTATTAATTTACATAAAGAAATTTTCTATCGAGAAATTAGAATCGAATGATGCCAATAATCTATTGTTTATAAAAGTCGGAATTTCTTGAAAATAGCCCCAAACATAGAAAATTAAAATCGAATTTTTATTCACTAGATTCATTGAAATTTTTTAAAAAATATTTTGTTGAATTATTAATTTACATAAAGAAATTTTCTATCGAGAAATTAGAATCGAATGATGCCAATAATCTATTGTTTATAAAAGTCGGAATTTCTTGAAAATAGCCCCAAACATAGAAAAATAAAATCGAATTTTTATTCACTAGATTCATTGAAATTTTTTAAAAAATATTTTGTTGAATTATTAATTTACATAAAGAAATTTTCTATCGAGAAATTAGAATCGAATGATGCCAATAATCTATTGTTTATAAAAGTCGGAATTTCTTGAAAATAGCCCCAAACATAGAAAATTAAAATCGAATTTTTATTCACTAGATTCATTGAAATTTTTTAAAAAATATTTTGTTGAATTATTAATTTACATAAAGAAATTTTCTATCGAGAAATTAGAATCGAATGATGCCAATAATCTATTGTTTAGAAAAGTCGGAATTTCTTGAAAATAGCCCCAAACATAGAAAAATAAAATCGAATTTTTATTCACTAGATTCATTGAAATTTTTTAAAAAATATTTTGTTGAATTATTAATTTACATAAAGAAATTTTCTATCGAGAAATTAGAATCGAATGATGCCAATAATCTATTGTTTATAAAAGTCGGAATTTCTTGAAAATAGCCCCAAACATAGAAAATTAAAATCGAATTTTTATTCACTAGATTCATTGAAATTTTTTAAAAAATATTTTGTTGAATTATTAATTTACATAAAGAAATTTTCTATCGAGAAATTAGAATCGAATGATGCCAATAATCTATTGTTTATAAAAGTCGGAATTTCTTGAAAATAGCCCCAAACATAGAAAATTAAAATCGAATTTTTATTCACTAGATTCATTGAAATTTTTTAAAAAATATTTTGTTGAATTATTAATTTACATAAAGAAATTTTCTATCGAGAAATTAGAATCGAATGATGCCAATAATCTATTGTTTATAAAAGTCGGAATTTCTTGAAAATAGCCCCAAACATAGAAAATTAAAATCGAATTTTTATTCACTAGATTCATTGAAATTTTTTAAAAAATATTTTGTTGAATTATTAATTTACATAAAGAAATTTTCTATCGAGAAATTAGAATCGAATGATGCCAATTATCTATTGTTTAGAAAAGTCGGAATTTCTTGAAAATAGCCCCAAACATAGAAAAATAAAATCGAATTTTTATTCACTAGATTCATTGAAATTTTTTAAAAAATATTTTGTTGAATTATTAATTTACATAAAGAAATTTTCTATCGAGAAATTAGAATCGAATGATGCCAATAATCTATTGTTTATAAAAGTCGGAATTTCTTGAAAATAGCCCCAAACATAGAAAATTAAAATCGAATTTTTATTCACTAGATTCATTGAAATTTTTTAAAAAATATTTTGTTGAATTATTAATTTACATAAAGAAATTTTCTATCGAGAAATTAGAATCGAATGATGCCAATAATCTATTGTTTATAAAAGTCGGAATTTCTTGAAAATAGCCCCAAACATAGATAAATAAAATCGAATTTTTATTCACTAGATTCATTGAAATTTTTTAAAAAATATTTTGTTGAATTATTAATTTACATAAAGAAATTTTCTATCGAGAAATTAGAATCGAATGATGCCAATTATCTATTGTTTTGAAAAGTCGGAATTTCTTGAAAATAGCCCCAAACATAGAAAAATAAAATCGAATTTTTATTCACTAGATTCATTGAAATTTTTTAAAAAATATTTTGTTGAATTATTAATTTACATAAAGAAATTTTCTATCGAGAAATTAGAATCGAATGATGCCAATAATCTATTGTTTATAAAAGTCGGAATTTCTTGAAAATAGCCCCAAACATAGAAAATTAAAATCGAATTTTTATTCACTAGATTCATTGAAATTTTTTAAAAAATATTTTGTTGAATTATTAATTTACATAAAGAAATTTTCTATCGAGAAATTAGAATCGAATGATGCCAATTATCTATTGTTTTGAAAAGTCGGAATTTCTTGAAAATAGCCCCAAACATAGAAAATTAAAATCGAATTTTTATTCACTAGATTCATTGAAATTTTTTAAAAAATATTTAATAGACTTATTAATTTACATAAAGAAATTTTCTATCGAGAAATTAGAATCGAATGATGCCAATAATCTATTGTTTAGAAAAGTCGGAATTTCTTGAAAATAGCCCCAAACATAGAAAAATAAAATCGAATTTTTATTCACTAGATTCATTGAAATTTTTTAAAAAATAATTTGTTGAATTATTAATTTACATAAAGAAATTTTCTATCGAGAAATTAGAATCGAATGATGCCAATAATCTATTGTTTATAAAAGTCGGAATTTCTTGAAAATAGCCCCAAACATAGAAAAATAAAATCGAATTTTTATTCACTAGATTCATTGAAATTTTTTAAAAAATATTTTGTTGAATTATTAATTTACATAAAAAAAATTTTCTATCGAGAAATTAGAATCGAATGATGCCAATAATCTATTGTTTATAAAAGTCGGAATTTCTTGAAAATAGCCCCAAACATAGAAAATTAAAATCGAATTTTTATTCACTAGATTCATTGAAATTTTTTAAAAAATATTTAATAGACTTATTAATTTACATAAAGAAATTTTCTATCGAGAAATTAGAATCGAATGATGCCAATAATCTATTGTTTATAAAAGTCGGAATTTCTTGAAAATAGCCCCAAACATAGAAAATTAAAATCGAATTTTTATTCACTAGATTCATTGAAATTTTTTAAAAAATATTTAATAGACTTATTAATTTACATAAAGAAATTTTCTATCGAGAAATTAGAATCGAATGATGCCAATAATCTATTGTTTAGAAAAGTCGGAATTTCTTGAAAATAGCCCCAAACATAGAAAAATAAAATCGAATTTTTATTCACTAGATTCATTGAAATTTTTTAAAAAATATTTTGTTGAATTATTAATTTACATAAAGAAATTTTCTATCGAGAAATTAGAATCGAATGATGCCAATAATCTATTGTTTATAAAAGTCGGAATTTCTTGAAAATAGCCCCAAACATAGAAAATTAAAATCGAATTTTTATTCACTAGATTCATTGAAATTTTTTAAAAAATATTTAATAGACTTATTAATTTACATAAAGAAATTTTCTATCGAGAAATTAGAATCGAATGATGCCAATAATCTATTGTTTAGAAAAGTCGGAATTTCTTGAAAATAGCCCCAAACATAGAAAAATAAAATCGAATTTTTATTCACTAGATTCATTGAAATTTTTTAAAAAATATTTTGTTGAATTATTAATTTACATAAAGAAATTTTCTATCGAGAAATTAGAATCGAATGATGCCAATAATCTATTGTTTATAAAAGTCGGAATTTCTTGAAAATAGCCCCAAACATAGAAAATTAAAATCGAATTTTTATTCACTAGATTCATTGAAATTTTTTAAAAAATATTTTGTTGAATTATTAATTTACATAAAGAAATTTTCTATCGAGAAATTAGAATCGAATGATGCCAATTATCTATTGTTTTGAAAAGTCGGAATTTCTTGAAAATAGCCCCAAACATAGAAAATTAAAATCGAATTTTTATTCACTAGATTCATTGAAATTTTTTAAAAAATATTTTGTTGAATTATTAATTTACATAAAGAAATTTTCTATCGAGAAATTAGAATCGAATGATGCCAATAATCTATTGTTTATAAAAGTCGGAATTTCTTGAAAATAGCCCCAAACATAGAAAATTAAAATCGAATTTTTATTCACTAGATTCATTGAAATTTTTTAAAAAATATTTTGTTGAATTATTAATTTACATAAAGAAATTTTCTATCGAGAAATTAGAATCGAATGATGCCAATAATCTATTGTTTAGAAAAGTCGGAATTTCTTGAAAATAGCCCCAAACATAGAAAAATAAAATCGAATTTTTATTCACTAGATTCATTGAAATTTTTTAAAAAATATTTTGTTGAATTATTAATTTACATAAAGAAATTTTCTATCGAGAAATTAGAATCGAATGATGCCAATAATCTATTGTTTATAAAAGTCGGAATTTCTTGAAAATAGCCCCAAACATAGAAAATTAAAATCGAATTTTTATTCACTAGATTCATTGAAATTTTTTAAAAAATATTTAATAGACTTATTAATTTACATAAAGAAATTTTCTATCGAGAAATTAGAATCGAATGATGCCAATAATCTATTGTTTAGAAAAGTCGGAATTTCTTGAAAATAGCCCCAAACATAGAAAAATAAAATCGAATTTTTATTCACTAGATTCATTGAAATTTTTTAAAAAATATTTTGTTGAATTATTAATTTACATAAAGAAATTTTCTATCGAGAAATTAGAATCGAATGATGCCAATAATCTATTGTTTATAAAAGTCGGAATTTCTTGAAAATAGCCCCAAACATAGAAAATTAAAATCGAATTTTTATTCACTAGATTCATTGAAATTTTTTAAAAAATATTTTGTTGAATTATTAATTTACATAAAGAAATTTTCTATCGAGAAATTAGAATCGAATGATGCCAATTATCTATTGTTTTGAAAAGTCGGAATTTCTTGAAAATAGCCCCAAACATAGAAAATTAAAATCGAATTTTTATTCACTAGATTCATTGAAATTTTTTAAAAAATATTTTGTTGAATTATTAATTTACATAAAGAAATTTTCTATCGAGAAATTAGAATCGAATGATGCCAATAATCTATTGTTTATAAAAGTCGGAATTTCTTGAAAATAGCCCCAAACATAGAAAATTAAAATCGAATTTTTATTCACTAGATTCATTGAAATTTTTTAAAAAATATTTTGTTGAATTATTAATTTACATAAAGAAATTTTCTATCGAGAAATTAGAATCGAATGATGCCAATAATCTATTGTTTATAAAAGTCGGAATTTCTTGAAAATAGCCCCAAACATAGAAAATTAAAATCGAATTTTTATTCACTAGATTCATTGAAATTTTTTAAAAAATATTTTGTTGAATTATTAATTTACATAAAGAAATTTTCTATCGAGAAATTAGAATCGAATGATGCCAATTATCTATTGTTTTGAAAAGTCGGAATTTCTTGAAAATAGCCCCAAACATAGAAAATTAAAATCGAATTTTTATTCACTAGATTCATTGAAATTTTTTAAAAAATATTTTGTTGAATTATTAATTTACATAAAGAAATTTTCTATCGAGAAATTAGAATCGAATGATGCCAATTATCTATTGTTTTGAAAAGTCGGAATTTCTTGAAAATAGCCCCAAACATAGAAAAATAAAATCGAATTTTTATTCACTAGATTCATTGAAATTTTTTAAAAAATATTTTGTTGAATTATTAATTTACATAAAGAAATTTTCTATCGAGAAATTAGAATCGAATGATGCCAATAATCTATTGTTTATAAAAGTCGGAATTTCTTGAAAATAGCCCCAAACATAGAAAAATAAAATCGAATTTTTATTCACTAGATTCATTGAAATTTTTTAAAAAATATTTTGTTGAATTATTAATTTACATAAAGAAATTTTCTATCGAGAAATTAGAATCGGATGATGCCAATAATCTATTGTTTATAAAAGTCGGAATTTCTTGAAAATAGCCCCAAACATAGAAAATTAAAATCGAATTTTTATTCACTAGATTCATTGAAATTTTTTAAAAAATATTTAATAGACTTATTAATTTACATAAAGAAATTTTCTATCGAGAAATTAGAATCGAATGATGCCAATTATCTATTGTTTTGAAAAGTCGGAATTTCTTGAAAATAGCCCCAAACATAGAAAATTAAAATCGAATTTTTATTCACTAGATTCATTGAAATTTTTTAAAAAATATTTTGTTGAATTATTAATTTACATAAAGAAATTTTCTATCGAGAAATTAGAATCGAATGATGCCAATTATCTATTGTTTTGAAAAGTCGGAATTTCTTGAAAATAGCCCCAAACATAGAAAATTAAAATCGAATTTTTATTCACTAGATTCATTGAAATTTTTTAAAAAATATTTTGTTGAATTATTAATTTACATAAAGAAATTTTCTATCGAGAAATTAGAATCGAATGATGCCAATTATCTATTGTTTTGAAAAGTCGGAATTTCTTGAAAATAGCCCCAAACATAGAAAAATAAAATCGAATTTTTATTCACTAGATTCATTGAAATTTTTTAAAAAATATTTTGTTGAATTATTAATTTACATAAAGAAATTTTCTATCGAGAAATTAGAATCGAATGATGCCAATAATCTATTGTTTATAAAAGTCGGAATTTCTTGAAAATAGCCCCAAACATAGAAAAATAAAATCGAATTTTTATTCACTAGATTCATTGAAATTTTTTAAAAAATATTTTGTTGAATTATTAATTTACATAAAGAAATTTTCTATCGAGAAATTAGAATCGGATGATGCCAATAATCTATTGTTTATAAAAGTCGGAATTTCTTGAAAATAGCCCCAAACATAGAAAATTAAAATCGAATTTTTATTCACTAGATTCATTGAAATTTTTTAAAAAATATTTAATAGACTTATTAATTTACATAAAGAAATTTTCTATCGAGAAATTAGAATCGAATGATGCCAATAATCTATTGTTTAGAAAAGTCGGAATTTCTTGAAAATAGCCCCAAACATAGAAAAATAAAATCGAATTTTTATTCACTAGATTCATTGAAATTTTTTAAAAAATATTTTGTTGAATTATTAATTTACATAAAGAAATTTTCTATCGAGAAATTAGAATCGAATGATGCCAATAATCTATTGTTTATAAAAGTCGGAATTTCTTGAAAATAGCCCCAAACATAGAAAATTAAAATCGAATTTTTATTCACTAGATTCATTGAAATTTTTTAAAAAATATTTTGTTGAATTATTAATTTACATAAAGAAATTTTCTATCGAGAAATTAGAATCGAATGATGCCAATAATCTATTGTTTATAAAAGTCGGAATTTCTTGAAAATAGCCCCAAACATAGAAAATTAAAATCGAATTTTTATTCACTAGATTCATTGAAATTTTTTAAAAAATATTTTGTTGAATTATTAATTTATATAAAGAAATTTTCTATCGAGAAATTAGAATCGAATGATGCCAATAATCTATTGTTTATAAAAGTCGGAATTTCTTGAAAATAGCCCCAAACATAGAAAAATAAAATCGAATTTTTATTCACTAGATTCATTGAAATTTTTTAAAAAATATTTTGTTGAATTATTAATTTACATAAAGAAATTTTCTATCGAGAAATTAGAATCGGATGATGCCAATAATCTATTGTTTATAAAAGTCGGAATTTCTTGAAAATAGCCCCAAACATAGAAAATTAAAATCGAATTTTTATTCACTAGATTCATTGAAATTTTTTAAAAAATATTTAATAGACTTATTAATTTACATAAAGAAATTTTCTATCGAGAAATTAGAATCGAATGATGCCAATAATCTATTGTTTAGAAAAGTCGGAATTTCTTGAAAATAGCCCCAAACATAGAAAAATAAAATCGAATTTTTATTCACTAGATTCATTGAAATTTTTTAAAAAATATTTTGTTGAATTATTAATTTACATAAAGAAATTTTCTATCGAGAAATTAGAATCGAATGATGCCAATAATCTATTGTTTATAAAAGTCGGAATTTCTTGAAAATAGCCCCAAACATAGAAAATTAAAATCGAATTTTTATTCACTAGATTCATTGAAATTTTTTAAAAAATATTTTGTAGAATTATTAATTTACATAAAGAAATTTTCTATCGAGAAATTAGAATCGAATGATGCCAATAATCTATTGTTTATAAAAGTCGGAATTTCTTGAAAATAGCCCCAAACATAGAAAATTAAAATCGAATTTTTATTCACTAGATTCATTGAAATTTTTTAAAAAATATTTTGTTGAATTATTAATTTACATAAAGAAATTTTCTATCGAGAAATTAGAATCGAATGATGCCAATAATCTATTGTTTAGAAAAGTCGGAATTTCTTGAAAATAGCCCCAAACATAGAAAAATAAAATCGAATTTTTATTCACTAGATTCATTGAAATTTTTTAAAAAATATTTTGTTGAATTATTAATTTACATAAAGAAATTTTCTATCGAGAAATTAGAATCGAATGATGCCAATTATCTATTGTTTTGAAAAGTCGGAATTTCTTGAAAATAGCCCCAAACATAGAAAAATAAAATCGAATTTTTATTCACTAGATTCATTGAAATTTTTTAAAAAATATTTTGTTGAATTATTAATTTACATAAAGAAATTTTCTATCGAGAAATTAGAATCGAATGATGCCAATAATCTATTGTTTATAAAAGTCGGAATTTCTTGAAAATAGCCCCAAACATAGAAAAATAAAATCGAATTTTTATTCACTAGATTCATTGAAATTTTTTAAAAAATATTTTGTTGAATTATTAATTTACATAAAGAAATTTTCTATCGAGAAATTAGAATCGAATGATGCCAATAATCTATTGTTTATAAAAGTCGGAATTTCTTGAAAATAGCCCCAAACATAGAAAATTAAAATCGAATTTTTATTCACTAGATTCATTGAAATTTTTTAAAAAATATTTAATAGACTTATTAATTTACATAAAGAAATTTTCTATCGAGAAATTAGAATCGAATGATGCCAATAATCTATTGTTTAGAAAAGTCGGAATTTCTTGAAAATAGCCCCAAACATAGAAAAATAAAATCGAATTTTTATTCACTAGATTCATTGAAATTTTTTAAAAAATATTTTGTTGAATTATTAATTTACATAAAGAAATTTTCTATCGAGAAATTAGAATCGAATGATGCCAATAATCTATTGTTTATAAAAGTCGGAATTTCTTGAAAATAGCCCCAAACATAGAAAATTAAAATCGAATTTTCATTCACTAGATTCATTGAAATTTTTTAAAAAATATTTAATAGACTTATTAATTTACATAAAGAAATTTTCTATCGAGAAATTAGAATCGAATGATGCCAATAATCTATTGTTTAGAAAAGTCGGAATTTCTTGAAAATAGCCCCAAACATAGAAAAATAAAATCGAATTTTTATTCACTAGATTCATTGAAATTTTTTAAAAAATATTTTGTTGAATTATTAATTTACATAAAGAAATTTTCTATCGAGAAATTAGAATCGAATGATGCCAATAATCTATTGTTTATAAAAGTCGGAATTTCTTGAAAATAGCCCCAAACATAGAAAATTAAAATCGAATTTTTATTCACTAGATTCATTGAAATTTTTTAAAAAATATTTTGTTGAATTATTAATTTACATAAAGAAATTTTCTATCGAGAAATTAGAATCGAATGATGCCAATTATCTATTGTTTTGAAAAGTCGGAATTTCTTGAAAATAGCCCCAAACATAGAAAATTAAAATCGAATTTTTATTCACTAGATTCATTGAAATTTTTTAAAAAATATTTTGTTGAATTATTAATTTACATAAAGAAATTTTCTATCGAGAAATTAGAATCGAATGATGCCAATAATCTATTGTTTATAAAAGTCGGAATTTCTTGAAAATAGCCCCAAACATAGAAAATTAAAATCGAATTTTTATTCACTAGATTCATTGAAATTTTTTAAAAAATATTTTGTTGAATTATTAATTTACATAAAGAAATTTTCTATCGAGAAATTAGAATCGAATGATGCCAATAATCTATTGTTTATAAAAGTCGGAATTTCTTGAAAATAGCCCCAAACATAGAAAATTAAAATCGAATTTTTATTCACTAGATTCATTGAAATTTTTTAAAAAATATTTTGTTGAATTATTAATTTACATAAAGAAATTTTCTATCGAGAAATTAGAATCGAATGATGCCAATAATCTATTGTTTATAAAAGTCGGAATTTCTTGAAAATAGCCCCAAACATAGAAAATTAAAATCGAATTTTTATTCACTAGATTCATTGAAATTTTTTAAAAAATATTTTGTTGAATTATTAATTTACATAAAGAAATTTTCTATCGAGAAATTAGAATCGAATGATGCCAATAATCTATTGTTTATAAAAGTCGGAATTTCTTGAAAATAGCCCCAAACATAGAAAATTAAAATCGAATTTTTATTCACTAGATTCATTGAAATTTTTTAAAAAATATTTTGTTGAATTATTAATTTACATAAAGAAATTTTCTATCGAGAAATTAGAATCGAATGATGCCAATAATCTATTGTTTATAAAAGTCGGAATTTCTTGAAAATAGCCCCAAACATAGAAAATTAAAATCGAATTTTTATTCACTAGATTCATTGAAATTTTTTAAAAAATATTTTGTTGAATTATTAATTTACATAAAGAAATTTTCTATCGAGAAATTAGAATCGAATGATGCCAATTATCTATTGTTTTGAAAAGTCGGAATTTCTTGAAAATAGCCCCAAACATAGAAAATTAAAATCGAATTTTTATTCACTAGATTCATTGAAATTTTTTAAAAAATATTTTGTTGAATTATTAATTTACATAAAGAAATTTTCTATCGAGAAATTAGAATCGAATGATGCCAATAATCTATTGTTTATAAAAGTCGGAATTTCTTGAAAATAGCCCCAAACATAGAAAATTAAAATCGAATTTTTATTCACTAGATTCATTGAAATTTTTTAAAAAATATTTTGTTGAATTATTAATTTACATAAAGAAATTTTCTATCGAGAAATTAGAATCGAATGATGCCAATAATCTATTGTTTATAAAAGTCGGAATTTCTTGAAAATAGCCCCAAACATAGAAAATTAAAATCGAATTTTTATTCACTAGATTCATTGAAATTTTTTAAAAAATATTTTGTTGAATTATTAATTTACATAAAGAAATTTTCTATCGAGAAATTAGAATCGAATGATGCCAATAATCTATTGTTTATAAAAGTCGGAATTTCTTGAAAATAGCCCCAAACATAGAAAATTAAAATCGAATTTTTATTCACTAGATTCATTGAAATTTTTTAAAAAATATTTTGTTGAATTATTAATTTACATAAAGAAATTTTCTATCGAGAAATTAGAATCGAATGATGCCAATTATCTATTGTTTAGAAAAGTCGGAATTTCTTGAAAATAGCCCCAAACATAGAAAAATAAAATCGAATTTTTATTCACTAGATTCATTGAAATTTTTTAAAAAATATTTTGTTGAATTATTAATTTACATAAAGAAATTTTCTATCGAGAAATTAGAATCGAATGATGCCAATAATCTATTGTTTATAAAAGTCGGAATTTCTTGAAAATAGCCCCAAACATAGAAAATTAAAATCGAATTTTTATTCACTAGATTCATTGAAATTTTTTAAAAAATATTTTGTTGAATTATTAATTTACATAAAGAAATTTTCTATCGAGAAATTAGAATCGAATGATGCCAATTATCTATTGTTTTGAAAAGTCGGAATTTCTTGAAAATAGCCCCAAACATAGAAAATTAAAATCGAATTTTTATTCACTAGATTCATTGAAATTTTTTAAAAAATATTTTGTTGAATTATTAATTTACATAAAGAAATTTTCTATCGAGAAATTAGAATCGAATGATGCCAATAATCTATTGTTTATAAAAGTCGGAATTTCTTGAAAATAGCCCCAAACATAGAAAATTAAAATCGAATTTTTATTCACTAGATTCATTGAAATTTTTTAAAAAATATTTTGTTGAATTATTAATTTACATAAAGAAATTTTCTATCGAGAAATTAGAATCGAATGATGCCAATAATCTATTGTTTATAAAAGTCGGAATTTCTTGAAAATAGCCCCAAACATAGAAAATTAAAATCGAATTTTTATTCACTAGATTCATTGAAATTTTTTAAAAAATATTTTGTTGAATTATTAATTTACATAAAGAAATTTTCTATCGAGAAATTAGAATCGAATGATGCCAATAATCTATTGTTTATAAAAGTCGGAATTTCTTGAAAATAGCCCCAAACATAGAAAATTAAAATCGAATTTTTATTCACTAGATTCATTGAAATTTTTTAAAAAATATTTTGTTGAATTATTAATTTACATAAAGAAATTTTCTATCGAGAAATTAGAATCGAATGATGCCAATAATCTATTGTTTATAAAAG
The DNA here is from genome assembly GCA_030063045.1 of Pratylenchus scribneri. Lineage (NCBI taxonomy): Eukaryota > Metazoa > Nematoda > Chromadorea > Rhabditida > Pratylenchidae > Pratylenchus > Pratylenchus scribneri. The sequence continues at coordinate 182,981 of JAQSEB010000144.1, forward strand.
TCGGAATTTCTTGAAAATAGCCCCAAACATAGAAAATTAAAATCGAATTTTTATTCACTAGATTCATTGAAATTTTTTAAAAAATATTTTGTTGAATTATTAATTTACATAAAGAAATTTTCTATCGAGAAATTAGAATCGAATGATGCCAATTATCTATTGTTTTGAAAAGTCGGAATTTCTTGAAAATAGCCCCAAACATAGAAAATTAAAATCGAATTTTTATTCACTAGATTCATTGAAATTTTTTAAAAAATATTTTGTTGAATTATTAATTTACATAAAGAAATTTTCTATCGAGAAATTAGAATCGAATGATGCCAATAATCTATTGTTTATAAAAGTCGGAATTTCTTGAAAATAGCCCCAAACATAGAAAATTAAAATCGAATTTTTATTCACTAGATTCATTGAAATTTTTTAAAAAATATTTTGTTGAATTATTAATTTACATAAAGAAATTTTCTATCGAGAAATTAGAATCGAATGATGCCAATAATCTATTGTTTATAAAAGTCGGAATTTCTTGAAAATAGCCCCAAACATAGAAAATTAAAATCGAATTTTTATTCACTAGATTCATTGAAATTTTTTAAAAAATATTTTGTTGAATTATTAATTTACATAAAGAAATTTTCTATCGAGAAATTAGAATCGAATGATGCCAATTATCTATTGTTTTGAAAAGTCGGAATTTCTTGAAAATAGCCCCAAACATAGAAAATTAAAATCGAATTTTTATTCACTAGATTCATTGAAATTTTTTAAAAAATATTTTGTTGAATTATTAATTTATATAAAGAAATTTTCTATCGAGAAATTAGAATCGAATGATGCCAATAATCTATTGTTTATAAAAGTCGGAATTTCTTGAAAATAGCCCCAAACATAGAAAATTAAAATCGAATTTTTATTCACTAGATTCATTGAAATTTTTTAAAAAATATTTTGTTGAATTATTAATTTACATAAAGAAATTTTCTATCGAGAAATTAGAATCGAATGATGCCAATTATCTATTGTTTTGAAAAGTCGGAATTTCTTGAAAATAGCCCCAAACATAGAAAATTAAAATCGAATTTTTATTCACTAGATTCATTGAAATTTTTTAAAAAATATTTTGTTGAATTATTACTTTACATAAAGAAATTTTCTATCGAGAAATTAGAATCGAATGATGCCAATAATCTATTGTTTATAAAAGTCGGAATTTCTTGAAAATAGCCCCAAACATAGAAAATTAAAATCGAATTTTTATTCACTAGATTCATTGAAATTTTTTAAAAAATATTTTGTTGAATTATTAATTTACATAAAGAAATTTTCTATCGAGAAATTAGAATCGAATGATGCCAATAATCTATTGTTTATAAAAGTCGGAATTTCTTGAAAATAGCCCCAAACATAGAAAATTAAAATCGAATTTTTATTCACTAGATTCATTGAAATTTTTTAAAAAATATTTTGTTGAATTATTAATTTACATAAAGAAATTTTCTATCGAGAAATTAGAATCGAATGATGCCAATTATCTATTGTTTTGAAAAGTCGGAATTTCTTGAAAATAGCCCCAAACATAGAAAATTAAAATCGAATTTTTATTCACTAGATTCATTGAAATTTTTTAAAAAATATTTTGTTGAATTATTAATTTACATAAAGAAATTTTCTATCGAGAAATTAGAATCGAATGATGCCAATTATCTATTGTTTTGAAAAGTCGGAATTTCTTGAAAATAGCCCCAAACATAGAAAATTAAAATCGAATTTTTATTCACTAGATTCATTGAAATTTTTTAAAAAATATTTTGTTGAATTATTAATTTACATAAAGAAATTTTCTATCGAGAAATTAGAATCGAATGATGCCAATTATCTATTGTTTATAAAAGTCGGAATTTCTTGAAAATAGCCCCAAACATAGAAAATTAAAATCGAATTTTTATTCACTAGATTCATTGAAATTTTTTAAAAAATATTTTGTTGAATTATTAATTTACATAAAGAAATTTTCTATCGAGAAATTAGAATCGAATGATGCCAATAATCTATTGTTTATAAAAGTCGGAATTTCTTGAAAATAGCCCCAAACATAGAAAATTAAAATCGAATTTTTATTCACTAGATTCATTGAAATTTTTTAAAAAATATTTTGTTGAATTATTAATTTACATAAAGAAATTTTCTATCGAGAAATTAGAATCGAATGATGCCAATAATCTATTGTTTATAAAAGTCGGAATTTCTTGAAAATAGCCCCAAACATAGAAAATTAAAATCGAATTTTTATTCACTAGATTCATTGAAATTTTTTAAAAAATATTTTGTTGAATTATTAATTTACATAAAGAAATTTTCTATCGAGAAATTAGAATCGAATGATGCCAATAATCTATTGTTTATAAAAGTCGGAATTTCTTGAAAATAGCCCCAAACATAGAAAATTAAAATCGAATTTTTATTCACTAGATTCATTGAAATTTTTTAAAAAATATTTTGTTGAATTATTAATTTACATAAAGAAATTTTCTATCGAGAAATTAGAATCGAATGATGCCAATAATCTATTGTTTATAAAAGTCGGAATTTCTTGAAAATAGCCCCAAACATAGAAAATTAAAATCGAATTTTTATTCACTAGATTCATTGAAATTTTTTAAAAAATATTTTGTTGAATTATTAATTTACATAAAGAAATTTTCTATCGAGAAATTAGAATCGAATGATGCCAATAATCTATTGTTTATAAAAGTCGGAATTTCTTGAAAATAGCCCCAAACATAGAAAATTAAAATCGAATTTTCATTCACTAGATTCATTGAAATTTTTTAAAAAATATTTTGTTGAATTATTAATTTACATAAAGAAATTTTCTATCGAGAAATTAGAATCGAATGATGCCAATAATCTATTGTTTATAAAAGTCGGAATTTCTTGAAAATAGCCCCAAACATAGAAAATTAAAATCGAATTTTTATTCACTAGATTCATTGAAATTTTTTAAAAAATATTTTGTTGAATTATTAATTTACATAAAGAAATTTTCTATCGAGAAATTAGAATCGAATGATGCCAATAATCTATTGTTTATAAAAGTCGGAATTTCTTGAAAATAGCCCCAAACATAGAAAATTAAAATCGAATTTTTATTCACTAGATTCATTGAAATTTTTTAAAAAATATTTTGTTGAATTATTAATTTACATAAAGAAATTTTCTATCGAGAAATTAGAATCGAATGATGCCAATTATCTATTGTTTTGAAAAGTCGGAATTTCTTGAAAATAGCCCCAAACATAGAAAATTAAAATCGAATTTTTATTCACTAGATTCATTGAAATTTTTTAAAAAATATTTTGTTGAATTATTACTTTACATAAAGAAATTTTCTATCGAGAAATTAGAATCGAATGATGCCAATAATCTATTGTTTATAAAAGTCGGAATTTCTTGAAAATAGCCCCAAACATAGAAAATTAAAATCGAATTTTTATTCACTAGATTCATTGAAATTTTTTAAAAAATATTTTGTTGAATTATTAATTTACATAAAGAAATTTTCTATCGAGAAATTAGAATCGAATGATGCCAATAATCTATTGTTTATAAAAGTCGGAATTTCTTGAAAATAGCCCCAAACATAGAAAATTAAAATCGAATTTTTATTCACTAGATTCATTGAAATTTTTTAAAAAATATTTTGTTGAATTATTAATTTACATAAAGAAATTTTCTATCGAGAAATTAGAATCGAATGATGCCAATAATCTATTGTTTATAAAAGTCGGAATTTCTTGAAAATAGCCCCAAACATAGAAAATTAAAATCGAATTTTTATTCACTAGATTCATTGAAATTTTTTAAAAAATATTTTGTTGAATTATTAATTTACATAAAGAAATTTTCTATCGAGAAATTAGAATCGAATGATGCCAATAATCTATTGTTTATAAAAGTCGGAATTTCTTGAAAATAGCCCCAAACATAGAAAATTAAAATCGAATTTTTATTCACTAGATTCATTGAAATTTTTTAAAAAATATTTTGTTGAATTATTAATTTACATAAAGAAATTTTCTATCGAGAAATTAGAATCGAATGATGCCAATTATCTATTGTTTTGAAAAGTCAGAATTTCTTGAAAATAGCCCCAAACATAGAAAATTAAAATCGAATTTTTATTCACTAGATTCATTGAAATTTTTTAAAAAATATTTTGTTGAATTATTAATTTACATAAAGAAATTTTCTATCGAGAAATTAGAATCGAATGATGCCAATTATCTATTGTTTTGAAAAGTCGGAATTTCTTGAAAATAGCCCCAAACATAGAAAATTAAAATCGAATTTTTATTCACTAGATTCATTGAAATTTTTTAAAAAATATTTTGTTGAATTATTACTTTACATAAAGAAATTTTCTATCGAGAAATTAGAATCGAATGATGCCAATAATCTATTGTTTATAAAAGTCGGAATTTCTTGAAAATAGCCCCAAACATAGAAAATTAAAATCGAATTTTTATTCACTAGATTCATTGAAATTTTTTAAAAAATATTTTGTTGAATTATTAATTTACATAAAGAAATTTTCTATCGAGAAATTAGAATCGAATGATGCCAATAATCTATTGTTTATAAAAGTCGGAATTTCTTGAAAATAGCCCCAAACATAGAAAATTAAAATCGAATTTTTATTCACTAGATTCATTGAAATTTTTTAAAAAATATTTTGTTGAATTATTAATTTACATAAAGAAATTTTCTATCGAGAAATTAGAATCGAATGATGCCAATAATCTATTGTTTATAAAAGTCGGAATTTCTTGAAAATAGCCCCAAACATAGAAAATTAAAATCGAATTTTTATTCACTAGATTCATTGAAATTTTTTAAAAAATATTTTGTTGAATTATTAATTTACATAAAGAAATTTTCTATCGAGAAATTAGAATCGAATGATGCCAATAATCTATTGTTTATAAAAGTCGGAATTTCTTGAAAATAGCCCCAAACATAGAAAATTAAAATCGAATTTTTATTCACTAGATTCATTGAAATTTTTTAAAAAATATTTTGTTGAATTATTAATTTACATAAAGAAATTTTCTATCGAGAAATTAGAATCGAATGATGCCAATTATCTATTGTTTTGAAAAGTCAGAATTTCTTGAAAATAGCCCCAAACATAGAAAATTAAAATCGAATTTTCATTCACTAGATTCATTGAAATTTTTTAAAAATATTTTGTTGAATTATTAATTTACATAAAGAAATTTTCTATCGAGAAATTAGAATCGAATGATGCCAATAATCTATTGTTTAGAAAAGTCGGAATTTCTTGAAAATCGTCCCAAACATATAAAATTAGAATCGAATTTTCATTCACTAGATTCATTGAAATTTTTTAAAAATATTTTGTTGAATTATTAATTTACATAAAGAAATTTTCTATAAAAAAATTAGAATCGAATGATGCCAATTATCTATTGTTTTGAAAAGTCAGAATTTCTTGAAAATAGCCCCAAACATAGAAAATTAAAATCGAATTTTCATTCACTAGATTCATTGAAATTTTTTAAAAAATATTTTGTTGAATTATTAATTTACATAAAGAAATTTTCTATCGAGAAATTAGAATCGAATGATGCCAATAATCTATTGTTTAGAAAAGTCGGAATTTCTTGAAAATCGTCCCAAACATATAAAATTAGAATCGAATTTTCATTCACTAGATTCATTGAAATTTTTTAAAAATATTTTGTTGAATTATTAATTTACATAAAGAAATTTTCTATCGAGAAATTAGAATCGAATGATGCTAATAATCTATTGTTTAGAAAAGTCGGAATTTCTTGAAAATCGTCCCAAACATATAAAATTAGAATCGAATTTTCATTCACTAGATTCATTGAAATTTTTTAAAAATATTTTGTTGAATTATTAATTTACATAAAGAAATTTTCTATCGAGAAATTAGAATCGAATGATGCCAATAATCTATTGTTTAGAAAAGTCGGAATTTCTTGAAAATCGTCCCAAACATATAAAATTAGAATCGAATCATTCACTAGATTCATTGAAATTTTTTAAAAATATTTTGTTGAATTATTAATTTACATAAAGAAATTTTCTATCGAGAAATTAGAATCGAATGATGCCAATAATCTATTGTTTAGAAAAGTCGGAATTTCTTGAAAATCGTCCCAAACATATAAAATTAGAATCGAATTTTCATTCACTAGATTCATTGAAATTTTTTAAAAATATTTTGTTGAATTATTAATTTACATAAAGAAATTTTCTATCGAGAAATTAGAATCGAATGATGCCAATAATCTATTGTTTAGAAAAGTCGGAATTTCTTGAAAATCGTCCCAAACATATAAAATTAAAATCGAATTTTCATTCACTAGATTCATTCAAATTTAATAAAAATATTTTGTAGACTTATTAATTTACATAAAGAAATTTTCTATAAAAAAATTAGAATCGAATGATGCCAATAATCTATTGTTTAGAAAAGTCAGAATTTCTTGAAAATCGTCCCAAACATATAAAATTAAAATCGAATTTTCATTCACTAGATTCATTCAAATTTAATAAAAATATTTTGTAGACTTATTAATTTACATAAAGAAATTTTCTATAAAAAAATTAGAATCGAATGATGCCAATAATCTATTGTTTATAAAAGTCGGAATTTCTTGAAAATCGTCCCAAACATATAAAATTAAAATCGAATTTTCATTCACTAGATTCATTGAAATTTTTTAAAAATATTTTGTTGAATTATTAATTTACATAAAGAAATTTTCTATAAAAAAATTAGAATCGAATGATGCCAATTATCTATTGTTTTGAAAAGTCAGAATTTCTTGAAAATAGCCCCAAACATAGAAAATTAAAATCGAATTTTCATTCACTAGATTCATTGAAATTTTTTAAAAAATATTTTGTTGAATTATTAATTTACATAAAGAAATTTTCTATCGAGAAATTAGAATCGAATGATGCCAATAATCTATTGTTTAGAAAAGTCGGAATTTCTTGAAAATCGTCCCAAACATATAAAATTAGAATCGAATTTTCATTCACTAGATTCATTGAAATTTTTTAAAAATATTTTGTTGAATTATTAATTTACATAAAGAAATTTTCTATCGAGAAATTAGAATCGAATGATGCCAATAATCTATTGTTTAGAAAAGTCGGAATTTCTTGAAAATCGTCCCAAACATATAAAATTAGAATCGAATTTTCATTCACTAGATTCATTGAAATTTTTTAAAAATATTTTGTTGAATTATTAATTTACATAAAGAAATTTTCTATCGAGAAATTAGAATCGAATGATGCCAATAATCTATTGTTTAGAAAAGTCGGAATTTCTTGAAAATCGTCCCAAACATATAAAATTAGAATCGAATTTTCATTCACTAGATTCATTGAAATTTTTTAAAAATATTTTGTTGAATTATTAATTTACATAAAGAAATTTTCTATCGAGAAATTAGAATCGAATGATGCCAATAATCTATTGTTTAGAAAAGTCGGAATTTCTTGAAAATCGTCCCAAACATATAAAATTAAAATCGAATTTTCATTCACTAGATTCATTGAAATTTTTTAAAAATATTTTGTTGAATTATTAATTTACATAAAGAAATTTTCTATAAAAAAATTAGAATCGAATGATGCCAATTATCTATTGTTTTGAAAAGTCAGAATTTCTTGAAAATAGCCCCAAACATAGAAAATTAAAATCGAATTTTCATTCACTAGATTCATTGAAATTTTTTAAAAAATATTTTGTTGAATTATTAATTTACATAAAGAAATTATCTATCGAGAAATTAGAATCGAATGATGCCAATAATCTATTGTTTAGAAAAGTCGGAATTTCTTGAAAATCGTCCCAAACATATAAAATTAGAATCGAATTTTCATTCACTAGATTCATTGAAATTTTTTAAAAATATTTTGTTGAATTATTAATTTACATAAAGAAATTTTCTATCGAGAAATTAGAATCGAATGATGCCAATAATCTATTGTTTAGAAAAGTCGGAATTTCTTGAAAATCGTCCCAAACATATAAAATTAGAATCGAATTTTCATTCACTAGATTCATTGAAATTTTTTAAAAATATTTTGTTGAATTATTAATTTACATAAAGAAATTTTCTATCGAGAAATTAGAATCGAATGATGCCAATAATCTATTGTTTATAAAAGTCGGAATTTCTTGAAAATAGCCCCAAACATAGAAAATTAAAATCGAATTTTTATTCACTAGATTCATTGAAATTTTTTAAAAAATATTTTGTTGAATTATTAATTTACATAAAGAAATTTTCTATCGAGAAATTAGAATCGAATGATGCCAATAATCTATTGTTTATAAAAGTCGGAATTTCTTGAAAATAGCCCCAAACATAGAAAATTAAAATCGAATTTTTATTCACTAGATTCATTGAAATTTTTTAAAAAATATTTTGTTGAATTATTAATTTACATAAAGAAATTTTCTATCGAGAAATTAGAATCGAATGATGCCAATTATCTATTGTTTTGAAAAGTCAGAATTTCTTGAAAATAGCCCCAAACATAGAAAATTAAAATCGAATTTTCATTCACTAGATTCATTGAAATTTTTTAAAAATATTTTGTTGAATTATTAATTTACATAAAGAAATTTTCTATCGAGAAATTAGAATCGAATGATGCCAATAATCTATTGTTTAGAAAAGTCGGAATTTCTTGAAAATCGTCCCAAACATATAAAATTAGAATCGAATTTTCATTCACTAGATTCATTGAAATTTTTTAAAAATATTTTGTTGAATTATTAATTTACATAAAGAAATTTTCTATAAAAAAATTAGAATCGAATGATGCCAATTATCTATTGTTTTGAAAAGTCAGAATTTCTTGAAAATAGCCCCAAACATAGAAAATTAAAATCGAATTTTCATTCACTAGATTCATTGAAATTTTTTAAAAAATATTTTGTTGAATTATTAATTTACATAAAGAAATTTTCTATCGAGAAATTAGAATCGAATGATGCCAATAATCTATTGTTTAGAAAAGTCGGAATTTCTTGAAAATCGTCCCAAACATATAAAATTAGAATCGAATTTTCATTCACTAGATTCATTGAAATTTTTTAAAAATATTTTGTTGAATTATTAATTTACATAAAGAAATTTTCTATCGAGAAATTAGAATCGAATGATGCTAATAATCTATTGTTTAGAAAAGTCGGAATTTCTTGAAAATCGTCCCAAACATATAAAATTAGAATCGAATTTTCATTCACTAGATTCATTGAAATTTTTTAAAAATATTTTGTTGAATTATTAATTTACATAAAGAAATTTTCTATCGAGAAATTAGAATCGAATGATGCCAATAATCTATTGTTTAGAAAAGTCGGAATTTCTTGAAAATCGTCCCAAACATATAAAATTAGAATCGAATCATTCACTAGATTCATTGAAATTTTTTAAAAATATTTTGTTGAATTATTAATTTACATAAAGAAATTTTCTATCGAGAAATTAGAATCGAATGATGCCAATAATCTATTGTTTAGAAAAGTCGGAATTTCTTGAAAATCGTCCCAAACATATAAAATTAGAATCGAATTTTCATTCACTAGATTCATTGAAATTTTTTAAAAATATTTTGTTGAATTATTAATTTACATAAAGAAATTTTCTATCGAGAAATTAGAATCGAATGATGCCAATAATCTATTGTTTAGAAAAGTCGGAATTTCTTGAAAATCGTCCCAAACATATAAAATTAAAATCGAATTTTCATTCACTAGATTCATTCAAATTTAATAAAAATATTTTGTAGACTTATTAATTTACATAAAGAAATTTTCTATAAAAAAATTAGAATCGAATGATGCCAATAATCTATTGTTTAGAAAAGTCAGAATTTCTTGAAAATCGTCCCAAACATATAAAATTAAAATCGAATTTTCATTCACTAGATTCATTCAAATTTAATAAAAATATTTTGTAGACTTATTAATTTACATAAAGAAATTTTCTATAAAAAAATTAGAATCGAATGATGCCAATAATCTATTGTTTATAAAAGTCGGAATTTCTTGAAAATCGTCCCAAACATATAAAATTAAAATCGAATTTTCATTCACTAGATTCATTGAAATTTTTTAAAAATATTTTGTTGAATTATTAATTTACATAAAGAAATTTTCTATAAAAAAATTAGAATCGAATGATGCCAATTATCTATTGTTTTGAAAAGTCAGAATTTCTTGAAAATAGCCCCAAACATAGAAAATTAAAATCGAATTTTCATTCACTAGATTCATTGAAATTTTTTAAAAAATATTTTGTTGAATTATTAATTTACATAAAGAAATTTTCTATCGAGAAATTAGAATCGAATGATGCCAATAATCTATTGTTTAGAAAAGTCGGAATTTCTTGAAAATCGTCCCAAACATATAAAATTAGAATCGAATTTTCATTCACTAGATTCATTGAAATTTTTTAAAAATATTTTGTTGAATTATTAATTTACATAAAGAAATTTTCTATCGAGAAATTAGAATCGAATGATGCCAATAATCTATTGTTTAGAAAAGTCGGAATTTCTTGAAAATCGTCCCAAACATATAAAATTAGAATCGAATTTTCATTCACTAGATTCATTGAAATTTTTTAAAAATATTTTGTTGAATTATTAATTTACATAAAGAAATTTTCTATCGAGAAATTAGAATCGAATGATGCCAATAATCTATTGTTTAGAAAAGTCGGAATTTCTTGAAAATCGTCCCAAACATATAAAATTAGAATCGAATTTTCATTCACTAGATTCATTGAAATTTTTTAAAAATATTTTGTTGAATTATTAATTTACATAAAGAAATTTTCTATCGAGAAATTAGAATCGAATGATGCCAATAATCTATTGTTTAGAAAAGTCGGAATTTCTTGAAAATCGTCCCAAACATATAAAATTAAAATCGAATTTTCATTCACTAGATTCATTGAAATTTTTTAAAAATATTTTGTTGAATTATTAATTTACATAAAGAAATTTTCTATAAAAAAATTAGAATCGAATGATGCCAATTATCTATTGTTTTGAAAAGTCAGAATTTCTTGAAAATAGCCCCAAACATAGAAAATTAAAATCGAATTTTCATTCACTAGATTCATTGAAATTTTTTAAAAAATATTTTGTTGAATTATTAATTTACATAAAGAAATTATCTATCGAGAAATTAGAATCGAATGATGCCAATAATCTATTGTTTAGAAAAGTCGGAATTTCTTGAAAATCGTCCCAAACATATAAAATTAGAATCGAATTTTCATTCACTAGATTCATTGAAATTTTTTAAAAATATTTTGTTGAATTATTAATTTACATAAAGAAATTTTCTATCGAGAAATTAGAATCGAATGATGCCAATAATCTATTGTTTAGAAAAGTCGGAATTTCTTGAAAATCGTCCCAAACATATAAAATTAGAATCGAATTTTCATTCACTAGATTCATTGAAATTTTTTAAAAATATTTTGTTGAATTATTAATTTACATAAAGAAATTTTCTATCGAGAAATTAGAATCGAATGATGCCAATAATCTATTGTTTAGAAAAGTCGGAATTTCTTGAAAATCGTCCCAAACATATAAAATTAAAATCGAATTTTCATTCACTAGATTCATTCAAATTTAATAAAAATATTTTGTAGACTTATTAATTTACATAAAGAAATTTTCTATAAAAAAATTAGAATCGAATGATGCCAATAATCTATTGTTTAGAAATGTCGGAATTTCTTGAAAATCGTCCCAAACATAGAAAATTGATATTGAATTATCATTCACTAGATTCATTGAAATTTTTTAAAAAATATTTTGTTGAATTATTAATTTACATAAAGAAATTTTCTATAAAAAAATTAGAATCGAATGATGCCAATAATCTATTGTTTAGAAAAGTCGGAATTTCTTGAAAATCGTCCCAAACATAGAAAATTGATTACAAATTTTCATTCATAAGATTCATTGAAATTTAATAAAAATATTTTGTAGACTTATTAATTTACATAAAGAAATTTTCTATAAAAAAATTAGAATCGAATGATGCCAATAATCTATTGTTTAGAAAAATCTGAATTTCTTGAAAATAGCCCCAAACATAGAAAATTGAAATCGAATTTTCATTCACTAAATTCATTCAAATTTAGTAAAAATATTTTGTTGAATTATTAATTTACATAAAGAAATTTTCTATCAAAAAATTAGAATCGAATGATGACAATAATCTATTGTTTAGAAAAGTCGGAATTTCTTGAAAATCGTCCCAAACATAGAAAATTGATTACAAATTTTCATTCACTAGATTCATTGAAATTTTTTAAAAATATTTTGTTGAATTATTAATTTACATAAAGAAATTTTCTATCAAAAAATTAGAATCGAATGATGCCAATAATCTATTGTTTAGAAAAATCTGAATTTCTTGAAAATAGCCCCAAACATAGAAAATTGAAATCGAATTTTCATTCACTAAATTCATTCAAATTTAGTAAAAATATTTTGTAGATTTATTAATTTACATAAAGAAATTTTTTATACTGAAATTAGAATCGAATGATGCCAATAATCTATTGTTTAGAAAAATCTGAATTTCTTGAAAATAGCCCCAAACATAGAAAATTGATTACAAATTTTCATTCACTAGATTCATTGAAATTTTTTAAAAATATTTTGTTGAATTATTAATTTACATAAAGAAATTTTCTATAAAAAAATTAGAATCGAATGATGCCAATTATCTATTGTTTTGAAAAGTCAGAATTTCTTGAAAATAGCCCCAAACATAGAAAATTAAAATCGAAATTTCATTCACTAGATTCATTGAAATTTTTTAAAAAATATTTTGTTGAATTATTAATTTACATAAAGAAATTTTCTATAAAAAAATTAGAATCGAATGATGCCAATAATCTATTGTTTATAAAAGTCGGGAATTTCTTGAAAATCGTCCCAAACATATAAAATTAAAATCGAATTTTCATTCACTAGATTCATTGAAATTTTTTAAAAAATATTTTGTTGAATTATTAATTTACATAAAGAAATTTTCTATAAAAAAATTAGAATCGAATGATGCCAATAATCTATTGTTTATAAAAGTCGGGAATTTCTTGAAAATCGTCCCAAACATATAAAATTAAAATCGAATTTTCATTCACTAGATTCATTGAAATTTTTTAAAAAATATTTTGTTGAATTATTAATTTACATAAAGAAATTTCCTATCGAGAAATTAGAATCGAATGATGCCAATAATCTATTGTTTAGAAAAGTCGGAATTTCTTGAAAATCGTCCCAAACATAGAAAATTGATTACAAATTTTCATTCACTAGATTCATTGAAATTTTTTAAAAATATTTAATAGACTTATTAATTTACATAAAGAAATTTTCTATAAAAAAATTAGAATCGAATGATGCCAATAATCTATTGTTTATAAAAGTCGGAATTTCTTGAAAATCGTCTCAAACATTGAAAATTGATTACAAATTTTCATTCACTAGATTCATTGAAATTTTTTAAAAATATTTAATAGACTTATTAATTTACATAAAGAAATTTTCTATAAAAAAATTAGAATCGAATGATGCCAATAATCTATTGTTTATAAAAGTCGGAATTTCTTGAAAATCGTCCCAAACATATAAAATTAAAATCGAATTTTCATTCACTAGATTCATTCAAATTTAATAAAAATATTTTGTAGACTTATTAATTTACATAAAGAAATTTTCTATAAAAAAATTAGAATCGAATGATGCCAATAATCTATTGTTTATAAAAGTCGGAATTTCTTGAAAATCGTCCCAAACATATAAAATTAAAATCGAATTTTCATTCACTAGATTCATTCAAATTTAATAAAAATATTTTGTAGACTTATTAATTTACATAAAGAAATTTTCTATAAAAAAATTAGAATCGAATGATGCCAATAATCTATTGTTTAGAAAAGTCGGAATTTCTTGAAAATCGTCCCAAACATAGAAAATTGATATTGAATTATCATTCACTAGATTCATTGAAATTTTTTAAAAAATATTTTGTTGAATTATTAATTTACATAAAGAAATTTTCTATAAAAAAATTAGAATCGAATGATGCCAATAATCTATTGTTTAGAAAAGTCGGAATTTCTTGAAAATCGTCCCAAACATAGAAAATTGATTACAAATTTTCATTCATAAGATTCATTGAAATTTAATAAAAATATTTTGTAGACTTATTAATTTACATAAAGAAATTTTCTATAAAAAAATTAGAATCGAATGATGCCAATAATCTATTGTTTAGAAAAATCTGAATTTCTTGAAAATAGCCCCAAACATAGAAAATTGAAATCGAATTTTCATTCACTAAATTCATTCAAATTTAGTAAAAATATTTTGTTGAATTATTAATTTACATAAAGAAATTTTCTATCAAAAAATTAGAATCGAATGATGACAATAATCTATTGTTTAGAAAAGTCGGAATTTCTTGAAAATCGTCCCAAACATAGAAAATTGATTACAAATTTTCATTCACTAGATTCATTGAAATTTTTTAAAAATATTTTGTTGAATTATTAATTTACATAAAGAAATTTTCTATCAAAAAATTAGAATCGAATGATGCCAATAATCTATTGTTTAGAAAAATCTGAATTTCTTGAAAATAGCCCCAAACATAGAAAATTGAAATCGAATTTTCATTCACTAAATTCATTCAAATTTAGTAAAAATATTTTGTAGATTTATTAATTTACATAAAGAAATTTTTTATACTGAAATTAGAATCGAATGATGCCAATAATCTATTGTTTAGAAAAATCTGAATTTCTTGAAAATAGCCCCAAACATAGAAAATTGATTACAAATTTTCATTCACTAGATTCATTGAAATTTTTTAAAAATATTTTGTTGAATTATTAATTTACATAAAGAAATTTTCTATAAAAAAATTAGAATCGAATGATGCCAATTATCTATTGTTTTGAAAAGTCAGAATTTCTTGAAAATAGCCCCAAACATAGAAAATTAAAATCGAATTTTCATTCACTAGATTCATTGAAATTTTTTAAAAAATATTTTGTTGAATTATTAATTTACATAAAGAAATTTTCTATAAAAAAATTAGAATCGAATGATGCCAATAATCTATTGTTTATAAAAGTCGGGAATTTCTTGAAAATCGTCCCAAACATATAAAATTAAAATCGAATTTTCATTCACTAGATTCATTGAAATTTTTTAAAAAATATTTTGTTGAATTATTAATTTACATAAAGAAATTTTCTATAAAAAAATTAGAATCGAATGATGCCAATAATCTATTGTTTATAAAAGTCGGGAATTTCTTGAAAATCGTCCCAAACATATAAAATTAAAATCGAATTTTCATTCACTAGATTCATTGAAATTTTTTAAAAAATATTTTGTTGAATTATTAATTTACATAAAGAAATTTCCTATCGAGAAATTAGAATCGAATGATGCCAATAATCTATTGTTTAGAAAAGTCGGAATTTCTTGAAAATCGTCCCAAACATAGAAAATTGATTACAAATTTTCATTCACTAGATTCATTGAAATTTTTTAAAAATATTTAATAGACTTATTAATTTACATAAAGAAATTTTCTATAAAAAAATTAGAATCGAATGATGCCAATAATCTATTGTTTATAAAAGTCGGAATTTCTTGAAAATCGTCTCAAACATTGAAAATTGATTACAAATTTTCATTCACTAGATTCATTGAAATTTTTTAAAAATATTTAATAGACTTATTAATTTACATAAAGAAATTTTCTATAAAAAAATTAGAATCGAATGATGCCAATAATCTATTGTTTATAAAAGTCGGAATTTCTTGAAAATCGTCCCAAACATATAAAATAAAAATCGAATTTTCATTCACTAGATTCATTCAAATTTAATAAAAATATTTTGTAGACTTATTAATTTACATAAAGAAATTTTCTATAAAAAAATTAGAATCGAATGATGCCAATAATCTATTGTTTATAAAAGTCGGAATTTCTTGAAAATCGTCCCAAACATATAAAATTAAAATCGAATTTTCATTCACTAGATTCATTCAAATTTAATAAAAATATTTTGTAGACTTATTAATTTACATAAAGAAATTTTCTATAAAAAAATTAGAATCGAATGATGCCAATAATCTATTGTTTATAAAAGTCGGAATTTCTTGAAAATCGTCTCAAACATAGAAAATTAAAATCGAATTTTCATTCACTAGATTCATTGAAATTTTTTAAAAAATATTTTGTTGAATTATTAATTTACATAAAGAAATTTTCTATCGCGAAATTAGAATCGAATGATGCCAATAATCTATTGTTTAGAAAAGTCGGAATTTCTTGAAAATCGTCCCAAACATATAAAATTAAAATCGAATTTTCATTCACTAGATTCATTCAAATTTAATAAAAATATTTTGTAGACTTATTAATTTACATAAAGAAATTTTCTATAAAAAAATTAGAATCGAATGATGCCAATAATCTATTGTTTAGAAAAGTCGGAATTTCTTGAAAATCGTCCCAAACATAGAAAATTGATTACAAATTTTCATTCAGTAGATTCATTGAAATTTTTTAAAAATATTTTGTTGAATTATTAATTTACATAAAGAAATTTTCTATCAAAAAATTAGAATCGAATGATGACAATAATCTATTGTTTAGAAAAGTCGGAATTTCTTGAAAATCGTCCCAAACATAGAAAATTGATTACAAATTTTCATTCACTAGATTCATTGAAATTTTTTAAAAATATTTTGTTGAATTATTAATTTACATAAAGAAATTTTCTATCAAAAAATTAGAATCGAATGATGCCAATAATCTATTGTTTAGAAAAATCTGAATTTCTTGAAAATAGCCCCAAACATAGAAAATTGAAATCGAATTTTCATTCACTAAATTCATTCAAATTTAGTAAAAATATTTTGTAGATTTATTAATTTACATAAAGAAATTTTTTATACTGAAATTAGAATCGAATGATGCCAATAATCTATTGTTTAGAAAAATCTGAATTTCTTGAAAATAGCCCCAAACATAGAAAATTGAAATCGAATTTTCATTCACTAAATTCATTGAAATTTTTTAAAAATATTTAATAGACTTATTAATTTACATAAAGAAATTTTCTATAAAAAAATTAGAATCGAATGATGCCAATAATCTATTGTTTATAAAAGTCGGAATTTCTTGAAAATCGTCTCAAACATTGAAAATTGATTACAAATTTTCATTCACTAGATTCATTGAAATTTTTTAAAAATATTTAATAGACTTATTAATTTACATAAAGAAATTTTCTATCGAGAAATTAGAATCGAATGATGCCAATAATCTATTGTTTATAAAAGTCGGAATTTCTTGAAAATCGTCCCAAACATATAAAATTAAAATCGAATTTTCATTCACTAGATTCATTCAAATTTAATAAAAATATTTTGTAGACTTATTAATTTACATAAAGAAATTTTCTATCGAGAAATTAGAATCGAATGATGCCAATAATCTATTGTTTAGAAAAGTCGGAATTTCTTGAAAATCGTCCCAAACATAGAAAATTGAAATCGAATTTTCATTCACTAAATTCATTGAAATTTTTTAAAAATATTTAATAGACTTATTAATTTACATAAAGAAATTTTCTATCGAGAAATTAGAATCGAATGATGCCAATAATCTATTGTTTAGAAAAGTCGGAATTTCTTGAAAATCGTCTCAAACATTGAAAATTGATTACAAATTTTCATTCACTAGATTCATTGAAATTTTTTAAAAATATTTAATAGACTTATTAATTTACATAAAGAAATTTTCTATCGAGAAATTAGAATCGAATGATGCCAATAATCTATTGTTTAGAAAAGTCGGAATTTCTTGAAAATCGTCCCAAACATAGAAAATTAAAATCGAATTTTCATTCACTAGATTCATTGAAATTTTTTAAAAATATTTAATAGACTTATTAATTTACATAAAGAAATTTTCTATCGAGAAATTAGAATCGAATGATGCCGATAATCTATTGTTTATAAAAGTCAGAATTTTTTGAAAATAGCCTCAAACATAGAAAATTAAAATCGAATTTTCATTCACTAGATTCATTGAAATTTTTTAAAAATATTTAATAGACTTATTAATTTACATAAAGAAATTTTCTATCAAAAAATTAGAATCGAATGATGCCAATAATCTATTGTTTATAAAAGTCGGAATTTCTTGAAAATCGTCCCAAACATAGAAAATTGATTACAAATTTTCATTCACTAGATTCATTGAAATTTTTTAAAAATATTTAATAGACTTATTAATTTACATAAAGAAATTTTCTATCGAGAAATTAGAATCGAATGATGCCAATAATCTATTGTTTATAAAAGTCGGAATTTCTTGAAAATCGTCTCAAACATTGAAAATTGATTACAAATTTTCATTCACTAGATTCATTGAAATTTTTTAAAAATATTTAATAGACTTATTAATTTACATAAAGAAATTTTCTATCGAGAAATTAGAATCGAATGATGCCAATAATCTATTGTTTAGAAAAGTCGGAATTTCTTGAAAATCGTCTCAAACATTGAAAATTGATTACAAATTTTCATTCACTAGATTCATTGAAATTTTTTAAAAATATTTAATAGACTTATTAATTTACATAAAGAAATTTTCTATCGAGAAATTAGAATCGAATGATGCCAATAATCTATTGTTTAGAAAAGTCGGAATTTCTTGAAAATCGTCTCAAACATTGAAAATTGATTACAAATTTTCATTCACTAGATTCATTGAAATTTTTTAAAAATATTTAATAGACTTATTAATTTACATAAAGAAATTTTCTATCAAAAAATTAGAATCGAATGATGCCAATAATCTATTGTTTATAAAAGTCGGAATTTCTTGAAAATCGTCTCAAACATAGAAAATTGATTACAAATTTTCATTCACTAGATTCATTGAAATTTTTTAAAAATATTTAATAGACTTATTAATTTACATAAAGAAATTTTCTATCGAGAAATTAGAATCGAATGATGCCAATAATCTATTGTTTATAAAAGTCGGAATTTCTTGAAAATCGTCTCAAACATTGAAAATTGATTACAAATTTTCATTCACTAGATTCATTGAAATTTTTTAAAAATATTTAATAGACTTATTAATTTACATAAAGAAATTTTCTATAAAAAAATTAGAATCGAATGATGTCAATTATCTATTGTTTTGAAAAGTCAGAATTTCTTGAAAATCGTCCCAAACATAGAAAATTAAAATCGAATTTTCATTCACTAAATTCATTGAAATTTTTTTAAAAAATATTTTGTTGAATTATTAATTTACATAAAGAAATTTTCTATCGAGAAATTAGAATCGAATGATGCCAATAATCTATTGTTTAGAAAAGTCGGAATTTCTTGAAAATCGTCCCAAACATAGAAAATTGATTACAAATTTTCATTCACTAGATTCATTGAAATTTTTTAAAAATATTTAATAGACTTATTAATTTACATAAAGAAATTTTCTATCAAAAAATTAGAATCGAATGATGCCAATAATCTATTGTTTATAAAAGTCGGAATTTCTTGAAAATCGTCCCAAACATAGAAAATTGATTACAAATTTTCATTCACTAGATTCATTGAAATTTTTTAAAAATATTTAATAGACTTATTAATTTACATAAAGAAATTTTCTATCGAGAAATTAGAATCGAATGATGCCAATAATCTATTGTTTATAAAAGTCGGAATTTCTTGAAAATCGTCTCAAACATTGAAAATTGATTACAAATTTTCATTCACTAGATTCATTGAAATTTTTTAAAAATATTTAATAGACTTATTAATTTACATAAAGAAATTTTCTATCGAGAAATTAGAATCGAATGATGCCAATAATCTATTGTTTATAAAAGTCGGAATTTCTTGAAAATCGTCTCAAACATTGAAAATTGATTACAAATTTTCATTCACTAGATTCATTGAAATTTTTTAAAAATATTTAATAGACTTATTAATTTACATAAAGAAATTTTCTATCGAGAAATTAGAATCGAATGATGCCAATAATCTATTGTTTATAAAAGTCGGAATTTCTTGAAAATCGTCTCAAACATTGAAAATTGATTACAAATTTTCATTCACTAGATTCATTGAAAATTTTTAAAAATATTTAATAGACTTATTAATTTACATAAAGAAATTTTCTATCGAGAAATTAGAATCGAATGATGCCAATAATCTATTGTTTATAAAAGTCGGAATTTCTTGAAAATCGTCTCAAACATTGAAAATTGATTACAAATTTTCATTCACTAGATTCATTGAAATTTTTTAAAAATATTTAATAGACTTATTAATTTACATAAAGAAATTTTCTATCGAGAAATTAGAATCGAATGATGCCAATAATCTATTGTTTATAAAAGTCGGAATTTCTTGAAAATCGTCTCAAACATTGAAAATTGATTACAAATTTTCATTCACTAGATTCATTGAAATTTTTTAAAAATATTTAATAGACTTATTAATTTACATAAAGAAATTTTCTATCGAGAAATTAGAATCGAATGATGCCAATAATCTATTGTTTAGAAAAATCTGAATTTCTTGAAAATAGCCCCAAACATAGAAAATTGAAATCGAATTTTCATTCACAAGATTCATTCAAATTTAGTTAGATTTATTAATTTACATAAAGAAATTTTCTATCGAGAAATTAGAATCGAATGATGCCAATAATCTATTGTTTATAAAAGTCGGAATTTCTTGAAAATCGTCTCAAACATTGAAAATTGATTACAAATTTTCATTCACTAGATTCATTGAAATTTTTTAAAAATATTTAATAGACTTATTAATTTACATAAAGAAATTTTCTATCGAGAAATTAGAATCGAATGATGCCAATAATCTATTGTTTAGAAAAATCTGAATTTCTTGAAAATAGCCCCAAACATAGAAAATTGAAATCGAATTTTCATTCACAAGATTCATTCAAATTTAGTTAGATTTATTAATTTACATAAAGAAATTTTCTATCGAGAAATTAGAATCGAATGATGCCAATAATCTATTGTTTATAAAAGTCGGAATTTCTTGAAAATCGTCTCAAACATTGAAAATTGATTACAAATTTTCATTCACTAGATTCATTGAAATTTTTTAAAAATATTTAATAGACTTATTAATTTACATAAAGAAATTTTCTATCGAGAAATTAGAATCGAATGATGCCAATAATCTATTGTTTAGAAAAATCTGAATTTCTTGAAAATAGCCCCAAACATTGAAAATTGATTACAAATTTTCATTCACTAGATTCATTGAAAATTTTTAAAAATATTTAATAGACTTATTAATTTACATAAAGAAATTTTCTATCGAGAAATTAGAATCGAATGATGCCAATAATCTATTGTTTATAAAAGTCGGAATTTCTTGAAAATCGTCTCAAACATTGAAAATTGATTACAAATTTTCATTCACTAGATTCATTGAAATTTTTTAAAAATATTTAATAGACTTATTAATTTACATAAAGAAATTTTCTATCGAGAAATTAGAATCGAATGATGCCAATAATCTATTGTTTATAAAAGTCGGAATTTCTTGAAAATCGTCTCAAACATTGAAAATTGATTACAAATTTTCATTCACTAGATTCATTGAAATTTTTTAAAAATATTTAATAGACTTATTAATTTACATAAAGAAATTTTCTATCGAGAAATTAGAATCGAATGATGCCAATAATCTATTGTTTAGAAAAATCTGAATTTCTTGAAAATAGCCCCAAACATAGAAAATTGAAATCGAATTTTCATTCACAAGATTCATTCAAATTTAGTTAGATTTATTAATTTACATAAAGAAATTTTCTATCGAGAAATTAGAATCGAATGATGCCAATAATCTATTGTTTATAAAAGTCGGAATTTCTTGAAAATCGTCTCAAACATTGAAAATTGATTACAAATTTTCATTCACTAGATTCATTGAAATTTTTTAAAAATATTTAATAGACTTATTAATTTACATAAAGAAATTTTCTATCGAGAAATTAGAATCGAATGATGCCAATAATCTATTGTTTAGAAAAATCTGAATTTCTTGAAAATAGCCCCAAACATAGAAAATTGAAATCGAATTTTCATTCACAAGATTCATTCAAATTTAGTTAGATTTATTAATTTACATAAAGAAATTTTCTATCGAGAAATTAGAATCGAATGATGCCAATAATCTATTGTTTATAAAAGTCGGAATTTCTTGAAAATCGTCTCAAACATTGAAAATTGTACAAATTTTCATTCACTAGATTCATTGAAATTTTTTAAAAATATTTAATAGACTTATTAATTTACATAAAGAAATTTTCTATCGAGAAATTAGAATCGAATGATGCCAATAATCTATTGTTTAGAAAAATCTGAATTTCTTGAAAATAGCCCCAAACATTGAAAATTGATTACAAATTTTCATTCACTAGATTCATTGAAATTTTTTAAAAATATTTAATAGACTTATTAATTTACATAAAGAAATTTTCTATCGAGAAATTAGAATCGAATGATGCCAATAATCTATTGTTTAGAAAAATCTGAATTTCTTGAAAATAGCCCCAAACATAGAAAATTGAAATCGAATTTTCATTCACAAGATTCATTCAAATTTAGTTAGATTTATTAATTTACATAAAGAAATTTTCTATCGAGAAATTAGAATCGAATGATGCCAATAATCTATTGTTTATAAAAGTCGGAATTTCTTGAAAATCGTCTCAAACATTGAAAATTGATTACAAATTTTCATTCACTAGATTCATTGAAATTTTTTAAAAATATTTAATAGACTTATTAATTTACATAAAGAAATTTTCTATCGAGAAATTAGAATCGAATGATGCCAATAATCTATTGTTTAGAAAAATCTGAATTTCTTGAAAATAGCCCCAAACATTGAAAATTGATTACAAATTTTCATTCACAAGATTCATTCAAATTTAGTTAGATTTATTAATTTACATAAAGAAATTTTCTATCGAGAAATTAGAATCGAATGATGCCAATAATCTATTGTTTATAAAAGTCGGAATTTCTTGAAAATCGTCTCAAACATTGAAAATTGATTACAAATTTTCATTCACTAGATTCATTGAAATTTTTTAAAAATATTTAATAGACTTATTAATTTACATAAAGAAATTTTCTATCGAGAAATTAGAATCGAATGATGCCAATAATCTATTGTTTAGAAAAATCTGAATTTCTTGAAAATAGCCCCAAACATAGAAAATTGAAATCGAATTTTCATTCACAAGATTCATTCAAATTTAGTTAGATTTATTAATTTACATAAAGAAATTTTCTATCGAGAAATTAGAATCGAATGATGCCAATAATCTATTGTTTAGAAAAATCTGAATTTCTTGAAAATAGCCCCAAACATAGAAAATTGAAATCGAATTTTCATTCACAAGATTCATTCAAATTTAGTTAGATTTATTAATTTACATAAAGAAATTTTCTATCGAGAAATTAGAATCGAATGATGCCAATAATCTATTGTTTATAAAAGTCGGAATTTCTTGAAAATCGTCTCAAACATTGAAAATTGATTACAAATTTTCATTCACTAGATTCATTGAAATTTTTTAAAAATATTTAATAGACTTATTAATTTACATAAAGAAATTTTCTATCGAGAAATTAGAATCGAATGATGCCAATAATCTATTGTTTATAAAAGTCGGAATTTCTTGAAAATCGTCTCAAACATTGAAAATTGATTACAAATTTTCATTCACTAGATTCATTGAAATTTTTTAAAAATATTTAATAGACTTATTAATTTACATAAAGAAATTTTCTATCGAGAAATTAGAATCGAATGATGCCAATAATCTATTGTTTAGAAAAATCTGAATTTCTTGAAAATAGCCCCAAACATTGAAAATTGATTACAAATTTTCATTCACTAGATTCATTGAAATTTTTTAAAAATATTTAATAGACTTATTAATTTACATAAAGAAATTTTCTATCGAGAAATTAGAATCGAATGATGCCAATAATCTATTGTTTATAAAAGTCGGAATTTCTTGAAAATCGTCTCAAACATTGAAAATTGATTACAAATTTTCATTCACTAGATTCATTGAAATTTTTTAAAAATATTTAATAGACTTATTAATTTACATAAAGAAATTTTCTATCGAGAAATTAGAATCGAATGATGCCAATAATCTATTGTTTATAAAAGTCGGAATTTCTTGAAAATCGTCTCAAACATTGAAAATTGATTACAAATTTTCATTCACTAGATTCATTGAAATTTTTTAAAAATATTTAATAGACTTATTAATTTACATAAAGAAATTTTCTATCGAGAAATTAGAATCGAATGATGCCAATAATCTATTGTTTAGAAAAATCTGAATTTCTTGAAAATAGCTCCAAACATAGAAAATTGAAATCGAATTTTCATTCACAAGATTCATTCAAATTTAGTTAGATTTATTAATTTACATAAAGAAATTTTCTATCGAGAAATTAGAATCGAATGATGCCAATAATCTATTGTTTAGAAAAATCTGAATTTCTTGAAAATAGCCCCAAACATTGAAAATTGATTACAAATTTTCATTCACTAGATTCATTGAAATTTTTTAAAAATATTTAATAGACTTATTAATTTACATAAAGAAATTTTCTATCGAGAAATTAGAATCGAATGATGCCAATAATCTATTGTTTATAAAAGTCGGAATTTCTTGAAAATCGTCTCAAACATTGAAAATTGATTACAAATTTTCATTCACTAGATTCATTGAAATTTTTTAAAAATATTTAATAGACTTATTAATTTACATAAAGAAATTTTCTATCGAGAAATTAGAATCGAATGATGCCAATAATCTATTGTTTAGAAAAATCTGAATTTCTTGAAAATAGCCCCAAACATAGAAAATTGAAATCGAATTTTCATTCACAAGATTCATTCAAATTTAGTTAGATTTATTAATTTACATAAAGAAATTTTCTATCGAGAAATTAGAATCGAATGATGCCAATAATCTATTGTTTATAAAAGTCGGAATTTCTTGAAAATCGTCTCAAACATTGAAAATTGATTACAAATTTTCATTCACTAGATTCATTGAAATTTTTTAAAAATATTTAATAGACTTATTAATTTACATAAAGAAATTTTCTATCGAGAAATTAGAATCGAATGATGCCAATAATCTATTGTTTAGAAAAATCTGAATTTCTTGAAAATAGCCCCAAACATAGAAAATTGAAATCGAATTTTCATTCACAAGATTCATTCAAATTTAGTTAGATTTATTAATTTACATAAAGAAATTTTCTATCGAGAAATTAGAATCGAATGATGCCAATAATCTATTGTTTATAAAAGTCGGAATTTCTTGAAAATCGTCTCAAACATTGAAAATTGATTACAAATTTTCATTCACTAGATTCATTGAAATTTTTTAAAAATATTTAATAGACTTATTAATTTACATAAAGAAATTTTCTATCGAGAAATTAGAATCGAATGATGCCAATAATCTATTGTTTATAAAAGTCGGAATTTCTTGAAAATCGTCTCAAACATTGAAAATTGATTACAAATTTTCATTCACTAGATTCATTGAAATTTTTTAAAAATATTTAATAGACTTATTAATTTACATAAAGAAATTTTCTATCGAGAAATTAGAATCGAATGATGCCAATAATCTATTGTTTAGAAAAATCTGAATTTCTTGAAAATAGCCCCAAACATAGAAAATTGAAATCGAATTTTCATTCACAAGATTCATTCAAATTTAGTTAGATTTATTAATTTACATAAAGAAATTTTCTATCGAGAAATTAGAATCGAATGATGCCAATAATCTATTGTTTATAAAAGTCGGAATTTCTTGAAAATCGTCTCAAACATTGAAAATTGATTACAAATTTTCATTCACTAGATTCATTGAAATTTTTTAAAAATATTTAATAGACTTATTAATTTACATAAAGAAATTTTCTATCGAGAAATTAGAATCGAATGATGCCAATAATCTATTGTTTATAAAAGTCGGAATTTCTTGAAAATCGTCTCAAACATTGAAAATTGATTACAAATTTTCATTCACTAGATTCATTGAAATTTTTTAAAAATATTTAATAGACTTATTAATTTACATAAAGAAATTTTCTATCGAGAAATTAGAATCGAATGATGCCAATAATCTATTGTTTATAAAAGTCGGAATTTCTTGAAAATCGTCTCAAACATTGAAAATTGATTACAAATTTTCATTCACTAGATTCATTGAAATTTTTTAAAAATATTTAATAGACTTATTAATTTACATAAAGAAATTTTCTATCGAGAAATTAGAATCGAATGATGCCAATAATCTATTGTTTAGAAAAATCTGAATTTCTTGAAAATAGCCCCAAACATAGAAAATTGAAATCGAATTTTCATTCACAAGATTCATTCAAATTTAGTTAGATTTATTAATTTACATAAAGAAATTTTCTATCAAAAAATTAGAATCGAATGATGCCAATAATCTATTGTTTAGAAAAATCTGAATTTCTTGAAAATAGCCCCAAACATAGAAAATTGAAATCGAATTTTCATTCACTAAATTCATTCAAATTTAGTAAAAATATTTTGTAGATTTATTAATTTACATAAAGAAATTTTTTATACTGAAATTAGAATCGAATGATGCCAATAATCTATTGTTTAGAAAAATCTGAATTTCTTGAAAATAGCCCCAAACATAGAAAATTGAAATCGAATTTTCATTCACTAAATTCATTCAAATTTAGTAAAAATATTTTGTAGATATATTAATTTACATAAAGAAATTTTTTATACTGAAATTAGAATCGAATGATGCCAATAATCTATTGTTTAGAAAAATCTGAATTTCTTGAAAATAGCCCCAAACATAGAAAATTGAAATCGAATTTTCATTCACTAAATTCATTCAAATTTAGTAAAAATATTTTGTAGATATATTAATTTACATAAAGAAATTTTTTATACTGAAATTAAAATCGAATGATGCCAATAATCTATTGTTTAGAAAAATCTGAATTTCTTGAAAATAGCCCCAAACATAGAAAATTGAAATCGAATTTTCATTCACTAAATTCATTCAAATTTAGTAAAAATATTTTGTAGATATATTAATTTACATAAAGAAATTTTTTATACTGAAATTAGAATCGAATGATGCCAATAATCTATTGTTTAGAAAAATCTGAATTTCTTGAAAATAGCCCCAAACATAGAAAATTGAAATCGAATTTTCATTCACTAAATTCATTCAAATTTAGTAAAAATATTTTGTAGATTTATTAATTTACATAAAGAAATTTTTTATACTGAAATTAGAATCGAATGATGCCAATAATCTATTGTTTAGAAAAATCTGAATTTCTTGAAAATAGCCCCAAACATAGAAAATTGAAATCGAATTTTCATTCACTAAATTCATTCAAATTTAGTAAAAATATTTTGTAGATTTATTAATTTACATAAAGAAATTTTTTATACTGAAATTAGAATCGAATGATGCCAATAATCTATTGTTTAGAAAAATCTGAATTTCTTGAAAATAGCCCCAAACATAGAAAATTGAAATCGAATTTTCATTCACTAAATTCATTCAAATTTAGTAAAAATATTTTGTAGATATATTAATTTACATAAAGAAATTTTTTATACTGAAATTAGAATCGAATGATGCCAATAATCTATTGTTTAGAAAAATCTGAATTTCTTGAAAATAGCCCCAAACATAGAAAATTGAAATCGAATTTTCATTCACTAAATTCATTCAAATTTAGTAAAAATATTTTGTAGATATATTAATTTACATAAAGAAATTTTTTATACTGAAATTAGAATCGAATGATGCCAATAATCTATTGTTTAGAAAAATCTGAATTTCTTGAAAATAGCCCCAAACATAGAAAATTGAAATCGAATTTTCATTCACTAAATTCATTCAAATTTAGTAAAAATATTTTGTAGATATATTAATTTACATAAAGAAATTTTTTATACTGAAATTAGAATCGAATGATGCCAATAATCTATTGTTTAGAAAAATCTGAATTTCTTGAAAATCGTCCCAAACATAGAAAATTGATTACAAATTTTCATTCACTAGATTCATTGAAATTTTTTAAAAATATTTTGTTGAATTATTAATTTACATAAAGAAATTTTCTATCAAAAAATTAGAATCGAATGATGACAATAATCTATTGTTTAGAAAAGTCGGAATTTCTTGAAAATCGTCCCAAACATAGAAAATTGATTACAAATTTTCATTCACTAGATTCATTGAAATTTTTTAAAAATATTTTGTTGAATTATTAATTTACATAAAGAAATTTTCTATCGAGAAATTAGAATCGAATGATGACAATAATCTATTGTTTAGAAAAGTCGGAATTTTTTGAAAATCGTCCCAAACATAGAAAATTGATTACAAATTTTCATTCACTAGATTCATTGAAATTTTTTAAAAATATTTTGTTGAATTATTAATTTACATAAAGAAATTTTCTATCAAAAAATTAGAATCGAATGATGACAATAATCTATTGTTTAGAAAAGTCGGAATTTCTTGAAAATCGTCCCAAACATAGAAAATTGATTACAAATTTTCATTCACTAGATTCATTGAAATTTTTTAAAAATATTTTGTTGAATTATTAATTTACATAAAGAAATTTTCTATCAAAAAATTAGAATCGAATTATGCCAATAATCTATTGTTTAGAAAAATCTGAATTTCTTGAAAATAGCCCCAAACATAGAAAATTGAAATCGAATTTTCATTCACTAAATTCATTCAAATTTAGTAAAAATATTTTGTAGATTTATTAATTTACATAAAGAAATTTTTTATACTGAAATTAGAATCGAATGATGCCAATAATCTATTGTTTAGAAAAGTCGGAATTTCTTTAAAATCGTCCCAAACATAGAAAATTGATTACAAATTTTCATTCACTAGATTCATTGAAATTTTTTAAAAATATTTTGTTGAATTATTAATTTACATAAAGAAATTTTCTATCAAAAAATTAGAATCGAATGATGACAATAATCTATTGTTTAGAAAAGTCGGAATTTCTTGAAAATCGTCCCAAACATAGAAAATTGATTACAAATTTTCATTCACTAGATTCATTGAAATTTTTTAAAAATATTTTGTTGAATTATTAATTTACATAAAGAAATTTTCTATCAAAAAATTAGAATCGAATGATGACAATAATCTATTGTTTAGAAAAGTCGGAATTTCTTGAAAATCGTCCCAAACATAGAAAATTGATTACAAATTTTCATTCACTAGATTCATTGAAATTTTTTAAAAATATTTTGTTGAATTATTAATTTACATAAAGAAATTTTCTATCAAAAAATTAGAATCGAATGATGACAATAATCTATTGTTTAGAAAAGTCGGAATTTCTTGAAAATCGTCCCAAACATAGAAAATTGATTACAAATTTTCATTCACTAGATTCATTGAAATTTTTTAAAAATATTTTGTTGAATTATTAATTTACATAAAGAAATTTTCTATCAAAAAATTAGAATCGAATGATGCCAATAATCTATTGTTTAGAAAAATCTGAATTTCTTGAAAATAGCCCCAAACATAGAAAATTGAAATCGAATTTTCATTCAATAAATTCATTCAAATTTAGTAAAAATATTTTGTAGATTTATTAATTTACATAAAGAAATTTTTTATACTGAAAATAGAATCGAATGATGCCAATAATCTATTGTTTAGAAAAATCTGAATTTCTTGAAAATAGCCCCAAACATAGAAAATTGAAATCGAATTTTCATTCACTAAATTCATTCAAATTTAGTAAAAATATTTTGTAGATATATTAATTTACATAAAGAAATTTTTTATACTGAAATTAGAATCGAATGATGCCAATAATCTATTGTTTAGAAAAATCTGAATTTCTTGAAAATAGCCCCAAACATAGAAAATTGAAATCGAATTTTCATTCACAAGATTCATTCAAATTTAGTAAAATATTTTGTAGATTTATTAATTTACATAAAGAAATTTTCTATCAAAAAATTAGAATCGAATGATGCCAATAATCTATTGTTTAGAAAAATCTGAATTTCTTGAAAATAGCCCCAAACATAGAAAATTGAAATCGAATTTTCATTCACTAGATTCATTGAAATTTTTTAAAAATATTTTGTTGAATTATTAATTTACATAAAGAAATTTTCTATCGAGAAATTAGAATCGAATGATGCCAATAATCTATTGTTTATAAAAGTCGGAATTTCTTGAAAATCGTCCCAAACATATAAAATTAAAATCGAATTTTCATTCACTAGATTCATTCAAATTTAATAAAAATATTTTGTAGACTTATTAATTTACATAAAGAAATTTTCTATAAATAAATTAGAATCGAATGATGACAATAATCTATTGTTTATAAAAGTCGGAATTTCTTGAAAATCGTCCCAAACATATAAAATTAAAATCGAATTTTCATTCACTAGATTCATTCAAATTTAATAAAAATATTTTGTAGACTTATTAATTTACATAAAGAAATTTTCTATCGAGAAATTAGAATCGAATGATGCCAATAATCTATTGTTTATAAAAGTCGGAATTTCTTGAAAATCGTCCCAAACATATAAAATTAAAATCGAATTTTCATTCACTAGATTCATTCAAATTTAATAAAAATATTTTGTAGACTTATTAATTTACATAAAGAAATTTTCTATAAAAAAATTAGAATCGAATGATGCCAATAATCTATTGTTTATAAAAGTCGGAATTTCTTGAAAATCGTCCCAAACATATAAAATTAAAATCGAATTTTCATTCACTAGATTCATTCAAATTTAATAAAAATATTTTGTAGACTTATTAATTTACATAAAGAAATTTTCTATAAAAAAATTAGAATCGAATGATGACAATAATCTATTGTTTATAAAAGTCGGAATTTCTTGAAAATCGTCCCAAACATATAACATTAAAATCGAATTTTCATTCACTAGATTCATTCAAATTTAATAAAAATATTTTGTAGACTTATTAATTTACATAAAGAAATTTTCTATAAAAAAAATGAATCGAATGATGCCAATAATCTATTGTTTATAAAAGTCGGAATTTCTTGAAAATCGTCCCAAACATATAAAATTAAAATCGAATTTTCATTCACTAGATTCATTCAAATTTAATAAAAATATTTTGTAGACTTATTAATTTACATAAAGAAATTTTCTATAAAAAAATTAGAATCGAATGATGACAATAATCTATTGTTTATAAAAGTCGGAATTTCTTGAAAATCGTCCCAAACATATAAAATTAAAATCGAATTTTCATTCACTAGATTCATTCAAATTTAATAAAAATATTTTGTAGACTTATTAATTTACATAAAGAAATTTTCTATAAAAAAATTAGAATCGAATGATGACAATAATCTATTGTTTATAAAAGTCGGAATTTCTTGAAAATCGTCCCAAACATATAAAATTAAAATCGAATTTTCATTCACTAGATTCATTCAAATTTAATAAAAATATTTTGTAGACTTATTAATTTACATAAAGAAATTTTCTATAAAAAAATTAGAATCGAATGATGACAATAATCTATTGTTTATAAAAGTCGGAATTTCTTGAAAATCGTCCCAAACATATAACATTAAAATCGAATTTTCATTCACTAGATTCATTCAAATTTAATAAAAATATTTTGTAGACTTATTAATTTACATAAAGAAATTTTCTATAAAAAAAAATGAATCGAATGATGCCAATAATCTATTGTTTATAAAAGTCGGAATTTCTTGAAAATCGTCCCAAACATATAAAATTAAAATCGAATTTTCATTCACTAGATTCATTCAAATTTAATAAAAATATTTTGTAGACTTATTAATTTACATAAAGAAATTTTCTATAAAAAAATTAGAATCGAATGATGACAATAATCTATTGTTTATAAAAGTCGGAATTTCTTGAAAATCGTCCCAAACATATAAAATTAAAATCGAATTTTCATTCACTAGATTCATTCAAATTTAATAAAAATATTTTGTAGACTTATTAATTTACATAAAGAAATTTTCTATAAAAAAATTAGAATCGAATGATGACAATAATCTATTGTTTATAAAAGTCGGAATTTCTTGAAAATCGTCCCAAACATATAAAATTAAAATCGAATTTTCATTCACTAGATTCATTCAAATTTAATAAAAATATTTTATAGACTTATTAATTTACATAAAGAAATTTTCTATAAAAAAATTAGAATCGAATGATGACAATAATCTATTGTTTATAAAAATCTGAATTTCTTGAAAATAGCCCCAAACATAGAAAATTGAAATCGAATTTTCATTCACTAGATTCATTGAAATTTTTTAAAAATATTTTGTTGAATTATTAATTTACATAAAGAAATTTTCTATCGAGAAATTAGAATCGAATGATGCCAATAATCTATTGTTTATAAAAGTCGGAATTTCTTGAAAATCGTCCCAAACATATAAAATTAAAATCGAATTTTCATTCACTAGATTCATTCAAATTTAATAAAAATATTTTGTAGACTTATTAATTTACATAAAGAAATTTTCTATAAAAAAATTAGAATCGAATGATGCCAATAATCTATTGTTTATAAAAGTCGGAATTTCTTGAAAATCGTCCCAAACATATAAAATTAAAATCGAATTTTCATTCACTAGATTCATTCAAATTTAATAAAAATATTTTGTAGACTTATTAATTTACATAAAGAAATTTTCTATAAAAAAATTAGAATCGAATGATGCCAATAATCTATTGTTTATAAAAGTCGGAATTTCTTGAAAATCGTCCCAAACATATAAAATTAAAATCGAATTTTCATTCACTAGATTCATTCAAATTTAATAAAAATATTTTGTAGACTTATTAATTTACATAAAGAAATTTTCTATAAAAAAATTAGAATCGAATGATGCCAATAATCTATTGTTTAGAAAAATCTGAATTTCTTGAAAATCGTCCCAAACATAGAAAATTAAAATCGAATTTTCATTCACTAGATTCATTCAAATTTAATAAAAATATTTTGTTGAATTATTAATTTACATAAAGAAATTTTCTATCGAGAAATTAGAATCGAATGATGCCAATAATCTATTGTTTATAAAAGTCGGAATTTCTTGAAAATCGTCCCAAACATATAAAATTAAAATCGAATTTTCATTCACTAGATTCATTCAAATTTAATAAAAATATTTTGTAGACTTATTAATTTACATAAAGAAATTTTCTATAAAAAAATTAGAATCGAATGATGACAATAATCTATTGTTTATAAAAGTCGGAATTTCTTGAAAATCGTCCCAAACATATAAAATTAAAATCGAATTTTCATTCACTAGATTCATTCAAATTTAATAAAAATATTTTGTAGACTTATTAATTTACATAAAGAAATTTTCTATAAAAAAATTAGAATCGAATGATGCCAATAATCTATTGTTTAGAAAAATCTGAATTTCTTGAAAATAGCCCCAAACATAGAAAATTGAAATCGAATTTTCATTCACTAAATTCATTCAAATTTAGTAAAAATATTTTGTTGAATTATTAATTTACATAAAGAAATTTTCTATCAAAAAATTAGAATCGAATGATGCCAATAATCTATTGTTTATAAAAGTCGGAATTTCTTGAAAATCGTCCCAAACATATAAAATTAAAATCGAATTTTCATTCACTAGATTCATTCAAATTTAATAAAAATATTTTGTAGACTTATTAATTTACATAAAGAAATTTTCTATAAAAAAATTAGAATCGAATGATGACAATAATCTATTGTTTATAAAAGTCGGAATTTCTTGAAAATCGTCCCAAACATATAAAATTAAAATCGAATTTTCATTCACTAGATTCATTCAAATTTAATAAAAATATTTTGTAGACTTATTAATTTACATAAAGAAATTTTCTATAAAAAAATTAGAATCGAATGATGCCAATAATCTATTGTTTATAAAAGTCGGAATTTCTTGAAAATCGTCCCAAACATATAAAATTAAAATCGAATTTTCATTCACTAGATTCATTCAAATTTAATAAAAATATTTTGTAGACTTATTAATTTACATAAAGAAATTTTCTATAAAAAAATTAGAATCGAATGATGCCAATAATCTATTGTTTAGAAAAATCTGAATTTCTTGAAAATAGCCCCAAACATAGAAAATTGAAATCGAATTTTCATTCACTAAATTCATTCAAATTTAGTAAAAATATTTTGTTGAATTATTAATTTACATAAAGAAATTTTCTATCAAAAAATTAGAATCGAATGATGACAATAATCTATTGTTTAGAAAAGTCGGAATTTCTTGAAAATCGTCCCAAACATAGAAAATTGATTACAAATTTTCATTCACTAGATTCATTGAAATTTTTTAAAAATATTTTGTTGAATTATTAATTTACATAAAGAAATTTTCTATCAAAAAATTAGAATCGAATGATGCCAATAATCTATTGTTTAGAAAAATCTGAATTTCTTGAAAATAGCCCCAAACATAGAAAATTGAAATCGAATTTTCATTCACTAAATTCATTCAAATTTAGTAAAAATATTTTGTAGATTTATTAATTTACATAAAGAAATTTTTTATACTGAAATTAGAATCGAATGATGCCAATAATCTATTGTTTAGAAAAATCTGAATTTCTTGAAAATAGCCCCAAACATAGAAAATTGAAATCGAATTTTCATTCACTAAATTCATTCAAATTTAGTAAAAATATTTTGTAGATATATTAATTTACATAAAGAAATTTTTTATACTGAAATTAGAATCGAATGATGCCAATAATCTATTGTTTAGAAAAATCTGAATTTCTTGAAAATAGCCCCAAACATAGAAAATTGAAATCGAATTTTCATTCACAAGATTCATTCAAATTTAGTAAAAATATTTTGTAGATTTATTAATTTACATAAAGAAATTTTCTATCAAAAAATTAGAATCGAATGATGCCAATAATCTATTGTTTAGAAAAATCTGAATTTCTTGAAAATAGCCCCAAACATAGAAAATTGAAATCGAATTTTCATTCACTAAATTCATTCAAATTTAGTAAAAATATTTTGTAGATTTATTAATTTACATAAAGAAATTTTCTATCAATAAATTAGAATCGAATGATGCCAATAATCTATTGTTTAGAAAAATCTGAATTTCTTGAAAATAGCCCCAAACATAGAAAATTGAAATCGAATTTTCATTCACTAAATTCATTCAAATTTAGTAAAAATATTTTGTAGATTTATTAATTTACATAAAGAAATTTTTTATACTGAAATTAGAATCGAATGATGCCAATAATCTATTGTTTAGAAAAATCTGAATTTCTTGAAAATAGCCCCAAACATAGAAAATTGAAATCGAATTTTCATTCACTAAATTCATTCAAATTTAGTAAAAATATTTTGTAGATTTATTAATTTACATAAAGAAATTTTTTATACTGAAATTAGAATCGAATGATGCCAATAATCTATTGTTTAGAAAAATCTGAATTTCTTGAAAATAGCCCCAAACATAGAAAATTGAAATGGAATTTTCATTCACTAAATTCATTCAAATTTAGTAAAATTATTTTGTAGATATATTAATTTACATAAAGAAATTTTTTATACTGAAATTAGAATCGAATGATGCCAATAATCTATTGTTTAGAAAAATCTGAATTTGTTGAAAATAGCCCCAAACATAGAAAATTGAAATCGAATTTTCATTCACAAGATTCATTCAAATTTAGTAAAAATATTTTGTAGATTTATTAATTTACATAAAGAAATTTTCTATCAAAAAATTAGAATCGAATGATGACAATAATCTATTGTTTAGAAAAATCTGAATTTCTTGAAAATAGCCCCAAACATAGAAAATTGAAATCGAATTTTCATTCACTAAATTCATTCAAATTTAGTAAAAATATTTTGTAGATTTATTAATTTACATAAAGAAATTTTCTATCAAAAAATTAGAATCGAATGATGCCAATAATCTATTGTTTAGAAAAATCTGAATTTCTTGAAAATAGCCCCAAACATAGAAAATTGAAATCGAATTTTCATTCACTAAATTCATTCAAATTTAGTAAAAATATTTTGTAGATTTATTAATTTACATAAAGAAATTTTCTATCAAAAAATTAGAATCGAATGATGCCAATAATCTATTGTTTAGAAAAATCTGAATTTCTTGAAAATAGCCCCAAACATAGAAAATTGAAATCGAATTTTCATTCACTAAATTCATTCAAATTTAGTAAAAATATTTTGTAGATTTATTAATTTACATAAAGAAATTTTTTATACTGTAATTAGAATCGAATGATGCCAATAATCTATTGTTTAGAAAAATCTGAATTTCTTGAAAATAGCCCCAAACATAGAAAATTGAAATCGAATTTTCATTCACTAAATTCATTCAAATTTAGTAAAAATATTTTGTAGATTTATTAATTTACATAAAGAAATTTTCTATCAAAAAATTAGAATCGAATGATGACAATAATCTATTGTTTAGAAAAGTCGGAATTTCTTGAAAATCGTCCCAAACATAGAAAATTGATTACAAATTTTCATTCACTAGATTCATTGAAATTTTTTAAAAATATTTTGTTGAATTATTAATTTACATAAAGAAATTTTCTATCAAAAAATTAGAATCGAATGATGCCAATAATCTATTGTTTAGAAAAGTCGGAATTTCTTGAAAATCGTCCCAAACATAGAAAATTGATTACAAATTTTCATTCACTAGATTCATTGAAATTTTTTAAAAATATTTTGTTGAATTATTAATTTACATAAAGAAATTTTCTATCAAAAAATTAGAATCGAATGATGACAATAATCTATTGTTTAGAAAAGTCGGAATTTCTTGAAAATCGTCCCAAACATAGAAAATTGATTACAAATTTTCATTCACTAGATTCATTGAAATTTTTTAAAAATATTTTGTTGAATTATTAATTTACATAAAGAAATTTTCTATCAAAAAATTAGAATCGAATGATGCCAATAATCTATTGTTTAGAAAAGTCGGAATTTCTTGAAAATCGTCCCAAACATAGAAAATTGATTACAAATTTTCATTCACTAGATTCATTGAAATTTTTTAAAAATATTTTGTTGAATTATTAATTTACATAAAGAAATTTTCTATCAAAAAATTAGAATCGAATGATGACAATAATCTATTGTTTAGAAAAGTCGGAATTTCTTGAAAATCGTCCCAAACATAGAAAATTGATTACAAATTTTCATTCACTAGATTCATTGAAATTTTTTAAAAATATTTTGTTGAATTATTAATTTACATAAAGAAATTTTCTATCAAAAAATTAGAATCGAATGATGCCAATAATCTATTGTTTAGAAAAGTCGGAATTTCTTGAAAATCGTCCCAAACATAGAAAATTGATTACAAATTTTCATTCACTAGATTCATTGAAATTTTTTAAAAATATTTTGTTGAATTATTAATTTACATAAAGAAATTTTCTATCGAGAAATTAGAATCGAATGATGCCAATAATCTATTGTTTAGAAAAGTCGGAATTTTTTGAAAATCGTCCCAAACATAGAAAATTGATTACAAATTTTCATTCACTAGATTCATTGAAATTTTTTAAAAATATTTTGTTGAATTATTAATTTACATAAAGAAATTTTCTATCAAAAAATTAGAATCGAATGATGACAATAATCTATTGTTTAGAAAAGTCGGAATTTCTTGAAAATCGTCCCAAACATAGAAAATTGATTACAAATTTTCATTCACTAGATTCATTGAAATTTTTTAAAAATATTTTGTTGAATTATTAATTTACATAAAGAAATTTTCTATCAAAAAATTAGAATCGAATGATGACAATAATCTATTGTTTAGAAAAGTCGGAATTTTTTGAAAATCGTCCCAAACATAGAAAATTGATTATAAATTTTCATTCACTAGATTCATTGAAATTTTTTAAAAATATTTTGTTGAATTATTAATTTACATAAAGAAATTTTCTATCAAAAAATTAGAATCGAATGATGACAATAATCTATTGTTTAGAAAAGTCGGAATTTCTTGAAAATCGTCCCAAACATAGAAAATTGATTACAAATTTTCATTCACTAGATTCATTGAAATTTTTTAAAAATATTTTGTTGAATTATTAATTTACATAAAGAAATTTTCTATCAAAAAATTAGAATCGATTGATGCCAATAATCTATTGTTTAGAAAAGTCGGAATTTTTTGAAAATCGTCCCAAACATAGAAAATTGATTATAAATTTTCATTCACTAGATTCATTGAAATTTTTTAAAAATATTTTGTTGAATTATTAATTTACATAAAGAAATTTTCTATCAAAAAATTAGAATCGAATGATGACAATAATCTATTGTTTAGAAAAGTCGGAATTTCTTGAAAATCGTCCCAAACATAGAAAATTGATTACAAATTTTCATTCACTAGATTCATTGAAATTTTTTAAAAATATTTTGTTGAATTATTAATTTACATAAAGAAATTTTCTATCGAGAAATTAGAATCGAATGATGCCAATAATCTATTGTTTAGAAAAGTCGGAATTTCTTGAAAATCGTCCCAAACATAGAAAATTGATTACAAATTTTCATTCACTAGATTCATTGAAATTTTTTAAAAATATTTTGTTGAATTATTAATTTACATAAAGAAATTTTCTATCAAAAAATTAGAATCGAATGATGCCAATAATCTATTGTTTAGAAAAGTCGGAATTTTTTGAAAATCGTCCCAAACATAGAAAATTGATTATAAATTTTCATTCACTAGATTCATTGAAATTTTTTAAAAATATTTTGTTGAATTATTAATTTACATAAAGAAATTTTCTATCAAAAAATTAGAATCGAATGATGACAATAATCTATTGTTTAGAAAAGTCGGAATTTCTTGAAAATCGTCCCAAACATAGAAAATTGATTACAAATTTTCATTCACTAGATTCATTGAAATTTTTTAAAAATATTTTGTTGAATTATTAATTTACATAAAGAAATTTTCTATCAAAAAATTAGAATCGAATGATGACAATAATCTATTGTTTAGAAAAGTCGGAATTTCTTGAAAATCGTCCCAAACATAGAAAATTGATTACAAATTTTCATTCACTAGATTCATTGAAATTTTTTAAAAATATTTTGTTGAATTATTAATTTACATAAAGAAATTTTCTATCAAAAAATTAGAATCGAATGATGACAATAATCTATTGTTTAGAAAAGTCGGAATTTCTTGAAAATCGTCCCAAACATAGAAAATTGATTACAAATTTTCATTCACTAGATTCATTGAAATTTTTTAAAAATATTTTGTTGAATTATTAATTTACATAAAGAAATTTTCTATCAAAAAATTAGAATCGAATGATGCCAAT
This sequence comes from Pratylenchus scribneri, assembly GCA_030063045.1. Lineage (NCBI taxonomy): Eukaryota > Metazoa > Nematoda > Chromadorea > Rhabditida > Pratylenchidae > Pratylenchus > Pratylenchus scribneri. The sequence goes on from JAQSEB010000144.1 coordinate 222,692, forward strand.
AATCTATTGTTTAGAAAAGTCGGAATTTTTTGAAAATCGTCCCAAACATAGAAAAATGATTACAAATTTTCATTCACTAGATTCATTGAAATTTATTAAAAATATTTTGTTGAATTATTAATTTACATAAAGAAATTTTCTATCAAAAAATTAGAATCGAATGATGCCAATAATCTATTGTTTAGAAAAGTCGGAATTTTTTGAAAATCGTCCCAAACATAGAAAATTGATTATAAATTTTCATTCACTAGATTCATTGAAATTTTTTAAAAATATTTTGTTGAATTATTAATTTACATAAAGAAATTTTCTATCAAAAAATTAGAATCGAATGATGACAATAATCTATTGTTTAGAAAAGTCGGAATTTTTTGAAAATCGTCCCAAACATAGAAAATTGATTACAAATTTTCATTCACTAGATTCATTGAAATTTTTTAAAAATATTTTGTTGAATTATTAATTTACATAAAGAAATTTTCTATCGAGAAATTAGAATCGAATGATGCCAATAATCTATTGTTTAGAAAAGTCGGAATTTCTTGAAAATCGTCCCAAACATAGAAAATTGATTACAAATTTTCATTCACTAGATTCATTGAAATTTTTTAAAAATATTTTGTTGAAATATTAATTTACATAAAGAAATTTTCTATCGAGAAATTAGAATCGAATGATGCCAATAATCTATTGTTTAGAAAAGTCGGAATTTCTTGAAAATCGTCCCAAACATAGAAAATTGATTACAAATTTTCATTCACTAGATTCATTGAAATTTTTTAAAAATATTTTGTTGAATTATTAATTTACATAAAGAAATTTTCTATCGAGAAATTAGAATCGAATGATGCCAATAATCTATTGCTTAGAAAAGTCGGAATTTTTTGAAAATCGTCCCAAACATAGAAAATTGATTACAAATTTTCATTCACTAGATTCATTGAAATTTTTTAAAAATATTTTGTTGAATTATTAATTTACATAAAGAAATTTTCTATCAAAAAATTAGAATCGAATGATGACAATAATCTATTGTTTAGAAAAGTCGGAATTTCTTGAAAATCGTCCCAAACATAGAAAATTGATTACAAATTTTCATTCACTAGATTCATTGAAATTTTTTAAAAATATTTTGTTGAATTATTAATTTACATAAAGAAATTTTCTATCAAAAAATTAGAATCGAATGATGACAATAATCTATTGTTTAGAAAAGTCGGAATTTCTTGAAAATCGTCCCAAACATAGAAAATTGATTACAAATTTTCATTCACTAGATTCATTGAAATTTTTTAAAAATATTTTGTTGAATTATTAATTTACATAAAGAAATTTTCTATCGAGAAATTAGAATCGAATGATGCCAATAATCTATTGTTTAGAAAAGTCGGAATTTCTTGAAAATCGTCCCAAACATAGAAAATTGATTACAAATTTTCATTCACTAGATTCATTGAAATTTTTTAAAAATATTTTGTTGAATTATTAATTTACATAAAGAAATTTTCTATCGAGAAATTAGAATCGAATGATGCCAATAATCTATTGTTTAGAAAAGTCGGAATTTTTTGAAAATCGTCCCAAACATAGAAAATTGATTACAAATTTTCATTCACTAGATTCATTGAAATTTTTTAAAAATATTTTGTTGAATTATTAATTTACATAAAGAAATTTTCTATCAAAAAATTAGAATCGAATGATGACAATAATCTATTGTTTAGAAAAGTCGGAATTTCTTGAAAATCGTCCCAAACATAGAAAATTGATTACAAATTTTCATTCACTAGATTCATTGAAATTTTTTAAAAATATTTTGTTGAATTATTAATTTACATAAAGAAATTTTCTATCAAAAAATTAGAATCGAATGATGACAATAATCTATTGTTTAGAAAAGTCGGAATTTCTTGAAAATCGTCCCAAACATAGAAAATTGATTACAAATTTTCATTCACTAGATTCATTGAAATTTTTTAAAAATATTTTGTTGAATTATTAATTTACATAAAGAAATTTTCTATCAAAAAATTAGAATCGAATGATGACAATAATCTATTGTTTAGAAAAGTCGGAATTTCTTGAAAATCGTCCCAAACATAGAAAATTGATTACAAATTTTCATTCACTAGATTCATTGAAATTTTTTAAAAATATTTTGTTGAATTATTAATTTACATAAAGAAATTTTCTATCGAGAAATTAGAATCGAATGATGCCAATAATCTATTGTTTAGAAAAGTCGGAATTTTTTGAAAATCGTCCCAAACATAGAAAATTGATTACAAATTTTCATTCACTAGATTCATTGAAATTTTTTAAAAATATTTTGTTGAATTATTAATTTACATAAAGAAATTTTCTATCAAAAAATTAGAATCGAATGATGACAATAATCTATTGTTTAGAAAAGTCGGAATTTCTTGAAAATCGTCCCAAACATAGAAAATTGATTACAAATTTTCATTCACTAGATTCATTGAAATTTTTTAAAAATATTTTGTTGAATTATTAATTTACATAAAGAAATTTTCTATCAAAAAATTAAAATCGAATGATGACAATAATCTATTGTTTAGAAAAGTCGGAATTTCTTGAAAATCGTCCCAAACATAGAAAATTGATTACAAATTTTCATTCACTAGATTCATTGAAATTTTTTAAAAATATTTTGTTGAATTATTAATTTACATAAAGAAATTTTCTATCGAGAAATTAGAATCGAATGATGCCAATAATCTATTGTTTAGAAAAGTCGGAATTTCTTGAAAATCGTCCCAAACATAGAAAATTGATTACAAATTTTCATTCACTAGATTCATTGAAATTTTTTAAAAATATTTTGTTGAATTATTAATTTACATAAAGAAATTTTCTATCGAGAAATTAGAATCGAATGATGCCAATAATCTATTGTTTAGAAAAGTCGGAATTTTTTGAAAATCGTCCCAAACATAGAAAATTGATTACAAATTTTCATTCACTAGATTCATTGAAATTTTTTAAAAATATTTTGTTGAATTATTAATTTACATAAAGAAATTTTCTATCAAAAAATTAGAATCGAATGATGACAATAATCTATTGTTTAGAAAAGTCGGAATTTCTTGAAAATCGTCCCAAACATAGAAAATTGATTACAAATTTTCATTCACTAGATTCATTGAAATTTTTTAAAAATATTTTGTTGAATTATTAATTTACATAAAGAAATTTTCTATCAAAAAATTAGAATCGAATGATGACAATAATCTATTGTTTAGAAAAGTCGGAATTTCTTGAAAATCGTCCCAAACATAGAAAATTGATTACAAATTTTCATTCACTAGATTCATTGAAATTTTTTAAAAATATTTTGTTGAATTATTAATTTACATAAAGAAATTTTCTATCAAAAAATTAGAATCGAATGATGACAATAATCTATTGTTTAGAAAAGTCGGAATTTCTTGAAAATCGTCCCAAACATAGAAAATTGATTACAAATTTTCATTCACTAGATTCATTGAAATTTTTTAAAAATATTTTGTTGAATTATTAATTTACATAAAGAAATTTTCTATCGAGAAATTAGAATCGAATGATGCCAATAATCTATTGTTTAGAAAAGTCGGAATTTTTTGAAAATCGTCCCAAACATAGAAAATTGATTACAAATTTTCATTCACTAGATTCATTGAAATTTTTTAAAAATATTTTGTTGAATTATTAATTTACATAAAGAAATTTTCTATCAAAAAATTAGAATCGAATGATGACAATAATCTATTGTTTAGAAAAGTCGGAATTTCTTGAAAATCGTCCCAAACATAGAAAATTGATTACAAATTTTCATTCACTAGATTCATTGAAATTTTTTAAAAATATTTTGTTGAATTATTAATTTACATAAAGAAATTTTCTATCGAGAAATTAGAATCGAATGATGCCAATAATCTATTGTTTAGAAAAGTCGGAATTTCTTGAAAATCGTCCCAAACATAGAAAATTGATTACAAATTTTCATTCACTAGATTCATTGAAATTTTTTAAAAATATTTTGTTGAATTATTAATTTACATAAAGAAATTTTCTATCGAGAAATTAGAATCGAATGATGCCAATAATCTATTGTTTAGAAAAGTCGGAATTTTTTGAAAATCGTCCCAAACATAGAAAATTGATTACAAATTTTCATTCACTAGATTCATTGAAATTTTTTAAAAATATTTTGTTGAATTATTAATTTACATAAAGAAATTTTCTATCAAAAAATTAGAATCGAATGATGACAATAATCTATTGTTTAGAAAAGTCGGAATTTCTTGAAAATCGTCCCAAACATAGAAAATTGATTACAAATTTTCATTCACTAGATTCATTGAAATTTTTTAAAAATATTTTGTTGAATTATTAATTTACATAAAGAAATTTTCTATCAAAAAATTAGAATCGAATGATGACAATAATCTATTGTTTAGAAAAGTCGGAATTTCTTGAAAATCGTCCCAAACATAGAAAATTGATTACAAATTTTCATTCACTAGATTCATTGAAATTTTTTAAAAATATTTTGTTGAATTATTAATTTACATAAAGAAATTTTCTATCAAAAAATTAGAATCGAATGATGACAATAATCTATTGTTTAGAAAAGTCGGAATTTCTTGAAAATCGTCCCAAACATAGAAAATTGATTACAAATTTTCATTCACTAGATTCATTGAAATTTTTTAAAAATATTTTGTTGAATTATTAATTTACATAAAGAAATTTTCTATCGAGAAATTAGAATCGAATGATGCCAATAATCTATTGTTTAGAAAAGTCGGAATTTTTTGAAAATCGTCCCAAACATAGAAAATTGATTACAAATTTTCATTCACTAGATTCATTGAAATTTTTTAAAAATATTTTGTTGAATTATTAATTTACATAAAGAAATTTTCTATCAAAAAATTAGAATCGAATGATGACAATAATCTATTGTTTAGAAAAGTCGGAATTTCTTGAAAATCGTCCCAAACATAGAAAATTGATTACAAATTTTCATTCACTAGATTCATTGAAATTTTTTAAAAATATTTTGTTGAATTATTAATTTACATAAAGAAATTTTCTATCAAAAAATTAAAATCGAATGATGACAATAATCTATTGTTTAGAAAAGTCGGAATTTCTTGAAAATCGTCCCAAACATAGAAAATTGATTACAAATTTTCATTCACTAGATTCATTGAAATTTTTTAAAAATATTTTGTTGAATTATTAATTTACATAAAGAAATTTTCTATCAAAAAATTAGAATCGAATGATGACAATAATCTATTGTTTAGAAAAGTCGGAATTTCTTGAAAATCGTCCCAAACATAGAAAATTGATTACAAATTTTCATTCACTAGATTCATTGAAATTTTTTAAAAATATTTTGTTGAATTATTAATTTACATAAAGAAATTTTCTATCGAGAAATTAGAATCGAATGATGCCAATAATCTATTGTTTAGAAAAGTCGGAATTTCTTGAAAATCGTCCCAAACATAGAAAATTGATTACAAATTTTCATTCACTAGATTCATTGAAATTTTTTAAAAATATTTTGTTGAATTATTAATTTACATAAAGAAATTTTCTCTCAAAAAATTAGAATCGAATGATGACAATAATCTATTGTTTAGAAAAGTCGGAATTTCTTGAAAATCGTCCCAAACATAGAAAATTGATTACAAATTTTCATTCACTAGATTCATTGAAATTTTTTAAAAATATTTTGTTGAATTATTAATTTACATAAAGAAATTTTCTATCGAGAAATTAGAATCGAATGATGCCAATAATCTATTGTTTAGAAAAGTCGGAATTTCTTGAAAATCGTCCCAAACATAGAAAATTGATTACAAATTTTCATTCACTAGATTCATTGAAATTTTTTAAAAATATTTTGTTGAATTATTAATTTACATAAAGAAATTTTCTATCAAAAAATTAGAATCGAATGATGACAATAATCTATTGTTTAGAAAAGTCGGAATTTCTTGAAAATCGTCCCAAACATAGAAAATTGATTACAAATTTTCATTCACTAGATTCATTGAAATTTTTTAAAAATATTTTGTTGAATTATTAATTTACATAAAGAAATTTTCTATCAAAAAATTAGAATCGAATGATGACAATAATCTATTGTTTAGAAAAGTCGGAATTTCTTGAAAATCGTCCCAAACATAGAAAATTGATTACAAATTTTCATTCACTAGATTCATTGAAATTTTTTAAAAATATTTTGTTGAATTATTAATTTACATAAAGAAATTTTCTATCAAAAAATTAGAATCGAATGATGACAATAATCTATTGTTTAGAAAAGTCGGAATTTCTTGAAAATCGTCCCAAACATAGAAAATTGATTACAAATTTTCATTCACTAGATTCATTGAAATTTTTTAAAAATATTTTGTTGAATTATTAATTTACATAAAGAAATTTTCTATCAAAAAATTAGAATCGAATGATGACAATAATCTATTGTTTAGAAAAGTCGGAATTTCTTGAAAATCGTCCCAAACATAGAAAATTGATTACAAATTTTCATTCACTAGATTCATTGAAATTTTTTAAAAATATTTTGTTGAATTATTAATTTACATAAAGAAATTTTCTATCAAAAAATTAGAATCGAATGATGACAATAATCTATTGTTTAGAAAAGTCGGAATTTCTTGAAAATCGTCCCAAACATAGAAAATTGATTACAAATTTTCATTCACTAGATTCATTGAAATTTTTTAAAAATATTTTGTTGAATTATTAATTTACATAAAGAAATTTTCTATCAAAAAATTAGAATCGAATGATGACAATAATCTATTGTTTAGAAAAATCGGAATTTCTTGAAAATCGTCCCAAACATAGAAAATTGATTACAAATTTTCATTCACTAGATTCATTGAAATTTTTTAAAAATATTTTGTTGAATTATTAATTTACATAAAGAAATTTTCTATCGAGAAATTAGAATCGAATGATGCCAATAATCTATTGTTTAGAAAAGTCGGAATTTTTTGAAAATCGTCCCAAACATATAAAATTAAAATCGAATTTTCATTCACTAGATTCATTGAAATTTTTTAAAAATATTTTGTTGAATTATTAATTTACATAAAGAAATTTTCTATCGAGAAATTAGAATCGAATGATGACAATAATCTATTGTTTAGAAAAGTCGGAATTTTTTGAAAATCGTCCCAAACATAGAAAATTAAAATCGAATTTTCATTCACTAGATTCATTGAAATTTTTTAAAAATATTTTGTTGAATTATTAATTTACATAAAGAAATTTTCTATCGAGAAATTAGAATCGAATGATGACAATAATCTATTGTTTAGAAAAGTCGGAATTTTTTGAAAATCGTCCCAAACATAGAAAATTGATTACAAATTTTCATTCACTAGATTCATTGAAATTTTTTAAAAATATTTTGTTGAATTATTAATTTACATAAAGAAATTTTCTATCAAAAAATTAGAATCGAATGATGACAATAATCTATTGTTTAGAAAAGTCGGAATTTCTTGAAAATCGTCCCAAACATAGAAAATTGATTACAAATTTTCATTCACTAGATTCATTGAAATTTTTTAAAAATATTTTGTTGAATTATTAATTTACATAAAGAAATTTTCTATCAAAAAATTAGAATCGAATGATGACAATAATCTATTGTTTAGAAAAGTCGGAATTTCTTGAAAATCGTCCCAAACATAGAAAATTGATTACAAATTTTCATTCACTAGATTCATTGAAATTTTTTAAAAATATTTTGTTGAATTATTAATTTACATAAAGAAATTTTCTATCAAAAAATTAGAATCGAATGATGACAATAATCTATTGTTTAGAAAAATCGGAATTTCTTGAAAATCGTCCCAAACATAGAAAATTGATTACAAATTTTCATTCACTAGATTCATTGAAATTTTTTAAAAATATTTTGTTGAATTATTAATTTACATAAAGAAATTTTCTATCGAGAAATTAGAATCGAATGATGCCAATTATCTATTGTTTTGAAAAGTCGGAATTTCTTGAAAATAGCCCCAAACATAGAAAATTAAAATCGAATTTTTATTCACTAGATTCATTGAAATTTTTTAAAAAATATTTTGTTGAATTATTAATTTACATAAAGAAATTTTCTATCGAGAAATTAGAATCGAATGATGCCAATAATCTATTGTTTAGAAAAGTCGGAATTTTTTGAAAATCGTCCCAAACATAGAAAATTGATTATAAATTTTCATTCACTAGATTCATTGAAATTTTTTAAAAATATTTTTTTGAATTATTAATTTACATAAAGAAATTTTCTATCGAGAAATTAGAATCGAATGATGCCAATAATCTATTGTTTAGAAAAGTCGGAATTTTTTGAAAATCGTCCCAAACATAGAAAATTGATTACAAATTTTCATTCACTAGATTCATTGAAATTTTTTAAAAATATTTTGTTGAATTATTAATTTACATAAAGAAATTTTCTATCGAGAAATTAGAATCGAATGATGACAATAATCTATTGTTTAGAAAAGTCGGAATTTTTTGAAAATCGTCCCAAACATAGAAAATTGATTACAAATTTTCATTCACTAGATTCATTGAAATTTTTTAAAAATATTTTGTTGAATTATTAATTTACATAAAGAAATTTTCTATCGAGAAATTAGAATCGAATGATGCCAATAATCTATTGTTTAGAAAAGTCGGAATTTTTTGAAAATCGTCCCAAACATATAAAATTAAAATCGAATTTTCATTCACTAGATTCATTGAAATTTTTTAAAAATATTTTGTTGAATTATTAATTTACATAAAGAAATTTTCTATCGAGAAATTAGAATCGAATGATGACAATAATCTATTGTTTAGAAAAGTCGGAATTTTTTGAAAATCGTCCCAAACATAGAAAAATGATTACAAATTTTCATTCACTAGATTCATTGAAATTTATTAAAAATATTTTGTTGAATTATTAATTTACATAAAGAAATTTTCTATCAAAAAATTAGAATCGAATGATGCCAATAATCTATTGTTTAGAAAAGTCGGAATTTTTTGAAAATCGTCCCAAACATAGAAAATTGATTATAAATTTTCATTCACTAGATTCATTGAAATTTTTTAAAAATATTTTTTTGAATTATTAATTTACATAAAGAAATTTTCTATCGAGAAATTAGAATCGAATGATGCCAATAATCTATTGTTTAGAAAAGTCGGAATTTTTTGAAAATCGTCCCAAACATAGAAAATTGATTACAAATTTTCATTCACTAGATTCATTGAAATTTTTTAAAAATATTTTGTTGAATTATTAATTTACATAAAGAAATTTTCTATCGAGAAATTAGAATCGAATGATGACAATAATCTATTGTTTAGAAAAGTCGGAATTTTTTGAAAATCGTCCCAAACATAGAAAATTGATTACAAATTTTCATTCACTAGATTCATTGAAATTTTTTAAAAATATTTTGTTGAATTATTAATTTACATAAAGAAATTTTCTATCGAGAAATTAGAATCGAATGATGCCAATAATCTATTGTTTAGAAAAGTCGGAATTTTTTGAAAATCGTCCCAAACATATAAAATTAAAATCGAATTTTCATTCACTAGATTCATTGAAATTTTTTAAAAATATTTTGTTGAATTATTAATTTACATAAAGAAATTTTCTATCGAGAAATTAGAATCGAATGATGACAATAATCTATTGTTTAGAAAAGTCGGAATTTTTTGAAAATCGTCCCAAACATAGAAAATTAAAATCGAATTTTCATTCACTAGATTCATTGAAATTTTTTAAAAATATTTTGTTGAATTATTAATTTACATAAAGAAATTTTCTATCGAGAAATTAGAATCGAATGATGACAATAATCTATTGTTTAGAAAAGTCGGAATTTTTTGAAAATCGTCCCAAACATAGAAAATTGATTACAAATTTTCATTCACTAGATTCATTGAAATTTTTTAAAAATATTTTGTTGAATTATTAATTTACATAAAGAAATTTTCTATCGAGAAATTAGAATCGAATGATGCCAATAATCTATTGTTTAGAAAAGTCGGAATTTTTTGAAAATCGTCCCAAACATATAAAATTAAAATCGAATTTTCATTCACTAGATTCATTGAAATTTTTTAAAAATATTTTGTTGAATTATTAATTTACATAAAGAAATTTTCTATCGAGAAATTAGAATCGAATGATGACAATAATCTATTGTTTAGAAAAGTCGGAATTTTTTGAAAATCGTCCCAAACATAGAAAATTGATTACAAATTTTCATTCACTAGATTCATTGAAATTTTTTAAAAATATTTTGTTGAATTATTAATTTACATAAAGAAATTTTCTATCGAGAAATTAGAATCGAATGATGCCAATAATCTATTGTTTAGAAAAGTCGGAATTTCTTGAAAATCGTCCCAAACATATAAAATTAAAATCGAATTTTCATTCACTAGATTCATTGAAATTTTTTAAAAATATTTTGTTGAATTATTAATTTACATAAAGAAATTTTCTATCGAGAAATTAGAATCGAATGATGCCAATAATCTATTGTTTAGAAAAGTCGGAATTTTTTGAAAATCGTCCCAAACATATAAAATTAAAATCGAATTTTCATTTACTAGATTCATTGAAATTTTTTAAAAATATTTTGTTGAATTATTAATTTACATAAAGAAATTTTCTATCGAGAAATTAGAATCGAATGATGCCAATAATCTATTGTTTAGAAAAGTCGGAATTTCTTGAAAATCGTCCCAAACATAGAAAATTGATTACAAATTTTCATTCACTAGATTCATTGAAATTTTTTAAAAATATTTTGTTGAATTATTAATTTACATAAAGAAATTTTCTATCAAAAAATTAGAATCGAATGATGACAATAATCTATTGTTTAGAAAAGTCGGAATTTCTTGAAAATCGTCCCAAACATAGAAAATTGATTACAAATTTTCATTCACTAGATTCATTGAAATTTTTTAAAAATATTTTGTTGAATTATTAATTTACATAAAGAAATTTTCTATCAAAAAATTAGAATCGAATGATGACAATAATCTATTGTTTAGAAAAGTCGGAATTTCTTGAAAATCGTCCCAAACATAGAAAATTGATTACAAATTTTCATTCACTAGATTCATTGAAATTTTTTAAAAATATTTTGTTGAATTATTAATTTACATAAAGAAATTTTCTATCAAAAAATTAGAATCGAATGATGACAATAATCTATTGTTTAGAAAAGTCGGAATTTCTTGAAAATCGTCCCAAACATAGAAAATTGATTACAAATTTTCATTCACTAGATTCATTGAAATTTTTTAAAAATATTTTGTTGAATTATTAATTTACATAAAGAAATTTTCTATCGAGAAATTAGAATCGAATGATGACAATAATCTATTGTTTAGAAAAGTCGGAATTTCTTGAAAATCGTCCCAAACATAGAAAATTGATTACAAATTTTCATTCACTAGATTCATTGAAATTTTTTAAAAATATTTTGTTGAATTATTAATTTACATAAAGAAATTTTCTATCAAAAAATTAGAATCGAATGATGACAATAATCTATTGTTTAGAAAAGTCGGAATTTCTTGAAAATCGTCCCAAACATAGAAAATTGATTACAAATTTTCATTCACTAGATTCTTTGAAATTTTTTAAAAATATTTTGTTGAATTATTAATTTACATAAAGAAATTTTCTATCAAAAAATTAGAATCGAATGATGACAATAATCTATTGTTTAGAAAAGTCGGAATTTCTTGAAAATCGTCCCAAACATAGAAAATTGATTACAAATTTTCATTCACTAGATTCATTGAAATTTTTTAAAAATATTTTGTTGAATTATTAATTTACATAAAGAAATTTTCTATCAAAAAATTAGAATCGAATGATGCCAATAGTCTATTGTTTAGAAAAGTCGGAATTTCTTGAAAATCGTCCCAAACATAGAAAATTGATTACAAATTTTCATTCACTAGATTCATTGAAATTTTTTAAAAATATTTTGTTGAATTATTAATTTACATAAAGAAATTTTCTATCAAAAAATTAGAATCGAATGATGACAATAATCTATTGTTTAGAAAAATCGGAATTTCTTGAAAATCGTCCCAAACATAGAAAATTGATTACAAATTTTCATTCACTAGATTCATTGAAATTTTTTAAAAATATTTTGTTGAATTATTAATTTACATAAAGAAATTTTCTATCGAGAAATTAGAATCGAATGATGCCAATAATCTATTGTTTAGAAAAGTCGGAATTTTTTGAAAATCGTCCCAAACATATAAAATTAAAATCGAATTTTCATTCACTAGATTCATTCAAATTTAATAAAAATATTTTGTAGACTTATTAATTTACATAAAGAAATTTTCTATAAAAAAATTAGAATCGAATGATGACAATAATCTATTGTTTATAAAAGTCGGAATTTCTTGAAAATCGTCCCAAACATATAACATTAAAATCGAATTTTCATTCACTAGATTCATTCAAATTTAATAAAAATATTTTGTAGACTTATTAATTTACATAAAGAAATTTTCTATAAAAAAAAATGAATCGAATGATGCCAATAATCTATTGTTTATAAAAGTCGGAATTTCTTGAAAATCGTCCCAAACATATAAAATTAAAATCGAATTTTCATTCACTAGATTCATTCAAATTTAATAAAAATATTTTGTAGACTTATTAATTTACATAAAGAAATTTTCTATAAAAAAATTAGAATCGAATGATGACAATAATCTATTGTTTATAAAAGTCGGAATTTCTTGAAAATCGTCCCAAACATATAAAATTAAAATCGAATTTTCATTCACTAGATTCATTCAAATTTAATAAAAATATTTTGTAGACTTATTAATTTACATAAAGAAATTTTCTATAAAAAAATTAGAATCGAATGATGACAATAATCTATTGTTTATAAAAGTCGGAATTTCTTGAAAATCGTCCCAAACATATAAAATTAAAATCGAATTTTCATTCACTAGATTCATTCAAATTTAATAAAAATATTTTGTAGACTTATTAATTTACATAAAGAAATTTTCTATAAAAAAATTAGAATCGAATGATGACAATAATCTATTGTTTATAAAAATCTGAATTTCTTGAAAATAGCCCCAAACATAGAAAATTGAAATCGAATTTTCATTCACTAGATTCATTGAAATTTTTTAAAAATATTTTGTTGAATTATTAATTTACATAAAGAAATTTTCTATCGAGAAATTAGAATCGAATGATGCCAATAATCTATTGTTTATAAAAGTCGGAATTTCTTGAAAATCGTCCCAAACATATAAAATTAAAATCGAATTTTCATTCACTAGATTCATTCAAATTTAATAAAAATATTTTGTAGACTTATTAATTTACATAAAGAAATTTTCTATAAAAAAATTAGAATCGAATGATGACAATAATCTATTGTTTATAAAAGTCGGAATTTCTTGAAAATCGTCCCAAACATATAAAATTAAAATCGAATTTTCATTCACTAGATTCATTCAAATTTAATAAAAATATTTTGTAGACTTATTAATTTACATAAAGAAATTTTCTATAAAAAAATTAGAATCGAATGATGCCAATAATCTATTGTTTATAAAAGTCGGAATTTCTTGAAAATCGTCCCAAACATATAAAATTAAAATCGAATTTTCATTCACTAGATTCATTCAAATTTAATAAAAATATTTTGTAGACTTATTAATTTACATAAAGAAATTTTCTATAAAAAAATTAGAATCGAATGATGCCAATAATCTATTGTTTAGAAAAATCTGAATTTCTTGAAAATAGCCCCAAACATAGAAAATTGAAATCGAATTTTCATTCACTAAATTCATTCAAATTTAGTAAAAATATTTTGTTGAATTATTAATTTACATAAAGAAATTTTCTATCAAAAAATTAGAATCGAATGATGACAATAATCTATTGTTTAGAAAAGTCGGAATTTCTTGAAAATCGTCCCAAACATAGAAAATTGATTACAAATTTTCATTCACTAGATTAATTGAAATTTTTTAAAAATATTTTGTTGAATTATTAATTTACATAAAGAAATTTTCTATCAAAAAATTAGAATCGAATGATGCCAATAATCTATTGTTTAGAAAAATCTGAATTTCTTGAAAATAGCCCCAAACATAGAAAATTGAAATCGAATTTTCATTCACTAAATTCATTCAAATTTAGTAAAAATATTTTGTAGATTTATTAATTTACATAAAGAAATTTTTTATACTGAAATTAGAATCGAATGATGCCAATAATCTATTGTTTAGAAAAATCTGAATTTCTTGAAAATAGCCCCAAACATAGAAAATTGAAATCGAATTTTCATTCACTAAATTCATTCAAATTTAGTAAAAATATTTTGTAGATATATTAATTTACATAAAGAAATTTTATATACTGAAATTAGAATCGAATGATGCCAATAATCTATTGTTTAGAAAAATCTGAATTTCTTGAAAATAGCCCCAAACATAGAAAATTGAAATCGAATTTTCATTCACAAGATTCATTCAAATTTAGTAAAAATATTTTGTAGATTTATTAATTTACATAAAGAAATTTTCTATCAAAAAATTAGAATCGAATGATGCCAATAATCTATTGTTTAGAAAAATCTGAATTTCTTGAAAATAGCCCCAAACATAGAAAATTGATTACAAATTTTCATTTACTAGATTCATTGAAATTTTTTAAAAATATTTAATAGACTTATTAATTTACATAAAGAAATTTTCTATCAAAAAATTAGAATCGAATGATGACAATAATCTATTGTTTAGAAAAGTCGGAATTTCTTGAAAATCGTCCCAAACATATAAAATTAAAATCGAATTTTCATTCACTAGATTCATTGAAATTTTTTAAAAATATTTTGTTGAATTATTAATTTACATAAAGAAATTTTCTATCAAAAAATTAGAATCGAATGATGACAATAATCTATTGTTTAGAAAAGTCGGAATTTCTTGAAAATCGTCCCAAACATAGAAAATTGATTACAAATTTTCATTCACTAGATTCATTGAAATTTTTTAAAAATATTTTGTTGAATTATTAATTTACATAAAGAAATTTTCTATCGAGAAATTAGAATCGAATGATGCCAATAATCTATTGTTTAGAAAAATCTGAATTTCTTGAAAATAGCCCCAAACATAGAAAATTGAAATCGAATTTTCATTCACAAGATTCATTCAAATTTAGTAAAAATATTTTGTAGATTTATTAATTTACATAAAGAAATTTTCTATCAAAAAATTAGAATCGAATGATGACAATAATCTATTGTTTAGAAAAGTCGGAATTTCTTGAAAATCGTCCCAAACATAGAAAATTGATTACAAATTTTCATTCACTAGATTCATTGAAATTTTTTAAAAATATTTAATAGACTTATTAATTTACATAAAGAAATTTTCTATCAAAAAATTAGAATCGAATGATGACAATAATCTATTGTTTAGAAAAGTCGGAATTTCTTGAAAATCGTCCCAAACATATAAAATTAAAATCGAATTTTCATTCACTAGATTCATTGAAATTTTTTAAAAATATTTAATAGACTTATTAATTTACATAAAGAAATTTTCTATCAAAAAATTAGAATCGAATGATGACAATAATCTATTGTTTAGAAAAGTCGGAATTTCTTGAAAATCGTCCCAAACATAGAAAATTGATTACAAATTTTCATTCACTAGATTCATTGAAATTTTTTAAAAATATTTAATAGACTTATTAATTTACATAAAGAAATTTTCTATCAAAAAATTAGAATCGAATGATGACAATAATCTATTGTTTAGAAAAGTCGGAATTTTTTGAAAATCGTCCCAAACATATAAAATTAAAATCGAATTTTCATTCACTAGATTCATTGAAATTTTTTAAAAATATTTAATAGACTTATTAATTTACATAAAGAAATTTTCTATCAAAAAATTAGAATCGAATGATGACAATAATCTATTGTTTAGAAAAGTCGGAATTTTTTGAAAATCGTCCCAAACATATAAAATTAAAATCGAATTTTCATTCACTAGATTCATTGAAATTTTTTAAAAATATTTAATAGACTTATTAATTTACATAAAGAAATTTTCTATCAAAAAATTAGAATCGAATGATGACAATAATCTATTGTTTAGAAAAGTCGGAATTTCTTGAAAATAGCCCCAAACATTGAAAATTGATTACAAATTTTCATTCACTAGATTCATTGAAATTTTTTAAAAATATTTAATAGACTTATTAATTTACATAAAGAAATTTTCTATCGAGAAATTAGAATCGAATGATGCCAATAATCTATTGTTTAGAAAAGTCGGAATTTCTTGAAAATCGTCCCAAACATAGAAAATTGATTACAAATTTTCATTCACTAGATTCATTGAAATTTTTTAAAAATATTTTGTTGAATTATTAATTTACATAAAGAAATTTTCTATCAAAAAATTAGAATCGAATGATGACAATAATCTATTGTTTAGAAAAGTCGGAATTTCTTGAAAATCGTCCCAAACATAGAAAATTGATTACAAATTTTCATTCACTAGATTCTTTGAAATTTTTTAAAAATATTTTGTTGAATTATTAATTTACATAAAGAAATTTTCTATCAAAAAATTAGAATCGAATGATGACAATAATCTATTGTTTAGAAAAGTCGGAATTTCTTGAAAATCGTCCCAAACATAGAAAATTGATTACAAATTTTCATTCACTAGATTCATTGAAATTTTTTAAAAATATTTTGTTGAATTATTAATTTACATAAAGAAATTTTCTATCAAAAAATTAGAATCGAATGATGCCAATAGTCTATTGTTTAGAAAAGTCGGAATTTCTTGAAAATCGTCCCAAACATAGAAAATTGATTACAAATTTTCATTCACTAGATTCATTGAAATTTTTTAAAAATATTTTGTTGAATTATTAATTTACATAAAGAAATTTTCTATCAAAAAATTAGAATCGAATGATGACAATAATCTATTGTTTAGAAAAATCGGAATTTCTTGAAAATCGTCCCAAACATAGAAAATTGATTACAAATTTTCATTCACTAGATTCATTGAAATTTTTTAAAAATATTTTGTTGAATTATTAATTTACATAAAGAAATTTTCTATCGAGAAATTAGAATCGAATGATGCCAATAATCTATTGTTTAGAAAAGTCGGAATTTTTTGAAAATCGTCCCAAACATATAAAATTAAAATCGAATTTTCATTCACTAGATTCATTGAAATTTTTTAAAAATATTTTGTTGAATTATTAATTTACATAAAGAAATTTTCTATCAAAAAATTAGAATCGAATGATGCCAATAATCTATTGTTTAGAAAAGTCGGAATTTCTTGAAAATCGTCCCAAACATAGAAAATTGATTACAAATTTTCATTCACTAGATTCATTGAAATTTTTTAAAAATATTTTGTTGAATTATTAATTTACATAAAGAAATTTTCTATCAAAAAATTAGAATCGAATGATGACAATAATCTATTGTTTAGAAAAGTCGGAATTTCTTGAAAATCGTCCCAAACATAGAAAATTGATTACAAATTTTCATTCACTAGATTCATTGAAATTTTTTAAAAATATTTTGTTGAATTATTAATTTACATAAAGAAATTTTCTATCGAGAAATTAGAATCGAATGATGACAATAATCTATTGTTTAGAAAAGTCGGAATTTCTTGAAAATCGTCCCAAACATAGAAAATTGATTACAAATTTTCATTCACTAGATTCATTGAAATTTTTTAAAAATATTTTGTTGAATTATTAATTTACATAAAGAAATTTTCTATCAAAAAATTAGAATCGAATGATGACAATAATCTATTGTTTAGAAAAGTCGGAATTTCTTGAAAATCGTCCCAAACATAGAAAATTGATTACAAATTTTCATTCACTAGATTCATTGAAATTTTTTAAAAATATTTTGTTGAATTATTAATTTACATAAAGAAATTTTCTATCGAGAAATTAGAATCGAATGATGACAATAATCTATTGTTTAGAAAAGTCGGAATTTCTTGAAAATCGTCCCAAACATAGAAAATTGATTACAAATTTTCATTCACTAGATTCATTGAAATTTTTTAAAAATATTTTGTTGAATTATTAATTTACATAAAGAAATTTTCTATCGAGAAATTAGAATCGAATGATGCCAATAATCTATTGTTTAGAAAAGTCGGAATTTTTTGAAAATCGTCCCAAACATATAAAATTAAAATCGAATTTTCATTCACTAGATTCATTGAAATTTTTTAAAAATATTTTGTTGAATTATTAATTTACATAAAGAAATTTTCTATCAAAAAATTAGAATCGAATGATGACAATAATCTATTGTTTAGAAAAGTCGGAATTTCTTGAAAATCGTCCCAAACATAGAAAATTGATTACAAATTTTCATTCATAGATTCATTGAAATTTTTTAAAAATATTTTGTTGAATTATTAATTTACATAAAGAAATTTTCTATCAAAAAATTAGAATCGAATGATGACAATAATCTATTGTTTAGAAAAGTCGGAATTTCTTGAAAATCGTCCCAAACATAGAAAATTGATTACAAATTTTCATTCACTAGATTCATTGAAATTTTTAAAAATATTTTGTTGAATTATTAATTTACATAAAGAAATTTTCTATCAAAAAATTAGAATCGAATGATGACAATAATCTATTGTTTAGAAAAGTCGGAATTTCTTGAAAATCGTCCCAAACATAGAAAATTGATTACAAATTTTCATTCACTAGATTCATTGAAATTTTTTAAAAATATTTTGTTGAATTATTAATTTACATAAAGAAATTTTCTATCAAAAAATTAGAATCGAATGATGACAATAATCTATTGTTTAGAAAAGTCGGAATTTCTTGAAAATCGTCCCAAACATAGAAAATTGATTACAAATTTTCATTCACTAGATTCATTGAAATTTTTTAAAAATATTTTGTTGAATTATTAATTTACATAAAGAAATTTTCTATCGAGAAATTAGAATCGAATGATGACAATAATCTATTGTTTAGAAAAGTCGGAATTTCTTGAAAATCGTCCCAAACATAGAAAATTGATTACAAATTTTCATTCACTAGATTCATTGAAATTTTTTAAAAATATTTTGTTGAATTATTAATTTACATAAAGAAATTTTCTATCGAGAAATTAGAATCGAATGATGACAATAATCTATTGTTTAGAAAAGTCGGAATTTCTTGAAAATCGTCCCAAACATAGAAAATTGATTACAAATTTTCATTCACTAGATTCATTGAAATTTTTTAAAAATATTTTGTTGAATTATTAATTTACATAAAGAAATTTTCTATCAAAAAATTAGAATCGAATGATGACAATAATCTATTGTTTAGAAAAGTCGGAATTTCTTGAAAATCGTCCCAAACATAGAAAATTGATTACAAATTTTCATTCACTAGATTCATTGAAATTTTTTAAAAATATTTTGTTGAATTATTAATTTACATAAAGAAATTTTCTATCAAAAAATTAGAATCGAATGATGACAATAATCTATTGTTTAGAAAAGTCGGAATTTCTTGAAAATCGTCCCAAACATAGAAAATTGATTACAAATTTTCATTCACTAGATTCATTGAAATTTTTTAAAAATATTTTGTTGAATTATTAATTTACATAAAGAAATTTTCTATCAAAAAATTAGAATCGAATGATGACAATAATCTATTGTTTAGAAAAGTCGGAATTTCTTGAAAATCGTCCCAAACATAGAAAATTGATTACAAATTTTCATTCACTAGATTCATTGAAATTTTTTAAAAATATTTTGTTGAATTATTAATTTACAGAAAGAAATTTTCTATCAAAAAATTAGAATCGAATGATGACAATAATCTATTGTTTAGAAAAGTCGGAATTTCTTGAAAATCGTCCCAAACATAGAAAATTGATTACAAATTTTCATTCACTAGATTCATTGAAATTTTTTAAAAATATTTTGTTGAATTATTAATTTACATAAAGAAATTTTCTATCAAAAAATTAGAATCGAATGATGCCAATAATCTATTGTTTAGAAAAGTCGGAATTTCTTGAAAATCGTCCCAAACATAGAAAATTGATTACAAATTTTCATTCACTAGATTCATTGAAATTTTTTAAAAATATTTTGTTGAATTATTAATTTACATAAAGAAATTTTCTATCAAAAAATTAGAATCGAATGATGCCAATAATCTATTGTTTAGAAAAGTCGGAATTTCTTGAAAATCGTCCCAAACATAGAAAATTGATTACAAATTTTCATTCACTAGATTCATTGAAATTTTTTAAAAATATTTTGTTGAATTATTAATTTACATAAAGAAATTTTCTATCAAAAAATTAGAATCGAATGATGACAATAATCTATTGTTTAGAAAAGTCGGAATTTCTTGAAAATCGTCCCAAACCTAGAAAATTGATTGCAAATTTTCATTCACTAGATTCATTGAAATTTTTTAAAAATATTTTGTTGAATTATTAATTTACATAAAGAAATTTTCTATCGAGAAATTAGAATCGAATGATGCCAATAATCTATTGTTTAGAAAAGTCGGAATTTCTTGAAAATCGTCCCAAACCTAGAAAATTGATTGCAAATTTTCATTCACTAGATTCATTGAAATTTTTTAAAAATATTTTGTTGAATTATTAATTTACATAAAGAAATTTTCTATCGAGAAATTAGAATCGAATGATGCCAATAATCTATTGTTTAGAAAAGTCGGAATTTCTTGAAAATCGTCCCAAACCTAGAAAATTGATTGCAAATTTTCATTCACTAGATTCATTGAAATTTTTTAAAAATATTTTGTTGAATTATTAATTTACATAAAGAAATTTTCTATCGAGAAATTAGAATCGAATGATGACAATAATCTATTGTTTAGAAAAGTCGGAATTTCTTGAAAATCGTCCCAAACCTAGAAAATTGATTGCAAATTTTCATTCACTAGATTCATTGAAATTTTTTAAAAATATTTTGTTGAATTATTAATTTACATAAAGAAATTTTCTATCGAGAAATTAGAATCGAATGATGCCAATAATCTATTGTTTAGAAAAGTCGGAATTTCTTGAAAATCGTCCCAAACCTAGAAAATTGATTGCAAATTTTCATTCAATAGATTCATTGAAATTTTTTAAAAATATTTTGTTGAATTATTAATTTACATAAAGAAATTTTCTATCAAAAAATTAGAATCGAATGATGCCAATAATCTATTGTTTAGAAAAGTCGGAATTTCTTGAAAATCGTCCCAAACATAGAAAATTGATTACAAATTTTCATTCACTAGATTCATTGAAATTTTTTAAAAATATTTTGTTGAATTATTAATTTACATAAAGAAATTTTCTATCAAAAAATTAGAATCGAATGATGACAATAATCTATTGTTTAGAAAAGTCGGAATTTCTTGAAAATCGTCCCAAACATAGAAAATTGATTACAAATTTTCATTCACTAGATTCATTGAAATTTTTTAAAAATATTTTGTTGAATTATTAATTTACATAAAGAAATTTTCTATCAAAAAATTAGAATCGAATGATGACAATAATCTATTGTTTAGAAAAGTCGGAATTTCTTGAAAATCGTCCCAAACATAGAAAATTGATTACAAATTTTCATTCACTAGATTCATTGAAATTTTTTAAAAATATTTTGTTGAATTATTAATTTACATAAAGAAATTTTCTATCAAAAAATTAGAATCGAATGATGACAATAATCTATTGTTTAGAAAAGTCGGAATTTCTTGAAAATCGTCCCAAACATAGAAAATTGATTACAAATTTTCATTCACTAGATTCATTGAAATTTTTTAAAAATATTTTGTTGAATTATTAATTTACAGAAAGAAATTTTCTATCAAAAAATTAGAATCGAATGATGACAATAATCTATTGTTTAGAAAAGTCGGAATTTCTTGAAAATCGTCCCAAACATAGAAAATTGATTACAAATTTTCATTCACTAGATTCATTGAAATTTTTTAAAAATATTTTGTTGAATTATTAATTTACATAAAGAAATTTTCTATCAAAAAATTAGAATCGAATGATGCCAATAATCTATTGTTTAGAAAAGTCGGAATTTCTTGAAAATCGTCCCAAACATAGAAAATTGATTACAAATTTTCATTCACTAGATTCATTGAAATTTTTTAAAAATATTTTGTTGAATTATTAATTTACATAAAGAAATTTTCTATCAAAAAATTAGAATCGAATGATGCCAATAATCTATTGTTTAGAAAAGTCGGAATTTCTTGAAAATCGTCCCAAACATAGAAAATTGATTACAAATTTTCATTCACTAGATTCATTGAAATTTTTTAAAAATATTTTGTTGAATTATTAATTTACATAAAGAAATTTTCTATCAAAAAATTAGAATCGAATGATGACAATAATCTATTGTTTAGAAAAGTCGGAATTTCTTGAAAATCGTCCCAAACCTAGAAAATTGATTGCAAATTTTCATTCACTAGATTCATTGAAATTTTTTAAAAATATTTTGTTGAATTATTAATTTACATAAAGAAATTTTCTATCGAGAAATTAGAATCGAATGATGCCAATAATCTATTGTTTAGAAAAGTCGGAATTTCTTGAAAATCGTCCCAAACCTAGAAAATTGATTGCAAATTTTCATTCACTAGATTCATTGAAATTTTTTAAAAATATTTTGTTGAATTATTAATTTACATAAAGAAATTTTCTATCAAAAAATTAGAATCGAATGATGACAATAATCTATTGTTTAGAAAAGTCGGAATTTCTTGAAAATCGTCCCAAACATAGAAAATTGATTACAAATTTTCATTCACTAGATTCATTGAAATTTTTTAAAAATATTTTGTTGAATTATTAATTTACATAAAGAAATTTTCTATCAAAAAATTAGAATCGAATGATGACAATAATCTATTGTTTAGAAAAGTCGGAATTTCTTGAAAATCGTCCCAAACATAGAAAATTGATTACAAATTTTCATTCACTAGATTCATTGAAATTTTTTAAAAATATTTTGTTGAATTATTAATTTACAGAAAGAAATTTTCTATCAAAAAATTAGAATCGAATGATGACAATAATCTATTGTTTAGAAAAGTCGGAATTTCTTGAAAATCGTCCCAAACATAGAAAATTGATTACAAATTTTCATTCACTAGATTCATTGAAATTTTTTAAAAATATTTTGTTGAATTATTAATTTACATAAAGAAATTTTCTATCAAAAAATTAGAATCGAATGATGCCAATAATCTATTGTTTAGAAAAGTCGGAATTTCTTGAAAATCGTCCCAAACATAGAAAATTGATTACAAATTTTCATTCACTAGATTCATTGAAATTTTTTAAAAATATTTTGTTGAATTATTAATTTACATAAAGAAATTTTCTATCAAAAAATTAGAATCGAATGATGCCAATAATCTATTGTTTAGAAAAGTCGGAATTTCTTGAAAATCGTCCCAAACATAGAAAATTGATTACAAATTTTCATTCACTAGATTCATTGAAATTTTTTAAAAATATTTTGTTGAATTATTAATTTACATAAAGAAATTTTCTATCAAAAAATTAGAATCGAATGATGACAATAATCTATTGTTTAGAAAAGTCGGAATTTCTTGAAAATCGTCCCAAACCTAGAAAATTGATTGCAAATTTTCATTCACTAGATTCATTGAAATTTTTTAAAAATATTTTGTTGAATTATTAATTTACATAAAGAAATTTTCTATCGAGAAATTAGAATCGAATGATGCCAATAATCTATTGTTTAGAAAAGTCGGAATTTCTTGAAAATCGTCCCAAACCTAGAAAATTGATTGCAAATTTTCATTCACTAGATTCATTGAAATTTTTTAAAAATATTTTGTTGAATTATTAATTTACATAAAGAAATTTTCTATCGAGAAATTAGAATCGAATGATGCCAATAATCTATTGTTTAGAAAAGTCGGAATTTCTTGAAAATCGTCCCAAACCTAGAAAATTGATTGCAAATTTTCATTCACTAGATTCATTGAAATTTTTTAAAAATATTTTGTTGAATTATTAATTTACATAAAGAAATTTTCTATCGAGAAATTAGAATCGAATGATGACAATAATCTATTGTTTAGAAAAGTCGGAATTTCTTGAAAATCGTCCCAAACCTAGAAAATTGATTGCAAATTTTCATTCACTAGATTCATTGAAATTTTTTAAAAATATTTTGTTGAATTATTAATTTACATAAAGAAATTTTCTATCGAGAAATTAGAATCGAATGATGCCAATAATCTATTGTTTAGAAAAGTCGGAATTTCTTGAAAATCGTCCCAAACCTAGAAAATTGATTGCAAATTTTCATTCAATAGATTCATTGAAATTTTTTAAAAATATTTTGTTGAATTATTAATTTACATAAAGAAATTTTCTATCAAAAAATTAGAATCGAATGATGCCAATAATCTATTGTTTAGAAAAGTCGGAATTTCTTGAAAATCGTCCCAAACATAGAAAATTGATTACAAATTTTAATTCACTAGATTCATTGAAATTTTTTAAAAATATTTTGTTGAATTATTAATTTACATAAAGAAATTTTCTATCAAAAAATTAGAATCGAATGATGCCAATAATCTATTGTTTAGAAAAGTCGGAATTTCTTGAAAATCGTCCCAAACATAGAAAATTGATTACAAATTTTCATTCACTAGATTCATTGAAATTTTTTAAAAATATTTTGTTGAATTATTAATTTACATAAAGAAATTTTCTATCAAAAAATTAGAATCGAATGATGACAATAATCTATTGTTTAGAAAAGTCGGAATTTCTTGAAAATCGTCCCAAACCTAGAAAATTGATTGCAAATTTTCATTCACTAGATTCATTGAAATTTTTTAAAAATATTTTGTTGAATTATTAATTTACATAAAGAAATTTTCTATCGAGAAATTAGAATCGAATGATGCCAATAATCTATTGTTTAGAAAAGTCGGAATTTCTTGAAAATCGTCCCAAACCTAGAAAATTGATTGCAAATTTTCATTCACTAGATTCATTGAAATTTTTTAAAAATATTTTGTTGAATTATTAATTTACATAAAGAAATTTTCTATCAAAAAATTAGAATCGAATGATGACAATAATCTATTGTTTAGAAAAGTCGGAATTTCTTGAAAATCGTCCCAAACCTAGAAAATTGATTGCAAATTTTCATTCACTAGATTCATTGAAATTTTTTAAAAATATTTTGTTGAATTATTAATTTACATAAAGAAATTTTCTATCGAGAAATTAGAATCGAATGATGCCAATAATCTATTGTTTAGAAAAGTCGGAATTTCTTGAAAATCGTCCCAAACCTAGAAAATTGATTGCAAATTTTCATTCACTAGATTCATTGAAATTTTTTAAAAATATTTTGTTGAATTATTAATTTACATAAAGAAATTTTCTATCGAGAAATTAGAATCGAATGATGCCAATAATCTATTGTTTAGAAAAGTCGGAATTTCTTGAAAATCGTCCCAAACCTAGAAAATTGATTGCAAATTTTCATTCACTAGATTCATTGAAATTTTTTAAAAATATTTTGTTGAATTATTAATTTACATAAAGAAATTTTCTATCGAGAAATTAGAATCGAATGATGACAATAATCTATTGTTTAGAAAAGTCGGAATTTCTTGAAAATCGTCCCAAACCTAGAAAATTGATTGCAAATTTTCATTCACTAGATTCATTGAAATTTTTTAAAAATATTTTGTTGAATTATTAATTTACATAAAGAAATTTTCTATCGAGAAATTAGAATCGAATGATGCCAATAATCTATTGTTTAGAAAAGTCGGAATTTCTTGAAAATCGTCCCAAACCTAGAAAATTGATTGCAAATTTTCATTCAATAGATTCATTGAAATTTTTTAAAAATATTTTGTTGAATTATTAATTTACATAAAGAAATTTTCTATCAAAAAATTAGAATCGAATGATGCCAATAATCTATTGTTTAGAAAAGTCGGAATTTCTTGAAAATCGTCCCAAACATAGAAAATTGATTACAAATTTTCATTCACTAGATTCATTGAAATTTTTTAAAAATATTTTGTTGAATTATTAATTTACATAAAGAAATTTTCTATCAAAAAATTAGAATCGAATGATGCCAATAATCTATTGTTTAGAAAAGTCGGAATTTCTTGAAAATCGTCCCAAACATAGAAAATTGATTACAAATTTTCATTCACTAGATTCATTGAAATTTTTTAAAAATATTTTGTTGAATTATTAATTTACATAAAGAAATTTTCTATCAAAAAATTAGAATCGAATGATGCCAATAATCTATTGTTTAGAAAAGTCGGAATTTCTTGAAAATCGTCCTAAACATAGAAAATTGATTACAAATTTTCATTCACTAGATTCATTGAAATTTTTTAAAAATATTTTGTTGAATTATTAATTTACATAAAGAAATTTTCTATCAAAAAATTAGAATCGAATGATGCCAATAATCTATTGTTTAGAAAAGTCGGAATTAGTTGAAAATCGTCCCAAACCTAGAAAATTGATTGCAAATTTTCATTCACTAGATTCATTGAAATTTTTTAAAAATATTTTGTTGAATTATTAATTTACATAAAGAAATTTTCTATCAAAAAATTAGAATCGAATGATGCCAATAATCTATTGTTTAGAAAAGTCGGAATTTCTTGAAAATCGTCCCAAACATAGAAAATTGATTACAAATTTTCATTCACTAGATTCATTGAAATTTTTTAAAAATATTTTGTTGAATTATTAATTTACATAAAGAAATTTTCTATCAAAAAATTAGAATCGAATGATGCCAATAATCTATTGTTTAGAAAAGTCGGAATTTCTTGAAAATCGTCCCAAACATAGAAAATTGATTACAAATTTTCATTCACTAGATTCATTGAAATTTTTTAAAAATATTTTGTTGAATTATTAATTTACATAAAGAAATTTTCTATCAAAAAATTAGAATCGAATGATGCCAATAATCTATTGTTTAGAAAAGTCGGAATTTCTTGAAAATCGTCCCAAACCTAGAAAATTGATTGCAAATTTTCATTCACTAGATTCATTGAAATTTTTTAAAAATATTTTGTTGAATTATTAATTTACATAAAGAAATTTTCTATCAAAAAATTAGAATCGAATGATGCCAATAATCTATTGTTTAGAAAAGTCGGAATTTCTTGAAAATCGTCCCAAACATAGAAAATTGATTACAAATTTTCATTCACTAGATTCATTGAAATTTTTTAAAAATATTTTGTTGAATTATTAATTTACATAAAGAAATTTTCTATCAAAAAATTAGAATCGAATGATGCCAATAATCTATTGTTTAGAAAAGTCGGAATTTCTTGAAAATCGTCCCAAACATAGAAAATTGATTACAAATTTTCATTCACTAGATTCATTGAAATTTTTTAAAAATATTTTGTTGAATTATTAATTTACATAAAGAAATTTTCTATCAAAAAATTAGAATCGAATGATGCCAATAATCTATTGTTTAGAAAAGTCGGAATTTCTTGAAAATCGTCCCAAACATAGAAAATTGATTACAAATTTTCATTCACTAGATTCATTGAAATTTTTTAAAAATATTTTGTTGAATTATTAATTTACATAAAGAAATTTTCTATCAAAAAATTAGAATCGAATGATGCCAATAATCTATTGTTTAGAAAAGTCGGAATTTCTTGAAAATCGTCCCAAACCTAGAAAATTGATTGCAAATTTTCATTCACTAGATTCATTGAAATTTTTTAAAAATATTTTGTTGAATTATTAATTTACATAAAGAAATTTTCTATCAAAAAATTAGAATCGAATGATGCCAATAATCTATTGTTTAGAAAAGTCGGAATTTCTTGAAAATCGTCCCAAACATAGAAAATTGATTACAAATTTTCATTCACTAGATTCATTGAAATTTTTTAAAAATATTTTGTTGAATTATTAATTTACATAAAGAAATTTTCTATCAAAAAATTAGAATCGAATGATGCCAATAATCTATTGTTTAGAAAAGTCGGAATTTCTTGAAAATCGTCCCAAACATAGAAAATTGATTACAAATTTTCATTCACTAGATTCATTGAAATTTTTTAAAAATATTTTGTTGAATTATTAATTTACATAAAGAAATTTTCTATCAAAAAATTAGAATCGAATGATGCCAATAATCTATTGTTTAGAAAAGTCGGAATTTCTTGAAAATCGTCCCAAACATAGAAAATTGATTACAAATTTTCATTCACTAGATTCATTGAAATTTTTTAAAAATATTTTGTTGAATTATTAATTTACATAAAGAAATTTTCTATCAAAAAATTAGAATCGAATGATGCCAATAATCTATTGTTTAGAAAAGTCGGAATTTCTTGAAAATCGTCCCAAACATAGAAAATTGATTACAAATTTTCATTCACTAGATTCATTGAAATTTTTTAAAAATATTTTTTTGAATTATTAATTTACATAAAGAAATTTTCTATCAAAAAATTAGAATCGAATGATGCCAATAATCTATTGTTTAGAAAAGTCGGAATTTCTTGAAAATCGTCCCAAACCTAGAAAATTGATTGCAAATTTTCATTCACTAGATTCATTGAAATTTTTTAAAAATATTTTGTTGAATTATTAATTTACATAAAGAAATTTTCTATCAAAAAATTAGAATCGAATGATGCCAATAATCTATTGTTTAGAAAAGTCGGAATTTCTTGAAAATCGTCCCAAACATAGAAAATTGATTACAAATTTTCATTCACTAGATTCATTGAAATTTTTTAAAAATATTTTGTTGAATTATTAATTTACATAAAGAAATTTTCTATCAAAAAATTAGAATCGAATGATGCCAATAATCTATTGTTTAGAAAAGTCGGAATTTCTTGAAAATCGTCCCAAACCTAGAAAATTGATTGCAAATTTTCATTCACTAGATTCATTGAAATTTTTTAAAAATATTTTGTTGAATTATTAATTTACATAAAGAAATTTTCTATCAAAAAATTAGAATCGAATGATGCCAATAATCTATTGTTTAGAAAAGTCGGAATTTCTTGAAAATCGTCCCAAACATAGAAAATTGATTACAAATTTTCATTCACTAGATTCATTGAAATTTTTTAAAAATATTTTGTTGAATTATTAATTTACATAAAGAAATTTTCTATCAAAAAATTAGAATCGAATGATGCCAATAATCTATTGTTTAGAAAAGTCGGAATTTCTTGAAAATCGTCCCAAACATAGAAAATTGATTACAAATTTTCATTCACTAGATTCATTGAAATTTTTTAAAAATATTTTGTTGAATTATTAATTTACATAAAGAAATTTTCTATCAAAAAATTAGAATCGAATGATGCCAATAATCTATTGTTTAGAAAAGTCGGAATTTCTTGAAAATCGTCCCAAACCTAGAAAATTGATTGCAAATTTTCATTCACTAGATTCATTGAAATTTTTTAAAAATATTTTGTTGAATTATTAATTTACATAAAGAATATTTCTATCAAAAAATTAGAATCGAATGATGCCAATAATCTATTGTTTAGAAAAGTCGGAATTTCTTGAAAATCGTCCCAAACATAGAAAATTGATTACAAATTTTCATTCACTAGATTCATTGAAATTTTTTAAAAATATTTTGTTGAATTATTAATTTACATAAAGAAATTTTCTATCAAAAAATTAGAATCGAATGATGCCAATAATCTATTGTTTAGAAAAGTCGGAATTTCTTGAAAATCGTCCCAAACCTAGAAAATTGATTGCAAATTTTCATTCACTAGATTCATTGAAATTTTTTAAAAATATTTTGTTGAATTATTAATTTACATAAAGAAATTTTCTATCAAAAAATTAGAATCGAATGATGCCAATAATCTATTGTTTAGAAAAGTCGGAATTTCTTGAAAATCGTCCCAAACATAGAAAATTGATTACAAATTTTCATTCACTAGATTCATTGAAATTTTTTAAAAATATTTTGTTGAATTATTAATTTACATAAAGAAATTTTCTATCAAAAAATTAGAATCGAATGATGCCAATAATCTATTGTTTAGAAAAGTCGGAATTTCTTGAAAATCGTCCCAAACATAGAAAATTGATTACAAATTTTCATTCACTAGATTCATTGAAATTTTTTAAAAATATTTTGTTGAATTATTAATTTACATAAAGAAATTTTCTATCAAAAAATTAGAATCGAATGATGCCAATAATCTATTGTTTAGAAAAGTCGGAATTTCTTGAAAATCGTCCCAAACCTAGAAAATTGATTGCAAATTTTCATTCACTAGATTCATTGAAATTTTTTAAAAATATTTTGTTGAATTATTAATTTACATAAAGAAATTTTCTATCAAAAAATTAGAATCGAATGATGCCAATAATCTATTGTTTAGAAAAGTCGGAATTTCTTGAAAATCGTCCCAAACATAGAAAATTGATTACAAATTTTCATTCACTAGATTCATTGAAATTTTTTAAAAATATTTTGTTGAATTATTAATTTACATAAAGAAATTTTCTATCAAAAAATTAGAATCGAATGATGCCAATAATCTATTGTTTAGAAAAGTCGGAATTTCTTGAAAATCGTCCCAAACATAGAAAATTGATTACAAATTTTCATTCACTAGATTCATTGAAATTTTTTAAAAATATTTTGTTGAATTATTAATTTACATAAAGAAATTTTCTATCAAAAAATTAGAATCGAATGATGCCAATAATCTATTGTTTAGAAAAGTCGGAATTTCTTGAAAATCGTCCCAAACATAGAAAATTGATTACAAATTTTCATTCACTAGATTCATTGAAATTTTTTAAAATTATTTTGTTGAATTATTAATTTACATAAAGAAATTTTCTATCAAAAAATTAGAATCGAATGATGCCAATAATCTATTGTTTAGAAAAGTCGGAATTTCTTGAAAATCGTCCCAAACATAGAAAATTGATTACAAATTTTCATTCACTAGATTCATTGAAATTTTTTAAAAATATTTTGTTGAATTATTAATTTACATAAAGAAATTTTCTATCAAAAAATTAGAATCGAATGATGCCAATAATCTATTGTTTAGAAAAGTCGGAATTTCTTGAAAATCGTCCCAAACCTAGAAAATTGATTGCAAATTTTCATTCACTAGATTCATTGAAATTTTTTAAAAATATTTTGTTGAATTATTAATTTACATAAAGAAATTTTCTATCAAAAAATTAGAATCGAATGATGCCAATAATCTATTGTTTAGAAAAGTCGGAATTTCTTGAAAATCGTCCCAAACATAGAAAATTGATTACAAATTTTCATTCACTAGATTCATTGAAATTTTTTAAAAATATTTTGTTGAATTATTAATTTACATAAAGAAATTTTCTATCAAAAAATTAGAATCGAATGATGCCAATAATCTATTGTTTAGAAAAGTCGGAATTTCTTGAAAATCGTCCCAAACATAGAAAATTGATTACAAATTTTCATTCACTAGATTCATTGAAATTTTTTAAAAATATTTTGTTGAATTATTAATTTACATAAAGAAATTTTCTATCAAAAAATTAGAATCGAATGATGCCAATAATCTATTGTTTAGAAAAGTCGGAATTTCTTGAAAATCGTCCCAAACCTAGAAAATTGATTGCAAATTTTCATTCACTAGATTCATTGAAATTTTTTAAAAATATTTTGTTGAATTATTAATTTACATAAAGAAATTTTCTATCAAAAAATTAGAATCGAATGATGCCAATAATCTATTGTTTAGAAAAGTCGGAATTTCTTGAAAATCGTCCCAAACATAGAAAATTGATTACAAATTTTCATTCACTAGATTCATTGAAATTTTTTAAAAATATTTTGTTGAATTATTAATTTACATAAAGAAATTTTCTATCAAAAAATTAGAATCGAATGATGCCAATAATCTATTGTTTAGAAAAGTCGGAATTTCTTGAAAATCGTCCCAAACCTAGAAAATTGATTGCAAATTTTCATTCACTAGATTCATTGAAATTTTTTAAAAATATTTTGTTGAATTATTAATTTACATAAAGAAATTTTCTATCAAAAAATTAGAATCGAATGATGCCAATAATCTATTGTTTAGAAAAGTCGGAATTTCTTGAAAATCGTCCCAAACATAGAAAATTGATTACAAATTTTCATTCACTAGATTCATTGAAATTTTTTAAAAATATTTTGTTGAATTATTAATTTACATAAAGAAATTTTCTATCAAAAAATTAGAATCGAATGATGCCAATAATCTATTGTTTAGAAAAGTCGGAATTTCTTGAAAATCGTCCCAAACATAGAAAATTGATTACAAATTTTCATTCACTAGATTCATTGAAATTTTTTAAAAATATTTTGTTGAATTATTAATTTACATAAAGAAATTTTCTATCGAGAAATTAGAATCGAATGATGCCAATAATCTATTGTTTAGAAAAGTCGGAATTTCTTGAAAATCGTCCCAAACCTAGAAAATTGATTGCAAATTTTCATTCACTAGATTCATTGAAATTTTTTAAAAATATTTTGTTGAATTATTAATTTACATAAAGAAATTTTCTATCGAGAAATTAGAATCGAATGATGCCAATAATCTATTGTTTAGAAAAGTCGGAATTTCTTGAAAATCGTCCCAAACCTAGAAAATTGATTGCAAATTTTCATTCACTAGATTCATTGAAATTTTTTAAAAATATTTTGTTGAATTATTAATTTACATAAAGAAATTTTCTATCAAAAAATTAGAATCGAATGATGCCAATAATCTATTGTTTAGAAAAGTCGGAATTTCTTGAAAATCGTCCCAAACATAGAAAATTGATTACAAATTTTCATTCACTAGATTCATTGAAATTTTTTAAAAATATTTTGTTGAATTATTAATTTACATAAAGAAATTTTCTATCGAGAAATTAGAATCGAATGATGCCAATAATCTATTGTTTAGAAAAGTCGGAATTTCTTGAAAATCGTCCCAAACCTAGAAAATTGATTGCAAATTTTCATTCACTAGATTCATTGAAATTTTTTAAAAATATTTTGTTGAATTATTAATTTACATAAAGAAATTTTCTATCGAGAAATTAGAATCGAATGATGCCAATAATCTATTGTTTAGAAAAGTCGGAATTTCTTGAAAATCGTCCCAAACCTAGAAAATTGATTGCAAATTTTCATTCACTAGATTCATTGAAATTTTTTAAAAATATTTTGTTGAATTATTAATTTACATAAAGAAATTTTCTATCAAAAAATTAGAATCGAATGATGCCAATAATCTATTGTTTAGAAAAGTCGGAATTTCTTGAAAATCGTCCCAAACATAGAAAATTGATTACAAATTTTCATTCACTAGATTCATTGAAATTTTTTAAAAATATTTTGTTGAATTATTAATTTACATAAAGAAATTTTCTATCGAGAAATTAGAATCGAATGATGCCAATAATCTATTGTTTAGAAAAGTCGGAATTTCTTGAAAATCGTCCCAAACCTAGAAAATTGATTGCAAATTTTCATTCACTAGATTCATTGAAATTTTTTAAAAATATTTTGTTGAATTATTAATTTACATAAAGAAATTTTCTATCGAGAAATTAGAATCGAATGATGACAATAATCTATTGTTTAGAAAAGTCGGAATTTCTTGAAAATCGTCCCAAACCTAGAAAATTGATTGCAAATTTTCATTCACTAGATTCATTGAAATTTTTTAAAAATATTTTGTTGAATTATTAATTTACATAAAGAAATTTTCTATCGAGAAATTAGAATCGAATGATGACAATAATCTATTGTTTAGAAAAGTCGGAATTTCTTGAAAATCGTCCCAAATATAGAAAATTGATTACAAATTTTCATTCACTAGATTCATTGAAATTTTTTAAAAATATTTTGTTGAATTATTAATTTACATAAAGAAATTTTCTATCAAAAAATTAGAATCGAATGATGCCAATAATCTATTGTTTAGAAAAGTCGGAATTTCTTGAAAATCGTCCCAAACCTAGAAAATTGATTGCAAATTTTCATTCACTAGATTCATTGAAATTTTTTAAAAATATTTTGTTGAATTATTAATTTACATAAAGAAATTTTCTATCAAAAAATTAGAATCGAATGATGCCAATAATCTATTGTTTAGAAAAGTCGGAATTTCTTGAAAATCGTCCCAAACATAGAAAATTGATTACAAATTTTCATTCACTAGATTCATTGAAATTTTTTAAAAATATTTTGTTGAATTATTAATTTACATAAAGAAATTTTCTATCGAGAAATTAGAATCGAATGATGCCAATAATCTATTGTTTAGAAAAGTCGGAATTTCTTGAAAATCGTCCCAAACCTAGAAAATTGATTGCAAATTTTCATTCACTAGATTCATTGAAATTTTTTAAAAATATTTTGTTGAATTATTAATTTACATAAAGAAATTTTCTATCAAAAAATTAGAATCGAATGATGACAATAATCTATTGTTTAGAAAAGTCGGAATTTCTTGAAAATCGTCCCAAACCTAGAAAATTGATTGCAAATTTTCATTCACTAGATTCATTGAAATTTTTTAAAAATATTTTGTTGAATTATTAATTTACATAAAGAAATTTTCTATCGAGAAATTAGAATCGAATGATGCCAATAATCTATTGTTTAGAAAAGTCGGAATTTCTTGAAAATCGTCCCAAACCTAGAAAATTGATTGCAAATTTTCATTCACTAGATTCATTGAAATTTTTTAAAAATATTTTGTTGAATTATTAATTTACATAAAGAAATTTTCTATCGAGAAATTAGAATCGAATGATTCCAATAATCTATTGTTTAGAAAAGTCGGAATTTCTTGAAAATCGTCCCAAACCTAGAAAATTGATTGCAAATTTTCATTCACTAGATTCATTGAAATTTTTTAAAAATATTTTGTTGAATTATTAATTTACATAAAGAAATTTTCTATCGAGAAATTAGAATCGAATGATGCCAATAATCTATTGTTTAGAAAAGTCGGAATTTCTTGAAAATCGTCCCAAACATAGAAAATTGATTACAAATTTTCATTCACTAGATTCATTGAAATTTTTTAAAAATATTTTGTTGAATTATTAATTTACATAAAGAAATTTTCTATCGAGAAATTAGAATCGAATGATGCCAATAATCTATTGTTTAGAAAAGTCGGAATTTCTTGAAAATCGTCCCAAACATAGAAAATTGATTACAAATTTTCATTCACTAGATTCATTGAAATTTTTTAAAAATATTTTGTTGAATTATTAATTTACATAAAGAAATTTTCTATCGAGAAATTAGAATCGAATGATGCCAATAATCTATTGTTTAGAAAAGTCGGAATTTCTTGAAAATCGTCCCAAACATAGAAAATTGATTACAAATTTTCATTCACTAGATTCATTGAAATTTTTTAAAAATATTTTGTTGAATTATTAATTTACATAAAGAAATTTTCTATCGAGAAATTAGAATCGAATGATGCCAATAATCTATTGTTTAGAAAAGTCGGAATTTCTTGAAAATCGTCCCAAACATAGAAAATTGATTACAAATTTTCATTCACTAGATTCATTGAAATTTTTTAAAAATATTTTGTTGAATTATTAATTTACATAAAGAAATTTTCTATCGAGAAATTAGAATCGAATGATGCCAATAATCTATTGTTTAGAAAAGTCGGAATTTCTTGAAAATCGTCCCAAACCTAGAAAATTGATTGCAAATTTTCATTCACTAGATTCATTGAAATTTTTTAAAAATATTTTGTTGAATTATTAATTTACATAAAGAAATTTTCTATCGAGAAATTAGAATCGAATGATGACAATAATCTATTGTTTAGAAAAGTCGGAATTTCTTGAAAATCGTCCCAAACCTAGAAAATTGATTGCAAATTTTCATTCACTAGATTCATTGAAATTTTTTAAAAATATTTTGTTGAATTATTAATTTACATAAAGAAATTTTCTATCGAGAAATTAGAATCGAATGATGACAATAATCTATTGTTTAGAAAAGTCGGAATTTCTTGAAAATCGTCCCAAATATAGAAAATTGATTACAAATTTTCATTCACTAGATTCATTGAAATTTTTTAAAAATATTTTGTTGAATTATTAATTTACATAAAGAAATTTTCTATCAAAAAATTAGAATCGAATGATGCCAATAATCTATTGTTTAGAAAAGTCGGAATTTCTTGAAAATCGTCCCAAACATAGAAAATTGATTACAAATTTTCATTCACTAGATTCATTGAAATTTTTTAAAAATATTTTGTTGAATTATTAATTTACATAAAGAAATTTTCTATCAAAAAATTAGAATCGAATGATGACAATAATCTATTGTTTAGAAAAGTCGGAATTTCTTGAAAATCGTCCCAAACATAGAAAATTGATTACAAATTTTCATTCACTAGATTCATTGAAATTTTTTAAAAATATTTTGTTGAATTATTAATTTACATAAAGAAATTTTCTATCGAGAAATTAGAATCGAATGATGCCAATAATCTATTGTTTAGAAAAGTCGGAATTTCTTGAAAATCGTCCCAAACATAGAAAATTGATTACAAATTTTCATTCACTAGATTCATTGAAATTTTTTAAAAATATTTTGTTGAATTATTAATTTACATAAAGAAATTTTCTATCGAGAAATTAGAATCGAATGATGCCAATAATCTATTGTTTAGAAAAGTCGGAATTTCTTGAAAATCGTCCCAAACATAGAAAATTGATTACAAATTTTCATTCACTAGATTCATTGAAATTTTTTAAAAATATTTTGTTGAATTATTAATTTACATAAAGAAATTTTCTATCAAAAAATTAGAATCGAATGATGACAATAATCTATTGTTTAGAAAAGTCGGAATTTCTTGAAAATCGTCCCAAACATAGAAAATTGATTGCAAATTTTCATTCACTAGATTCATTGAAATTTTTTAAAAATATTTTGTTGAATTATTAATTTACATAAAGAAATTTTCTATCGAGAAATTAGAATCGAATGATGACAATAATCTATTGTTTAGAAAAGTCGGAATTTCTTGAAAATCGTCCCAAACATAGAAAATTGATTACAAATTTTCATTCACTAGATTCATTGAAATTTTTTAAAAATATTTTGTTGAATTATTAATTTACATAAAGAAATTTTCTATCAAAAAATTAGAATCGAATGATGCCAATAATCTATTGTTTAGAAAAGTCGGAATTTCTTGAAAATCGTCCCAAACATAGAAAATTGATTACAAATTTTCATTCACTAGATTCATTGAAATTTTTTAAAAATATTTTGTTGAATTATTAATTTACATAAAGAAATTTTCTATCGAGAAATTAGAATCGAATGATGCCAATAATCTATTGTTTAGAAAAGTCGGAATTTCTTGAAAATCGTCCCAAACATAGAAAATTGATTACAAATTTTCATTCACTAGATTCATTGAAATTTTTTAAAAATATTTTGTTGAATTATTAATTTACATAAAGAAATTTTCTATCGAGAAATTAGAATCGAATGATGCCAATAATCTATTGTTTAGAAAAGTCGGAATTTCTTGAAAATCGTCCCAAACATAGAAAATTGATTACAAATTTTCATTCACTAGATTCATTGAAATTTTTAAAAATATTTTGTTGAATTATTAATTTACATAAAGAAATTTTCTATCGAGAAATTAGAATCGAATGATGCCAATAATCTATTGTTTAGAAAAGTCGGAATTTCTTGAAAATCGTCCCAAACATAGAAAATTGATTACAAATTTTCATTCACTAGATTCATTGAAATTTTTTAAAAATATTTTGTTGAATTATTAATTTACATAAAGAAATTTTCTATCAAAAAATTAGAATCGAATGATGACAATAATCTATTGTTTAGAAAAGTCGGAATTTCTTGAAAATCGTCCCAAACATAGAAAATTGATTACAAATTTTCATTCACTAGATTCATTGAAATTTTTTAAAAATATTTTATTGAATTATTAATTTACATAAAGAAATTTTCTATCGAGAAATTAGAATCGAATGATGCCAATAATCTATTGTTTAGAAAAGTCGGAATTTTTTGAAAATCGTCCCAAACATATAAAATTAAAATCAAATTTTCATTCACTAGATTCATTGAAATTTTTTAAAAATATTTTGTTGAATTATTAATTTACATAAAGAAATTTTCTATCGAGAAATTAGAATCGAATGATGCCAATAATCTATTGTTTAGAAAAGTCGGAATTTCTTGAAAATCGTCTAAAACATATAAAATTAAAATCGAATTTTCATTCACTAGATTCATTGAAATTTTTTAAAAATATTTTGTTGAATTATTAATTTACATAAAGAAATTTTCTATCAAAAAATTAGAATCGAATGATGCCAATAATCTATTGTTTAGAAAAGTCGGAATTTCTTGAAAATCGTCCCAAACCTAGAAAATTGATTACAAATTTTCATTCACTAGATTCATTGAAATTTGTTAAAAATATTTTGTTGAATTATTAATTTACATAAAGAAATTTTCTATCAAAAAATTAGAATCGAATGATGCCAATAATCTATTGTTTAGAAAAGTCGGAATTTCTTGAAAATCGTCCCAAACCTAGAAAATTGATTACAAATTTTCATTCACTAGATTCATTGAAATTTTTTAAAAATATTTTGTTGAATTATTAATTTACATAAAGAAATTTTCTATCAAAAAATTAGAATCGAATGATGCCAATAATCTATTGTTTAGAAAAGTCGGAATTTCTTGAAAATCGTCCCAAACCTAGAAAATTGATTACAAATTTTCATTCACTAGATTCATTGAAATTTTTTAAAAATATTTTGTTGAATTATTAATTTACATAAAGAAATTTTCTATCAAAAAATTAGAATCGAATGATGCCAATAATCTATTGTTTAGAAAAGTCGGAATTTCTTGAAAATCGTCCCAAACCTAGAAAATTGATTACAAATTTTCATTCACTAGATTCATTGAAATTTTTTAAAAATATTTTGTTGAATTATTAATTTACATAAAGAAATTTTCTATCAAAAAATTAGAATCGAATGATGCCAATAATCTATTGTTTAGAAAAGTCGGAATTTC
Source organism: Pratylenchus scribneri (assembly GCA_030063045.1). NCBI lineage: Eukaryota > Metazoa > Nematoda > Chromadorea > Rhabditida > Pratylenchidae > Pratylenchus > Pratylenchus scribneri. Next base: position 262,049 of record JAQSEB010000144.1, read on the forward strand.
TTGAAAATCGTCCCAAACCTAGAAAATTGATTACAAATTTTCATTCACTAGATTCATTGAAATTTTTTAAAAATATTTTGTTGAATTATTAATTTACATAAAGAAATTTTCTATCAAAAAATTAGAATCGAATGATGCCAATAATCTATTGTTTAGAAAAGTCGGAATTTCTTGAAAATCGTCCCAAACCTAGAAAATTGATTACAAATTTTCATTCACTAGATTCATTGAAATTTTTTAAAAATATTTTGTTGAATTATTAATTTATATAAAGAAATTTTCTATCGAGAAATTAGAATCGAATGATGCCAATAATCTATTGTTTAGAAAAGTCGGAATTTCTTGAAAATCGTCCCAAACATAGAAAATTGATTACAAATTTTCATTCACTAGATTCATTGAAATTTTTTAAAAATATTTTGTTGAATTATTAATTTACATAAAGAAATTTTCTATCAAAAAATTAGAATCGAATGATGACAATAATCTATTGTTTAGAAAAGTCGGAATTTCTTGAAAATCGTTCCAAACATAGAAAATTGATTACAAATTTTCATTCACTAGATTCATTGAAATTTTTTAAAAATATTTTGTTGAATTATTAATTTACATAAAGAAATTTTCTATCGAGAAATTAGAATCGAATGATGCCAATAATCTATTGTTTAGAAAAGTCGGAATTTTTTGAAAATCGTCCCAAACATATAAAATTAAAATCGAATTTTCATTCACTAGATTCATTGAAATTTTTTAAAAATATTTTGTTGAATTATTAATTTACATAAAGAAATTTTCTATCGAGAAATTAGAATCGAATGATGCCAATAATCTATTGTTTAGAAAAGTCGGAATTTCTTGAAAATCGTCCCAAACATAGAAAATTGATTACAAATTTTCATTCACTAGATTCATTGAAATTTTTTAAAAATATTTTGTTGAATTATTAATTTACATAAAGAAATTTTCTATCGAGAAATTAGAATCGAATGATGCCAATAATCTATTGTTTAGAAAAGTCGGAATTTCTTGAAAATCGTCCCAAACATAGAAAATTGATTACAAATTTTCATTCACTAGATTCATTGAAATTTTTTAAAAATATTTTGTTGAATTATTAATTTACATAAAGAAATTTTCTATCGAGAAATTAGAATCGAATGATGCCAATAATCTATTGTTTAGAAAAGTCGGAATTTCTTGAAAATCGTCCCAAACATAGAAAATTGATTACAAATTTTCATTCACTAGATTCATTGAAATTTTTAAAAATATTTTGTTGAATTATTAATTTACATAAAGAAATTTTCTATCGAGAAATTAGAATCGAATGATGCCAATAATCTATTGTTTAGAAAAGTCGGAATTTCTTGAAAATCGTCCCAAACATAGAAAATTGATTACAAATTTTCATTCACTAGATTCATTGAAATTTTTTAAAAATATTTTGTTGAATTATTAATTTACATAAAGAAATTTTCTATCAAAAAATTAGAATCGAATGATGACAATAATCTATTGTTTAGAAAAGTCGGAATTTCTTGAAAATCGTCCCAAACATAGAAAATTGATTACAAATTTTCATTCACTAGATTCATTGAAATTTTTTAAAAATATTTTATTGAATTATTAATTTACATAAAGAAATTTTCTATCGAGAAATTAGAATCGAATGATGCCAATAATCTATTGTTTAGAAAAGTCGGAATTTTTTGAAAATCGTCCCAAACATATAAAATTAAAATCAAATTTTCATTCACTAGATTCATTGAAATTTTTTAAAAATATTTTGTTGAATTATTAATTTACATAAAGAAATTTTCTATCGAGAAATTAGAATCGAATGATGCCAATAATCTATTGTTTAGAAAAGTCGGAATTTCTTGAAAATCGTCTAAAACATATAAAATTAAAATCGAATTTTCATTCACTAGATTCATTGAAATTTTTTAAAAATATTTTGTTGAATTATTAATTTACATAAAGAAATTTTCTATCAAAAAATTAGAATCGAATGATGCCAATAATCTATTGTTTAGAAAAGTCGGAATTTCTTGAAAATCGTCCCAAACCTAGAAAATTGATTACAAATTTTCATTCACTAGATTCATTGAAATTTGTTAAAAATATTTTGTTGAATTATTAATTTACATAAAGAAATTTTCTATCAAAAAATTAGAATCGAATGATGCCAATAATCTATTGTTTAGAAAAGTCGGAATTTCTTGAAAATCGTCCCAAACCTAGAAAATTGATTACAAATTTTCATTCACTAGATTCATTGAAATTTTTTAAAAATATTTTGTTGAATTATTAATTTACATAAAGAAATTTTCTATCAAAAAATTAGAATCGAATGATGCCAATAATCTATTGTTTAGAAAAGTCGGAATTTCTTGAAAATCGTCCCAAACCTAGAAAATTGATTACAAATTTTCATTCACTAGATTCATTGAAATTTTTTAAAAATATTTTGTTGAATTATTAATTTACATAAAGAAATTTTCTATCAAAAAATTAGAATCGAATGATGCCAATAATCTATTGTTTAGAAAAGTCGGAATTTCTTGAAAATCGTCCCAAACCTAGAAAATTGATTACAAATTTTCATTCACTAGATTCATTGAAATTTTTTAAAAATATTTTGTTGAATTATTAATTTACATAAAGAAATTTTCTATCAAAAAATTAGAATCGAATGATGCCAATAATCTATTGTTTAGAAAAGTCGGAATTTCTTGAAAATCGTCCCAAACCTAGAAAATTGATTACAAATTTTCATTCACTAGATTCATTGAAATTTTTTAAAAATATTTTGTTGAATTATTAATTTATATAAAGAAATTTTCTATCGAGAAATTAGAATCGAATGATGCCAATAATCTATTGTTTAGAAAAGTCGGAATTTCTTGAAAATCGTCCCAAACATAGAAAATTGATTACAAATTTTCATTCACTAGATTCATTGAAATTTTTTAAAAATATTTTGTTGAATTATTAATTTACATAAAGAAATTTTCTATCAAAAAATTAGAATCGAATGATGACAATAATCTATTGTTTAGAAAAGTCGGAATTTCTTGAAAATCGTTCCAAACATAGAAAATTGATTACAAATTTTCATTCACTAGATTCATTGAAATTTTTTAAAAATATTTTGTTGAATTATTAATTTACATAAAGAAATTTTCTATCGAGAAATTAGAATCGAATGATGCCAATAATCTATTGTTTAGAAAAGTCGGAATTTTTTGAAAATCGTCCCAAACATATAAAATTAAAATCGAATTTTCATTCACTAGATTCATTGAAATTTTTTAAAAATATTTTGTTGAATTATTAATTTACATAAAGAAATTTTCTATCGAGAAATTAGAATCGAATGATGCCAATAATCTATTGTTTAGAAAAGTCGGAATTTCTTGAAAATCGTCCCAAACATAGAAAATTGATTACAAATTTTCATTCACTAGATTCATTGAAATTTTTTAAAAATATTTTGTTGAATTATTAATTTACATAAAGAAATTTTCTATCGAGAAATTAGAATCGAATGATGCCAATAATCTATTGTTTAGAAAAGTCGGAATTTCTTGAAAATCGTCCCAAACATAGAAAATTGATTACAAATTTTCATTCACTAGATTCATTGAAATTTTTTAAAAATATTTTGTTGAATTATTAATTTACATAAAGAAATTTTCTATCAAAAAATTAGAATCGAATGATGACAATAATCCATTGTTTAGAAAAGTCGGAATTTCTTGAAAATCGTCCCAAACATAGAAAATTGATTACAAATTTTCATTCACTAGATTCATTGAAATTTTTTAAAAATATTTTGTTGAATTATTAATTTACATAAAGAAATTTTCTATCAAAAAATTAGAATCGAATGATGACAATAATCTATTGTTTAGAAAAGTCGGAATTTCTTGAAAATCGTTCCAAACATAGAAAATTGATTACAAATTTTCATTCACTAGATTCATTGAAATTTTTTAAAAATATTTTGTTGAATTATTAATTTACATAAAGAAATTTTCTATCGAGAAATTAGAATCGAATGATGCCAATAATCTATTGTTTAGAAAAGTCGGAATTTTTTGAAAATCGTCCCAAACATATAAAATTAAAATCGAATTTTAATTCACTAGATTCATTGAAATTTTTTAAAAATATTTTGTTGAATTATTAATTTACATAAAGAAATTTTCTATCAAAAAATTAGAATCGAATGATGACAATAATCCATTGTTTAGAAAAGTCGGAATTTCTTGAAAATCGTCCCAAACATAGAAAATTGATTACAAATTTTCATTCACTAGATTCATTGAAATTTTTTAAAAATATTTTGTTGAATTATTAATTTACATAAAGAAATTTTCTATCAAAAAATTAGAATCGAATGATGACAATAATCCATTGTTTAGAAAAGTCGGAATTTCTTGAAAATCGTCCCAAACATAGAAAATTGATTACAAATTTTCATTCACTAGATTCATTGAAATTTTTTAAAAATATTTTGTTGAATTATTAATTTACATAAAGAAATTTTCTATCGAGAAATTAGAATCGAATGATGCCAATAATCTATTGTTTAGAAAAGTCGGAATTTTTTGAAAATCGTCCCAAACATATAAAATTAAAATCGAATTTTCATTCACTAGATTCATTGAAATTTTTTAAAAATATTTTGTTGAATTATTAATTTACATAAAGAAATTTTCTATCGAGAAATTAGAATCGAATGATGCCAATAATCTATTGTTTAGAAAAGTCGGAATTTTTTGAAAATCGTCCCAAACATATAAAATTAAAATCGAATTTTCATTCACTAGATTCATTGAAATTTTTTAAAAATATTTTGTTGAATTATTAATTTACATAAAGAAATTTTCTATCGAGAAATTAGAATCGAATGATGCCAATAATCTATTGTTTAGAAAAGTCGGAATTTTTTGAAAATCGTCCCAAACATATAAAATTAAAATCGAATTTTCATTCACTAGATTCATTGAAATTTTTTAAAAATATTTTGTTGAATTATTAATTTACATAAAGAAATTTTCTATCAAAAAATTAGAATCGAATGATGACAATAATCCATTGTTTAGAAAAGTCGGAATTTCTTGAAAATCGTCCCAAACATAGAAAATTGATTACAAATTTTCATTCACTAGATTCATTGAAATTTTTTAAAAATATTTTGTTGAATTATTAATTTACATAAAGAAATTTTCTATCAAAAAATTAGAATCGAATGATGACAATAATCCATTGTTTAGAAAAGTCGGAATTTCTTGAAAATCGTCCCAAACATAGAAAATTGATTACAAATTTTCATTCACTAGATTCATTGAAATTTTTTAAAAATATTTTGTTGAATTATTAATTTACATAAAGAAATTTTCTATCAAAAAATTAGAATCGAATGATGACAATAATCCATTGTTTAGAAAAGTCGGAATTTCTTGAAAATCGTCCCAAACATAGAAAATTAAAATCGAATTTTCATTCACTAGATTCATTGAAATTTTTTAAAAATATTTTGTTGAATTATTAATTTACATAAAGAAATTTTCTATCAAAAAATTAGAATCGAATGATGACAATAATCCATTGTTTAGAAAAGTCGGAATTTCTTGAAAATCGTCCCAAACATAGAAAATTGATTACAAATTTTCATTCACTAGATTCATTGAAATTTTTTAAAAATATTTTGTTGAATTATTAATTTACATAAAGAAATTTTCTATCGAGAAATTAGAATCGAATGATGCCAATAATCTATTGTTTAGAAAAGTCGGAATTTTTTGAAAATCGTCCCAAACATATAAAATTAAAATCGAATTTTCATTCACTAGATTCATTGAAATTTTTTAAAAATATTTTGTTGAATTATTAATTTACATAAAGAAATTTTCTATCAAAAAATTAGAATCGAATGATGACAATAATCCATTGTTTAGAAAAGTCGGAATTTTTTGAAAATCGTCCCAAACATAGAAAATTGATTATAAATTTTCATTCACTAGATTCATTGAAATTTTTTAAAAATATTTTGTTGAATTATTAATTTACATAAAGAAATTTTCTATCAAAAAATTAGAATCGAATGATGACAATAATCTATTGTTTAGAAAAGTCGGAATTTCTTGAAAATCGTCCCAAACATAGAAAATTGATTACAAATTTTCATTCACTAGATTCATTGAAATTTTTTAAAAATATTTTGTTGAATTATTAATTTACATAAAGAAATTTTCTATCAAAAAATTAGAATCGAATGATGACAATAATCTATTGTTTAGAAAAGTCGGAATTTCTTGAAAATCGTTCCAAACATAGAAAATTGATTACAAATTTTCATTCACTAGATTCATTGAAATTTTTTAAAAATATTTTGTTGAATTATTAATTTACATAAAGAAATTTTCTATCGAGAAATTAGAATCGAATGATGCCAATAATCTATTGTTTAGAAAAGTCGGAATTTTTTGAAAATCGTCCCAAACATATAAAATTAAAATCGAATTTTCATTCACTAGATTCATTGAAATTTTTTAAAAATATTTTGTTGAATTATTAATTTACATAAAGAAATTTTCTATCGAGAAATTAGAATCGAATGATGCCAATAATCTATTGTTTAGAAAAGTCGGAATTTCTTGAAAATCGTCCCAAACATAGAAAATTGATTACAAATTTTCATTCACTAGATTCATTGAAATTTTTTAAAAATATTTTGTTGAATTATTAATTTACATAAAGAAATTTTCTATCGAGAAATTAGAATCGAATGATGCCAATAATCTATTGTTTAGAAAAGTCGGAATTTCTTGAAAATCGTCCCAAACATAGAAAATTGATTACAAATTTTCATTCACTAGATTCATTGAAATTTTTTAAAAATATTTTGTTGAATTATTAATTTACATAAAGAAATTTTCTATCAAAAAATTAGAATCGAATGATGACAATAATCCATTGTTTAGAAAAGTCGGAATTTCTTGAAAATCGTCCCAAACATAGAAAATTGATTACAAATTTTCATTCACTAGATTCATTGAAATTTTTTAAAAATATTTTGTTGAATTATTAATTTACATAAAGAAATTTTCTATCAAAAAATTAGAATCGAATGATGACAATAATCTATTGTTTAGAAAAGTCGGAATTTCTTGAAAATCGTTCCAAACATAGAAAATTGATTACAAATTTTCATTCACTAGATTCATTGAAATTTTTTAAAAATATTTTGTTGAATTATTAATTTACATAAAGAAATTTTCTATCGAGAAATTAGAATCGAATGATGCCAATAATCTATTGTTTAGAAAAGTCGGAATTTTTTGAAAATCGTCCCAAACATATAAAATTAAAATCGAATTTTAATTCACTAGATTCATTGAAATTTTTTAAAAATATTTTGTTGAATTATTAATTTACATAAAGAAATTTTCTATCAAAAAATTAGAATCGAATGATGACAATAATCCATTGTTTAGAAAAGTCGGAATTTCTTGAAAATCGTCCCAAACATAGAAAATTGATTACAAATTTTCATTCACTAGATTCATTGAAATTTTTTAAAAATATTTTGTTGAATTATTAATTTACATAAAGAAATTTTCTATCAAAAAATTAGAATCGAATGATGACAATAATCCATTGTTTAGAAAAGTCGGAATTTCTTGAAAATCGTCCCAAACATAGAAAATTGATTACAAATTTTCATTCACTAGATTCATTGAAATTTTTTAAAAATATTTTGTTGAATTATTAATTTACATAAAGAAATTTTCTATCGAGAAATTAGAATCGAATGATGCCAATAATCTATTGTTTAGAAAAGTCGGAATTTTTTGAAAATCGTCCCAAACATATAAAATTAAAATCGAATTTTCATTCACTAGATTCATTGAAATTTTTTAAAAATATTTTGTTGAATTATTAATTTACATAAAGAAATTTTCTATCGAGAAATTAGAATCGAATGATGCCAATAATCTATTGTTTAGAAAAGTCGGAATTTTTTGAAAATCGTCCCAAACATATAAAATTAAAATCGAATTTTCATTCACTAGATTCATTGAAATTTTTTAAAAATATTTTGTTGAATTATTAATTTACATAAAGAAATTTTCTATCGAGAAATTAGAATCGAATGATGCCAATAATCTATTGTTTAGAAAAGTCGGAATTTTTTGAAAATCGTCCCAAACATATAAAATTAAAATCGAATTTTCATTCACTAGATTCATTGAAATTTTTTAAAAATATTTTGTTGAATTATTAATTTACATAAAGAAATTTTCTATCAAAAAATTAGAATCGAATGATGACAATAATCCATTGTTTAGAAAAGTCGGAATTTCTTGAAAATCGTCCCAAACATAGAAAATTGATTACAAATTTTCATTCACTAGATTCATTGAAATTTTTTAAAAATATTTTGTTGAATTATTAATTTACATAAAGAAATTTTCTATCAAAAAATTAGAATCGAATGATGACAATAATCCATTGTTTAGAAAAGTCGGAATTTCTTGAAAATCGTCCCAAACATAGAAAATTGATTACAAATTTTCATTCACTAGATTCATTGAAATTTTTTAAAAATATTTTGTTGAATTATTAATTTACATAAAGAAATTTTCTATCAAAAAATTAGAATCGAATGATGACAATAATCCATTGTTTAGAAAAGTCGGAATTTCTTGAAAATCGTCCCAAACATAGAAAATTAAAATCGAATTTTCATTCACTAGATTCATTGAAATTTTTTAAAAATATTTTGTTGAATTATTAATTTACATAAAGAAATTTTCTATCAAAAAATTAGAATCGAATGATGACAATAATCCATTGTTTAGAAAAGTCGGAATTTCTTGAAAATCGTCCCAAACATAGAAAATTGATTACAAATTTTCATTCACTAGATTCATTGAAATTTTTTAAAAATATTTTGTTGAATTATTAATTTACATAAAGAAATTTTCTATCGAGAAATTAGAATCGAATGATGCCAATAATCTATTGTTTAGAAAAGTCGGAATTTTTTGAAAATCGTCCCAAACATATAAAATTAAAATCGAATTTTCATTCACTAGATTCATTGAAATTTTTTAAAAATATTTTGTTGAATTATTAATTTACATAAAGAAATTTTCTATCAAAAAATTAGAATCGAATGATGACAATAATCCATTGTTTAGAAAAGTCGGAATTTCTTGAAAATCGTCCCAAACATAGAAAATTGATTACAAATTTTCATTCACTAGATTCATTGAAATTTTTTAAAAATATTTTGTTGAATTATTAATTTACATAAAGAAATTTTCTATCAAAAAATTAGAATCGAATGATGACAATAATCCATTGTTTAGAAAAGTCGGAATTTCTTGAAAATCGTCCCAAACATAGAAAATTGATTACAAATTTTCATTCACTAGATTCATTGAAATTTTTTAAAAATATTTTGTTGAATTATTAATTTACATAAAGAAATTTTCTATCGAGAAATTAGAATCGAATGATGCCAATAATCTATTGTTTAGAAAAGTCGGAATTTTTTGAAAATCGTCCCAAACATATAAAATTAAAATCGAATTTTCATTCACTAGATTCATTGAAATTTTTTAAAAATATTTTGTTGAATTATTAATTTACATAAAGAAATTTTCTATCGAGAAATTAGAATCGAATGATGCCAATAATCTATTGTTTAGAAAAGTCGGAATTTTTTGAAAATCGTCCCAAACATATAAAATTAAAATCGAATTTTCATTCACTAGATTCATTGAAATTTTTTAAAAATATTTTGTTGAATTATTAATTTACATAAAGAAATTTTCTATCGAGAAATTAGAATCGAATGATGCCAATAATCTATTGTTTAGAAAAGTCGGAATTTTTTGAAAATCGTCCCAAACATATAAAATTAAAATCGAATTTTCATTCACTAGATTCATTGAAATTTTTTAAAAATATTTTGTTGAATTATTAATTTACATAAAGAAATTTTCTATCAAAAAATTAGAATCGAATGATGACAATAATCCATTGTTTAGAAAAGTCGGAATTTCTTGAAAATCGTCCCAAACATAGAAAATTGATTACAAATTTTCATTCACTAGATTCATTGAAATTTTTTAAAAATATTTTGTTGAATTATTAATTTACATAAAGAAATTTTCTATCAAAAAATTAGAATCGAATGATGACAATAATCCATTGTTTAGAAAAGTCGGAATTTCTTGAAAATCGTCCCAAACATAGAAAATTGATTACAAATTTTCATTCACTAGATTCATTGAAATTTTTTAAAAATATTTTGTTGAATTATTAATTTACATAAAGAAATTTTCTATCGAGAAATTAGAATCGAATGATGCCAATAATCTATTGTTTAGAAAAGTCGGAATTTTTTGAAAATCGTCCCAAACATATAAAATTAAAATCGAATTTTCATTCACTAGATTCATTGAAATTTTTTAAAAATATTTTGTTGAATTATTAATTTACATAAAGAAATTTTCTATCGAGAAATTAGAATCGAATGATGCCAATAATCTATTGTTTAGAAAAGTCGGAATTTTTTGAAAATCGTCCCAAACATATAAAATTAAAATCGAATTTTCATTCACTAGATTCATTGAAATTTTTTAAAAATATTTTGTTGAATTATTAATTTACATAAAGAAATTTTCTATCGAGAAATTAGAATCGAATGATGCCAATAATCTATTGTTTAGAAAAGTCGGAATTTTTTGAAAATCGTCCCAAACATATAAAATTAAAATCGAATTTTCATTCACTAGATTCATTGAAATTTTTTAAAAATATTTTGTTGAATTATTAATTTACATAAAGAAATTTTCTATCAAAAAATTAGAATCGAATGATGACAATAATCCATTGTTTAGAAAAGTCGGAATTTCTTGAAAATCGTCCCAAACATAGAAAATTGATTACAAATTTTCATTCACTAGATTCATTGAAATTTTTTAAAAATATTTTGTTGAATTATTAATTTACATAAAGAAATTTTCTATCAAAAAATTAGAATCGAATGATGACAATAATCCATTGTTTAGAAAAGTCGGAATTTCTTGAAAATCGTCCCAAACATAGAAAATTGATTACAAATTTTCATTCACTAGATTCATTGAAATTTTTTAAAAATATTTTGTTGAATTATTAATTTACATAAAGAAATTTTCTATCGAGAAATTAGAATCGAATGATGCCAATAATCTATTGTTTAGAAAAGTCGGAATTTCTTGAAAATCGTCCCAAACATAGAAAATTGATTACAAATTTTCATTCACTAGATTCATTGAAATTTTTTAAAAATATTTTGTTGAATTATTAATTTACATAAAGAAATTTTCTATCAAAAAATTAGAATCGAATGATGACAATAATCTATTGTTTAGAAAAGTCGGAATTTCTTGAAAATCGTCCCAAACATAGAAAATTGATTACAAATTTTCATTCACTAGATTCATTGAAATTTTTTAAAATATTTTGTTGAATTATTAATTTACATAAAGAAATTTTCTATCAAAAAATTAGAATCGAATGATGCCAATAATCTATTGTTTAGAAAAGTCGGAATTTCTTGAAAATCGTCCCAAACCTAGAAAATTGATTACAAATTTTCATTCACTGGATTCATTGAAATTTTTTAAAAATATTTAATAGACTTATTAATTTACATAAAGAAATTTTCTATCGAGAAATTAGAATCGAATGATGCCAATAATCTATTGTTTAGAAAAATCTGAATTTCTTGAAAATAGCCCCAAACATAGAAAATTGAAATCGAATTTTCATTCACAAGATTCATTCAAATTTAGTTAGATTTATTAATTTACATAAAGAAATTTTCTATCGAGAAATTAGAATCGAATGATGCCAATAATCTATTGTTTAGAAAAATCTGAATTTCTTGAAAATAGCCCCAAACATAGAAAATTGAAATCGAATTTTCATTCACAAGATTCATTCAAATTTAGTTAGATTTATTAATTTACATAAAGAAATTTTCTATCGAGAAATTAGAATCGAATGATGCCAATAATCTATTGTTTATAAAAGTCGGAATTTCTTGAAAATCGTCTCAAACATTGAAAATTGATTACAAATTTTCATTCACTAGATTCATTGAAATTTTTTAAAAATATTTAATAGACTTATTAATTTACATAAAGAAATTTTCTATCGAGAAATTAGAATCGAATGATGCCAATAATCTATTGTTTATAAAAGTCGGAATTTCTTGAAAATCGTCTCAAACATTGAAAATTGATTACAAATTTTCATTCACTAGATTCATTGAAATTTTTTAAAAATATTTAATAGACTTATTAATTTACATAAAGAAATTTTCTATCGAGAAATTAGAATCGAATGATGCCAATAATCTATTGTTTAGAAAAATCTGAATTTCTTGAAAATAGCCCCAAACATTGAAAATTGATTACAAATTTTCATTCACTAGATTCATTGAAATTTTTTAAAAATATTTAATAGACTTATTAATTTACATAAAGAAATTTTCTATCGAGAAATTAGAATCGAATGATGCCAATAATCTATTGTTTATAAAAGTCGGAATTTCTTGAAAATCGTCTCAAACATTGAAAATTGATTACAAATTTTCATTCACTAGATTCATTGAAATTTTTTAAAAATATTTAATAGACTTATTAATTTACATAAAGAAATTTTCTATCGAGAAATTAGAATCGAATGATGCCAATAATCTATTGTTTATAAAAGTCGGAATTTCTTGAAAATCGTCTCAAACATTGAAAATTGATTACAAATTTTCATTCACTAGATTCATTGAAATTTTTTAAAAATATTTAATAGACTTATTAATTTACATAAAGAAATTTTCTATCGAGAAATTAGAATCGAATGATGCCAATAATCTATTGTTTAGAAAAATCTGAATTTCTTGAAAATAGCCCCAAACATAGAAAATTGAAATCGAATTTTCATTCACAAGATTCATTCAAATTTAGTTAGATTTATTAATTTACATAAAGAAATTTTCTATCGAGAAATTAGAATCGAATGATGCCAATAATCTATTGTTTATAAAAGTCGGAATTTCTTGAAAATCGTCTCAAACATTGAAAATTGATTACAAATTTTCATTCACTAGATTCATTGAAATTTTTTAAAAATATTTAATAGACTTATTAATTTACATAAAGAAATTTTCTATCGAGAAATTAGAATCGAATGATGCCAATAATCTATTGTTTATAAAAGTCGGAATTTCTTGAAAATCGTCTCAAACATTGAAAATTGATTACAAATTTTCATTCACTAGATTCATTGAAATTTTTTAAAAATATTTAATAGACTTATTAATTTACATAAAGAAATTTTCTATCGAGAAATTAGAATCGAATGATGCCAATAATCTATTGTTTAGAAAAATCTGAATTTCTTGAAAATAGCCCCAAACATAGAAAATTGAAATCGAATTTTCATTCACAAGATTCATTCAAATTTAGTTAGATTTATTAATTTACATAAAGAAATTTTCTATCGAGAAATTAGAATCGAATGATGCCAATAATCTATTGTTTATAAAAGTCGGAATTTCTTGAAAATCGTCTCAAACATTGAAAATTGATTACAAATTTTCATTCACTAGATTCATTGAAATTTTTTAAAAATATTTAATAGACTTATTAATTTACATAAAGAAATTTTCTATCGAGAAATTAGAATCGAATGATGCCAATAATCTATTGTTTAGAAAAATCTGAATTTCTTGAAAATAGCCCCAAACATAGAAAATTGAAATCGAATTTTCATTCACAAGATTCATTCAAATTTAGTTAGATTTATTAATTTACATAAAGAAATTTTCTATCGAGAAATTAGAATCGAATGATGCCAATAATCTATTGTTTATAAAAGTCGGAATTTCTTGAAAATCGTCTCAAACATTGAAAATTGATTACAAATTTTCATTCACTAGATTCATTGAAATTTTTTAAAAATATTTAATAGACTTATTAATTTACATAAAGAAATTTTCTATCGAGAAATTAGAATCGAATGATGCCAATAATCTATTGTTTATAAAAGTCGGAATTTCTTGAAAATCGTCTCAAACATTGAAAATTGATTACAAATTTTCATTCACTAGATTCATTGAAATTTTTTAAAAATATTTAATAGACTTATTAATTTACATAAAGAAATTTTCTATCGAGAAATTAGAATCGAATGATGCCAATAATCTATTGTTTAGAAAAATCTGAATTTCTTGAAAATAGCCCCAAACATAGAAAATTGAAATCGAATTTTCATTCACAAGATTCATTCAAATTTAGTTAGATTTATTAATTTACATAAAGAAATTTTCTATCGAGAAATTAGAATCGAATGATGCCAATAATCTATTGTTTATAAAAGTCGGAATTTCTTGAAAATCGTCTCAAACATTGAAAATTGATTACAAATTTTCATTCACTAGATTCATTGAAATTTTTTAAAAATATTTAATAGACTTATTAATTTACATAAAGAAATTTTCTATCGAGAAATTAGAATCGAATGATGCCAATAATCTATTGTTTATAAAAGTCGGAATTTCTTGAAAATCGTCTCAAACATTGAAAATTGATTACAAATTTTCATTCACTAGATTCATTGAAATTTTTTAAAAATATTTAATAGACTTATTAATTTACATAAAGAAATTTTCTATCGAGAAATTAGAATCGAATGATGCCAATAATCTATTGTTTATAAAAGTCGGAATTTCTTGAAAATCGTCTCAAACATTGAAAATTGATTACAAATTTTCATTCACTAGATTCATTGAAATTTTTTAAAAATATTTAATAGACTTATTAATTTACATAAAGAAATTTTCTATCGAGAAATTAGAATCGAATGATGCCAATAATCTATTGTTTAGAAAAATCTGAATTTCTTGAAAATAGCCCCAAACATAGAAAATTGAAATCGAATTTTCATTCACAAGATTCATTCAAATTTAGTTAGATTTATTAATTTACATAAAGAAATTTTCTATCAAAAAATTAGAATCGAATGATGCCAATAATCTATTGTTTAGAAAAATCTGAATTTCTTGAAAATAGCCCCAAACATAGAAAATTGAAATCGAATTTTCATTCACTAAATTCATTCAAATTTAGTAAAAATATTTTGTAGATTTATTAATTTACATAAAGAAATTTTTTATACTGTAATTAGAATCGAATGATGCCAATAATCTATTGTTTAGAAAAATCTGAATTTCTTGAAAATAGCCCCAAACATAGAAAATTGAAATCGAATTTTCATTCACTAAATTCATTCAAATTTAGTAAAAATATTTTGTAGATTTATTAATTTACATAAAGAAATTTTTTATACTGTAATTAGAATCGAATGATGCCAATAATCTATTGTTTAGAAAAATCTGAATTTCTTGAAAATAGCCCCAAACATAGAAAATTGAAATCGAATTTTCATTCACTAAATTCATTCAAATTTAGTAAAAATATTTTGTAGATATATTAATTTACATAAAGAAATTTTTTATACTGAAATTAGAATCGAATGATGCCAATAATCTATTGTTTAGAAAAATCTGAATTTCTTGAAAATAGCCCCAAACATAGAAAATTGAAATCGAATTTTCATTCACTAAATTCATTCAAATTTAGTAAAAATATTTTGTAGATATATTAATTTACATAAAGAAATTTTTTATACTGAAATTAGAATCGAATGATGCCAATAATCTATTGTTTAGAAAAATCTGAATTTCTTGAAAATAGCCCCAAACATAGAAAATTGAAATCGAATTTTCATTCACTAAATTCATTCAAATTTAGTTAAAATATTTTGTAGATTTATTAATTTACATAAAGAAATTTTTTATACTGAAATTAGAATCGAATGATGCCAATAATCTATTGTTTAGAAAAATCTGAATTTCTTGAAAATAGCCCCAAACATAGAAAATTGAAATCGAATTTTCATTCACTAAATTCATTCAAATTTAGTAAAAATATTTTGTAGATATATTAATTTACATAAAGAAATTTTTTATACTGAAATTAGAATCGAATGATGCCAATAATCTATTGTTTAGAAAAATCTGAATTTCTTGAAAATAGCCCCAAACATAGAAAATTGAAATCGAATTTTCATTCACTAAATTCATTCAAATTTAGTAAAAATATTTTGTAGATTTATTAATTTACATAAAGAAATTTTTTATACTGAAATTAGAATCGAATGATGCCAATAATCTATTGTTTAGAAAAATCTGAATTTCTTGAAAATAGCCCCAAACATAGAAAATTGAAATCGAATTTTCATTCACTAAATTCATTCAAATTTAGTAAAAATATTTTGTAGATTTATTAATTTACATAAAGAAATTTTTTATACTGAAATTAGAATCGAATGATGCCAATAATCTATTGTTTAGAAAAATCTGAATTTCTTGAAAATAGCCCCAAACATAGAAAATTGAAATCGAATTTTCATTCACTAAATTCATTCAAATTTAGTAAAAATATTTTGTAGATATATTAATTTACATAAAGAAATTTTTTATACTGAAATTAGAATCGAATGATGCCAATAATCTATTGTTTAGAAAAATCTGAATTTCTTGAAAATAGCCCCAAACATAGAAAATTGAAATCGAATTTTCATTCACTAAATTCATTCAAATTTAGTAAAAATATTTTGTAGATATATTAATTTACATAAAGAAATTTTTTATACTGAAATTAGAATCGAATGATGCCAATAATCTATTGTTTAGAAAAATCTGAATTTCTTGAAAATAGCCCCAAACATAGAAAATTGAAATCGAATTTTCATTCACTAAATTCATTCAAATTTAGTAAAAATATTTTGTAGATATATTAATTTACATAAAGAAATTTTTTATACTGAAATTAGAATCGAATGATGCCAATAATCTATTGTTTAGAAAAATCTGAATTTCTTGAAAATAGCCCCAAACATAGAAAATTGAAATCGAATTTTCATTCACTAAATTCATTCAAATTTAGTAAAAATATTTTGTAGATATATTAATTTACATAAAGAAATTTTTTATACTGAAATTAGAATCGAATGATGCCAATAATCTATTGTTTAGAAAAATCTGAATTTCTTGAAAATCGTCCCAAACATAGAAAATTGATTACAAATTTTCATTCACTAGATTCATTGAAATTTTTTAAAAATATTTTGTTGAATTATTAATTTACATAAAGAAATTTTCTATCAAAAAATTAGAATCGAATGATGACAATAATCTATTGTTTAGAAAAGTCGGAATTTCTTGAAAATCGTCCCAAACATAGAAAATTGATTACAAATTTTCATTCACTAGATTCATTGAAATTTTTTAAAAATATTTTGTTGAATTATTAATTTACATAAAGAAATTTTCTATCGAGAAATTAGAATCGAATGATGCCAATAATCTATTGTTTAGAAAAGTCGGAATTTTTTGAAAATCGTCCCAAACATAGAAAATTGATTACAAATTTTCATTCACTAGATTCATTGAAATTTTTTAAAAATATTTTGTTGAATTATTAATTTACATAAAGAAATTTTCTATCAAAAAATTAGAATCGAATGATGACAATAATCTATTGTTTAGAAAAGTCGGAATTTCTTGAAAATCGTCCCAAACATAGAAAATTGATTACAAATTTTCATTCACTAGATTCATTGAAATTTTTTAAAAATATTTTGTTGAATTATTAATTTACATAAAGAAATTTTCTATCAAAAAATTAGAATCGAATTATGCCAATAATCTATTGTTTAGAAAAGTCGGAATTTCTTGAAAATCGTCCCAAACATAGAAAATTGATTACAAATTTTCATTCACTAGATTCATTGAAATTTTTTAAAAATATTTTGTTGAATTATTAATTTACATAAAGAAATTTTCTATCAAAAAATTAGAATCGAATGATGACAATAATCTATTGTTTAGAAAAGTCGGAATTTCTTGAAAATCGTCCCAAACATAGAAAATTGATTACAAATTTTCATTCACTAGATTCATTGAAATTTTTTAAAAATATTTTGTTGAATTATTAATTTACATAAAGAAATTTTCTATCAAAAAATTAGAATCGAATGATGCCAATAATCTATTGTTTAGAAAAATCTGAATTTCTTGAAAATAGCCCCAAACATAGAAAATTGAAATCGAATTTTCATTCACTAAATTCATTCAAATTTAGTAAAAATATTTTGTAGATTTATTAATTTACATAAAGAAATTTTTTATACTGAAATTAGAATCGAATGATGCCAATAATCTATTGTTTAGAAAAGTCGGAATTTCTTGAAAATCGTCCCAAACATAGAAAATTGATTACAAATTTTCATTCACTAGATTCATTGAAATTTTTTAAAAATATTTTGTTGAATTATTAATTTACATAAAGAAATTTTCTATCAAAAAATTAGAATCGAATGATGCCAATAATCTATTGTTTAGAAAAATCTGAATTTCTTGAAAATAGCCCCAAACATAGAAAATTGAAATCGAATTTTCATTCACTAAATTCATTCAAATTTAGTAAAAATATTTTGTAGATTTAATTTACATAAAGAAATTTTTTATACTGAAATTAGAATCGAATGATGCCAATAATCTATTGTTTAGAAAAATCTGAATTTCTTGAAAATAGCCCCAAACATAGAAAATTGAAATCGAATTTTCATTCACTAAATTCATTCAAATTTAGTAAAAATATTTTGTAGATATATTAATTTACATAAAGAAATTTTTTATACTGAAATTAGAATCGAATGATGCCAATAATCTATTGTTTAGAAAAATCTGAATTTCTTGAAAATAGCCCCAAACATAGAAAATTGAAATCGAATTTTCATTCACAAGATTCATTCAAATTTAGTAAAAATAGTTTGTAGATTTATTAATTTACATAAAGAAATTTTCTATCAAAAAATTAGAATCGAATGATGCCAATAATCTATTGTTTAGAAAAATCTGAATTTCTTGAAAATAGCCCCAAACATAGAAAATTGAAATCGAATTTTCATTCACTAGATTCATTGAAATTTTTTAAAAATATTTTGTTGAATTATTAATTTACATAAAGAAATTTTCTATAAAAAAATTAGAATCGAATGATGCCAATAATCTATTGTTTATAAAAGTCGGAATTTCTTGAAAATCGTCCCAAACATATAAAATTAAAATCTAATTTTCATTCACTAGATTCATTCAAATTTAATAAAAATATTTTGTAGACTTATTAATTTACATAAAGAAATTTTCTATAAAAAAATTAGAATCGAATGATGACAATAATCTATTGTTTATAAAAGTCGGAATTTCTTGAAAATCGTCCCAAACATATAAAATTAAAATCGAATTTTCATTCACTAGATTCATTCAAATTTAATAAAAATATTTTGTAGACTTATTAATTTACATAAAGAAATTATCTATCGAGAAATTAGAATCGAATGATGCCAATAATCTATTGTTTATAAAAGTCGGAATTTCTTGAAAATCGTCCCAAACATATAAAATTAAAATCGAATTTTCATTCACTAGATTCATTCAAATTTAATAAAAATATTTTGTAGACTTATTAATTTACATAAAGAAATTTTCTATAAAAAAATTAGAATCGAATGATGCCAATAATCTATTGTTTATAAAAGTCGGAATTTCTTGAAAATCGTCCCAAACATATAAAATTAAAATCGAATTTTCATTCACTAGATTCATTCAAATTTAATAAAAATATTTTGTAGACTTATTAATTTACATAAAGAAATTTTCTATAAAAAAATTAGAATCGAATGATGACAATAATCTATTGTTTATAAAAGTCGGAATTTCTTGAAAATCGTCCCAAACATATAAAATTAAAATCGAATTTTCATTCACTAGATTCATTCAAATTTAATAAAAATATTTTGTAGACTTATTAATTTACATAAAGAAATTTTCTATAAAAAAATTAGAATCGAATGATGACAATAATCTATTGTTTATAAAAGTCGGAATTTCTTGAAAATCGTCCCAAACATATAAAATTAAAATCGAATTTTCATTCACTAGATTCATTCAAATTTAATAAAAATATTTTGTAGACTTATTAATTTACATAAAGAAATTTTCTATAAAAAAATTAGAATCGAATGATGACAATAATCTATTGTTTATAAAAATCTGAATTTCTTGAAAATAGCCCCAAACATAGAAAATTGAAATCGAATTTTCATTCACTAGATTCATTGAAATTTTTTAAAAATATTTTGTTGAATTATTAATTTACATAAAGAAATTTTCTATCGAGAAATTAGAATCGAATGATGCCAATAATCTATTGTTTATAAAAGTCGGAATTTCTTGAAAATCGTCCCAAACATATAAAATTAAAATCGAATTTTCATTCACTAGATTCATTCAAATTTAATAAAAATATTTTGTAGACTTATTAATTTACATAAAGAAATTTTCTATAAAAAAATTAGAATCGAATGATGACAATAATCTATTGTTTATAAAAGTCGGAATTTCTTGAAAATCGTCCCAAACATATAAAATTAAAATCGAATTTTCATTCACTAGATTCATTCAAATTTAATAAAAATATTTTGTAGACTTATTAATTTACATAAAGAAATTTTCTATAAAAAAATTAGAATCGAATGATGCCAATAATCTATTGTTTATAAAAGTCGGAATTTCTTGAAAATCGTCCCAAACATATAAAATTAAAATCGAATTTTCATTCACTAGATTCATTCAAATTTAATAAAAATATTTTGTAGACTTATTAATTTACATAAAGAAATTTTCTATAAAAAAATTAGAATCGAATGATGCCAATAATCTATTGTTTAGAAAAATCTGAATTTCTTGAAAATAGCCCCAAACATAGAAAATTGAAATCGAATTTTCATTCACTAAATTCATTCAAATTTAGTAAAAATATTTTGTTGAATTATTAATTTACATAAAGAAATTTTCTATCAAAAAATTAGAATCGAATGATGACAATAATCTATTGTTTAGAAAAGTCGGAATTTCTTGAAAATCGTCCCAAACATAGAAAATTGATTACAAATTTTCATTCACTAGATTAATTGAAATTTTTTAAAAATATTTTGTTGAATTATTAATTTACATAAAGAAATTTTCTATCAAAAAATTAGAATCGAATGATGCCAATAATCTATTGTTTAGAAAAATCTGAATTTCTTGAAAATAGCCCCAAACATAGAAAATTGAAATCGAATTTTCATTCACTAAATTCATTCAAATTTAGTAAAAATATTTTGTAGATTTATTAATTTACATAAAGAAATTTTTTATACTGAAATTAGAATCGAATGATGCCAATAATCTATTGTTTAGAAAAATCTGAATTTCTTGAAAATAGCCCCAAACATAGAAAATTGAAATCGAATTTTCATTCACTAAATTCATTCAAATTTAGTAAAAATATTTTGTAGATATATTAATTTACATAAAGAAATTTTTTATACTGAAATTAGAATCGAATGATGCCAATAATCTATTGTTTAGAAAAATCTGAATTTCTTGAAAATAGCCCCAAACATAGAAAATTGAAATCGAATTTTCATTCACAAGATTCATTCAAATTTAGTAAAAATATTTTGTAGATTTATTAATTTACATAAAGAAATTTTCTATCAAAAAATTAGAATCGAATGATGCCAATAATCTATTGTTTAGAAAAATCTGAATTTCTTGAAAATAGCCCCAAACATAGAAAATTGAAATCGAATTTTCATTCACTAAATTCATTCAAATTTAGTAAAAATATTTTGTAGATTTATTAATTTACATAAAGAAATTTTCTATCAAAAAATTAGAATCGAATGATGCCAATAATCTATTGTTTAGAAAAATCTGAATATCTTGAAAATAGCCCCAAACATAGAAAATTGAAATCGAATTTTCATTCACTAAATTCATTCAAATTTAGTAAAAATATTTTGTAGATTTATTAATTTACATAAAGAAATTTTTTATACTGAAATTAGAATCGAATGATGCCAATAATCTATTGTTTAGAAAAATCTGAATTTCTTGAAAATAGCCCCAAACATAGAAAATTGAAATGGAATTTTCATTCACTAAATTCATTCAAATTTAGTAAAAATATTTTGTAGATATATTAATTTACATAAAGAAATTTTTTATACTGAAATTAGAATCGAATGATGCCAATAATCTATTGTTTAGAAAAATCTGAATTTCTTGAAAATAGCCCCAAACATAGAAAATTGAAATCGAATTTTCATTCACAAGATTCATTCAAATTTAGTAAAAATATTTTGTAGATTTATTAATTTACATAAAGAAATTTTCTATCAAAAAATTAGAATCGAATGATGACAATAATCTATTGTTTAGAAAAATCTGAATTTCTTGAAAATAGCCCCAAACATAGAAAATTGAAATCGAATTTTCATTCACTAAATTCATTCAAATTTAGTAAAAATATTTTGTAGATTTATTAATTTACATAAAGAAATTTTCTATCAAAAAATTAGAATCGAATGATGCCAATAATCTATTGTTTAGAAAAATCTGAATTTCTTGAAAATAGCCCCAAACATAGAAAATTGAAATCGAATTTTCATTCACTAAATTCATTCAAATTTAGTAAAAATATTTTGTAGATTTATTAATTTACATAAAGAAATTTTTTATACTGTAATTAGAATCGAATGATGCCAATAATCTATTGTTTAGAAAAATCTGAATTTCTTGAAAATAGCCCCAAACATAGAAAATTGAAATCGAATTTTCATTCACTAAATTCATTCAAATTTAGTAAAAATATTTTGTAGATTTATTAATTTACATAAAGAAATTTTTTATACTGAAATTAGAATCGAATGATGCCAATAATCTATTGTTTAGAAAAATCTGAATTTCTTGAAAATAGCCCCAAACATAGAAAATTGAAATCGAATTTTCATTCACTAAATTCATTCAAATTTAGTAAAAATATTTTGTAGATTTATTAATTTACATAAAGAAATTTTCTATCAAAAAATTAGAATCGAATGATGACAATAATCTATTGTTTAGAAAAGTCGGAATTTCTTGAAAATCGTCCCAAACATAGAAAATTGATTACAAATTTTCATTCACTAGATTCATTGAAATTTTTTAAAAATATTTTGTTGAATTATTAATTTACATAAAGAAATTTTCTATCAAAAAATTAGAATCGAATGATGCCAATAATCTATTGTTTAGAAAAGTCGGAATTTCTTGAAAATCGTCCCAAACATAGAAAATTGATTACAAATTTTCATTCACTAGATTCATTGAAATTTTTTAAAAATATTTTGTTGAATTATTAATTTACATAAAGAAATTTTCTATCAAAAAATTAGAATCGAATGATGACAATAATCTATTGTTTAGAAAAGTCGGAATTTCTTGAAAATCGTCCCAAACATAGAAAATTGATTACAAATTTTCATTCACTAGATTCATTGAAATTTTTTAAAAATATTTTGTTGAATTATTAATTTACATAAAGAAATTTTCTATCAAAAAATTAGAATCGAATGATGCCAATAATCTATTGTTTAGAAAAGTCGGAATTTCTTGAAAATCGTCCCAAACATAGAAAATTGATTACAAATTTTCATTCACTAGATTCATTGAAATTTTTTAAAAATATTTTGTTGAATTATTAATTTACATAAAGAAATTTTCTATCAAAAAATTAGAATCGAATGATGACAATAATCTATTGTTTAGAAAAGTCGGAATTTCTTGAAAATCGTCCCAAACATAGAAAATTGATTACAAATTTTCATTCACTAGATTCATTGAAATTTTTTAAAAATATTTTGTTGAATTATTAATTTACATAAAGAAATTTTCTATCAAAAAATTAGAATCGAATGATGCCAATAATCTATTGTTTAGAAAAGTCGGAATTTCTTGAAAATCGTCCCAAACATAGAAAATTGATTACAAATTTTCATTCACTAGATTCATTGAAATTTTTTAAAAATATTTTGTTGAATTATTAATTTACATAAAGAAATTTTCTATCGAGAAATTAGAATCGAATGATGCCAATAATCTATTGTTTAGAAAAGTCGGAATTTTTTGAAAATCGTCCCAAACATAGAAAATTGATTACAAATTTTCATTCACTAGATTCATTGAAATTTTTTAAAAATATTTTGTTGAATTATTAATTTACATAAAGAAATTTTCTATCAAAAAATTAGAATCGAATGATGACAATAATCTATTGTTTAGAAAAGTCGGAATTTCTTGAAAATCGTCCCAAACATAGAAAATTGATTACAAATTTTCATTCACTAGATTCATTGAAATTTTTTAAAAATATTTTGTTGAATTATTAATTTACATAAAGAAATTTTCTATCAAAAAATTAGAATCGAATGATGACAATAATCTATTGTTTAGAAAAGTCGGAATTTTTTGAAAATCGTCCCAAACATAGAAAATTGATTATAAATTTTCATTCACTAGATTCATTGAAATTTTTTAAAAATATTTTGTTGAATTATTAATTTACATAAAGAAATTTTCTATCAAAAAATTAGAATCGAATGATGACAATAATCTATTGTTTAGAAAAGTCGGAATTTCTTGAAAATCGTCCCAAACATAGAAAATTGATTACAAATTTTCATTCACTAGATTCATTGAAATTTTTTAAAAATATTTTGTTGAATTATTAATTTACATAAAGAAATTTTCTATCAAAAAATTAGAATCGAATGATGCCAATAATCTATTGTTTAGAAAAGTCGGAATTTTTTGAAAATCGTCCCAAACATAGAAAATTGATTATAAATTTTCATTCACTAGATTCATTGAAATTTTTTAAAAATATTTTGTTGAATTATTAATTTACATAAAGAAATTTTCTATCAAAAAATTAGAATCGAATGATGACAATAATCTATTGTTTAGAAAAGTCGGAATTTCTTGAAAATCGTCCCAAACATAGAAAATTGATTACAAATTTTCATTCACTAGATTCATTGAAATTTTTTAAAAATATTTTGTTGAATTATTAATTTACATAAAGAAATTTTCTATCGAGAAATTAGAATCGAATGATGCCAATAATCTATTGTTTAGAAAAGTCGGAATTTATTGAAAATCGTCCCAAACATAGAAAATTGATTACAAATTTTCATTCACTAGATTCATTGAAATTTTTTAAAAATATTTTGTTGAATTATTAATTTACATAAAGAAATTTTCTATCAAAAAATTAGAATCGAATGATGCCAATAATCTATTGTTTAGAAAAGTCGGAATTTTTTGAAAATCGTCCCAAACATAGAAAATTGATTATAAATTTTCATTCACTAGATTCATTGAAATTTTTTAAAAATATTTTGTTGAATTATTAATTTACATAAAGAAATTTTCTATCAAAAAATTAGAATCGAATGATGACAATAATCTATTGTTTAGAAAAGTCGGAATTTCTTGAAAATCGTCCCAAACATAGAAAATTGATTACAAATTTTCATTCACTAGATTCATTGAAATTTTTTAAAAATATTTTGTTGAATTATTAATTTACATAAAGAAATTTTCTATCAAAAAATTAGAATCGAATGATGACAATAATCTATTGTTTAGAAAAGTCGGAATTTCTTGAAAATCGTCCCAAACATAGAAAATTGATTACAAATTTTCATTCACTAGATTCATTGAAATTTTTTAAAAATATTTTGTTGAATTATTAATTTACATAAAGAAATTTTCTATCAAAAAATTAGAATCGAATGATGCCAATAATCTATTGTTTAGAAAAGTCGGAATTTTTTGAAAATCGTCCCAAACATAGAAAATTGATTACAAATTTTCATTCACTAGATTCATTGAAATTTATTAAAAATATTTTGTTGAATTATTAATTTACATAAAGAAATTTTCTATCAAAAAATTAGAATCTAATGATGCCAATAATCTATTGTTTAGAAAAGTCGGAATTTTTTGAAAATCGTCCCAAACATAGAAAATTGATTATAAATTTTCATTCACTAGATTCATTGAAATTTTTTAAAAATATTTTGTTGAATTATTAATTTACATAAAGAAATTTTCTATCAAAAAATTAGAATCGAATGATGACAATAATCTATTGTTTAGAAAAGTCGGAATTTTTTGAAAATCGTCCCAAACATAGAAAATTGATTACAAATTTTCATTCACTAGATTCATTGAAATTTTTTAAAAATATTTTGTTGAATTATTAATTTACATAAAGAAATTTTCTATCGAGAAATTAGAATCGAATGATGCCAATAATCTATTGTTTAGAAAAGTCGGAATTTCTTGAAAATCGTCCCAAACATAGAAAATTGATTACAAATTTTCATTCACTAGATTCATTGAAATTTTTTAAAAATATTTTGTTGAATTATTAATTTACATAAAGAAATTTTCTATCGAGAAATTAGAATCGAATGATGCCAATAATCTATTGTTTAGAAAAGTCGGAATTTTTTGAAAATCGTCGCAAACATAGAAAATTGATTACAAATTTTCATTCACTAGATTCATTGAAATTTTTTAAAAATATTTTGTTGAATTATTAATTTACATAAAGAAATTTTCTATCAAAAAATTAGAATCGAATGATGACAATAATCTATTGTTTAGAAAAGTCGGAATTTCTTGAAAATCGTCCCAAACATAGAAAATTGATTATAAATTTTCATTCACTAGATTCATTGAAATTTTTTAAAAATATTTTGTTGAATTATTAATTTACATAAAGAAATTTTCTATCGAGAAATTAGAATCGAATGATGCCAATAATCTATTGTTTAGAAAAGTCGGAATTTCTTGAAAATCGTCCCAAACATAGAAAATTGATTACAAATTTTCATTCACTAGATTCATTGAAATTTTTTAAAAATATTTTGTTGAATTATTAATTTACATAAAGAAATTTTCTATCGAGAAATTAGAATCGAATGATGCCAATAATCTATTGTTTAGAAAAGTCGGAATTTCTTGAAAATCGTCCCAAACATAGAAAATTGATTACAAATTTTCATTCACTAGATTCATTGAAATTTTTTAAAAATATTTTGTTGAATTATTAATTTACATAAAGAAATTTTCTATCGAGAAATTAGAATCGAATGATGCCAATAATCTATTGTTTAGAAAAGTCGGAATTTTTTGAAAATCGTCGCAAACATAGAAAATTGATTACAAATTTTCATTCACTAGATTCATTGAAATTTTTTAAAAATATTTTGTTGAATTATTAATTTACATAAAGAAATTTTCTATCAAAAAATTAGAATCGAATGATGACAATAATCTATTGTTTAGAAAAGTCGGAATTTCTTGAAAATCGTCCCAAACATAGAAAATTGATTACAAATTTTCATTCACTAGATTCATTGAAATTTTTTAAAAATATTTTGTTGAATTATTAATTTACATAAAGAAATTTTCTATCGAGAAATTAGAATCGAATGATGCCAATAATCTATTGTTTAGAAAAGTCGGAATTTCTTGAAAATCGTCCCAAACCTAGAAAATTGATTACAAATTTTCATTCACTAGATTCATTGAAATTTTTTAAAAATATTTTGTTGAATTATTAATTTACATAAAGAAATTTTCTATCAAAAAATTAGAATCGAATGATGACAATAATCTATTGTTTAGAAAAGTCGGAATTTCTTGAAAATCGTCCCAAACATAGAAAATTGATTACAAATTTTCATTCACTAGATTCATTGAAATTTTTTAAAAATATTTTGTTGAATTATTAATTTACATAAAGAAATTTTCTATCAAAAAATTAGAATCGAATGATGCCAATAATCTATTGTTTAGAAAAGTCGGAATTTTTTGAAAATCGTCCCAAACATAGAAAATTGATTACAAATTTTCATTCACTAGATTCATTGAAATTTATTAAAAATATTTTGTTGAATTATTAATTTACATAAAGAAATTTTCTATCAAAAAATTAGAATCTAATGATGCCAATAATCTATTGTTTAGAAAAGTCGGAATTTTTTGAAAATCGTCCCAAACATAGAAAATTGATTATAAATTTTCATTCACTAGATTCATTGAAATTTTTTAAAAATATTTTGTTGAATTATTAATTTACATAAAGAAATTTTCTATCAAAAAATTAGAATCGAATGATGACAATAATCTATTGTTTAGAAAAGTCGGAATTTTTTGAAAATCGTCCCAAACATAGAAAATTGATTACAAATTTTCATTCACTAGATTCATTGAAATTTTTTAAAAATATTTTGTTGAATTATTAATTTACATAAAGAAATTTTCTATCGAGAAATTAGAATCGAATGATGCCAATAATCTATTGTTTAGAAAAGTCGGAATTTCTTGAAAATCGTCCCAAACATAGAAAATTGATTACAAATTTTCATTCACTAGATTCATTGAAATTTTTTAAAAATATTTTGTTGAATTATTAATTTACATAAAGAAATTTTCTATCGAGAAATTAGAATCGAATGATGCCAATAATCTATTGTTTAGAAAAGTCGGAATTTTTTGAAAATCGTCGCAAACATAGAAAATTGATTACAAATTTTCATTCACTAGATTCATTGAAATTTTTTAAAAATATTTTGTTGAATTATTAATTTACATAAAGAAATTTTCTATCAAAAAATTAGAATCGAATGATGACAATAATCTATTGTTTAGAAAAGTCGGAATTTCTTGAAAATCGTCCCAAACATAGAAAATTGATTATAAATTTTCATTCACTAGATTCATTGAAATTTTTTAAAAATATTTTGTTGAATTATTAATTTACATAAAGAAATTTTCTATCGAGAAATTAGAATCGAATGATGCCAATAATCTATTGTTTAGAAAAGTCGGAATTTCTTGAAAATCGTCCCAAACATAGAAAATTGATTACAAATTTTCATTCACTAGATTCATTGAAATTTTTTAAAAATATTTTGTTGAATTATTAATTTACATAAAGAAATTTTCTATCGAGAAATTAGAATCGAATGATGCCAATAATCTATTGTTTAGAAAAGTCGGAATTTCTTGAAAATCGTCCCAAACATAGAAAATTGATTACAAATTTTCATTCACTAGATTCATTGAAATTTTTTAAAAATATTTTGTTGAATTATTAATTTACATAAAGAAATTTTCTATCGAGAAATTAGAATCGAATGATGCCAATAATCTATTGTTTAGAAAAGTCGGAATTTTTTGAAAATCGTCGCAAACATAGAAAATTGATTACAAATTTTCATTCACTAGATTCATTGAAATTTTTTAAAAATATTTTGTTGAATTATTAATTTACATAAAGAAATTTTCTATCAAAAAATTAGAATCGAATGATGACAATAATCTATTGTTTAGAAAAGTCGGAATTTCTTGAAAATCGTCCCAAACATAGAAAATTGATTACAAATTTTCATTCACTAGATTCATTGAAATTTTTTAAAAATATTTTGTTGAATTATTAATTTACATAAAGAAATTTTCTATCAAAAAATTAGAATCGAATGATGACAATAATCTATTGTTTAGAAAAGTCGGAATTTCTTGAAAATCGTCCCAAACATAGAAAATTGATTACAAATTTTCATTCACTAGATTCATTGAAATTTTTTAAAAATATTTTGTTGAATTATTAATTTACATAAAGAAATTTTCTATCGAGAAATTAGAATCGAATGATGCCAATAATCTATTGTTTAGAAAAGTCGGAATTTCTTGAAAATCGTCCCAAACATAGAAAATTGATTACAAATTTTCATTCACTAGATTCATTGAAATTTTTTAAAAATATTTTGTTGAATTATTAATTTACATAAAGAAATTTTCTATCGAGAAATTAGAATCGAATGATGCCAATAATCTATTGTTTAGAAAAGTCGGAATTTTTTGAAAATCGTCCCAAACATAGAAAATTGATTACAAATTTTCATTCACTAGATTCATTGAATTTTTTTAAAAATATTTTGTTGAATTATTAATTTACATAAAGAAATTTTCTATCAAAAAATTAGAATCGAATGATGACAATAATCTATTGTTTAGAAAAGTCGGAATTTCTTGAAAATCGTCCCAAACATAGAAAATTGATTACAAATTTTCATTCACTAGATTCATTGAAATTTTTTAAAAATATTTTGTTGAATTATTAATTTACATAAAGAAATTTTCTATCGAGAAATTAGAATCGAATGATGCCAATAATCTATTGTTTAGAAAAGTCGGAATTTTTTGAAAATCGTCGCAAACATAGAAAATTGATTACAAATTTTCATTCACTAGATTCATTGAAATTTTTTAAAAATATTTTGTTGAATTATTAATTTACATAAAGAAATTTTCTATCGAGAAATTAGAATCGAATGATGCCAATAATCTATTGTTTAGAAAAGTCGGAATTTCTTGAAAATCGTCCCAAACATAGAAAATTGATTACAAATTTTCATTCACTAGATTCATTGAAATTTTTTAAAAATATTTTGTTGAATTATTAATTTACATAAAGAAATTTTCTATCGAGAAATTAGAATCGAATGATGCCAATAATCTATTGTTTAGAAAAGTCGGAATTTCTTGAAAATCGTCCCAAACATAGAAAATTGATTACAAATTTTCATTCACTAGATTCATTGAAATTTTTTAAAAATATTTTGTTGAATTATTAATTTACATAAAGAAATTTTCTATCAAAAAATTAGAATCGAATGATGCCAATAATCTATTGTTTAGAAAAGTCGGAATTTTTTGAAAATCGTCGCAAACATAGAAAATTGATTACAAATTTTCATTCACTAGATTCATTGAAATTTTTTAAAAATATTTTGTTGAATTATTAATTTACATAAAGAAATTTTCTATCAAAAAATTAGAATCGAATGATGACAATAATCTATTGTTTAGAAAAGTCGGAATTTCTTGAAAATCGTCCCAAACATAGAAAATTGATTACAAATTTTCATTCACTAGATTCATTGAAATTTTTTAAAAATATTTTGTTGAATTATTAATTTACATAAAGAAATTTTCTATCAAAAAATTAGAATCGAATGATGACAATAATCTATTGTTTAGAAAAGTCGGAATTTCTTGAAAATCGTCCCAAACATAGAAAATTGATTACAAATTTTCATTCACTAGATTCATTGAAATTTTTTAAAAATATTTTGTTGAATTATTAATTTACATAAAGAAATTTTCTATCGAGAAATTAGAATCGAATGATGCCAATAATCTATTGTTTAGAAAAGTCGGAATTTCTTGAAAATCGTCCCAAACATAGAAAATTGATTACAAATTTTCATTCACTAGATTCATTGAAATTTTTTAAAAATATTTTGTTGAATTATTAATTTACATAAAGAAATTTTCTATCGAGAAATTAGAATCGAATGATGCCAATAATCTATTGTTTAGAAAAGTCGGAATTTTTTGAAAATCGTCCCAAACATAGAAAATTGATTACAAATTTTCATTCACTAGATTCATTGAATTTTTTTAAAAATATTTTGTTGAATTATTAATTTACATAAAGAAATTTTCTATCAAAAAATTAGAATCGAATGATGACAATAATCTATTGTTTAGAAAAGTCGGAATTTCTTGAAAATCGTCCCAAACATAGAAAATTGATTACAAATTTTCATTCACTAGATTCATTGAAATTTTTTAAAAATATTTTGTTGAATTATTAATTTACATAAAGAAATTTTCTATCAAAAAATTAGAATCGAATGATGACAATAATCTATTGTTTAGAAAAGTCGGAATTTCTTGAAAATCGTCCCAAACATAGAAAATTGATTACAAATTTTCATTCACTAGATTCATTGAAATTTTTTAAAAATATTTTGTTGAATTATTAATTTACATAAAGAAATTTTCTATCAAAAAATTAGAATCGAATGATGACAATAATCTATTGTTTAGAAAAGTCGGAATTTCTTGAAAATCGTCCCAAACATAGAAAATTGATTACAAATTTTCATTCACTAGATTCATTGAAATTTTTTAAAAATATTTTGTTGAATTATTAATTTACATAAAGAAATTTTCTATCGAGAAATTAGAATCGAATGATGCCAATAATCTATTGTTTAGAAAAGTCGGAATTTTTTGAAAATCGTCCCAAACATAGAAAATTGATTACAAATTTTCATTCACTAGATTCATTGAAATTTTTTAAAAATATTTTGTTGAATTATTAATTTACATAAAGAAATTTTCTATCAAAAAATTAGAATCGAATGATGACAATAATCTATTGTTTAGAAAAGTCGGAATTTCTTGAAAATCGTCCCAAACATAGAAAATTGATTACAAATTTTCATTCACTAGATTCATTGAAATTTTTTAAAAATATTTTGTTGAATTATTAATTTACATAAAGAAATTTTCTATCAAAAAATTAAAATCGAATGATGACAATAATCTATTGTTTAGAAAAGTCGGAATTTCTTGAAAATCGTCCCAAACATAGAAAATTGATTACAAATTTTCATTCACTAGATTCATTGAAATTTTTTAAAAATATTTTGTTGAATTATTAATTTACATAAAGAAATTTTCTATCAAAAAATTAGAATCGAATGATGACAATAATCTATTGTTTAGAAAAGTCGGAATTTCTTGAAAATCGTCCCAAACATAGAAAATTGATTACAAATTTTCATTCACTAGATTCATTGAAATTTTTTAAAAATATTTTGTTGAATTATTAATTTACATAAAGAAATTTTCTATCGAGAAATTAGAATCGAATGATGCCAATAATCTATTGTTTAGAAAAGTCGGAATTTCTTGAAAATCGTCCCAAACATAGAAAATTGATTACAAATTTTCATTCACTAGATTCATTGAAATTTTTTAAAAATATTTTGTTGAATTATTAATTTACATAAAGAAATTTTCTATCAAAAAATTAGAATCGAATGATGACAATAATCTATTGTTTAGAAAAGTCGGAATTTCTTGAAAATCGTCCCAAACATAGAAAATTGATTACAAATTTTCATTCACTAGATTCATTGAAATTTTTTAAAAATATTTTGTTGAATTATTAATTTACATAAAGAAATTTTCTATCGAGAAATTAGAATCGAATGATGCCAATAATCTATTGTTTAGAAAAGTCGGAATTTCTTGAAAATCGTCCCAAACATAGAAAATTGATTACAAATTTTCATTCACTAGATTCATTGAAATTTTTTAAAAATATTTTGTTGAATTATTAATTTACATAAAGAAATTTTCTATCAAAAAATTAGAATCGAATGATGACAATAATCTATTGTTTAGAAAAGTCGGAATTTCTTGAAAATCGTCCCAAACATAGAAAATTGATTACAAATTTTCATTCACTAGATTCATTGAAATTTTTTAAAAATATTTTGTTGAATTATTAATTTACATAAAGAAATTTTCTATCAAAAAATTAGAATCGAATGATGACAATAATCTATTGTTTAGAAAAGTCGGAATTTCTTGAAAATCGTCCCAAACATAGAAAATTGATTACAAATTTTCATTCACTAGATTCATTGAAATTTTTTAAAAATATTTTGTTGAATTATTAATTTACATAAAGAAATTTTCTATCAAAAAATTAGAATCGAATGATGACAATAATCTATTGTTTAGAAAAGTCGGAATTTCTTGAAAATCGTCCCAAACATAGAAAATTGATTACAAATTTTCATTCACTAGATTCATTGAAATTTTTTAAAAATATTTTGTTGAATTATTAATTTACATAAAGAAATTTTCTATCAAAAAATTAGAATCGAATGATGCCAATAATCTATTGTTTAGAAAAGTCGGAATTTCTTGAAAATCGTCCCAAACATAGAAAATTGATTACAAATTTTCATTCACTAGATTCATTGAAATTTTTTAAAAATATTTTGTTGAATTATTAATTTACATAAAGAAATTTTCTATCAAAAAATTAGAATCGAATGATGCCAATAATCTATTGTTTAGAAAAGTCGGAATTTCTTGAAAATCGTCCCAAACATAGAAAATTGATTACAAATTTTCATTCACTAGATTCATTGAAATTTTTTAAAAATATTTTGTTGAATTATTAATTTACATAAAGAAATTTTCTATCAAAAAATTAGAATCGAATGATGACAATAATCTATTGTTTAGAAAAGTCGGAATTTCTTGAAAATCGTCCCAAACATAGAAAATTGATTACAAATTTTCATTCACTAGATTCATTGAAATTTTTTAAAAATATTTTGTTGAATTATTAATTTACATAAAGAAATTTTCTATCAAAAAATTAGAATCGAATGATGACAATAATCTATTGTTTAGAAAAGTCGGAATTTCTTGAAAATCGTCCCAAACATAGAAAATTGATTACAAATTTTCATTCACTAGATTCATTGAAATTTTTTAAAAATATTTTGTTGAATTATTAATTTACATAAAGAAATTTTCTATCGAGAAATTAGAATCGAATGATGACAATAATCTATTGTTTAGAAAAGTCGGAATTTCTTGAAAATCGTCCCAAACATAGAAAATTGATTACAAATTTTCATTCACTAGATTCATTGAAATTTTTTAAAAATATTTTGTTGAATTATTAATTTACATAAAGAAATTTTCTATCAAAAAATTAGAATCGAATGATGACAATAATCTATTGTTTAGAAAAGTCGGAATTTCTTGAAAATCGTCCCAAACATAGAAAATTGATTACAAATTTTCATTCACTAGATTCTTTGAAATTTTTTAAAAATATTTTGTTGAATTATTAATTTACATAAAGAAATTTTCTATCAAAAAATTAGAATCGAATGATGACAATAATCTATTGTTTAGAAAAGTCGGAATTTCTTGAAAATCGTCCCAAACATAGAAAATTGATTACAAATTTTCATTCACTAGATTCATTGAAATTTTTTAAAAATATTTTGTTGAATTATTAATTTACATAAAGAAATTTTCTATCAAAAAATTAGAATCGAATGATGCCAATAGTCTATTGTTTAGAAAAGTCGGAATTTCTTGAAAATCGTCCCAAACATAGAAAATTGATTACAAATTTTCATTCACTAGATTCATTGAAATTTTTTAAAAATATTTTGTTGAATTATTAATTTACATAAAGAAATTTTCTATCAAAAAATTAGAATCGAATGATGACAATAATCTATTGTTTAGAAAAATCGGAATTTCTTGAAAATCATCCCAAACATAGAAAATTGATTACAAATTTTCATTCACTAGATTCATTGAAATTTTTTAAAAATATTTTGTTGAATTATTAATTTACATAAAGAAATTTTCTATCGAGAAATTAGAATCGAATGATGCCAATAATCTATTGTTTAGAAAAGTCGGAATTTTTTGAAAATCGTCCCAAACATATAAAATTAAAATCGAATTTTCATTCACTAGATTCATTGAAATTTTTTAAAAATATTTTGTTGAATTATTAATTTACATAAAGAAATTTTCTATCAAATAATTAGAATCGAATGATGCCAATAATCTATTGTTTAGAAAAGTCGGAATTTCTTGAAAATCGTCCCAAACATAGAAAATTGATTACAAATTTTCATTCACTAGATTCATTGAAATTTTTTAAAAATATTTTGTTGAATTATTAATTTACATAAAGAAATTTTCTATCAAAAAATTAGAATCGAATGATGACAATAATCTATTGTTTAGAAAAGTCGGAATTTCTTGAAAATCGTCCCAAACATAGAAAATTGATTACAAATTTTCATTCACTAGATTCATTGAAATTTTTTAAAAATATTTTGTTGAATTATTAATTTACATAAAGAAATTTTCTATCGAGAAATTAGAATCGAATGATGACAATAATCTATTGTTTAGAAAAGTCGGAATTTCTTGAAAATCGTCCCAAACATAGAAAATTGATTACAAATTTTCATTCACTAGATTCATTGAAATTTTTTAAAAATATTTTGTTGAATTATTAATTTACATAAAGAAATTTTCTATCGAGAAATTAGAATCGAATGATGCCAATAATCTATTGTTTAGAAAAGTCGGAATTTTTTGAAAATCGTCCCAAACATATAAAATTAAAATCGAATTTTCATTCACTAGATTCATTGAAATTTTTTAAAAATATTTTGTTGAATTATTAATTTACATAAAGAAATTTTCTATCAAAAAATTAGAATCGAATGATGACAATAATCTATTGTTTAGAAAAGTCGGAATTTCTTGAAAATCGTCCCAAACATAGAAAATTGATTACAAATTTTCATTCACTAGATTCATTGAAATTTTTTAAAAATATTTTGTTGAATTATTAATTTACATAAAGAAATTTTCTATCAAAAAATTAGAATCGAATGATGACAATAATCTATTGTTTAGAAAAGTCGGAATTTCTTGAAAATCGTCCCAAACATAGAAAATTGATTACAAATTTTCATTCACTAGATTCATTGAAATTTTTTAAAAATATTTTGTTGAATTATTAATTTACATAAAGAAATTTTCTATCAAAAAATTAGAATCGAATGATGACAATAATCTATTGTTTAGAAAAGTCGGAATTTCTTGAAAATCGTCCCAAACATAGAAAATTGATTACAAATTTTCATTCACTAGATTCATTGAAATTTTTTAAAAATATTTTGTTGAATTATTAATTTACATAAAGAAATTTTCTATCAAAAAATTAGAATCGAATGATGACAATAATCTATTGTTTAGAAAAGTCGGAATTTCTTGAAAATCGTCCCAAACATAGAAAATTGATTACAAATTTTCATTCACTAGATTCATTGAAATTTTTTAAAAATATTTTGTTGAATTATTAATTTACATAAAGAAATTTTCTATCGAGAAATTAGAATCGAATGATGACAATAATCTATTGTTTAGAAAAGTCGGAATTTCTTGAAAATCGTCCCAAACATAGAAAATTGATTACAAATTTTCATTCACTAGATTCATTGAAATTTTTTAAAAATATTTTGTTGAATTATTAATTTACATAAAGAAATTTTCTATCGAGAAATTAGAATCGAATGATGACAATAATCTATTGTTTAGAAAAGTCGGAATTTCTTGAAAATCGTCCCAAACCTAGAAAATTGATTGCAAATTTTCATTCACTAGATTCATTGAAATTTTTTAAAAATATTTTGTTGAATTATTAATTTACATAAAGAAATTTTCTATCGAGAAATTAGAATCGAATGATGCCAATAATCTATTGTTTAGAAAAGTCGGAATTTCTTGAAAATCGTCCCAAACCTAGAAAATTGATTGCAAATTTTCATTCACTAGATTCATTGAAATTTTTTAAAAATATTTTGTTGAATTATTAATTTACATAAAGAAATTTTCTATCAAAAAATTAGAATCGAATGATGCCAATAATCTATTGTTTAGAAAAGTCGGAATTTCTTGAAAATCGTCCCAAACATAGAAAATTGATTACAAATTTTCATTCACTAGATTCATTGAAATTTTTTAAAAATATTTTGTTGAATTATTAATTTACATAAAGAAATTTTCTATCGAGAAATTAGAATCGAATGATGCCAATAATCTATTGTTTAGAAAAGTCGGAATTTCTTGAAAATCGTCCCAAACATAGAAAATTGATTACAAATTTTCATTCACTAGATTCATTGAAATTTTTTAAAAATATTTTGTTGAATTATTAATTTACATAAAGAAATTTTCTATCAAAAAATTAGAATCGAATGATGACAATAATCTATTGTTTAGAAAAGTCGGAATTTCTTGAAAATCGTCCCAAACATAGAAAATTGATTGCAAATTTTCATTCACTAGATTCATTGAAATTTTTTAAAAATATTTTGTTGAATTATTAATTTACATAAAGAAATTTTCTATCGAGAAATTAGAATCGAATGATGCCAATAATCTATTGTTTAGAAAAGTCGGAATTTCTTGAAAATCGTCCCAAACCTAGAAAATTGATTGCAAATTTTCATTCACTAGATTCATTGAAATTTTTTAAAAATATTTTGTTGAATTATTAATTTACATAAAGAAATTTTCTATCAAAAAATTAGAATCGAATGATGCCAATAATCTATTGTTTAGAAAAGTCGGAATTTCTTGAAAATCGTCCCAAACATAGAAAATTGATTACAAATTTTCATTCACTAGATTCATTGAAATTTTTTAAAAATATTTTGTTGAATTATTAATTTACATAAAGAAATTTTCTATCAAAAAATTAGAATCGAATGATGCCAATAATCTATTGTTTAGAAAAGTCGGAATTTCTTGAAAATCGTCCCAAACATAGAAAATTGATTGCAAATTTTCATTCACTAGATTCATTGAAATTTTTTAAAAATATTTTGTTGAATTATTAATTTACATAAAGAAATTTTCTATCGAGAAATTAGAATCGAATGATGCCAATAATCTATTGTTTAGAAAAGTCGGAATTTCTTGAAAATCGTCCCAAACCTAGAAAATTGATTGCAAATTTTCATTCACTAGATTCATTGAAATTTTTTAAAAATATTTTGTTGAATTATTAATTTACATAAAGAAATTTTCTATCGAGAAATTAGAATCGAATGATGACAATAATCTATTGTTTAGAAAAGTCGGAATTTCTTGAAAATCGTCCCAAACCTAGAAAATTGATTGCAAATTTTCATTCACTAGATTCATTGAAATTTTTTAAAAATATTTTGTTGAATTATTAATTTACATAAAGAAATTTTCTATCGAGAAATTAGAATCGAATGATGCCAATAATCTATTGTTTAGAAAAGTCGGAATTTCTTGAAAATCGTCCCAAACCTAGAAAATTGATTGCAAATTTTCATTCAATAGATTCATTGAAATTTTTTAAAAATATTTTGTTGAATTATTAATTTACATAAAGAAATTTTCTATCAAAAAATTAGAATCGAATGATGCCAATAATCTATTGTTTAGAAAAGTCGGAATTTCTTGAAAATCGTCCCAAACATAGAAAATTGATTACAAATTTTCATTCACTAGATTCATTGAAATTTTTTAAAAATATTTTGTTGAATTATTAATTTACATAAAGAAATTTTCTATCAAAAAATTAGAATCGAATGATGCCAATAATCTATTATTTAGAAAAGTCGGAATTTCTTGAAAATCGTCCCAAACATAGAAAATTGATTACAAATTTTCATTCACTAGATTCATTGAAATTTTTTAAAAATATTTTGTTGAATTATTAATTTACATAAAGAAATTTTCTATCAAAAAATTAGAATCGAATGATGCCAATAATCTATTGTTTAGAAAAGTCGGAATTTCTTGAAAATCGTCCCAAACATAGAAAATTGATTACAAATTTTCATTCACTAGATTCATTGAAATTTTTTAAAAATATTTTGTTGAATTATTAATTTACATAAAGAAATTTTCTATCAAAAAATTAGAATCGAATGATGCCAATAATCTATTATTTAGAAAAGTCGGAATTTCTTGAAAATCGTCCCAAACATAGAAAATTGATTACAAATTTTCATTCACTAGATTCATTGAAATTTTTTAAAAATATTTTGTTGAATTATTAATTTACATAAAGAAATTTTCTATCAAAAAATTAGAATCGAATGATGCCAATAATCTATTGTTTAGAAAAGTCGGAATTTCTTGAAAATCGTCCCAAACATAGAAAATTGATTACAAATTTTCATTCACTAGATTCATTGAAATTTTTTAAAAATATTTTGTTGAATTATTAATTTACATAAAGAAATTTTCTATCAAAAAATTAGAATCGAATGATGCCAATAATCTATTATTTAGAAAAGTCGGAATTTCTTGAAAATCGTCCCAAACCTAGAAAATTGATTGCAAATTTTCATTCACTAGATTCATTGAAATTTTTTAAAAATATTTTGTTGAATTATTAATTTACATAAAGAAATTTTCTATCAAAAAATTAGAATCGAATGATGCCAATAATCTATTGTTTAGAAAAGTCGGAATTTCTTGAAAATCGTCCCAAACATAGAAAATTGATTACAAATTTTCATTCACTAGATTCATTGAAATTTTTTAAAAATATTTTGTTGAATTATTAATTTACATAAAGAAATTTTCTATCAAAAAATTAGAATCGAATGATGCCAATAATCTATTGTTTAGAAAAGTCGGAATTTCTTGAAAATCGTCCCAAACCTAGAAAATTGATTGCAAATTTTCATTCACTAGATTCATTGAAATTTTTTAAAAATATTTTGTTGAATTATTAATTTACATAAAGAAATTTTCTATCAAAAAATTAGAATCGAATGATGCCAATAATCTATTGTTTAGAAAAGTCGGAATTTCTTGAAAATCGTCCCAAACATAGAAAATTGATTACAAATTTTCATTCACTAGATTCATTGAAATTTTTTAAAAATATTTTGTTGAATTATTAATTTACATAAAGAAATTTTCTATCAAAAAATTAGAATCGAATGATGCCAATAATCTATTGTTTAGAAAAGTCGGAATTTCTTGAAAATCGTCCCAAACCTAGAAAATTGATTGCAAATTTTCATTCACTAGATTCATTGAAATTTTTTAAAAATATTTTGTTGAATTATTAATTTACATAAAGAAATTTTCTATCAAAAAATTAGAATCGAATGATGCCAATAATCTATTGTTTAGAAAAGTCGGAATTTCTTGAAAATCGTCCCAAACATAGAAAATTGATTACAAATTTTCATTCACTAGATTCATTGAAATTTTTTAAAAATATTTTGTTGAATTATTAATTTACATAAAGAAATTTTCTATCAAAAAATTAGAATCGAATGATGCCAATAATCTATTGTTTAGAAAAGTCGGAATTTCTTGAAAATCGTCCCAAACATAGAAAATTGATTACAAATTTTCATTCACTAGATTCATTGAAATTTTTTAAAAATATTTTGTTGAATTATTAATTTACATAAAGAAATTTTCTATCAAAAAATTAGAATCGAATGATGCCAATAATCTATTGTTTAGAAAAGTCGGAATTTCTTGAAAATCGTCCCAAACATAGAAAATTGATTACAAATTTTCATTCACTAGATTCATTGAAATTTTTTAAAAATATTTTGTTGAATTATTAATTTACATAAAGAAATTTTCTATCAAAAAATTAGAATCGAATGATGCCAATAATCTATTGTTTAGAAAAGTCGGAATTTCTTGAAAATCGTCCCAAACCTAGAAAATTGATTGCAAATTTTCATTCACTAGATTCATTGAAATTTTTTAAAAATATTTTGTTGAATTATTAATTTACATAAAGAAATTTTCTATCAAAAAATTAGAATCGAATGATGCCAATAATCTATTGTTTAGAAAAGTCGGAATTTCTTGAAAAT
Organism: Pratylenchus scribneri; assembly: GCA_030063045.1. Taxonomy (NCBI): domain Eukaryota; kingdom Metazoa; phylum Nematoda; class Chromadorea; order Rhabditida; family Pratylenchidae; genus Pratylenchus; species Pratylenchus scribneri. The sequence goes on from JAQSEB010000144.1 coordinate 303,521, forward strand.
CGTCCCAAACCTAGAAAATTGATTGCAAATTTTCATTCACTAGATTCATTGAAATTTTTTAAAAATATTTTGTTGAATTATTAATTTACATAAAGAAATTTTCTATCAAAAAATTAGAATCGAATGATGCCAATAATCTATTGTTTAGAAAAGTCGGAATTTCTTGAAAATCGTCCCAAACATAGAAAATTGATTACAAATTTTCATTCACTAGATTCATTGAAATTTTTTAAAAATATTTTGTTGAATTATTAATTTACATAAAGAAATTTTCTATCAAAAAATTAGAATCGAATGATGCCAATAATCTATTGTTTAGAAAAGTCGGAATTTCTTGAAAATCGTCCCAAACCTAGAAAATTGATTGCAAATTTTCATTCACTAGATTCATTGAAATTTTTTAAAAATATTTTGTTGAATTATTAATTTACATAAAGAAATTTTCTATCAAAAAATTAGAATCGAATGATGCCAATAATCTATTGTTTAGAAAAGTCGGAATTTCTTGAAAATCGTCCCAAACATAGAAAATTGATTACAAATTTTCATTCACTAGATTCATTGAAATTTTTTAAAAATATTTTGTTGAATTATTAATTTACATAAAGAAATTTTCTATCAAAAAATTAGAATCGAATGATGACAATAATCTATTGTTTAGAAAAGTCGGAATTTCTTGAAAATCGTCCCAAACATAGAAAATTGATTACAAATTTTCATTCACTAGATTAATTGAAATTTTTTAAAAATATTTTGTTGAATTATTAATTTACATAAAGAAATTTTCTATCAAAAAATTAGAATCGAATGATGCCAATAATCTATTGTTTAGAAAAGTCGGAATTTCTTGAAAATCGTCCCAAACATAGAAAATTGATTACAAATTTTCATTCACTAGATTCATTGAAATTTTTTAAAAATATTTTGTTGAATTATTAATTTACATAAAGAAATTTTCTATCAAAAAATTAGAATCGAATGATGCCAATAATCTATTGTTTAGAAAAGTCGGAATTTCTTGAAAATCGTCCCAAACATAGAAAATTGATTAAAAATTTTCATTCACTAGATTCATTGAAATTTTTTAAAAATATTTTGTTGAATTATTAATTTACATAAAGAAATTTTCTATCAAAAAATTAGAATCGAATGATGCCAATAATCTATTGTTTAGAAAAGTCGGAATTTCTTGAAAATCGTCCCAAACCTAGAAAATTGATTGCAAATTTTCATTCACTAGATTCATTGAAATTTTTTAAAAATATTTTGTTGAATTATTAATTTACATAAAGAAATTTTCTATCAAAAAATTAGAATCGAATGATGCCAATAATCTATTGTTTAGAAAAGTCGGAATTTCTTGAAAATCGTCCCAAACATAGAAAATTGATTACAAATTTTCATTCACTAGATTCATTGAAATTTTTTAAAAATATTTTGTTGAATTATTAATTTACATAAAGAAATTTTCTATCAAAAAATTAGAATCGAATGATGCCAATAATCTATTGTTTAGAAAAGTCGGAATTTCTTGAAAATCGTCCCAAACCTAGAAAATTGATTGCAAATTTTCATTCACTAGATTCATTGAAATTTTTTAAAAATATTTTGTTGAATTATTAATTTACATAAAGAAATTTTCTATCAAAAAATTAGAATCGAATGATGCCAATAATCTATTGTTTAGAAAAGTCGGAATTTCTTGAAAATCGTCCCAAACATAGAAAATTGATTACAAATTTTCATTCACTAGATTCATTGAAATTTTTTAAAAATATTTTGTTGAATTATTAATTTACATAAAGAAATTTTCTATCAAAAAATTAGAATCGAATGATGCCAATAATCTATTGTTTAGAAAAGTCGGAATTTCTTGAAAATCGTCCCAAACATAGAAAATTGATTACAAATTTTCATTCACTAGATTCATTGAAATTTTTTAAAAATATTTTGTTGAATTATTAATTTACATAAAGAAATTTTCTATCGAGAAATTAGAATAGAATGATGCCAATAATCTATTGTTTAGAAAAGTCGGAATTTCTTGAAAATCGTCCCAAACCTAGAAAATTGATTACAAATTTTCATTCACTAGATTCATTGAAATTTTTTAAAAATATTTTGTTGAATTATTAATTTACATAAAGAAATTTTCTATCAAAAAATTAGAATCGAATGATGACAATAATCTATTGTTTAGAAAAGTCGGAATTTCTTGAAAATCGTCCCAAACATAGAAAATTGATTACAAATTTTAATTCACTAGATTCATTGAAATTTTTTAAAAATATTTTGTTGAATTATTAATTTACATAAAGAAATTTTCTATCGAGAAATTAGAATCGAATGATGCCAATAATCTATTGTTTAGAAAAGTCGGAATTTCTTGAAAATCGTCCCAAACATAGAAAATTGATTGCAAATTTTCATTCACTAGATTCATTGAAATTTTTTAAAAATATTTTGTTGAATTATTAATTTACATAAAGAAATTTTCTATCGAGAAATTAGAATCGAATGATGCCAATAATCTATTGTTTAGAAAAGTCGGAATTTCTTGAAAATCGTCCCAAACCTAGAAAATTGATTGCAAATTTTCATTCACTAGATTCATTGAAATTTTTTAAAAATATTTTGTTGAATTATTAATTTACATAAAGAAATTTTCTATCAAAAAATTAGAATCGAATGATGCCAATAATCTATTGTTTAGAAAAGTCGGAATTTCTTGAAAATCGTCCCAAACATAGAAAATTGATTACAAATTTTCATTCACTAGATTCATTGAAATTTTTTAAAAATATTTTGTTGAATTATTAATTTACATAAAGAAATTTTCTATCGAGAAATTAGAATCGAATGATGCCAATAATCTATTGTTTAGAAAAGTCGGAATTTCTTGAAAATCGTCCCAAACCTAGAAAATTGATTGCAAATTTTCATTCACTAGATTCATTGAAATTTTTTAAAAATATTTTGTTGAATTATTAATTTACATAAAGAAATTTTCTATCGAGAAATTAGAATCGAATGATGACAATAATCTATTGTTTAGAAAAGTCGGAATTTCTTGAAAATCGTCCCAAACCTAGAAAATTGATTGCAAATTTTCATTCACTAGATTCATTGAAATTTTTTAAAAATATTTTGTTGAATTATTAATTTACATAAAGAAATTTTCTATCGAGAAATTAGAATCGAATGATGCCAATAATCTATTGTTTAGAAAAGTCGGAATTTCTTGAAAATCGTCCCAAACCTAGAAAATTGATTGCAAATTTTCATTCACTAGATTCATTGAAATTTTTTAAAAATATTTTGTTGAATTATTAATTTACATAAAGAAATTTTCTATCGAGAAATTAGAATCGAATGATTCCAATAATCTATTGTTTAGAAAAGTCGGAATTTCTTGAAAATCGTCCCAAACCTAGAAAATTGATTGCAAATTTTCATTCACTAGATTCATTGAAATTTTTTAAAAATATTTTGTTGAATTATTAATTTACATAAAGAAATTTTCTATCGAGAAATTAGAATCGAATGATGCCAATAATCTATTGTTTAGAAAAGTCGGAATTTCTTGAAAATCGTCCCAAACCTAGAAAATTGATTGCAAATTTTCATTCAATAGATTCATTGAAATTTTTTAAAAATATTTTGTTGAATTATTAATTTACATAAAGAAATTTTCTATCAAAAAATTAGAATCGAATGATGCCAATAATCTATTGTTTAGAAAAGTCGGAATTTCTTGAAAATCGTCCCAAACATAGAAAATTGATTACAAATTTTCATTCACTAGATTCATTGAAATTTTTTAAAAATATTTTGTTGAATTATTAATTTACATAAAGAAATTTTCTATCGAGAAATTAGAATCGAATGATGCCAATAATCTATTGTTTAGAAAAGTCGGAATTTCTTGAAAATCGTCCCAAACCTAGAAAATTGATTGCAAATTTTCATTCACTAGATTCATTGAAATTTTTTAAAAATATTTTTGTTGAATTATTAATTTACATAAAGAAATTTTCTATCGAGAAATTAGAATCGAATGATGACAATAATCTATTGTTTAGAAAAGTCGGAATTTCTTGAAAATCGTCCCAAATATAGAAAATTGATTACAAATTTTCATTCACTAGATTCATTGAAATTTTTTAAAAATATTTTGTTGAATTATTAATTTACATAAAGAAATTTTCTATCAAAAAATTAGAATCGAATGATGCCAATAATCTATTGTTTAGAAAAGTCGGAATTTCTTGAAAATCGTCCCAAACATAGAAAATTGATTACAAATTTTCATTCACTAGATTCATTGAAATTTTTTAAAAATATTTTGTTGAATTATTAATTTACATAAAGAAATTTTCTATCAAAAAATTAGAATCGAATGATGACAATAATCTATTGTTTAGAAAAGTCGGAATTTCTTGAAAATCGTCCCAAACATAGAAAATTGATTACAAATTTTCATTCACTAGATTCATTGAAATTTTTTAAAAATATTTTGTTGAATTATTAATTTACATAAAGAAATTTTCTATCGAGAAATTAGAATCGAATGATGCCAATAATCTATTGTTTAGAAAAGTCGGAATTTCTTGAAAATCGTCCCAAACATAGAAAATTGATTACAAATTTTCATTCACTAGATTCATTGAAATTTTTTAAAAATATTTTGTTGAATTATTAATTTACATAAAGAAATTTTCTATCAAAAAATTAGAATCGAATGATGACAATAATCTATTGTTTAGAAAAGTCGGAATTTCTTGAAAATCGTCCCAAACATAGAAAATTGATTACAAATTTTCATTCACTAGATTCATTGAAATTTTTTAAAAATATTTTGTTGAATTATTAATTTACATAAAGAAATTTTCTATCAAAAAATTAGAATCGAATGATGACAATAATCTATTGTTTAGAAAAGTCGGAATTTCTTGAAAATCGTCCCAAACATAGAAAATTGATTGCAAATTTTCATTCACTAGATTCATTGAAATTTTTTAAAAATATTTTGTTGAATTATTAATTTACATAAAGAAATTTTCTATCGAGAAATTAGAATCGAATGATGACAATAATCTATTGTTTAGAAAAGTCGGAATTTCTTGAAAATCGTCCCAAACATAGAAAATTGATTACAAATTTTCATTCACTAGATTCATTGAAATTTTTTAAAAATATTTTGTTGAATTATTAATTTACATAAAGAAATTTTCTATCAAAAAATTAGAATCGAATGATGCCAATAATCTATTGTTTAGAAAAGTCGGAATTTCTTGAAAATCGTCCCAAACATAGAAAATTGATTACAAATTTTCATTCACTAGATTCATTGAAATTTTTTAAAAATATTTTGTTGAATTATTAATTTACATAAAGAAATTTTCTATCGAGAAATTAGAATCGAATGATGACAATAATCTATTGTTTAGAAAAGTCGGAATTTCTTGAAAATCGTCCCAAACATAGAAAATTGATTACAAATTTTCATTCACTAGATTCATTGAAATTTTTTAAAAATATTTTGTTGAATTATTAATTTACATAAAGAAATTTTCTATCGAGAAATTAGAATCGAATGATGCCAATAATCTATTGTTTAGAAAAGTCGGAATTTTTTGAAAATCGTCCCAAACATATAAAATTAAAATCGAATTTTCATTCACTAGATTCATTGAAATTTTTTAAAAATATTTTGTTGAATTATTAATTTACATAAAGAAATTTTCTATCAAAAAATTAGAATCGAATGATGACAATAATCTATTGTTTAGAAAAGTCGGAATTTCTTGAAAATCGTCCCAAACATAGAAAATTGATTACAAATTTTCATTCACTAGATTCATTGAAATTTTTTAAAAATATTTTGTTGAATTATTAATTTACATAAAGAAATTTTCTATCAAAAAATTAGAATCGAATGATGACAATAATCTATTGTTTAGAAAAGTCGGAATTTCTTGAAAATCGTCCCAAACATAGAAAATTGATTACAAATTTTCATTCACTAGATTCATTGAAATTTTTTAAAAATATTTTGTTGAATTATTAATTTACATAAAGAAATTTTCTATCAAAAAATTAGAATCGAATGATGACAATAATCTATTGTTTAGAAAAGTCGGAATTTCTTGAAAATCGTCCCAAACATAGAAAATTGATTACAAATTTTCATTCACTAGATTCATTGAAATTTTTTAAAAATATTTTGTTGAATTATTAATTTACATAAAGAAATTTTCTATCGAGAAATTAGAATCGAATGATGACAATAATCTATTGTTTAGAAAAGTCGGAATTTCTTGAAAATCGTCCCAAACATAGAAAATTGATTACAAATTTTCATTCACTAGATTCATTGAAATTTTTTAAAAATATTTTGTTGAATTATTAATTTACATAAAGAAATTTTCTATCGAGAAATAGAATCGAATGATGACAATAATCTATTGTTTAGAAAAGTCGGAATTTCTTGAAAATCGTCCCAAACCTAGAAAATTGATTGCAAATTTTCATTCACTAGATTCATTGAAATTTTTTAAAAATATTTTGTTGAATTATTAATTTACATAAAGAAATTTTCTATCGAGAAATTAGAATCGAATGATGCCAATAATCTATTGTTTAGAAAAGTCGGAATTTCTTGAAAATCGTCCCAAACCTAGAAAATTGATTGCAAATTTTCATTCACTAGATTCATTGAAATTTTTTAAAAATATTTTGTTGAATTATTAATTTACATAAAGAAATTTTCTATCAAAAAATTAGAATCGAATGATGCCAATAATCTATTGTTTAGAAAAGTCGGAATTTCTTGAAAATCGTCCCAAACATAGAAAATTGATTACAAATTTTCATTCACTAGATTCATTGAAATTTTTTAAAAATATTTTGTTGAATTATTAATTTACATAAAGAAATTTTCTATCAAAAAATTAGAATCGAATGATGACAATAATCTATTGTTTAGAAAAGTCGGAATTTCTTGAAAATCGTCCCAAACATAGAAAATTGATTACAAATTTTCATTCACTAGATTCATTGAAATTTTTTAAAAATATTTTGTTGAATTATTAATTTACATAAAGAAATTTTCTATCAAAAAATTAGAATCGAATGATGACAATAATCTATTGTTTAGAAAAGTCGGAATTTCTTGAAAATCGTCCCAAACATAGAAAATTGATTACAAATTTTCATTCACTAGATTCATTGAAATTTTTTAAAAATATTTTGTTGAATTATTAATTTACATAAAGAAATTTTCTATCGAGAAATTAGAATCGAATGATGCCAATAATCTATTGTTTAGAAAAGTCGGAATTTCTTGAAAATCGTCCCAAACATAGAAAATTGATTACAAATTTTCATTCACTAGATTCATTGAAATTTTTTAAAAATATTTTGTTGAATTATTAATTTACATAAAGAAATTTTCTATCGAGAAATTAGAATCGAATGATGCCAATAATCTATTGTTTAGAAAAGTCGGAATTTCTTGAAAATCGTCCCAAACATAGAAAATTGATTACAAATTTTCATTCACTAGATTCATTGAAATTTTTTAAAAATATTTTGTTGAATTATTAATTTACATAAAGAAATTTTCTATCAAAAAATTAGAATCGAATGATGACAATAATCTATTGTTTAGAAAAGTCGGAATTTCTTGAAAATCGTCCCAAACATAGAAAATTGATTACAAATTTTCATTCACTAGATTCATTGAAATTTTTTAAAAATATTTTGTTGAATTATTAATTTACATAAAGAAATTTTCTATCAAAAAATTAGAATCGAATGATGACAATAATCTATTGTTTAGAAAAGTCGGAATTTCTTGAAAATCGTCCCAAACATAGAAAATTGATTACAAATTTTCATTCACTTGATTCATTGAAATTTTTTAAAAATATTTTGTTGAATTATTAATTTACATAAAGAAATTTTCTATCGAGAAATTAGAATCGAATGATGCCAATAATCTATTGTTTAGAAAAGTCGGAATTTCTTGAAAATCGTCCCAAACCTAGAAAATTGATTACAAATTTTCATTCACTAGATTCATTGAAATTTTTTAAAAATATTTTGTTGAATTATTAATTTACATAAAGAAATTTTCTATCGAGAAATTAGAATCGAATGATGCCAATAATCTATTGTTTAGAAAAGTCGGAATTTCTTGAAAATCGTCCCAAACATAGAAAATTGATTACAAATTTTCATTCACTAGATTCATTGAAATTTTTAAAAATATTTTGTTGAATTATTAATTTACATAAAGAAATTTTCTATCGAGAAATTAGAATCGAATGATGCCAATAATCTATTGTTTAGAAAAGTCGGAATTTCTTGAAAATCGTCCCAAACATAGAAAATTGATTACAAATTTTCATTCACTTGATTCATTGAAATTTTTTAAAAATATTTTGTTGAATTATTAATTTACATAAAGAAATTTTCTATCGAGAAATTAGAATCGAATGATGCCAATAATCTATTGTTTAGAAAAGTCGGAATTTCTTGAAAATCGTCCCAAACATAGAAAATTGATTACAAATTTTCATTCACTAGATTCATTGAAATTTTTTAAAAATATTTTGTTGAATTATTAATTTACATAAAGAAATTTTCTATCGAGAAATTAGAATCGAATGATGCCAATAATCTATTGTTTAGAAAAGTCGGAATTTCTTGAAAATCGTCCCAAACATAGAAAATTGATTACAAATTTTCATTCACTAGATTCATTGAAATTTTTTAAAAATATTTTGTTGAATTATTAATTTACATAAAGAAATTTTCTATCGAGAAATTAGAATCGAATGATGCCAATAATCTATTGTTTAGAAAAGTCGGAATTTCTTGAAAATCGTCCCAAACATAGAAAATTGATTACAAATTTTCATTCACTTGATTCATTGAAATTTTTTAAAAATATTTTGTTGAATTATTAATTTACATAAAGAAATTTTCTATCGAGAAATTAGAATCGAATGATGCCAATAATCTATTGTTTAGAAAAGTCGGAATTTCTTGAAAATCGTCCCAAACCTAGAAAATTGATTACAAATTTTCATTCACTAGATTCATTGAAATTTTTTAAAAATATTTTGTTGAATTATTAATTTACATAAAGAAATTTTCTATCGAGAAATTAGAATCGAATGATGCCAATAATCTATTGTTTAGAAAAGTCGGAATTTCTTGAAAATCGTCCCAAACATAGAAAATTGATTACAAATTTTCATTCACTAGATTCATTGAAATTTTTTAAAAATATTTTGTTGAATTATTAATTTACATAAAGAAATTTTCTATCGAGAAATTAGAATCGAATGATGCCAATAATCTATTGTTTAGAAAAGTCGGAATTTTTTGAAAATCGTCCCAAACATATAAAATTAAAATCGAATTTTCATTCACTAGATTCATTGAAATTTTTTAAAAATATTTTGTTGAATTATTAATTTACATAAAGAAATTTTCTATCAAAAAATTAGAATCGAATGATGACAATAATCTATTGTTTAGAAAAGTCGGAATTTCTTGAAAATCGTCCCAAACATAGAAAATTGATTACAAATTTTCATTCACTAGATTCATTGAAATTTTTTAAAAATATTTTGTTGAATTATTAATTTACATAAAGAAATTTTCTATCAAAAAATTAGAATCGAATGATGACAATAATCTATTGTTTAGAAAAGTCGGAATTTCTTGAAAATCGTCCCAAACATAGAAAATTGATTACAAATTTTCATTCACTAGATTCATTGAAATTTTTTAAAAATATTTTGTTGAATTATTAATTTACATAAAGAAATTTTCTATCAAAAAATTAGAATCGAATGATGACAATAATCTATTGTTTAGAAAAGTCGGAATTTCTTGAAAATCGTCCCAAACATAGAAAATTGATTACAAATTTTCATTCACTAGATTCATTGAAATTTTTTAAAAATATTTTGTTGAATTATTAATTTACATAAAGAAATTTTCTATCAAAAAATTAGAATCGAATGATGACAATAATCTATTGTTTAGAAAAGTCGGAATTTCTTGAAAATCGTCCCAAACATAGAAAATTGATTACAAATTTTCATTCACTAGATTCATTGAAATTTTTTAAAAATATTTTGTTGAATTATTAATTTACATAAAGAAATTTTCTATCGAGAAATTAGAATCGAATGATGACAATAATCTATTGTTTAGAAAAGTCGGAATTTCTTGAAAATCGTCCCAAACATAGAAAATTGATTACAAATTTTCATTCACTAGATTCATTGAAATTTTTTAAAAATATTTTGTTGAATTATTAATTTACATAAAGAAATTTTCTATCGAGAAATTAGAATCGAATGATGACAATAATCTATTGTTTAGAAAAGTCGGAATTTCTTGAAAATCGTCCCAAACCTAGAAAATTGATTGCAAATTTTCATTCACTAGATTCATTGAAATTTTTTAAAAATATTTTGTTGAATTATTAATTTACATAAAGAAATTTTCTATCGAGAAATTAGAATCGAATGATGCCAATAATCTATTGTTTAGAAAAGTCGGAATTTCTTGAAAATCGTCCCAAACCTAGAAAATTGATTGCAAATTTTCATTCACTAGATTCATTGAAATTTTTTAAAAATATTTTGTTGAATTATTAATTTACATAAAGAAATTTTCTATCAAAAAATTAGAATCGAATGATGCCAATAATCTATTGTTTAGAAAAGTCGGAATTTCTTGAAAATCGTCCCAAACATAGAAAATTGATTACAAATTTTCATTCACTAGATTCATTGAAATTTTTTAAAAATATTTTGTTGAATTATTAATTTACATAAAGAAATTTTCTATCAAAAAATTAGAATCGAATGATGACAATAATCTATTGTTTAGAAAAGTCGGAATTTCTTGAAAATCGTCCCAAACATAGAAAATTGATTACAAATTTTCATTCACTAGATTCATTGAAATTTTTTAAAAATATTTTGTTGAATTATTAATTTACATAAAGAAATTTTCTATCAAAAAATTAGAATCGAATGATGACAATAATCTATTGTTTAGAAAAGTCGGAATTTCTTGAAAATCGTCCCAAACATAGAAAATTGATTACAAATTTTCATTCACTAGATTCATTGAAATTTTTTAAAAATATTTTGTTGAATTATTAATTTACATAAAGAAATTTTCTATCGAGAAATTAGAATCGAATGATGCCAATAATCTATTGTTTAGAAAAGTCGGAATTTCTTGAAAATCGTCCCAAACATAGAAAATTGATTACAAATTTTCATTCACTAGATTCATTGAAATTTTTTAAAAATATTTTGTTGAATTATTAATTTACATAAAGAAATTTTCTATCGAGAAATTAGAATCGAATGATGCCAATAATCTATTGTTTAGAAAAGTCGGAATTTCTTGAAAATCGTCCCAAACATAGAAAATTGATTACAAATTTTCATTCACTAGATTCATTGAAATTTTTAAAAATATTTTGTTGAATTATTAATTTACATAAAGAAATTTTCTATCGAGAAATTAGAATCGAATGATGCCAATAATCTATTGTTTAGAAAAGTCGGAATTTCTTGAAAATCGTCCCAAACATAGAAAATTGATTACAAATTTTCATTCACTTGATTCATTGAAATTTTTTAAAAATATTTTGTTGAATTATTAATTTACATAAAGAAATTTTCTATCGAGAAATTAGAATCGAATGATGCCAATAATCTATTGTTTAGAAAAGTCGGAATTTCTTGAAAATCGTCCCAAACATAGAAAATTGATTACAAATTTTCATTCACTAGATTCATTGAAATTTTTTAAAAATATTTTGTTGAATTATTAATTTACATAAAGAAATTTTCTATCGAGAAATTAGAATCGAATGATGCCAATAATCTATTGTTTAGAAAAGTCGGAATTTCTTGAAAATCGTCCCAAACATAGAAAATTGATTACAAATTTTCATTCACTAGATTCATTGAAATTTTTTAAAAATATTTTGTTGAATTATTAATTTACATAAAGAAATTTTCTATCGAGAAATTAGAATCGAATGATGCCAATAATCTATTGTTTAGAAAAGTCGGAATTTCTTGAAAATCGTCCCAAACATAGAAAATTGATTACAAATTTTCATTCACTTGATTCATTGAAATTTTTTAAAAATATTTTGTTGAATTATTAATTTACATAAAGAAATTTTCTATCGAGAAATTAGAATCGAATGATGCCAATAATCTATTGTTTAGAAAAGTCGGAATTTCTTGAAAATCGTCCCAAACCTAGAAAATTGATTACAAATTTTCATTCACTAGATTCATTGAAATTTTTTAAAAATATTTTGTTGAATTATTAATTTACATAAAGAAATTTTCTATCGAGAAATTAGAATCGAATGATGCCAATAATCTATTGTTTAGAAAAGTCGGAATTTCTTGAAAATCGTCCCAAACATAGAAAATTGATTACAAATTTTCATTCACTAGATTCATTGAAATTTTTAAAAATATTTTGTTGAATTATTAATTTACATAAAGAAATTTTCTATCGAGAAATTAGAATCGAATGATGCCAATAATCTATTGTTTAGAAAAGTCGGAATTTCTTGAAAATCGTCCCAAACATAGAAAATTGATTACAAATTTTCATTCACTAGATTCATTGAAATTTTTTAAAAATATTTTGTTGAATTATTAATTTACATAAAGAAATTTTCTATCAAAAAATTAGAATCGAATGATGACAATAATCTATTGTTTAGAAAAGTCGGAATTTCTTGAAAATCGTCCCAAACATAGAAAATTGATTACAAATTTTCATTCACTAGATTCATTGAAATTTTTTAAAAATATTTTGTTGAATTATTAATTTACATAAAGAAATTTTCTATCGAGAAATTAGAATCGAATGATGCCAATAATCTATTGTTTAGAAAAGTCGGAATTTCTTGAAAATCGTCCCAAACATAGAAAATTGATTACAAATTTTCATTCACTAGATTCATTGAAATTTTTAAAAATATTTTGTTGAATTATTAATTTACATAAAGAAATTTTCTATCGAGAAATTAGAATCGAATGATGCCAATAATCTATTGTTTAGAAAAGTCGGAATTTCTTGAAAATCGTCCCAAACCTAGAAAATTGATTACAAATTTTCATTCACTAGATTCATTGAAATTTTTTAAAAATATTTTGTTGAATTATTAATTTACATAAAGAAATTTTCTATCGAGAAATTAGAATCGAATGATGCCAATAATCTATTGTTTAGAAAAGTCGGAATTTCTTGAAAATCGTCCCAAACATAGAAAATTGATTACAAATTTTCATTCACTAGATTCATTGAAATTTTTAAAAATATTTTGTTGAATTATTAATTTACATAAAGAAATTTTCTATCGAGAAATTAGAATCGAATGATGCCAATAATCTATTGTTTAGAAAAGTCGGAATTTCTTGAAAATCGTCCCAAACATAGAAAATTGATTACAAATTTTCATTCACTAGATTCATTGAAATTTTTTAAAAATATTTTGTTGAATTATTAATTTACATAAAGAAATTTTCTATCAAAAAATTAGAATCGAATGATGACAATAATCTATTGTTTAGAAAAGTCGGAATTTCTTGAAAATCGTCCCAAACATAGAAAATTGATTACAAATTTTCATTCACTAGATTCATTGAAATTTTTTAAAAATATTTTGTTGAATTATTAATTTACATAAAGAAGTTTTCTATCGAGAAATTAGAATCGAATGATGCCAATAATCTATTGTTTAGAAAAGTCGGAATTTCTTGAAAATCGTCCCAAACCTAGAAAATTGATTACAAATTTTCATTCACTAGATTCATTGAAATTTTTTAAAAATATTTTGTTGAATTATTAATTTACATAAAGAAATTTTCTATCGAGAAATTAGAATCGAATGATGCCAATAATCTATTGTTTAGAAAAGTCGGAATTTCTTGAAAATCGTCCCAAACATAGAAAATTGATTACAAATTTTCATTCACTAGATTCATTGAAATTTTTAAAAATATTTTGTTGAATTATTAATTTACATAAAGAAATTTTCTATCGAGAAATTAGAATCGAATGATGCCAATAATCTATTGTTTAGAAAAGTCGGAATTTCTTGAAAATCGTCCCAAACATAGAAAATTGATTACAAATTTTCATTCACTAGATTCATTGAAATTTTTTAAAAATATTTTGTTGAATTATTAATTTACATAAAGAAATTTTCTATCAAAAAATTAGAATCGAATGATGACAATAATCTATTGTTTAGAAAAGTCGGAATTTCTTGAAAATCGTCCCAAACATAGAAAATTGATTACAAATTTTCATTCACTAGATTCATTGAAATTTTTTAAAAATATTTTGTTGAATTATTAATTTACATAAAGAAATTTTCTATCGAGAAATTAGAATCGAATGATGCCAATAATCTATTGTTTAGAAAAGTCGGAATTTTTTGAAAATCGTCCCAAACATATAAAATTAAAATCAAATTTTCATTCACTAGATTCATTGAAATTTTTTAAAAATATTTTGTTGAATTATTAATTTACATAAAGAAATTTTCTATCGAGAAATTAGAATCGAATGATGCCAATAATCTATTGTTTAGAAAAGTCGGAATTTCTTGAAAATCGTCTAAAACATATAAAATTAAAATCGAATTTTCATTCACTAGATTCATTGAAATTTTTTAAAAATATTTTGTTGAATTATTAATTTACATAAAGAAATTTTCTATCAAAAAATTAGAATCGAATGATGCCAATAATCTATTGTTTAGAAAAGTCGGAATTTCTTGAAAATCGTCCCAAACCTAGAAAATTGATTACAAATTTTCATTCACTAGATTCATTGAAATTTTTTAAAAATATTTTGTTGAATTATTAATTTACATAAAGAAATTTTCTATCAAAAAATTAGAATCCAATGATGCCAATAATCTATTGTTTAGAAAAGTCGGAATTTCTTGAAAATCGTCCCAAACCTAGAAAATTGATTACAAATTTTCATTCACTAGATTCATTGAAATTTTTTAAAAATATTTTGTTGAATTATTAATTTATATAAAGAAATTTTCTATCAAAAAATTAGAATCGAATGATGACAATAATCTATTGTTTAGAAAAGTCGGAATTTCTTGAAAATCGTTCCAAACATAGAAAATTGATTACAAATTTTCATTCACTAGATTCATTGAAATTTTTTAAAAATATTTTGTTGAATTATTAATTTATATAAAGAAATTTTCTATCGAGAAATTAGAATCGAATGATGCCAATAATCTATTGTTTAGAAAAGTCGGAATTTCTTGAAAATCGTCCCAAACATAGAAAATTGATTACAAATTTTCATTCACTAGATTCATTGAAATTTTTTAAAAATATTTTGTTGAATTATTAATTTACATAAAGAAATTTTCTATCAAAAAATTAGAATCGAATGATGACAATAATCTATTGTTTAGAAAAGTCGGAATTTCTTGAAAATCGTTCCAAACATAGAAAATTGATTACAAATTTTCATTCACTAGATTCATTGAAATTTTTTAAAAATATTTTGTTGAATTATTAATTTACATAAAGAAATTTTCTATCGAGAAATTAGAATCGAATGATGCCAATAATCTATTGTTTAGAAAAGTCGGAATTTTTTGAAAATCGTCCCAAACATATAAAATTAAAATCGAATTTTCATTCACTAGATTCATTGAAATTTTTTAAAAATATTTTGTTGAATTATTAATTTACATAAAGAAATTTTCTATCGAGAAATTAGAATCGAATGATGCCAATAATCTATTGTTTAGAAAAGTCGGAATTTCTTGAAAATCGTCCCAAACATAGAAAATTGATTACAAATTTTCATTCACTAGATTCATTGAAATTTTTTAAAAATATTTTGTTGAATTATTAATTTACATAAAGAAATTTTCTATCGAGAAATTAGAATCGAATGATGCCAATAATCTATTGTTTAGAAAAGTCGGAATTTCTTGAAAATCGTCCCAAACATAGAAAATTGATAACAAATTTTCATTCACTAGATTCATTGAAATTTTTTAAAAATATTTTGTTGAATTATTAATTTACATAAAGAAATTTTCTATCAAAAAATTAGAATCGAATGATGACAATAATCCATTGTTTAGAAAAGTCGGAATTTCTTGAAAATCGTCCCAAACATAGAAAATTGATTACAAATTTTCATTCACTAGATTCATTGAAATTTTTTAAAAATATTTTGTTGAATTATTAATTTACATAAAGAAATTTTCTATCAAAAAATTAGAATCGAATGATGACAATAATCTATTGTTTAGAAAAGTCGGAATTTCTTGAAAATCGTTCCAAACATAGAAAATTGATTACAAATTTTCATTCACTAGATTCATTGAAATTTTTTAAAAATATTTTGTTGAATTATTAATTTACATAAAGAAATTTTCTATCGAGAAATTAGAATCGAATGATGCCAATAATCTATTGTTTAGAAAAGTCGGAATTTTTTGAAAATCGTCCCAAACATATAAAATTAAAATCGAATTTTCATTCACTAGATTCATTGAAATTTTTTAAAAATATTTTGTTGAATTATTAATTTACATAAAGAAATTTTCTATCAAAAAATTAGAATCGAATGATGACAATAATCCATTGTTTAGAAAAGTCGGAATTTCTTGAAAATCGTCCCAAACATAGAAAATTGATTACAAATTTTCATTCACTAGATTCATTGAAATTTTTTAAAAATATTTTGTTGAATTATTAATTTACATAAAGAAATTTTCTATCAAAAAATTAGAATCGAATGATGACAATAATCCATTGTTTAGAAAAGTCGGAATTTCTTGAAAATCGTCCCAAACCTAGAAAATTGATTGCAAATTTTCATTCAATAGATTCATTGAAATTTTTTAAAAATATTTTGTTGAATTATTAATTTACATAAAGAAATTTTCTATCAAAAAATTAGAATCGAATGATGCCAATAATCTATTGTTTAGAAAAGTCGGAATTTCTTGAAAATCGTCCCAAACATAGAAAATTGATTACAAATTTTCATTCACTAGATTCATTGAAATTTTTTAAAAATATTTTGTTGAATTATTAATTTACATAAAGAAATTTTCTATCGAGAAATTAGAATCGAATGATGCCAATAATCTATTGTTTAGAAAAGTCGGAATTTCTTGAAAATCGTCCCAAACCTAGAAAATTGATTGCAAATTTTCATTCACTAGATTCATTGAAATTTTTTAAAAATATTTTTGTTGAATTATTAATTTACATAAAGAAATTTTCTATCGAGAAATTAGAATCGAATGATGCCAATAATCTATTGTTTAGAAAAGTCGGAATTTTTTGAAAATCGTCCCAAACATATAAAATTGATTACAAATTTTCATTCACTAGATTCATTGAAATTTTTTAAAAATATTTTGTTGAATTATTAATTTACATAAAGAAATTTTCTATCGAGAAATTAGAATCGAATGATGCCAATAATCTATTGTTTAGAAAAGTCGGAATTTCTTGGAAATCGTCCCAAACATAGAAAATTGATTACAAATTTTCATTCACTAGATTCATTGAAATTTTTTAAAAATATTTTGTTGAATTATTAATTTACATAAAGAAATTTTCTATCGAGAAATTAGAATCGAATGATGCCAATAATCTATTGTTTAGAAAAGTCGGAATTTCTTGAAAATCGTCCCAAACATAGAAAATTGATTACAAATTTTCATTCACTAGATTCATTGAAATTTTTTAAAAATATTTTGTTGAATTATTAATTTACATAAAGAAATTTTCTATCGAGAAATTAGAATCGAATGATGCCAATAATCTATTGTTTAGAAAAGTCGGAATTTCTTGGAAATCGTCCCAAACATAGAAAATTGATTACAAATTTTCATTCACTAGATTCATTGAAATTTTTTAAAAATATTTTGTTGAATTATTAATTTACATAAAGAAATTTTCTATCGAGAAATTAGAATCGAATGATGCCAATAATCTATTGTTTAGAAAAGTCGGAATTTCTTGAAAATCGTCCCAAACATAGAAAATTGATTACAAATTTTCATTCACTAGATTCATTGAAATTTTTTAAAAATATTTTGTTGAATTATTAATTTACATAAAGAAATTTTCTATCGAGAAATTAGAATCGAATGATGCCAATAATCTATTGTTTAGAAAAGTCGGAATTTCTTGGAAATCGTCCCAAACATAGAAAATTGATTACAAATTTTCATTCACTAGATTCATTGAAATTTTTTAAAAATATTTTGTTGAATTATTAATTTACATAAAGAAATTTTCTATCGAGAAATTAGAATCGAATGATGCCAATAATCTATTGTTTAGAAAAGTCGGAATTTCTTGAAAATCGTCCCAAACATAGAAAATTGATTACAAATTTTCATTCACTAGATTCATTCTAATTTAGTAAAAATATTTAATAGACTTATTAATTTACATAAAGAAATTTTCTATAAAAAAATTAGAATCGAATGATGCCAATAATCTATTGTTTAGAAAAATCGGAATTTCTTGAAAATCGTCAAAAACAAAGAAAATTGATTACAAATTTTCATTCACTAGATTCATTGAAATTTTTTAAAAATATTTTGTCGAATTATTAATTTACATAAAGAAATTTTCTATCGAGAAATTAGAATCGAATGATGCCAATAATCTATTGTTTAGAAAAGTCGGAATTTCTTGAAAATCGTCCCAAACATAGAAAATTGATTACAAATTTTCATTCACTAGATTCATTGAAATTTTTTAAAAATATTTTGTTGAATTATTAATTTATATAAAGAAATTTTCTATCGAGAAATTAGAATCGAATGATGCCAATAATCTATTGTTTAGAAAAGTCGAAATTTCTTGAAAATCGTCCCAAACATAGAAAATTGATTACAAATTTTCATTCACTAGATTCATTGAAATTTTTTAAAAATATTTTGTTGAATTATTAATTTATATAAAGAAATTTTCTATCGAGAAATTAGAATCGAATGATGCCAATAGTCTATTATTTAGAATAGTCGGAATTTCTTGAAAATCGTCAAAAACATAGAAAATTGATTACAAATTTTCATTCACTAGATTCATTCTAATTTAGTATTTAATAGACTTATTAATTTACATAAAGAAATTTTCTATAAAAAAATTAGAATCGAATGATGCCAATAATCTATTGTTTAGAAAAATCGGAATTTCTTGAAAATCGTCAAAAACAAAGAAAATTGATTACAAATTTTCATTCACTAGATTCATTGAAATTTTTTAAAAATATTTTGTTGAATTATTAATTTATATAAAGAAATTTTCTATCGAGAAATTAGAATCGAATGATGCCAATAATCTATTGTTTAGAAAAGTCGAAATTTCTTGAAAATCGTCCCAAACATAGAAAATTGATTACAAATTTTCATTCACTAGATTCATTGAAATTTTTTAAAAATATTTTGTTGAATTATTAATTTATATAAAGAAATTTTCTATCGAGAAATTAGAATCGAATGATGCCAATAGTCTATTATTTAGAATAGTCGGAATTTCTTGAAAATCGTCAAAAACATAGAAAATTGATTACAAATTTTCATTCACTAGATTCATTCTAATTTAGTATTTAATAGACTTATTAATTTACATAAAGAAATTTTCTATAAAAAAATTAGAATCGAATGATGCCAATAATCTATTGTTTAGAAAAATCGGAATTTCTTGAAAATCGTCCCAAACATAGAAAATTGATTACAAATTTTCATTCACTAGATTCATTGAAATTTTGTAAAAATATTTAATAGACTTATTAATTTACATAAAGAAATTTTCTATAAAAAAATTAGAATCGAATGATGCCAATAATCTATTGTTTAGAAAAATCGGAATTTCTTGAAAATCGTCAAAAACAAAGAAAATTGATTACAAATTTTCATTCATTAGATTCATTGAAATTTTTTAAAAATATTTTGTCGAATTATTAATTTACATAAAGAAATTTTCTATCGAGAAATTAGAATCGAATGATGCCAATAATCTATTGTTTAGAAAAGTCGGAATTTCTTGAAAATCGTCCCAAACATAGAAAATTGATTACAAATTTTCATTCACTAGATTCATTGAAATTTTTTAAAAATATTTTGTTGAATTATTAATTTATATAAAGAAATTTTCTATCGAGAAATTAGAATCGAATGATGCCAATAATCTATTGTTTAGAAAAGTCGGAATTTCTTGAAAATCGTCCCAAACATAGAAAATTGATTACAAATTTTCATTCACTAGATTCATTCAAATTTTGTAAAAATATTTAATAGACTTATTAATTTACATAAAGAAATTTTCTATAAAAAAAATTAGAATCGGATGATGCCAATAGTCTATTGTTTAGAAAAGTCGAAATTTCTTGAAAATCGTCCCAAACATAGAAAATTGATTACAAATTTTCATTCACTAGATTCATTGAAATTTTTTAAAAATATTTTGTTGAATTATTAATTTATATAAAGAAATTTTCTATCGAGAAATTAGAATCGAATGATGCCAATAATCTATTGTTTAGAAAAGTCGAAATTTCTTGAAAATCGTCCCAAACATAGAAAATTGATTACAAATTTTCATTCACTAGATTCATTCAAATTTTGTAAAAAAATTTAATAGACTTATTAATTTACATAAAGAAATTTTCTATAAAAAAAATTAGAATCGGATGATGCCAATAGTCTATTGTTTAGAAAAGTCGAAATTTCTTGAAAATCGTCCCAAACATAGAAAATTGATTACAAATTTTCATTCACTAGATTCATTGAAATTTTTTAAAAATATTTTGTTGAATTATTAATTTATATAAAGAAATTTTCTATCGAGAAATTAGAATCGAATGATGCCAATAATCTATTGTTTAGAAAAGTCGAAATTTCTTGAAAATCGTCCCAAACATAGAAAATTGATTACAAATTTTCATTCACTAGATTCATTGAAATTTTTTAAAAATATTTTGTTGAATTATTAATTTATATAAAGAAATTTTCTATCGAGAAATTAGAATCGAATGATGCCAATAGTCTATTATTTAGAATAGTCGGAATTTCTTGAAAATCGTCAAAAACATAGAAAATTGATTACAAATTTTCATTCACTAGATTCATTCTAATTTAGTATTTAATAGACTTATTAATTTACATAAAGAAATTTTCTATCGAGAAATTAGAATCGAATGATGCCAATAATCTATTGTTTAGAAAAGTCGGAATTTCTTGAAAATCGTCCCAAACATAGAAAATTGATTACAAATTTTCATTCACTAGATTCATTGAAATTTTTTAAAAATATTTTGTTGAATTATTAATTTACATAAAGAAATTTTCTATCGAGAAATTAGAATCGAATGATGCCAATAATCTATTGTTTAGAAAAGTCGGAATTTCTTGGAAATCGTCCCAAACATAGAAAATTGATTACAAATTTTCATTCACTAGATTCATTGAAATTTTTTAAAAATATTTTGTTGAATTATTAATTTACATAAAGAAATTTTCTATCGAGAAATTAGAATCGAATGATGCCAATAATCTATTGTTTAGAAAAGTCGGAATTTCTTGAAAATCGTCCCAAACATAGAAAATTGATTACAAATTTTCATTCACTAGATTCATTCTAATTTAGTAAAAATATTTAATAGACTTATTAATTTACATAAAGAAATTTTCTATAAAAAAATTAGAATCGAATGATGCCAATAATCTATTGTTTAGAAAAATCGGAATTTCTTGAAAATCGTCAAAAACAAAGAAAATTGATTACAAATTTTCATTCACTAGATTCATTGAAATTTTTTAAAAATATTTTGTCGAATTATTAATTTACATAAAGAAATTTTCTATCGAGAAATTAGAATCGAATGATGCCAATAATCTATTGTTTAGAAAAGTCGGAATTTCTTGAAAATCGTCCCAAACATAGAAAATTGATTACAAATTTTCATTCACTAGATTCATTGAAATTTTTTAAAAATATTTTGTTGAATTATTAATTTATATAAAGAAATTTTCTATCGAGAAATTAGAATCGAATGATGCCAATAATCTATTGTTTAGAAAAGTCGAAATTTCTTGAAAATCGTCCCAAACATAGAAAATTGATTACAAATTTTCATTCACTAGATTCATTGAAATTTTTTAAAAATATTTTGTTGAATTATTAATTTATATAAAGAAATTTTCTATCGAGAAATTAGAATCGAATGATGCCAATAGTCTATTATTTAGAATAGTCGGAATTTCTTGAAAATCGTCAAAAACATAGAAAATTGATTACAAATTTTCATTCACTAGATTCATTCTAATTTAGTATTTAATAGACTTATTAATTTACATAAAGAAATTTTCTATAAAAAAATTAGAATCGAATGATGCCAATAATCTATTGTTTAGAAAAATCGGAATTTCTTGAAAATCGTCCCAAACATAGAAAATTGATTACAAATTTTCATTCACTAGATTCATTGAAATTTTGTAAAAATATTTAATAGACTTATTAATTTACATAAAGAAATTTTCTATAAAAAAATTAGAATCGAATGATGCCAATAATCTATTGTTTAGAAAAATCGGAATTTCTTGAAAATCGTCAAAAACAAAGAAAATTGATTACAAATTTTCATTCATTAGATTCATTGAAATTTTTTAAAAATATTTTGTCGAATTATTAATTTACATAAAGAAATTTTCTATCGAGAAATTAGAATCGAATGATGCCAATAATCTATTGTTTAGAAAAGTCGGAATTTCTTGAAAATCGTCCCAAACATAGAAAATTGATTACAAATTTTCATTCACTAGATTCATTGAAATTTTTTAAAAATATTTTGTTGAATTATTAATTTATATAAAGAAATTTTCTATCGAGAAATTAGAATCGAATGATGCCAATAATCTATTGTTTAGAAAAGTCGGAATTTCTTGAAAATCGTCCCAAACATAGAAAATTGATTACAAATTTTCATTCACTAGATTCATTCAAATTTTGTAAAAATATTTAATAGACTTATTAATTTACATAAAGAAATTTTCTATAAAAAAAATTAGAATCGGATGATGCCAATAGTCTATTGTTTAGAAAAGTCGAAATTTCTTGAAAATCGTCCCAAACATAGAAAATTGATTACAAATTTTCATTCACTAGATTCATTCAAATTTTGTAAAAAAATTTAATAGACTTATTAATTTACATAAAGAAATTTTCTATAAAAAAAATTAGAATCGGATGATGCCAATAGTCTATTGTTTAGAAAAGTCGAAATTTCTTGAAAATCGTCCCAAACATAGAAAATTGATTACAAATTTTCATTCACTAGATTCATTGAAATTTTTTAAAAATATTTTGTTGAATTATTAATTTATATAAAGAAATTTTCTATCGAGAAATTAGAATCGAATGATGCCAATAATCTATTGTTTAGAAAAGTCGAAATTTCTTGAAAATCGTCCCAAACATAGAAAATTGATTACAAATTTTCATTCACTAGATTCATTCAAATTTTGTAAAAAAATTTAATAGACTTATTAATTTACATAAAGAAATTTTCTATAAAAAAAATTAGAATCGGATGATGCCAATAGTCTATTGTTTAGAAAAGTCGAAATTTCTTGAAAATCGTCCCAAACATAGAAAATTGATTACAAATTTTCATTCACTAGATTCATTGAAATTTTTTAAAAATATTTTGTTGAATTATTAATTTATATAAAGAAATTTTCTATCGAGAAATTAGAATCGAATGATGCCAATAATCTATTGTTTAGAAAAGTCGAAATTTCTTGAAAATCGTCCCAAACATAGAAAATTGATTACAAATTTTCATTCACTAGATTCATTGAAATTTTTTAAAAATATTTTGTTGAATTATTAATTTATATAAAGAAATTTTCTATCGAGAAATTAGAATCGAATGATGCCAATAGTCTATTATTTAGAATAGTCGGAATTTCTTGAAAATCGTCAAAAACATAGAAAATTGATTACAAATTTTCATTCACTAGATTCATTCTAATTTAGTATTTAATAGACTTATTAATTTACATAAAGAAATTTTCTATAAAAAAATTAGAATCGAATGATGCCAATAATCTATTGTTTAGAAAAATCGGAATTTCTTGAAAATCGTCCCAAACATAGAAAATTGATTACAAATTTTCATTCACTAGATTCATTGAAATTTTGTAAAAATATTTAATAGACTTATTAATTTACATAAAGAAATTTTCTATAAAAAAATTAGAATCGAATGATGCCAATAATCTATTGTTTAGAAAAATCGGAATTTCTTGAAAATCGTCAAAAACAAAGAAAATTGATTACAAATTTTCATTCATTAGATTCATTGAAATTTTTTAAAAATATTTTGTCGAATTATTAATTTACATAAAGAAATTTTCTATCGAGAAATTAGAATCGAATGATGCCAATAATCTATTGTTTAGAAAAGTCGGAATTTCTTGAAAATCGTCCCAAACATAGAAAATTGATTACAAATTTTCATTCACTAGATTCATTGAAATTTTTTAAAA
This sequence comes from Pratylenchus scribneri, assembly GCA_030063045.1. NCBI lineage: Eukaryota > Metazoa > Nematoda > Chromadorea > Rhabditida > Pratylenchidae > Pratylenchus > Pratylenchus scribneri. Next base: position 328,179 of record JAQSEB010000144.1, read on the forward strand.
ATATTTTGTTGAATTATTAATTTATATAAAGAAATTTTCTATCGAGAAATTAGAATCGAATGATGCCAATAATCTATTGTTTAGAAAAGTCGGAATTTCTTGAAAATCGTCCCAAACATAGAAAATTGATTACAAATTTTCATTCACTAGATTCATTCAAATTTTGTAAAAATATTTAATAGACTTATTAATTTACATAAAGAAATTTTCTATAAAAAAAATTAGAATCGGATGATGCCAATAGTCTATTGTTTAGAAAAGTCGAAATTTCTTGAAAATCGTCCCAAACATAGAAAATTGATTACAAATTTTCATTCACTAGATTCATTCAAATTTTGTAAAAAAATTTAATAGACTTATTAATTTACATAAAGAAATTTTCTATAAAAAAAATTAGAATCGGATGATGCCAATAGTCTATTGTTTAGAAAAGTCGAAATTTCTTGAAAATCGTCCCAAACATAGAAAATTGATTACAAATTTTCATTCACTAGATTCATTGAAATTTTTTAAAAATATTTTGTTGAATTATTAATTTATATAAAGAAATTTTCTATCGAGAAATTAGAATCGAATGATGCCAATAATCTATTGTTTAGAAAAGTCGAAATTTCTTGAAAATCGTCCCAAACATAGAAAATTGATTACAAATTTTCATTCACTAGATTCATTGAAATTTTTTAAAAATATTTTGTTGAATTATTAATTTATATAAAGAAATTTTCTATCGAGAAATTAGAATCGAATGATGCCAATAGTCTATTATTTAGAATAGTCGGAATTTCTTGAAAATCGTCAAAAACATAGAAAATTGATTACAAATTTTCATTCACTAGATTCATTCTAATTTAGTATTTAATAGACTTATTAATTTACATAAAGAAATTTTCTATAAAAAAATTAGAATCGAATGATGCCAATAATCTATTGTTTAGAAAAATCGGAATTTCTTGAAAATCGTCAAAAACAAAGAAAATTGATTACAAATTTTCATTCACTAGATTCATTCTAATTTAGTAAAAAAATTTAATAGACTTATTAATTTACATAAAGAAATTTTCTATAAAAAAATTAGAATCGGATGATGCCAATAGTCTATTGTTTAGAAAAGTCGAAATTTCTTGAAAATCGTCCCAAACATAGAAAATTGATTACAAATTTTCATTCACTAGATTCATTGAAATTTTTTAAAAATATTTTGTTGAATTATTAATTTATATAAAGAAATTTTCTATCGAGAAATTAGAATCGAATGATGCCAATAATCTATTGTTTAGAAAAGTCGAAATTTCTTGAAAATCGTCCCAAACATAGAAAATTGATTACAAATTTTCATTCACTAGATTCATTGAAATTTTTTAAAAATATTTTGTTGAATTATTAATTTATATAAAGAAATTTTCTATCGAGAAATTAGAATCGAATGATGCCAATAGTCTATTATTTAGAATAGTCGGAATTTCTTGAAAATCGTCAAAAACATAGAAAATTGATTACAAATTTTCATTCACTAGATTCATTCTAATTTAGTATTTAATAGACTTATTAATTTACATAAAGAAATTTTCTATAAAAAAATTAGAATCGAATGATGCCAATAATCTATTGTTTAGAAAAATCGGAATTTCTTGAAAATCGTCAAAAACAAAGAAAATTGATTACAAATTTTCATTCACTAGATTCATTGAAATTTTTTAAAAATATTTTGTTGAATTATTAATTTATATAAAGAAATTTTCTATCGAGAAATTAGAATCGAATGATGCCAATAATCTATTGTTTAGAAAAGTCGAAATTTCTTGAAAATCGTCCCAAACATAGAAAATTGATTACAAATTTTCATTCACTAGATTCATTGAAATTTTTTAAAAATATTTTGTTGAATTATTAATTTATATAAAGAAATTTTCTATCGAGAAATTAGAATCGAATGATGCCAATAGTCTATTATTTAGAATAGTCGGAATTTCTTGAAAATCGTCAAAAACATAGAAAATTGATTACAAATTTTCATTCACTAGATTCATTCTAATTTAGTATTTAATAGACTTATTAATTTACATAAAGAAATTTTCTATAAAAAAATTAGAATCGAATGATGCCAATAATCTATTGTTTAGAAAAATCGGAATTTCTTGAAAATCGTCAAAAACAAAGAAAATTGATTACAAATTTTCATTCACTAGATTCATTCTAATTTAGTAAAAAAATTTAATAGACTTATTAATTTACATAAAGAAATTTTCTATAAAAAAATTAGAATCGGATGATGCCAATAGTCTATTGTTTAGAAAAGTCGAAATTTCTTGAAAATCGTCCCAAACATAGAAAATTGATTACAAATTTTCATTCACTAGATTCATTGAAATTTTTTAAAAATATTTTGTTGAATTATTAATTTATATAAAGAAATTTTCTATCGAGAAATTAGAATCGAATGATGCCAATAGTCTATTATTTAGAATAGTCGGAATTTCTTGAAAATCGTCAAAAACATAGAAAATTGATTACAAATTTTCATTCACTAGATTCATTGAAATTTTTTAAAAATATTTTGTTGAATTATTAATTTATATAAAGAAATTTTCTATCGAGAAATTAGAATCGAATGATGCCAATAATCTATTGTTTAGAAAAGTCGAAATTTCTTGAAAATCGTCCCAAACATAGAAAATTGATTACAAATTTTCATTCACTAGATTCATTGAAATTTTTTAAAAATATTTTGTTGAATTATTAATTTATATAAAGAAATTTTCTATCGAGAAATTAGAATCGAATGATGCCAATAATCTATTGTTTAGAAAAGTCGGAATTTCTTGAAAATCGTCCCAAACATAGAAAATTGATTACAAATTTTCATTCACTAGATTCATTCAAATTTTGTAAAAATATTTAATAGACTTATTAATTTACATAAAGAAATTTTCTATAAAAAAAATTAGAATCGGATGATGCCAATAGTCTATTGTTTAGAAAAGTCGAAATTTCTTGAAAATCGTCCCAAACATAGAAAATTGATTACAAATTTTCATTCACTAGATTCATTCAAATTTTGTAAAAAAATTTAATAGACTTATTAATTTACATAAAGAAATTTTCTATAAAAAAAATTAGAATCGGATGATGCCAATAGTCTATTGTTTAGAAAAGTCGAAATTTCTTGAAAATCGTCCCAAACATAGAAAATTGATTACAAATTTTCATTCACTAGATTCATTGAAATTTTTTAAAAATATTTTGTTGAATTATTAATTTATATAAAGAAATTTTCTATCGAGAAATTAGAATCGAATGATGCCAATAATCTATTGTTTAGAAAAGTCGAAATTTCTTGAAAATCGTCCCAAACATAGAAAATTGATTACAAATTTTCATTCACTAGATTCATTGAAATTTTTTAAAAATATTTTGTTGAATTATTAATTTATATAAAGAAATTTTCTATCGAGAAATTAGAATCGAATGATGCCAATAATCTATTGTTTAGAAAAGTCGGAATTTCTTGAAAATCGTCCCAAACATAGAAAATTGATTACAAATTTTCATTCACTAGATTCATTGAAATTTTTTAAAAATATTTTGTTGAATTATTAATTTATATAAAGAAATTTTCTATCGAGAAATTAGAATCGAATGATGCCAATAATCTATTGTTTAGAAAAGTCGGAATTTCTTGAAAATCGTCCCAAACATAGAAAATTGATTACAAATTTTCATTCACTAGATTCATTGAAATTTTTTAAAAATATTTTGTTGAATTATTAATTTACATAAAGAAATTTTCTATAAAAAAATTAGAATCGAATGATGCCAATAATCTATTGTTTAGAAAAATCGGAATTTCTTGAAAATCGTCAAAAACAAAGAAAATTGATTACAAATTTTCATTCACTAGATTCATTCTAATTTAGTAAAAAAATTTAATAGACTTATTAATTTACATAAAGAAATTTTCTTGAAAATTCAGATTAATTAATTAATTAATTAATTAATTTTAATTTGCAATTTAATTTTTATGCAAATCAAAAATTGTTCAAATGTCCAAAAAAATAATCATTGAAAGTGAAAGGAGTATAGAAGAAAAAATTTATCCTAATCGATAGATCTCTTCATGATTCATGAAGTAAAATTTGATTATTCTTTGACTTTGGTTTATTTAATGTTTAAGTAGTTTTGAAACGAAAATTAAAAATAGGTTTAAGCGGTTTAATAACCTTTTATTTTTTATAAACCATGACAAATTAATTATATACCATTCCATTCGTTTTGACTAGTTCTATTAAATGATTTTATTGCTTTTGTGATTCTTTACAAATTCTTAAAACTATTTGTATTAAATGCAATCCTTTTTCCGATATTTTCAACATTCTTTTCGGCAATTTCAATGTTTTTTGTGGGCAATAAATTTGTAAATTCATTGTTTTTTATGAAATTTTAGATTATAAAATTTCCAAATATTCAACAAATTGAAAATGCCGCCGCAAAAATGCTCAATGTGCCATCTTACTGGCCACAATCGTCGGACTTGTGTTCTCAATGATAACGCCGCTATATTTGTCATACGTTATCGTCTAATAGCATTGGTGAAAATTTAATTTTAATTTACTAGAAAAAATAATTAAAATTGCCAAAAAGAATATCTTAAATGTCGAAAAGACACTTCTGTTTTGCGATTCCCTCGGCAAAAATTATGAAAGACACGTCCTAAGGGCAATTTTTGTCGATGATCACGAATCTGTGCTTGAAATTGGGCTAAAGCAACACTTGGACCTCTTTAAGATTCTAATTCTCGAGCCCTGAGCCCTTAATGCTAAGCCGTTTTACCGGTTTAATTTTTAGGAATTGATAAAATAATGGGTTTTTGATGTTGGGCATAAGGAATTCAAGATTTGTTTCAAGTTTTTAGCCGGTTTCTTTATTCAAAATGCCTGTGCGAATGCGGGTTTGGGTTGTTTTATTCTGGCTTCGCGATGAAGTCTATACTTTAGAACCCATGCAGCCCCTAACATAACCCTAAAGCAAAACCCTAATCCCTAGTCAATTGCTTTAAATCCTATGATATTTGAACCGAAACCGTCTAAACTGGACCCGCGAACAAACCGTTTAAATATCGAAACTGGCCAAAAACATGAAATAAACCTTGTATTCCTTATTCCATAATTGAAAAATAATTATTTTTTCAATTTCAAACTTTTAAACCGGTTTATCTGATTTGGTCAAACCAGTCGGCGCACCTCCTTCCGATTCATTTTGGACTAAACTAAACAAATTTTGTTCAAATTTCAATAATTAAAACAATTTTAAATTATTACAACGTGAAAAACAAAAAATCCTGCTTGGAACTAGAAAAAAATTGTGGAATTTACTAGGAAAAATATATCACTTTATTTTATGGTTTAATAAAAATTTATGGATTTACTTTAACAAAACAAGAGAATTATTTAATGGTCTTGTAATAAAACCTAAACCGTTTAACCAATATATTTTGACTTATGTAAACTTTTTTGAGATAATTTTTTGGCAATTTTAAATTTCTAAGAAAATAAGGATTTTATTATAAAAATTTTCCTTATAGCGTGTTCGTACGCACCAAAGGCCTGATCGATATGCGATTGTGAATCTCCCCGGGGTCTTTCATCACGCATTGATCATCAATGGTCGCGGTAAATTTTAATTAAAATAAAAATAAAAAAATTTTAAATTAAATTAAAAAAAAATTAAGTTTTTATCAATTTTTAAATTTAATTTTCTTTATCTTTCTTTCTCCTCTAACTTATTCTTTTTTTCTTTTAATGAAATCGAATAGTATATTTTAAGTTGAGCTTTAGTATACTTTTTATGATATTTATTAATTATATTTAGTAGTATTTTGAATACTTAATTAATTAGTTTAAAATTTTTGTTTTTTACTGGAAATTGCCAAATATTTTCAATCACTCACCATAACTCTCTCTTCTATTGCCATTTTCTCTGGGTGTAAAAGCTAGTCTGAATATCCGTCGTTTTTGATAGACGTACTCTCCCGATTTAGAGACCATTCAATGGAGCTTACATTCTCGTTGGTTGCTGTTGCTGTCTCGAAAGAGCATGGTCCAATTTAGAAAACAAGAATAAATTTTTAATTTTGTGATAATTTATAAAATTTTCAACAATTTTAAATCGATAATTTTTTCCTTTCTATCTTGTCGAATTATGCACAAATTAATCGATGGCAACTTTTAAAATCTTCTGTTTGTATTCTCATTTTAATGATGGAGGAATCTAATCAGAATTTTTAGAAAGAAAATAAGCATATTTAATGTAATTTGGAAAAATATGAAAAATTATCAAATAGAAATTCATTCTCACTCAAATGATGAGCAACATTCCCAGCAGAGGCATTCATGATATTGAACTTTAAGTTGGACGCCGAGATGCCATCAAAATTCACCAAATCATTCATTAAATTTAAAAGAATTAAATTTCGAATCGAAGATAAATTTTTCTTTATTGTTTTTAAACTTTTAGAATATTGAAAATATGACCTTAATTTATAATAAGGAATTAAAGAATTATTTATGAAAAAAACATTTAAAATTAGATTGATAATAAATTGAATAAGGATTTTGTTATTTAATAATTTATGCCACTGACCCGATCGATTTGCTCAATCGATTTTTGTCATCCGCAGTACACAACAATCCTTGTTCACAAATGGACATTGGCTTTCTTGTTTCTTGAAAATAAAATGCAATAGATTCTTTAAATTGATTGTTTCTTTCCAAATAAACATCTTGATGCCATTTGGCTAAGACGAAGAATGAACATTGGTCTGCCAGTTTTTATCATTGTGATGCCATCCGACGGTAAATGAGTACAACACTTTAAAAGTGAATTAAATTAGTGTTAGTTCTTCATTAAAAATAATTAATAGAAAAATATTTGAACAATTACTTAATATTAAAGTAATATTTAAAAAAAAATGATATTTACTAATATTAATAGATATATTTCATTTCAAATCTTTTCTTATCTAAAATAAAACATTAATTAATTAATTTTATGGAAATTTTATCAAATGTGCGTTTCCTAGATCCACTATTGATTCTTTTCTTAGTAAAATGAGTAGAAGTAAATTTTACAAAAAATGCTTATCATTTAAGAATTCAATTATCCTTCCATATGTGAAAAAAGTGTATAAAAAACCAATCTGATTATTTCCATTTATATTGCGTAAAATTGATAACAATGCCTGAAATCATATCACGTATTGTTGCAAGATGACATCTGAAATATTTAATAATAAATTTATTTTATTGGATAAAAAAAATATAACTAAAAGTACTATTGGTAAAAATTATTTATATTTTATTTAAATCATATTATAACTTAAATTGTGAAATAAGAATGAATAATTGACAATAAAAATTATTTTATTTTCTCATTTTTCTTCCTTTCTCTTTGTATTTTCTTCCTTTCTTTCGTCATAATAATTTTTAAAAATTTTAGAATATTTTTAAGAAAAAATTTAAAAAAAAATATATATATATATATAATTTCAAATGTTTTATCTAAAATATTTTAATTTTGCCCAGAGTTCGGTTTTGGACGTGAAGGTGTCAGGGTAATTGCCCCCGGGAGCTACTACGGGCCGCACCGTTATTGGAAGATTTTGTAAGTTTTAAATTATTGCCAATTAAAATAAATTCAATAAAAATGTTTAAAATATCATTATATTTTTTATAGAATATTAAAAAATTTAAATCAATAAATATTAGAAATATATAATTCAATACATTTCTTTTTTGTTTGATTCGGATCATTATTAAAAATTATAATGAAAATTTTATTTTTAAGAATAAAAATGAATTGTAAGTATTTAGGTATTTTTTTTAGCTATTTTTGCTCTATTTATAAAAAAAATAAAATTATATTTATATCATTAAATTTTTTATAAATTCATAAATGGTTTGATCTATATACTTTTAGCAGATATTTCATAAATTTTCATAATGTTTTCGATATCAAAATGCTTTACAAATTATTTATATAAATTTAAAATTGGTTTAAGCTCTTTCTATTTAGAATTTTAAGATTGAATCAAAAAATAACTGGCCGGAATTTTACGGCTAAGAAACCCGCTAGTGATCGATTTTTTAAATTTTTTGGGCCATAACTTTTTGCAATTTCCATCAAATCCATAATTTTGCTGAATTCTATTTAACTAATTAGACAATAAAATGGCACTAATAAGATTTGCCAATTATAAAGCTAATATTAATTTAAAAATTGATTTTGGGTGGATGAATTTTTCTTATTTAATTGCAGTGAAATCGCCCGACTGCCCGCCCAATTCCAATTCCAAGTTGATGATGATGATTTGAATGAAATTGTGGAAGCATTGGAGGCGGCCGGTTTCGTCCATGGACAGTATTGCCTGCTCCACAGGAATTGCGTTTCCTTTTGCCAGGCTCTTATCAATGCCATTTTCGCCCATTTCCATTTGCCGCCGCCTCCTTTGCCCCAATGGCCAGATGCCATCCAACAATATCAAATGAATGCCCTTCAGCCATTGGTGGCCCTTTTGAATGCCATTCGCAATCAGCTGGTGAATCACAATGGGCCTCACGAATGCCTCTTTTTGTCGTAATTATTCGGAATGAGCCAAAATGCATTATTTAATTTCATTCAATTTGATATAAAAATACACTTATTTACCATTTGAAATTTACTTTAATCCGTTTTTTTTGTTTTGCACTTTCAATTAATCGCCGATAAATTATTAAAACTTATTTTAAAAAAAAGATATATAAGAATTTGATTTTATATTTGTGTCGATTTGGTTAAGTATAATAATGTAAAGTGGATTTGAATAAAATTCCAAAAAATGACAAAAAGGCGCAAAATAGGCAAAATTAGGCATTTTCATTTTTGGTCTCAATTTTAATTTTGATCAATCATTTTAATAATAAATTGCTCGACAAAAAGCGCTAAACCAAATATATAGGCTGAAGCGCAAAATTTGGATAGCCCTTTTTTAAAACCGCAGAATATTTTTTTGATTTAAATTTCAATAAGAAAATCTGAATATAATTTATAAAAATTTCGCATTTTTTCTAGTCTATTAAAAACATACAATAAATTTTTATTTTAATTTTATAGTTTTGTAGGGAATAATTAAATTTGATAAATATGGAAAAAAAGTAAAATTTGGGTGATGATTTGCTTAAATACTAGATTAGTAAAAAGTGGATTGATAGAAAAGAGAAAACCTATTAAGTATGAAAAAGGCGCAAATTAGGCAAAATTAGGTACTTTCATTTTTTGGTCCCAATTTTAATTTGACTATATACTAAAAGCGCTAAACCCAATAAATTGGCCGATGTGCAAAATTTAAATAGTCGTTTTAATAGCCCCAGAATTTAATACTTGATTGAAAATTTTAATATGAAAATTTAAATAAATTTTTAAAAATTCTCGCTTATTTTCTGATCTATTAAAAACTTATTATAAATTTATATTTTATTTTCATTTCTTAGATTTTTGTAAAGAATAATTGAATTTAGTAAATGTGAAAGGAAAAATAAGATAAATTTGCAAATGCAAATTCCTATTTTCTTAATCTATATATTGTCATCAATTTTATAACTTTGCACTAAATTACGGGATGGTCTTAAAATTTGTATTTGTTTTTTTAAAATATTTTTTTGAATGATTTTTGGTATATAATTTTAAAATGAAAATTAGTAGAAAAAATATATTGTATAATAAACAGAAATTTTAAGTAAAAAAGTTAATTTTTACTCACCGAATCATTGCATTGATCCCCAACATTTTCAAAATCCATTTAATATTGCCTTTTCTTCGTCAAATTGCTTCCAGCCATCATTTGCATTGCCATTGATTGATTGTTGATTCCCAAATCGCATCAATGCATTGTAATAAAATATTATGGCACAAAAAAATGATTGGGCAGAACATTGTGAATTGTGATGGATGTAGAAGAATAGCTCCAAGTTTGATTGGGATCCAGCTAAAGGAATGCAAAATTTTATGTTAAAATAGGCAAATTTTGAAAATAAAAAAATTTAGTAAAAATAATTCTTTATATTTTATAATTTTGTTGCAATGTTTCAATTTTTAGTAACAAAATTTTATTATCCTTTATCATCTTATACATTTGTTGTTTGTTCTTAAAATACTTTTATATCGAAAACAAAATATTAATAAATAAAAACGTACACCTCATAAAGGAGTATTTTTATGATGAAACTATTTAAATATCTTCTTTTTATTTCATTAAATTTGAAAATAAAGATTACTGATATTTACAAAATTTAATAACCGTTTTTATGGCGTCAAAATTTTTTTTTCCAATAGATTTTAAAAACTAATATTACATTTTTATCGGGCACATCAAGAACTTTAAATAGTATTAATATTAGTAAAATTTTTCCTTTCCTTTATTTTCGTACGAATAATCGATTTTCAGCTGGAATGTGCAAAAAAAGAAAAGGAAAAGAAGTAAATTTGTGTCTTTGCAAAAATTTCCATAATTCAAATCCTTAATAATTTTAAAATTATAATTTCCCTAATTCGATTTAAATTTCTCTGTGGAGTTATTTGTAACATTTTAATTTTTGGTCAATTTTTGATCCGCATAGTTTCCACACTAAGTCTATCCCTAGATTTAATTCCGCCTAGGAAAATTTTAATTAAAATTTTATGTGGCTTTTTTGAATTTTATGACTAAATTTATGGCTAATTTTGACAATTTTACCCAGACAACGATAAAAATCTGATAAAACAGATGACAGATTAGTACTCCTATTAATAAAATTTAAAAATCCCAAATCCATTTTTTAAAAATTTTTAAGACCCGAATTCGTAAAGAACGCCGAAATATTCAAAAAAAAGGAAATAAAAAATTATATAATTGGTATTGGATTGGTAATAAATAATAATAAATTTTTTCCGAGTAAATTTTATTTCCCTCTCTCTCTCTTACCGAATTGTTGCGATTGCTGGGGTGCTCCATTGTTTTTTTTTGGCCCCAATGCTTCTTTTCTGCTATTTCCAACCAATTCCAATCAATGCAATCATTTCCCCGGAAAATTGGCTTTTTGCCAACTGCCATTACATTGGTGAGCAAAATTGATGGGGTGGATTCAGCGCCGAAAATGAACTGAATTGAATGTTAAAAATATGCCAATTTTAAAAAGAATTTTATTGGAAAAATAATTGTTTAAAATTTTATTTTAATTACCTTAAATTTTTTTTCAATATTTTTATTATCTTTTTATAAAATTGCTATAAAACATTAAAAAGACAAATAAATCGAATCAAAAATAAAAGGTTGATAAAACTCATTTTAATAATTCGAAAATTTTGGAATTATAAATTTTTTCATTTAATACTTTGTGATTAAATTTTTTTAATTTACATATTAAACCACATAAAAATGTTTTCTATCAAAAAATTAAATTGGATTAATGTCAATAGACCTTAATCGATAATTAATATTTATTTGATCAATTTTTTTCCGGAAATGTTTATTCGATTAAAATTGGATTATTTTCTGATAAAATTTTAAGAAATTAAAATTTTTAAAATTTTTATTTGATTTATTTTCAAAGCATTTCCATTTACTGTCCTAATAATTACCTTGATAAAATTGAAGCATTTTTAATTGAAATGGTGCATGAATTGAAGATTGCAATCCATTAGACTGATGAGCCAATCAAATTTTTGGCCAAAACAAGATTTCCAATGTCGGTTTGAATAATGTGAAGCATTGGATCATGAACTGAAATTTTGGCAAACAAAGCAAGATTCGAGATTATTGATTATTTAATTAAATTAATTATTTATATAATATATTAATAAATTCATAATTTTTAATTGTTAAATTACGTAACTTTGATTGTAAAAAAAATTGGTCGTGAGGAGGAGCGAAGGCGGAGCACACGTAGAAGTCCATCCGGAAATTCCCACCGAAGTAGTTCCAATCCGTGTTTCCTTTGCGCAACTGAAACTTAAAAATTGATTAAATTAACTTAAAATATTTTGTAAAATAATAAAAAATAATAAAAAAATTTCTAAAAAATTGTAAATCATAAAATGGAACGGAAATCCTAATGAAACAAAAGAAAATACGCTGGGGTTTAAAATTTTTGTTTTAAGATTTTAGGCATTATTAGTATCCTATTGATAAATAAATAGGAAAAATGAAAGTGAAAGAACGAATTCATTGTCGCTACTCGCTATCGCTAGGATAAATGAAGAGGTTGAAAAATGCAGCGAATGTGTTAGAGGGAAATTATCGATTGATATGATACAAGTAAAATTGAATAGGAAAGAAATGGACGATGGGCAGTGGATTGCTTGACCGCTGCTTGACTCTGGCTCGAATAAAATGGAGTTGAATAATTGAATAAAAGCATTACAGAATGGAAATGGAATGGGGGGCTAGAATGAATGGATTTTATGGCCAAAAAATTGGATTTAATCTAGCTAAAATATTGTGTAAAAATAATAAAAATTTTAGACTATCTGCTGACGGAAATTCGAATAGACCGAAAATACGCTGGGATTTTAAAATTTTTGTCTTAAGATTTTAGCATTAGAATTTTGGATAGGATAGTGGGAAATCGAAATTCGAAAATAAGCTCCTATTGATAACAAATATAGGAAAATGAAAGTGAAAGAACGAATTTATTGTCGATGGGAATGGGAATTGACCAATTGGGTAGATAAATGAAGAGAGAAAACGCAAAATGCAGCGAATGTGCTAGAGGGAAATTATCGATAGATCGGATACAAGTAAAATTGAATATGAAAGGAAAGGACGATGGGCATTTTGACCGCTGCTCTGCTGGACACTGGCTCGAATAAAATGGAGTTGAATAATTGAACAAAACATCACAGAATGAAACAGAAGCGGGGGATAGGATGGATGGATATTATGGCCAAATTTAACAGCTAATAATCGATAATTATGATGGGTAGAATTAAAATTTTGGATAGGATAATGGAAAATCAAAATTGCGGCCCTTTTTGATTCATTCTTTTAACAAATTGAAAATGAAAGAATGAATTTATTGTCGATTGGAAAAATGAAGGAGAATGCAAAATGCAGCGAATGTGTTAGAGGGAAATTATCGATTGATTTGATACAAGTAAAATTGAATAGGAATAGGAAAGGAATGGACGATGGGTCAATGGAAATGGAATTGACGGCTGCTGCTGGACTCTGGCTCGAATAAAATGGAGTTGAATAATTGAATAAAAGCAACACAGAATGGAACGAGAATGGAAGATAAGATGGAAAGGATTTTATGATCAAATTTAACATCAATTAATCAATAATTATTATGCTTAATTTAATAATTTCCAAATCGCTAGATAAATAAAGAACTAGTTGGAAATAAAAAACATGAAAATTTTAGTAAAATAGAAATCAATTACCTTGATTATTGAAATTTTTCCTATTGAAATTGTCCAGTCCAAGAAATTAAATCTCTAAATCCAGTTGATTTTGAACATTTCGTTTTTCCTTCGTTTCTGCTGAAATTTGTTATTGTTTTTTTTTGCTCTATCGCATTATTTTGCCATTTTTGGTGACAAAATGGTTGAAGAAAAATTTGCGATCTTCACCATCATTTTGATTTGAAAAATCGATAGGTTTAACAGAGTTGAAAATTTGTAAAAATTTTTATAGCTTTTTAAAAACAAGAAAACCTTGTAATGCCTGAATGGAATATTGCAATGAGATTGGCTGCCATTCCCATTTTGGATTTGCAAAAAATAGAAGGCCAAAATTGTAATGGAATTTTGCCAATATGAATAATTTCTGCTGCTCATTGTCACTTTATTGGCCTAAACTAAAAAGATTAAATAAATTATTAAAAAATAATTTATTGTTAAATTCAAATAATTCAACTGTCCAGCTAATTAATTTATTATTTTTTTTTTTTGATTTAAAAATCATCATCAGATTAAATTCATGATCCCAGATCAAACAATTTTAAAAAGCTATAACCACAACGAATTTTAGTGAAATTTTAATTTTTGAATTTAATTAGCTGAAGTTTAATTAATATTAAAGTAGTTTTGATGAACCAAAATCGATAGGTTTAAAAGGTTTAAAACGATTTAAAACCTTTTAATATTGAGAAAACCATGGCAAATTATATACCATTCGACCCGTCTTGATGAGTTCTATCCTTTAATTATATGGTTTTTGCGCTTTTTCCTGAATTCTTAATATTATTTTGGCTTTAAATATATTCTTTTTCCAACTTTTTCATAATTTTTTCGACATTTTCAATGTTTCTCTCCATTTTTTGTGCAATTTTTAATTTATAGATCAAATCTAATAAATTAAACGAAATTATTGTCAAAATGCCGCCTCAACGTTGTTCCCAATGCCATGACCTGGGCCATAATATTCGTCGGTGCCCTCTCAATGATGCCCATTCAATTTTCATAATTCGATACATTCTGGTGGCCCGGGTCAGTCAATAAAATTAATTTGAAAAAAGTAACGAAAAAGTATTGAAAATGCCGAAAAGATTATAATGATTCAGCTTTTTATCCTAGAACTCTAAAACTTATACTCAATCGATAGATTTTGCCAAGAAATATAGTTTGATTTTATTTTGGGTTCGATTCAATCAATTCCAGAGTGCGAAAAACGATCAATTTTGATGGTTTTTCAAAATGAATCAAATGTCCCAAGCTTCTAATAAATCAGGGATCGGTTTTAGACCTATAAACCTTATATCAATTTTGTAGATCTAATTGAGACGCATCAAATGGTTTCGGATTTATATGGTCTAAAACCGTTCTATGATTTAATAGGGACCGGTGAGATATTTGATCCATTTTGAAGAAACCGTCAAAATTGATGGTTTTTGGCACACTGGCCAATTCCGACTTAGTTTTGAACAAAAAATATCAAAATAAATTTAACAGTTTAGTTTAATTTTGACTAAACTATGACAAATTTTGCATACCATTTAATAGGTCTTGTCGTGTTCTATCTGTTGGCTATAAATTTCGGGGTCTATTAAAAATCTATGTAGAGTTACAACCGAATTAGGAATCTAATCAAATCATAAACTAAATAATTATTATTTTTACAATTTTGGTAATCTTGATTTCGAATGAGTAAATATTTAAGCACCAAAATACTTTTTGATTTATAATAAATCATAAACCGGTTTGATTTTAAAATCTTATACGAATTTAGTTTTAAACATTTTAAGTGACCCAAAACTAATATATTATATACCAATCGATGCGTTTCGATGAGATCTGCAATTGGTTTAAGTTTGTTGTGTCTAAAACCTGTTTCTGACTTATTAAAAGTCAAAAATTACTTTTGATGCAAAAAATATTTCTTTGGTAAAAAAATTTTTGATGGAAAAAAATTCTTTTAAATTTTTATTGGAAAAATATAAGTTTATTTTATCAAAAAATTTTAGAGGATTCGAACACAGGCCCATCCTGACCGCTATGTGGTGGTTCCTCTCCCTGGAGTCTATCATCATGCGATTGTATATGTTACGGCCAAAAGTGGAAATCGGCCAAAACCAGTTTTGGCCGATTTCCACTTTTGGCCGTAACATATACAATCGTCAAGGTCAATTTTTTTAAATTAAAGATTAAAAAATTTAAAAGAAATTAATTTTTTAAAATTTAAATTTCGATACTTATTTTCTCTTCTCTTTTATTATTTTTTTCTTTTCTTTAAAAAATCAACCATATCGAATAGGATAATTGATCATCGCGTATATTCTTACTTATTTAATTTTTTTTCGCTCAATATTTTTTACTGATTAAAAATACTCCCTGGAAATTGGAAATCCCAATTTTTCATTTACTCACCATCTGACTCATTTGGTGACATCCGCAATCCTCTTCGATTGTCGTTACACTAATACAAATGCTGGTCGGAACTCGGAATGTCCTCTGCATTTCACGTTGAGAAGATGCATTAGCTTTGATGGACTATTCCAATTTTGGGATCATCCAAAGAGACAAATACTGTGCTGGTAGCTGCTGTATTGAAATAGCATGATTACACCTGGAATTCAAGAATAAATTTAATTTAAAATTCTCTCATAATTTATTTATTAAAACCTTCAAAAGTTTAAAAGGATAATTTTATTCTTCCTTATCTTTTTGATTTATGTTTATCGATTCTTATTCCTAATTGCTAATTGTGTTTTCATTAATGAATAGAAGAAATTCATTAATGAATAGAAGAAATCAGAGTTCAAGGATTAGAAAATTACTAAAAGTATTCATTTTAAAATACAAAAAAAATGTTAAATCGAAATTAATTTTAAAAAAAAAATTAAATATTATCACTCAAATGATGGGAACAGACATTCCGATATTGATCAAAATTTGAATGATCCGAAGGAGGCATCATTGGGTTCTATGATGCTACCAAAATTCACCAAAATGGCCTATTTATAATTTAAAAAATGGATTTTGAAATTAATAGATAAATTTTTTTGTTTTTTTTTTAATTTTTTTGAATAATGTAAAGATTTGACGGAAAAAAGAGATTTAAAAATGGTTACTTGCTAGTTAATGTCCACTAAAATATTGATTAATGAATTATATTTTAGTAAAATTATAAAATTCTATTTTTTGAAATTAAAAAATATTTAAAAATCAATGCTAAAAATCGAAAATTAGTTTTTTTTTTCATTTTCTTTCTTCTTTCCTTTTCACCCTATTTCTTTATCCTTTTCTTTAATTAAAAAATTTTTAATAAATTTAAAAATATTTTTTATGAAAATTTTTTTAAAAATTCATAATTTGGAATAAATTTTTTGAAAAATTTACAGAATTTGGTTATGGCAGACATGGCGTGACCGTTATTCCCCCGGGAACCTTCTATGACCGCAGACATTACTGGAAAATTTTGTAAATTTATTTTAATTATTTAAAAAATTAAAAAAAAAACAAAAATTCAATTATTAGATATTTAAAAAATAGTGCTAATTTTAAGTTTTTGGTTTTTTAATGCATCTTATTTTTTGATGTACAGCTTATATTAGATATTAGAATTTGAATATCGCATTAAAAATGTTTTTAATCAAAATATTTAAATAAATGATTAAATAATTATTTAAATTGTTTAAAAATTTTGCCAAAAATGATATTTCCATATTATTAATTCATTGTAATATTAGTAAAAATTTATTTTTAAAATACAGAATAAATATTTATATTCTCGTATTTTAGTAGTTCAATTAATACAGCTTATTTACAATTCAATTATCAATATTTATTGATTTTGGATTTAATTTATAAAATCATTTTTAAATCATTTAGATTTTTGAAAAAAACTATGCGATATTCGAAAATCTAAATAACCTAGGAAAATATTAAATTAGTATTATTCTAAAATATTTTTCAAAAAAAAAAACCCGAACAATTTTCGTTTTTTGGTCATTAAATTCAGTGGACAATAATGTTTAATCCAATTATTTTATATTAAATACTCTCCAAGAATTAGCATATCTCAATATTAAAAATTTTAATAAA
Source organism: Pratylenchus scribneri (assembly GCA_030063045.1). Taxonomy (NCBI): domain Eukaryota; kingdom Metazoa; phylum Nematoda; class Chromadorea; order Rhabditida; family Pratylenchidae; genus Pratylenchus; species Pratylenchus scribneri. Next base: position 345,729 of record JAQSEB010000144.1, read on the forward strand.
TAGTCTGAAAGATTGCTTAATTGGCAGTGTAGCAATAATCGGCAATATGAAAAATCGCTTAAACAATTTACAAAATTGATAGATTCACCAAAATAAAAAGATTTAATAATTTTATATAATATAAATTAAATATAGCTCATTTTAAAATAATTAATATCATTATTACAGAATATAGAAAATTATAATTTAATAAATTATATTCAAAAATTATTTTAAAACTCTAAAACTATGTGTTGAAACATTTTTTATCTTAATTTTTATTATGGAAAAAATGTGAAAATTAGTTTAGCTTTATCATTAAAAATTTTATCGATTCATCAAAACACTACCGGTCGGATTAAGCAGTTATTTTCAAAAATTAAAAAAATGTGCTGGATTCCGAAGGATTAGCTATATTTAATCAGATTAAAAATACTATCAAAGATATGCTGGATCTGTCAAAATCCGATTCGGCGCAATACAAGTTTATATCAATTTTATGTCCAAAAGAATTTAGAAGTATTAAGTTAAAATCATAAACTGCTTCAACATATCTGATTAAATTGATTTTTTAAATAAATCCTAAAAAATTTATATTTTGAAATTCATATTTTAAAAATTTATTGAATTAAAATTTTTAATATTCTATGATTCTGGTAATGAATAATGATATTTTAATGATTTTTAAATTATGAGATATTTTAATTTTGATTTGATCAATATTGTTTTAAATATTTTTATATATTTTTTGCTGTCAATAATTTTGCAATCTTTCAAGCTATAATTGAATTAAAATTTTTAGTCGAATTTATTTGTAGAGCATTTCTATATCAAAATGATTGGAACAGAATTAGTCAGAAATTTATGGCCAAAATACGAAAATTCACTGATTTTTGGTATATTTTATCGCTTTTTTGGTCTAAATTTTTACATCTTCATTCAAATAAGTTTATTCTTTTTAAAATCAAGTCATCAAAAAAGAGCCATAAAATATTACTAAAATTACTAAATTGAAAATTAATATTCACTATAAAAATTGAATTGGTTTGGGCAAATTTATTATTTTAAATTGCAGCGATTACACGCGTTTGCCGCAACAATTCCAACTTCCGATTGGCAATGCGGATTTTGTGGGCATTGTGGAAGCTTTGGATGCCGGGCAATTTCAAATTGGACAATATTGTGTGCTACACAATAATTGTGTGTCTTTTTGCCGTGCTGTTGTGGAGGCAATCTTCCATCATTTCAATGCGCCAATGCCACCTCATCCATGGCCGGCCGCGATCCAACAATATCCCGCTCATTTACTTAATCCTCTGGTGGCCATCCTCAATCAAATTGCCGGCCATTTCATCAATCACAATGCTGCCCATGCTTGCATTTTCCTCTCATAATGGGCCTTTTTCCCAAACCAATTTATTTTTTTATTTTCAATTATACAAACATTTTTTTCAACACAATTATTCCATTTAATTTAAATACAAACAATTATTCAATTTAATTCACGATAAAATATTCATTTTTTAATTCTATAGATGCTTATGTTATTATGATTAGGGTGTTTAATTTTAAAAAAATTTTAATAATTATTATTTTACAAATAGAATGCAAAATAGGTCAATTTAAGTATTTTTTGCCATAACTCTTTAGAAAAACTCATTTTAATAGCAAAATGCTCTACAAATTAAGAAAGATTTGATATCATTTTAGTCAACGCAAAAAATTCGCATAGCCGTTTTTATAAGTCACAATTTGGAATATTTATAATATAGAAATTTAAAATTTTTTATCATTTTTAAATGGATTATTTTAATTTCATAATTTTAAATGTAAATTTTTAGAAAAAATATATAAAAAGGTATAATGTATTACCCATAATTAAAAAAATTGGGATCTAATAATGAATAATAATTTTTTATGAAAATAAATGAGTTTTTGTTAATATTTTTGATAATATATTTTATATTTAAAAAAACCTTATTTTTTAAAAGATTAGAAAAAATCCTCAAAAAATTTTAAACCCATCTAAACAAATTTTTTCATTCTTCAAAATTTTTTTAATTGTTTGAGTTTGACGCTCACCTCATTTGCTCCCCAAAAGCATCAAAAATCATTGATGTCTCCATTTCCTCTTCAAATTTTCTTCCAGCCATCATTTGCATTGGCATTGATCGTTTCCGAAATTGCACTAAATGAATTTCGGTGCCAGGCAAAAATGATTAGGTGGACGGAAGATTGTTGTTGATATGGTGGAAAATCGCCATATTTGATTGAATCCAGCACAAAAAATGGATTAAAAACTAAATTTATGTTTGAAAATACAAAAAAAATTTGGCAAATTTTTTTAAAAATTTTTTTCGAATACTTATTTTCTCGAATTTTTATTTAATTAATTTTTGCATTTGCCTTATCTATTTAAAAATGTCAAGCGGATTTTGGTTTGGAAATTTTTCCCATTAAAAATTTTTAAGAATAAAGAATTTTTAACAATGCTCCTCACTCAAACCTTAAAAATGATTTTAAAAAATTAATCATTTTCTTTATTTTTTTAAAGCCAAATAAAAGTCTTTATTACTTCGATAATTTTAAAATAATTCATTAAAATAATATCTAAAAAATATTTATAAAAATTTTTTGCTTATAATTAGAATTTGATTAATAATTTTATTTAATTAATTTTTTTAAACCCACCTTTCACCGCTATTTTCCACGACAAGGATTTAATAAGCTGGTCCATTTCCAGTTCCAGAGCACAGCAGATAAATTTGTCTTGGCTCTTGGTCCCCTTCTTCAGACATCGATCAATAAAATTGGTTGTTGAAATTGATGATGGTCACGTCCAAACACATCCAATAAGCAATAAATATTAGTAAAATATCGCTCGAGTGAAAATAAGAAGGACATTTTTTGATGGATTCACAATTTGATTGGACTAAAAATAAAAAATTTATAAAAATATAAAATCGAATATTTATTTTTTTGAAATATTAAAAAAAATTTTGCAATTTTTAATTGATTTAATTAATGTGCAATTTTATTTATTTATAAATTAATTTTTAACATATTTTTGTTAACTCTAATTTTTATTGATGCTTTTTGATGGAAATTTCACTATAAAATGTACTAGATTAACGATTACAAATGAACAAAGAATTTTGATTGAAGACATAAAAAAACTTTTGTGTTCAAATTTAATTTTTGCATTTATTTTTTTTTAATTTGTTAAAATTAATTTTTACTAATAATAAAAAAAATCAATTAGCGAATTGGGATTGTGATTGGACTCCTTTAATTCGATGATTCGAATATTTTTGTAGGATAATGAATGGCCAAAGAGAGGCGTATGATTGAAACAACCTAGAAAAAACTAATAAATTGGTTGTTTTTAAATTAATAACATTAACATTTTTTTTATCTTTTTTAATTGAGAAAAAAATTAGAGCAGAATTTTAGAAATTTAAATTAAGATATTTTTTAAAATTTAATTGATTTTAAATTAATTATTTTGAATTGATTGACAAATTAATTATATATTTAATTATGAATTTAAAAATAATTAAAGCACACCTAAAATTTGAGCATAAAAATTATGCAAATTTGTCCGCCATTTTGATCCATAATGAAAAATTGGATTCCAATTCCAACGGAGAAATGAGACGAAATTAAATGTTCAGAGTAGCATAATTTTTGGAAGGAGGCCCATTTTAATTTTAATTGAATTGTCGAGAAAATTTAAATTCAATACACAAAAAAGGAAACCTGTGAAATTATAATTATTTTTTATTTTAAAATTCAATAATTTTATTAATTGGAGTAAAATTTTTAAAAGTGATTTGCCTTTAAATTTATGAATAATTGTCAAATTGTAAAATTCAATTCAGAAATCGTTAAAAATAAAATTCGTGGAAGAAAAGATTATAATGAATTTTGGGACAAGGAAGAAATAATTGGATTTGAATAATCCAAATCAAATTGCGTCGAATTGACTCGAATTGAAATGAATATGGAAAACTTTTGGGAATTTCCTGCCAAGAGTGAGTGTGAGAAAATGGATTGTTTAATTCGAAAAACGCGCGATTTATAGGGAATTAGAGGTAATTTATGATTTAAGGAATTCAAAATTGTAGGCTATTTTAGTTTCATTCAAATATATAAAGGATGAATTTGAATTCTTCGTCGATGATTAAAAAGGAGAATGAGGTGAATTTGTTGAGGAAAATATCGATTCAACATTGGGAAAATTGAAGGTGGATGGAAGCAATGTGGATTTTTGGCTATAGGCAATATTATTGCTCCAAAGTCCATCACAGTCAATTTTTAATAATCCCCAACAAATTTGTCGATTCTCCTTTCATTATCTCTTCAATGTAATAATTATTCTTATTATCATATATTATATTATTTTTCGGACATTAAATTTTTCAATATTTTGTATTTTTAGCTTGAATTTTAGGTTTTTTGGTTTTTGAATTAACTTAAAATTTTGGATATTATTTAGGGCATTTTGGTCTTTGATGGGTTTGGAGTTTGGACTTTGGATTTAGAAGAGGATTTGGAGGAAAAGACATACATATTTCCCACTCCACAATCTCGCCTTTCTTTCATTTCTCAAGCTTTCCCTCGAGAGTGAAGCGAATTGATTTTTTCGTTCCATTTCTCGGGAATAGGACAACAAAGAAAAAAACGAACAATATATCGAGCATTATAGAAAAATGCTTTCCGATGATGAATTAATAAATATATTCCAATTTTTAAAACGCAAAGATTTGGACAAATTGCAAATGGTAAGTTCATATATTTTCTACAAATAATAAGTGAGATAGGCGCATGCATGGCTGAATATGACATTTCAATTTTTTGTTGATATAACAAAAAAAACCATAAAAAATAAAAATAAGTACAAAAGTTTTATGATAGAGGTCTCAAGTATATTTATTGGCCTTGGCTATTTAGATTTATTATAATTAGATATAAATAGATTAGAGCAAAGATTCAGGGCGTATAGATTTTAATAATACTATTTGAGCTTGACTTGGCCATTTTTTATTGTCTCAAATGGAAATATGGATTTTTTTGATGCACAAAGTTCTGACAAATTAAATTTTTTTTTTACCATATTGCGCGTTAATATTAGCATTTGATTAAGTTAAGAATTTTATGTAAAATTTGATTAAGTAAAATTCAACCGTAAAATAAATATACCATTCTGCAATTGGGCTCGACAGGAGCTTGAATGATAAAGATAATTATTTATAAGCAATCAATAAAATTGAAAATTTTTTAGGTATCTTATCAATGGTATAAAGTAATTGTGGAAAGAAGCAAACTATTGCCAAAAATGTACATTCATTCCATTCAATTGGTAAGAAAATAATGAACGATATTTTATTTTTTCCCATATTATGACCTCTTTTTAGTGTGTGCTGCAGGAAACACAATTTTGGTCATTTTTTTCACCTGAACAATGTGCACCGCTGGACAATTATGAAAATTTGTAATATTTTAATAAATCATATTTAAATTATTTTTTTAAATTAATTTTTAATTTTTCTTACCCTAAAATTAGTGCAATCCTCGTTTTTTTTGATTAACTAAATATAATTTATTTAGAAAAAAAACTTCTTGTTTATGATTCTATAAACTCAAATTGGATAAATGAATTATATTAACATATGAAATATTCCTTATGGATCGATAATATCTGATACCAAAAAATTAGAGGTTACATGGGTCAGAGGCCACTCAACTCAAAATTTTTATTTAAATTCTAAAACTAACCTTTTGTGATAAAATCCAAAAATTTTGTTATTTCATTTTTTGTCATTATCCATCTTGCCTTAATTAAAGCCCTAATCTTTACGAATACACTAAACGTAACCCTTAATAAAAATCATTTTTAATAACAACCTTAAAATTTTATTACTATTAAAATTATTTTTTTGAGGCCGAATTATTTTTTTTTATTGCTAAAGATTTTGTTTTCAAATTTATATTTTAAATAATTTTAGTGTTTATTCTATTTTAGGACATGTCACGAAATAATCGACAAACTAATCATGATTGATGAAAATATGGATCTAGATGGGTCTTTCAAATTTTTTAATGCACCCTCATTGACATCCACATACTGTCATAGCGGTTTTAGTGCCAACTCATTGTGGTCTTGTCGAATTTGCGGACAATAAATTGGAATCAAATTTGACGATAATTGGTTCTACGAATTCAGCAAAAAGTTTCTTAAATTTTTAAAGATTTAATTTATTTAGTTATATTTCATCTAAATAATTTTGTCTTATAATTTAGAAATTAGTTCATATTTTATAAAAATTATTAATAATAAAATAAACAGAAAATTACTAGTTCTATAATGTGTAATAATAATTACGTAATGTAGGTTTAATTCATTTTGAGTTTTTTACAATTTTAATTTATTCTTTTTCTATTTAGTGAAACTACTTTCAATGTGAATTTGGATGTTCATATGCAAAATTATCATAATGAATTCTATGAGAATATTAAATCAAAACAATTCATTGAAAAAATAAAGGTAATATATATATATATATAATTTGATTAAAATCCGATGATTTTAAAATTAATGTTAAAATTTTTTTAATATTAAAAAGAATGAAACCTGCTCAAGAACAAGAATTTTTCGAGTTCTATTTATAAATTTTAAAATAATTTTTTAATTTTAGAAATTGAACATTCCTTGCTTTCTAAGTGGTGGTGAATTTTGATTTTTTTTTATTTCTTTTTCTTTTAATATATCTTTTCAGCAGATAATGCTGTTGACGGAAATGAATTTTCATTCTTTTGTTATGCAAAAATGAGTGATGAAATGTACTATTTTGTACTATAATTTTTACCTCAAAAAATTTATTATAAATTCTTCTTACAAATTTCAGTTTGAACCAAATTTTTGCATTCCTATCAAATTGTTTTGTTAATTGGCTGAGCATTACAATAATGACATCAATTGGATGGTCCCATTTGATTGCATTGTTCAATTTGAATGGGCTGAATTGCCTCTCTGAAAAATTCAATTTCTCGGTAAAAATGCTAATCAAAATGAAAAAAATTTATAAAAAATTTTTAAAAATTAAATTGGGTAAAATATAAAATTCAACCCATTAAAAAAGAAAAATTCATAAAATATTTTTTGGGAAAACCTAATCACAGGAATTATACAAATGGGCGCGAGGCTTTCATCCAATTCAACATTTGAAAAAAAAGTTGGAATTTGATGATCAGTGAATTCCTTTTTTTAAACATTGCCATGAATTCGATGAGCACTTAAACGCCTATTTTGCAGTAAATTAATTCCGCCTATTTTGCGCTAAATTAATTCCGCCTATTTTGCAGTAAATTAATTCCGCCTTTTGCGCTAAATTAATTCCGCCTATTTTGCACTAAATTAATTCCGCCTATTTTGCAGTAAATTAATTCCGCCTATTTTGCGCTAAATTAATTCCGTCTATTTTGCACTAAATTAATTCCGCCTTTTGCACTAAATTAATTCCGCCTATTTTGCGCTAAATTAATTCCGCCTATTTTGCACTAAATTAATTCCGTCTATTTTGCACTAAATTAATTCCGCCTATTTTGCACTAAATTAATTCCGCCTATTTTGCACTAAATTAATTCCGCCTTTTGCACTAAATTAATTCCGCCTATTTTGCGCTAAATTAATTCCGCCTATTTTGCACTAAATTAATTCCGCCTATTTTGCAGTAAATTAATTCCGCCTATTATGCGCTAAATTAATTCCGTCTATTTTGCACTAAATTAATTCCGCCTTTTGCACTAAATTAATTCCGCCTATTTTGCGCTAAATTAATTCCGTCTATTTTGCACTAAATTAATTCCGCCTATTTTGCACTAAATTAATTCCGCCTTTTTTGCACTAAATTAATTCCACCTATTTTGCACTAAATTAATTCCGTCTTTTTTTCACTAAATTAATTCCGTCTATTTTGCACTAAATTAATTCCGCCTATTTTGCACTAAATTAATTCCGCCTTTTTTGCACTAAATTAATTCCGTCTATTTTGCACTAAATTAATTCCGCCTATTTTGCACTAAATTAATTCCGCCTTTTTAGCACTAAATTAATTCCGTCTATTTTGCACTAAATTAATTCCGCCTTTTTTGCACTAAATTAATTCCGTCTATTTTGCACTAAATTAATTCCGCCTATTTTTCACTAAATTAATTCCGCCTTTTGCACTAAATTAATTCCGCCTATTTTGCGCTAAATTAATTCCGCCTATTTTGCAGTAAATTAATTCCGCCTTTTGCGCTAAATTAATTCCGCCTATTTTGCACTAAATTAATTCCGCCTTTTTGCACTAAATTAATTCCGTCTATTTTGCACTAAATTAATTCCGCCTATTTTGCACTAAATTAATTCCGCCTTTTTAGCACTAAATTAATTCCGCCTATTTTGCACTAAATTAATTCCGCCTTTTTTGCACTAAATTAATTCCGTCTATTTTGCACTAAATTAATTCCGCCTATTTTTCACTAAATTAATTCCGCCTTTTGCACTAAATTAATTCCGCCTATTTTGCGCTAAATTAATTCCGCCTATTTTGCACTAAATTAATTCCGCCTATTTTGCAGTAAATTAATTCCGCCTATTATGCGCTAAATTAATTCCGTCTATTTTGCACTAAATTAATTCCGTCTATTTTGCAGTAAATTAATTCCGCCTATTTTGCGCTAAATTAATTCCGTCTATTTTGCACTAAATTAATTCCGCCTATTTTGCACTAAATTAATTCCGCCTTTTTTGCACTAAATTAATTCCACCTATTTTGCACTAAATTAATTCCGTCTTTTTTTCACTAAATTAATTCCGTCTATTTTGCACTAAATTAATTCCGCCTATTTTGCACTAAATTAATTCCGCCTTTTTTGCACTAAATTAATTCCGTCTATTTTGCACTAAATTAATTCCGCCTATTTTGCACTAAATTAATTCCGCCTTTTTAGCACTAAATTAATTCCGCCTATTTTGCACTAAATTAATTCCGCCTTTTTTGCACTAAATTAATTCCGTCTATTTTGCACTAAATTAATTCCGCCTATTTTGCACTAAATTAATTCCGCCTTTTTAGCACTAAATTATTTCCAATTCCGTGTGTTCGCCTAAAATAATATTTCGCTATTTCTCCCCAAATTAATTTCAAAGTCTAAGGGATCGCGCATTTAGTCAATTATCCCATTCAGCCCATATTCATGGGATTTTAATCATTAATCATCACATCATAATCCCGCCCTATGTAAAACAAGCAAAAACATGGTATGATTGAAAAATTATAAACGACTTTTTAAGTGAAACGCGCAACCAATGGAATTCACAAACATCGGCAGATTTCTAGTTTTTTGTAACTTGCAAAAAACAATGCCATAGATTAAATGACGAAAACACAAAAATCAAAAATAATATAAAAAATATTTAATTTTTTCAGATTGATCGATTAAACATCACAACAAATTTTGACAAAGAAATCAGCAACATTTCTACAAATGAGAATGCGCTTGAAATTGATGAATTGCCAAATTTCTTCACTAATTGTTCAAAAATAATCTCCCCTCAACAATTATTTACAAAATTGCCATATCCATTGATTTATCAAATTAAGGCATTGCAAAATTCTGGAATTTTTCCCGCGGATTGCAAATATTTAGATATTCAAGTGTGTCAATAATTAATTTTTTTTTATTTAATTTTTGTTCTTTTTCGGATAGCAAAAAAAATCTAAATAAATTGATAAAACCCGACTCATTTGATATAGATAGATATATTATATTATATATATTTGAGAAAAAAAAATTTTTAAAAATTTTAATTATTATATTTCAGCAAAATCCATCATTTTTTGAATCAACTGAATATGATTGCTTGGAACTGCTTAAAGCAATGATTTTTACTGATTTTAGTAAAATGAAGAAGAAAATGACAAAGTGGCAAAAATTGTATTGGATGTGCTATGGAAGCGAGCAAAACAATCGTGCCGGCCAATATACCCTTTTCCCTTATGGAGAATGGGCAATTAGTTCAATCGCACTTTATCCAATTGAACCAAATGCGGAATTTATTCAATATTGTGTAAAAGTGAGTTATAAAACGATTATTAATTTATAATTGCTAAAAATTGTAAGCAACCTAATTCGGTGAATCACCGGTTGTGTGTAATGTGTATAATAAATATATGTTGCGGGCATTATTGATTATCGGGCATTTTCGAAAATTTCCGATAATCAATGAAACCCGCAACATATATGTACCTTGGTAAATTTTTAGCTCATAATTTGACAAGAAAACTAGTAACATATTAGGAGAGCTCTATCCTCCTCGAATTTCGATCGAAAGTCCAAAGTTTCCTCTACAAAACAGTTTTTTTAATTTTAAATAAATTATATATAAATAAAAAGGGGCTTTTCTTGAAAAACAAATTTATTTTGAATTTAGATTTATAAATATCATAAATATTAATAATTTAGGATATTTAGGGAACCCTAATGATATAGCCCTTTTCTAGCCGAATAGTTATTATTATTATTTCAATGGTAAAAAAAATTTGCACTTACAGAATTAACTTTAGAAAAATAATCAATTACCGAAATATATATTTAAATTAATTTCATCACTTTTAATTTTACAGCATTTTCTACAACTAGAAACAACCAATCATTTAATTGTCAGACGAATTCGTTTATGCAAAAATATTCAAGAAAATTGCCAAAAAATTAACAAAGAATTGCAAACAAAAATGAAAATTTTTGTCGAAAAAATATTTGGAATGGAATTTGCCCGAGAGGGTGAATATTTTGCACGGAATAAGCAAACAGGAGACAAAATCTGTTTACTTTTTCGATTCCATAGCTATGATAGAGAAAGTCATGGTAGCGGCGAAATCACAAATGATAATGGAAAAGTAAGAGTATTGAAAAATGACGATGATGACAAAGAAATAGGAAATGGACTAGAAAAAGATATCGATTATTGCCCATTCAAAAATTCATTTGTTTTAGAATTTCCTTATTATCCCGGATTCAATCCTCGATGGTAATAAATTAATAATAAGTAATAAATATATATTGCCAATTGCTTATATTTATGAAAGTTGAATTATTTTGGATTCGGATTTTTCATATATTTTTCAATTTCTTATATAAGGAAATATATAATTCATTCACGTTTGCTTTTGCTACAATGAATTATTTCATAAATGTTATTAATGCAATTTTGTAAAGGGAAATAATATCATATTTACTTAGAAATCGGAAGAAAACTTATTAATATATTATGAAAAACCAAAATAAAATAAATCCTTATATTCTGATATTGAAAAAATGGGAATTAAAAACTAATATAAAATAGAATTATTATATCCGGAAAACAATAAAATCCAAATATCCAGAAATATATTATACTAAGATAAAATTTATAAATTATTATATATAATATATATTATTGCTCTTCAATTTGTTGATAAATTGTTGATGAATAATTGCAATGTTTTTTCACATAATCAGCAATAATTTTATGCGATTTTGAGTAAAAGAATGTGCTGCCAATCACCAAAATGAGTCCAACAAAGAATAAAATGTCCGGTTGGAAATTGAAAATAAAAATTGAGCCAATTGCGGTGAAAATAATGGAAATGGCGATGGCAAAATCTTTGGCAATATTGTCAGCATATTTTAAGCAAATTGCCACCGAAATGCCACCAATTGAATACCAAATCACTGTCAGCCAAACAATCGAATCGAAGCCATGTAGCATTCCATTTTTTAAGATTTCATTTTTATTCTAAAAATATTTAATTTTATGAGTATTAATATTTTATTTGGTTTTTTGATTATTTTTTGGTTTTTTATTGTTAATTTAAGTAAAATAAAAAATATATTAATAGTTTATTTTTTATTATTTTAGGATGTCAATTAATTTATTTAAAAATTTTGCTTCGAAATATTGCCAGTTTTAGAAGCCAAAAAACATTGAATAATGAATATCAATCAACATTATAAAATCTATCATTTTTGCCTAAACATGATCTTTAATTTATAACTAAATTCTTAAGTTCTACTAAAAAGTTTTATAATTTTTCTCCTATTTTTGGCTAATTAAAATTTCCTAATTTCTTTTACAAATTCGATAAAATGAATTACTCTAGTTTCTAGAAAATAAAAAAGTCTAAATTCCTTACAATTATAAAAATTGTCACAAAGCTTGAAGGAATTGAAATGATTGACATTTGAATATTTCGCAACCATAAAGAAATTTTTGATGCATCTTTGAGCACTTTTTCAACCATAACACCGGCCAATCCCGAAATCGTAGAAGCGAACAAAACAGCGAGAATGCCTAAATGTATTATTTTAAATATTTTTGTATTTAAGTAATTTAGTCTAAAAAGTTTGAAAACTTCGCCCAATACCAACTTATTTTTGATCAAGTTAGATTTGATCCAATTATTTCATTAATAAAAATTTTCTCCATTTTTAGATATTTAATAAAAATTATATTTTATTTTATTATTTATTAGCTTTTGTCCAAAATTCGGATAAATTTATTTTCCATTTTAAATAATCTTTCCATTTTAAAAATTGTTTCACCAATTATTGGGGCACGATGTTCGGCGACATTAATTTTTGCACTATTTTGTGTCCATGTGATAATAATTACTCCAACAAATAGAACAAAAATTGAAATCCATTGTGTCAATGAGATTTTCCTCCCAAGCAACAAAATTGAAAATAAAGCAGCAAATAAAATTTTCAATTGATAAATTATCTATAAAAATTCATTTAATTTTAGCAATTTATCTATTTTTATTGTAATTTTTTTCGAATTAATTCATAGAAATGTAAAATATTTTTTAAATTTTTTCTAAGCCACAATTTAATGTAAATAATTATTAAATTACCACAAATGAAGCGGCATTCAAATGATGCAAACTAATGTAGACCAAATTGTTTTGCAAAGTGTACAACATTGTTGGCACAAAAATACACATTGCTTCACGCCAATTTATCCAAATATTTACATGTAATTTTGAAAGGAAACTAATAAAATAAATATTTGAATTTAAAAAAAAAATAAATTAAAATTGAATTTATTTCTCAAGAGAATTTTTATTTTAAAAATGCATTAAAATTTGTCTTTTATATTAAATTAAATTTATTTAAAATTTAGAAATTGGTTTTAAACAAAATTTACTCTATTCAATTCTTTCAATTCTTATCATAATAAATTGATGAAAATAAAATTTTTAGTATCTTAAAAGCCAAATTTAATCATTAAATATTTCTGTTAAATGGGTTCAATTGTTTTTTTAAAATATGGTTTAAAAACCACATAGCCATAAGTATTTTATGTTATTATATCAAGTGATTAGTCTAATTATAATCCCTTTTAATTATCAATATTAATGCCTCGCTTATTATATTATTGACTGATATTTATTTTACATTTGATATCAATTTAAAATTTTGATGGACTAGTCAAAAATTTAAAGACAATTTTCAAATGTTTCGACACGTAGCCTAAATTTCTGATTGATTAATTTAATCAATCTAATTAGCATATTTTAATATAAATTAAGCCTGACTCATGAAATCCCATTGATTGAATGTAGGTGACCAACAATGAGAATAGGCATTTCAAAATTTCCATGAAGAATACGGCCACTGTTGGATAATACAGTGAATCATATGTGCCTCGATTCCTTGAATATTTAATTATTAAAGTGTGCACCGTACTTTGCAGAGTAAGCCAAATCAGGATGAACAATTTAAAATGAATAGTGCTTGTTATTGAAGTGTTGCTATTCGTCATTTTTGACAAATTTTTTTGATTAAGAAAATTACAATTAGCTAAATTTAGAAATAGAAATATTTTTTATATTTTTTAAAATTATAAATTAATTTTTTTATATTTTTAAATATAGGTAATTATCGGTTATCCCCGGGAAGATTTGGAAACTTTATTTGAGATTCATACTCTATTATTCATAGTTGATTGTAAAAAACGATGTAAAATCATATTTTAGATGATTTTAAGAATGATGATTTTTGAGGATAAATTAAGGTAATTTTTGGGGAAAAATTTGCACGGAGAAATATGATACTACCAAAATTAATTAATTTTTTGAATTATTTTATTTTAATATATTTTTTTTGAGAGATTGCTTGAAATTCGAAATTTATTCCGAAAAATATTTTAACTCCCGTTGGCATTTATAAGAAACTAGTGGAAAAATATTGATCTATAGCCGGCCAAATTCGTTCAATCATTCTCCCAACAATTAGAGAATTATATGCCAAATTTCAAGCAGAACTTATTTTAATTTGGCAATTTTTATAATAGTGCTTTCTGTGATTAAAATTTATTAAAATGGCGGCTTTCTGTCATTAAAATTTATTAAAATGGCGAAAAATTTCACTTTTTTATGCGGAACCAACAATTCAAAAATGAGAAGGAGAAATGCAACGAGAGAATAAATTTGAGGGCGGTTCCCCTCCATTGAAACATAGATTTGCGAGATTTCTATCATTGCGCTCATAAAAACAAGAATATCGATGTGCAGTCGGGTCGCAAATCCAAATGCCAATTAAAAATCATTCCCAAAAAATTGATCGATTTTTAGGACTTTTGCCACCTTCTTCTATGCGCTCTTTTTTAAGATTTGAAATTTGAACAAACATTCAAAAGGATTGCGAATATTTTGGGAACTATTTTTTAATAATTCAAATTAATTTATTTTATTTCAAAAGTAATTTTTTCTTCATAATTTTTTCAGCTATGAACTAAAAAAATATATCTTGGCTTAAGTAAATTTTAATTAAAAAATTTTAAGAAATTATTCAAATTTTTCACCCATAAAAGCATATTCTATAAATAAATTCATATTGCATTTAAAAAAAATTCCTAAATAAAAATCACTTTTAATTCATATAAATAAATTTAAAATTTAAATAAACATTTTAATTATCACTTAATTTCAGATAAAATAATAATGATGCGTCTATTCCAAATTTATTTGAAAAAAATAAAAAAGAATTTATTTAATAGGAATGTTGAAGTAAAATTCCTTCTACTTTTAATATTCCTCAAATTAAATTGGCTAATGTTGAATTTGAATTGCCTGAATTGTTTCCACATGAATTTGATTGTTTACAGAAGTTTTCATTATAAAATTGGCAATCAGTTTGTTTAAAAAATTAATAAAAAAAAATATTTAAAACGGTGAAAAAAATTGAAAATGACGAAAAAAACATTGAAAATGTCGAATAATAAAATAGAAAATGGCGAAAAGATAATGATGATTAACTGTTAAGTGTTTTATTCGTATTACGTCTTTTGCGGATGAAACGGTTAGGTGGTAGGTGCCGCTTACGATAAAGTTGATGCAGAATTGTCTATGTCATTTTATTAGGCATAAAATTAGCTATAAAATGACATCAAAAATTTCGGTCTTAAATATCCATTTAGTTATGGCCAAAAAAACTGTTGGTTTAATTAAAATTGTGTTTTTGGCTGTTTTTTAGCCATAATACAGTGAAATATTGAACATTGGCTAAAGCTTTTGATAACAATTTGTAGCTAATTTTATGCGAAATAAAATGCCCTAAACATTTCTGCATCAACTTTACCGCTAGCGGCACCAAACCGTTTCGTCCGCAAAATTGCGGGTCCGTAAAAGGAGGCAAAACCGTTTTATTCTAGACATAAAAAACGATTATATCATCCTTTCGATAGATCTCGCGTCAAGAAGCCTTATTTGAAATATTTAATTTAAGTTTAACCAATTTTAAATTTGTTTAAAACCATAAATCAACAGACGGTTCAAACAGTTTAAATTCTTTAAATTTTGATAACACCATAAAAATTATAATATCCCAAGCGCATCTTGATGAGTTCTAAAATTTTTGAATCTAGGATAAATCATTAAAAAGTTAAAATTTTTTCGCCAATCTCTATAATTTCTTCGCAAATTTCAATATTTTTTTTTGGCCAATTTCAATACTTTTTTTTTCTCCATATTCAAAGTATTTTATTCGCTAAATTAACCATTTTAAATTAAATTAATGAATAAATAGAATTTAGGAATAAAATTACCACTTTATTCATTGCTGATCGCAATTTCGACGTCAATCAAATTAAATGCGCTCAGAAAATATCGAATGGAAAATATTCAATTTCTAAAGCTCAATTGGATCATTCCACCTCAATGGGCTTATGCAAATTTGATTTATTCGTTTTGCAATGTACATTCAATAAATTTTTGCCGTATTCCCATGTTTCCCTGGGTGCACATTTGAAACCGAAAAAATTTGTTCCATTTGACAATGTAATTAATTTTAAAAAAATTTTAATTAAAAGAAATCATTTAATTTCTCCATAAAAAAGACTAAAATGTTTTCGGCAATTTAACATTTTTAAAATTGTTTAAAATTGTTACAGTTAATGATTAGTAAGCCGAGTAAGCGGAAACGAGGATTCGTAATTTGTATGAGTCGAGTGATGGCTTTTGAACAATGGCAATTGATGATTGCTGTATTGGAGGTTTATCGGCATTTAAAGGTTTTTTGAACTGAATATAAAATTAAAAAAATAAATATTAAAAATTGTTATGAAAAAATCAAAGTTTATACTTTATATCAAAATTTAGAAATTTACTTCATAAATTTAAATTCCTTGAATTATATAATATTTATTTATTACTATTTTTTTCATATTTTGAATTCTGTAAACATTGGTTTCAACTGAATTTTTAATTCACCCAAGAGGCTTATTTTCATCAAGATTTATAATTTCTCTTATTCCGATATTTAATTCCATCAGTGTGATATATAATTCCGCGAGTTATTCAAATTTATAATTCTCTTCCAAAAGTATGTTCTACCCCTACAAATTCCACCCCTACATACCTTCCAAAAGTATGTTCCACCCCTACAAATTCCACGCCTACATACCTTCCAAAAGTATGTTCCACCCCTACAAATTCCACCCCTACATACCTTCCAAAAGTATGTTCCACCCCTACAAATTCCACGCCTACATACCTTCCAAAAGTATGTTCCACCCCTACAAATTCCACCCCTACATACCTTCCAAAAGTATATTCCACCCCTACATGTAGGGGTGGAATGGGGCGGAACATACTTCTAGAAGGTATGTAGGGGTGGAATTTGTAGGGGTGGAACATACTTTTAGAAGGTAAAGTCCCCCCCTACATACCTTCCAAAAACATTATGAATTATAATAAATGGTAATTTTAAAATTTATTATACAAAAATTTATTTAAAAACAAATTGAATCTTTTTTTTAATTAAAATTAGCGAAATTATAACAAATTTTATTTTACTAAAAAATATTAATAGATTTATGATAATTTTTGGGAAAATTATAAGAAAATTATTATAAATTTTTTAGAATTATTATTAAAATTTACATTTTTTATAAATGAAAAAAATTTAAGGTGGATCTGATTGTGGCACACGTGCAAAGTATGCTGAGTTTTGTGCATGAATTAATGACACTCTATGAGGAAGATGGGCTTCTTTCCATCAGACCCGGCGTTCAATTTCCGAATCTGAAAGGGATGCCATGGGATCCGAATGAGGAAACGGAATACAACAATCAAGTCCTGTTGGCACATGAATGCTTTTATGAACATCGTGAGACCGCCAAATTCATTGCCCTAATTGATTGGGACGATTTGTTGATGGCACCAAAATATGCCACTTTGGATGAGGCATTCACTTCGGCATTGCGAGCAAAACCATCAGCTGCATATTTTCTTGTTAATAAATTACATTGCAATTTTATTGAGCAAGGTCAACTGAATAAACAATATGAAAATTATGCAAAACAGAATTTGCCTTTGGCATTTTAGGTAGTATAGTGTATAGGTCCAACTTTGTGCCGGGCTAATTTAGCGCCGTTTATAATAAACACATCAAGGATTGAAAAATTTTTTAACTATTTTTATGTCAAATTTAAAAAATTAGATTTTTGATTATCTATCGATATTAATTCTATTCTTTAATTTATTCAAAATTAATTGGGTTTGACCAAAACATCGGAAAATTTCGCTAAAATAATTAAACATTTTAATGACAAAACCCATTATTTCTGAAACAATTTAAATTAATTTCTAATTTATCTGCTATCTTCTACAAGATCTGAAAAAAAATTTTTGCGATTCTTTTCATATTTGAATGTTTAACGATGAAAAAACATAATTTTAATAATTCTTTATAACAAATTTGAGGATAAAATAGAATAAAAATTTGAGATGAATAAAATCTCTCTGTTCAATTAAAATAAAATTAATATCATTGGATTGTCAAAATTCCATTCTAATTCTTTGATGAGTTTATAAACGGCAACCATTTGAGCCATCAACAAATTGCGGCATATTAGAATTTGAAAACTCATCTAAAAAGGATATAATAATCTGAATAATTATTTAGAAAATCCACAAAAATTTAATTTGATGTTGCCAAAACTCTACAAACAAAGTGGAATTTGTTCGGCAATATATGAGGGACAAAAAATGATTGTTCGACCGAAAAAAATTCGCAGTTTTTGGATTCATTATTCACATTTTGTGGAAAGGGGCAGCGAAGAATTGTTGACCACCAACCATTCCCTACTTGTCCATTTGGCCAACAGTTTTGTGAGTTAATTTGTAAAATTGATTTAAAAATTTGGAAAATATAATTTTCATTTTTTAATTTTTTTTTATTATTTCTTGAAAAAATTTTATTTATCAAAAAATAATTTTTTTTAAATTATATATTTTGTTAATTTCTTATTTAAAATTTATAATTTAGTGCTAAACGGGTTGAACAGGCCCTCCGGCGAGCGAAGCGAGCCATACATGTCCGGAGGCGAGCGGAGCGAGCTAAATAGGAACAGGCCGGCCGGCGAGCGAAGCGAGCTGAACGGGTTGAACAGGCCGGCGGGCCCTCCGGCGAGCGAAGCGAGCCGTACATGTCCGGAGGCGAGCGTAGCGAGCTGAACGGATTGAACAAGCCTTCCGGCGAGCGAAGCGAACCCCGATGAACTGACCAAATGACAACCGTAGTCCAAAGACGAGTGAAGCGAGCCTTGAGGGAATATCCAAAAGGCCAGCGCATCGAACTCTATTCTCCACAAGATCCAAACATTTTCAAAGGGCGTGCTAGGGGTCCTTAAAGCGCCCCGCACTTTCAAAAATAATTCATTACATTTCGCCCAATCTAACCGCTAAAGCAGTCCCGAAGGGACTGGTTTAATATAAAAAGTAATTGTAATTTTACAGGAAGTGCCAAAGGATGAATACAAATATCCATTCTTCCATCATCTAAATATTACTAAAATTGTTGCCAATTTTGAAGGGAACATTTGGAGGAGAATGGAAAGCACACAAGTAAATTTTATACCCATAATTAAAAAAAATGTCTTATAAAATTTTTAAAATTCTAAATAATAATTTGAGATGCCTTCATTATCATGCTTGGATTAATATAGATAGATTAAAATTAGTGTTGTCCAAATTCGTTTTATTTTCAAAAAATCGATGCATTTTAAACTAGAAATTTAGAATTTTTCTGTTCAAAAAACCGAAAATTGGAAGAAAATAATAACTAAAATCGATTTTTTAAAAATCGAATACCCGATTATAAAACCAATATCTTAAAACCGATCTGGACAGCCCTAGTTAAAATGAAATTGATCATATCATTATTTAATTTATAATAATGGAAAAACTGTTCTCAATTAAATTATAAAAAATGTACTATTTTAAAATTCTTTAACAATTAATTATTAGGATAATTTTTCAGTTGACATCAAAGCTGAATATGCGCAAATTATATTATAAAATCTATGAAAAATGCCATAATGACATTGTCAGCTACTATAAAACCCTGAATCCCGAATTGTGCATCAACTATAATATTTGCCAAATGCCACGCATAAAAATTGGTTGCACTGTGGTGAAAAACAAATTTCGAAGCAAATGCACAATTCTGAATGGATGGAGAAAATTTGGTATCCACATTCGAGAGGAAACCAATTTTGTGAAAAGAGAAAATGGATGCTAATTTTTTTGTTTTATGAATTTATGTTTACCCAATATATTTTCTTCATAAAATTATTTATTCATTTTATCTAAATAAATTCATACATAAGCCGAATTTATATTTTATTGTATGAAAAGAAAGATGTTAATATAAATTTGAATACAATATAAAATAAAATAAATCACACAGGATTTTCAATAAAATTATTCAAATCACATTTTTCAATTATTGTCAATTTTCAAAATATTTATCTTTCTGTCATTTCAATCCATTTTCAACTTCTTCTCACAATGATTTTCTCCATTCTTTGCCGAATTTCGTCGTTTCCGATTTCGAGCACTTGGCAAAATTTGTGGATTGGGATTTGGCGGAATGGTGTGTCGGCGGCGAAGTTGGCATGACAAAGAAACGGTTGGGAGTCCATTTGAGGGAATGGTGGCTTGAGAATCAATTTGAGGCTCATTTGGAAGAATTATGGCCTTGAAATAGGAATCATTTTAGGATAAATTTGGAATAATGGCAACCTGAGAATTTGTTGAAAGCAAATTCACCGGTTGAATAGAGGCCTCAGAATTTGTTGGAAGCAAATCCACTGGAGGATTGGAGGCAAGTTTCAATGAACCTTAGGATTTGGGAAATTTAATGTTAAATCTTATTTGCAAATTGTAATTTAAGAATTTAAAACAAATATTCAAATAATATATTTTTGCTTTCTATCTTTCTAATTTCAGTTTTTGATTGATATTATTAAATAAAATTTATACTTTTTATGAAAATTAATAATTAAAATATAGGGATCTAATTGATTTAAGCTAGCTGACTTATAAAAATATTCTACTAACCGTTTTACATGATTTATTAATTAACCTATTTTCAGCATTAATTTGATGATGTCCTTTTCCAATTCGTCAATTTTTTGCTGTTTTTCCTTGTCCATCTCATTCAATCTGTCAATTTTTTGTTGCTTTTCCTTGTCCTTCTCTTTTAATTCAACGATTTCCTTTTGAAGTTGTTCCATGGAATTGGAGGGAATTGCAGTGGAAGTGCTGGCAACATTTTCTGGAAAATTGTCGGTGTCGGTAGCAGCATCAGCGAAAGTAGGAACGTCAACAAAATCGGAATGATCCCTCTGAGACTCGGCATCGACAACAAAAGTATGAATCTGTTCCTAATAAATAAATAAAATGTAATTTTATTGAATCCATATTTAAAAATTCATTTTTAAATTTTTAATTAAATAATTTAATTAAGAATTACCAAGCCAAATATCCGCAAGAACAAATCGAGCCAATTGGTTTCCGTATGAGAAGTTGAAGGGATAGGCCGAATTATTTTCTATAAAAATAAATCGAATTTAGTTGATTGGTAAATAATTTTGCGATTTTAAATATTATTATCTTATTAAATTTTAATACAAATATAATCAAAAATAATTACCAATCCGATTTTTGACAATATTCTATCCATACATCCGGGTGTTGGCAATGGATTTGTGGCAGACTGAAAGTTGGCAAAAAAATTTTTATAATTAATATTATCTCTGTCTAATTACTATAATTTTATTAAGGGATTAGAGATTTGCCTTGTTTTTATTTCTTAGCCGATTTTTTAAACAATTTCCTTTTAAAGTTTTGATCTAATTATTAATATATTCTTTCTTTTTCCAATATTTCTTTGATGAATTTTCATAATTTTTGGCTACATTTTTATTTTATTTTAATTTTTTAGGCAGTTGAATTTAGAATTTGGATAGATAAAAATAATAGATTTAAAGTGAATGCTAATTTTTTTGAATTAGTATAATGTGGAAGTGAAAATGAATATAATAGTAGGAAATTTAGATTCAAGATGAAATAACAAATAATTTGATTTAATGTGAGATACAAACTATTAAAAAACTTATCTTTGATTATATTCTAAGTTCGCCAAAATGTGTTTTTCCCATTGGAAAATGTTCGCCAAAATATGTTTTTCTCGTTGGAAAATGTTCGCCAAAATGTGTTTTACTCTAGAGAAATGTTCGCCAAAATATGTTTTTCTCATTGGAAAATGTTCACCAAAATGTGTTTTCCTCTAGAGAAATGTTCGCCAAAATGTGTTTTTCTCATTGGAAAATGTTCGCCAAAAAGTATTTTCCCCTAGGGAAATGTTCACCAAAAAGTGTTTTCTACTTTCCGGAAAATGTTCGCCAAAATTTGTTTTCCCTTTACGGAAAATGTTTTAGTTTTCCCTTTCCAGAATAAATTCCCTTAATATTTGTTGTAATATTTTTAATGGGGTGATTTTTTTATCTAATAAAATAGCGAGAACTATTTTTATTTTTTAAAAATTACAAAAATTGTCTTTAATTTAATATGTCGCACTTATATAAGCAATTATATAAATACATACTATGATTGCGATTGAATTCTAATTGTATTAACTAATAAAAGGGAAAAATAACAATAAAAATTGTGCATAAATGAGTTTATAAGTGAAAAAAAAAATAGAAATTAACAACAAAATACCCAATTTTGTTGAAATAATATGTTTAAAATTGCGACACACTGTTTTTAATTTCCAGTGATTATAAATTTTTAATAAATTCTGGAATTTAGATTGGGAAATTTACTTTTTTAAACGCTTTGTTGACCCGATATTTGGCCAAACCGAGCAGAAGTGAATTTCTGGCTGAGTAAGACAATGCAAGGCATTTTTTAAATGGCAAAAATGTGAGTGATTCGTCGATTAATTCGGCGGGAATTCGGCGAGAATAATTGCAAGGCTTTTTCCGATTGGAAATTTTTAGTAGAATTTGTAGAGATGAGAAGAAAATTCGGAAGTATTTTATGAATTTATTATTTACCATTTTGTTATTAATCGATATTATAGATATTATAGGAAAAATAGGGTAAAATGAAGTAGAGGGAATATTTTTCGTCCAAGTAAAAGTGGGCGAGGAAAGAGGATGAAGAATGTTGGCTTTGGCTCGTTTTGCCTCTAGCTTTATTGATTTTGGTGAAGAATAATGCAGCCACTACTAATAGAATAGGCCGCATTGAAGGACAATTGCCGGCCCGGCAAAGTGGCAATGAGTATAGAAAAGAAAAATAAGTGGGCTGTACGCTGTAGGTAGCTCGTAGCTGTATGCTCGTATTATAAATAAATAGTTTAATATTGCTTGTAGCTTGAAGGAATGAATGGTCATTTCTTCTCTTTCTTGAGAGGCTCCAAATCTAATTACTCAACTCATTATCATCGATAATTTTATTTTAAAATTTTAATTTTAAAGAAAACAAATTGTCGTTTAATGTTTTCTTGGTCCTTTTATAAAATCGTGATTGAAAAATTTTAGTTTTAACTTTTGGGGTAATACTAATAATTTTAAGATTTAGGATAATCCCAAATAATCTTCGGGTTTTTGGGTAATTCCCAATAATTTTTAAATTTTTGGTTAATTCCCAATAATCTTTAGGTTAATCCCAAATATCTTCGGGTATTTGGGTAATTCCTAATAATTTTAAGATTTTGGTTAATTCCCAATAAACTTCCGGTTTAGGGTAATCCTATATAATCTTCAAGTTTTTGGGTAATTACCAATAATTTTATGATTTTGGTTAATTCCCAATAAACTTTAGGATAATCAATCCTAAACAATCTTCAGGTTTTTGGGTAATCCTAAATAATCTTCAGGTTTTTGGGTAATTACCAATAATTTTATGATTTTGGTTAATTCCCAATAAACTTTAGGATAATCAATCCTAAATAATCTTCAAGTTTTTGGGTAATTACCAATAATTTTATGATTTTGGTTAATTCCCAATAAACTTTAGGATAATCAATCCTAAATAATCTTCAGGTTTTTGGGTAATCCTATATAAATCTTCAGGTTTTTGGGTAATTACCAACATTTAATTCCCAATAAACTTCAGGTTTTAGGGTAATTCCCAATAATTTTATTGGAAACTCATTCTTACATCGGATTCGGATATTTTTATTATAAATTAAAAATAAACCAGAGAATTAGAAATGACGCTTGATCCAGCTAATATTCCAGCGAATCCATCCATGTATCGGCCGGAACAAATCGACACAATAATTAGAATTATTGCCGCAAATAAATTAAAAATGGCTGAATTTGGCTAAAAATTAATTATAATGTTTAAAAATTTAAAAAAATATTTACAGAAAAAAAGAGAGGGCCTAATATTGAAAGCATAAAACAGCCAATCATGGCAAAACCGAATTTAAAATCCCCAGCCTCAAATTTAATTGTAAATAATTGCAGCAAAATAAATGGAATAATAATGACAGCCAAAATAAAAATAATAACGTGTGGAATAATTTGTTTAAACATTTTTATTCTTTAATTTTTTAATAATTTAATTAAAATGCAGTTAATATGGAGGAAAAAATAGGGGAATGGATTGAAAAATGAAAAATCAATGATGAAAAGAAATAAATTTTAAATGTAATTTTTGCGGGAATAATGGTCATATTGTCTTTTATTTATATTATTTTATTAAAAATTATTTTTTCAATCTTAATAATATCAATTAAATAATAACTTATAATAAAATTTTGGGTTAAATTAAATTTTAAAATATTTATTAAAATAAAATTTTTTATATGTATTTATTTAAAAAAATTGTGCTTTTCATAACCCGAAGTTAAATAAAAATAAAATTATTATTTTTATAAATTTATATTTTCTTAGGATGCCATTTTAGCTATCAAATTTTTTATCGCTCTAAAATTTTAATTTTTCGTATATTGATTTTTATTATTAAAATTTAATAATGCTGATTGATTCAAATTTTATTGCAATTTTGATAAAAATTTTATAAATATTAGATGGCATATTAAATAATAAGTATCCAACTTTTGTAAAATATAATTCGAGCCTTTTTAAACGATCAAATTATTTTTTGTAATATTTCTATACTATTATTTCATTCGAAATCAAATTCAAAGAAAATATTTCATAGCAATTCTTCAAGCAATTTAGTTCTAGTTTTAAAATTCGCGCTCTCAAATGAACTTTACTTCTGAATCTTTCTTGCATATTGTGATTGTGATTTTTAATGCTATTTTCCTTACATTTTTAATAATAGAATAATTAGTAAATTTTGGTCTTATTTTTTGCTGAAGGGAATATCAAATTATAAATTGAATAAAAAATTAAAATATCCATAAAATAATGTTTCTAAGCAATTTCTCTCAATCTCAATTGTAAGTCAATCCAATTGTTTTCGAAATTATTTAATATTATATATCTAAAATTAATTATTTTTATCCATCATCAAAAATACCATTATTCTATTTAATAGTATATGCAAATGTAAATAATTATATCATATTCAATAAATTATGTACAAAAATCAGTAATTTATAATTCACAAATATTTTTGAGGCAGAATCAGCACTCGGATGATGGCATCGTACATCATTAGTATTTAGAGCAAAAAATTTATATTATAATTCTGATTGATCGATTTTTCATCGCACTTTTGCTTCGCCATTGGGATCGAAACAGACTGGACAAAGCGATGCTACAAGGCGGACCAAATAATCTAAAGTAAGAAAATTCTTTAGGGAAAATACGAATAGAATGGCGTAAATATAAATCTGAAAACAAAATGGGCTACCGGTTTTCTTTAATTTAATTGTTTCAAATAAAGCGTAATTAGAAATCATTGACATCTTAATTCTTAAATAATAAATATACATTTTTAAAAATTTAAAAATAATTTGGAGAAATGGGGGAATGGATGTACAAATATATTACAACTAAAATATCTAAATATCTTTGTGAAAATATTGAAGTAAATTATTTGTTAAATACAATTTATATCCAATCATTTTCCATTTCCAATAAAAAATTTTTATTTCCTTATTTTTCATTAAAATAATGTATTAGAAAATTTTCGAGAAGAATTTGATTTCCTTTTTTGCTTGACAAGAAAATGTCTCAACTTTTATCACGAGAATGCCCAAGGGAATTAAGATCAATTTTTAAAAATTTATTTCTAAAGGCATGTTATTGCTAAATATCGCAGTTTCACAAAGTTGAATTGAATGATAAAAGCTTTTAACAGAAAATGTAAATAATTAACAAATTATTATGACCTAAATTTGAAAAGACATTTTGATTTTTATTTTTTAAAATTACAATAATAAAAATTATATTAAATTGATTCAACTTAAGCGAATTGTCGATTAGGTTACTATATCTATATAGGACTATAAAAAATTTTATAAAATTGCCTCTTCCCCGTTATATTTTCATGTAAAAGTGGGACAAATTTTGCCAAGCTCTGGAAAGTTATGATGAAAAAGTTGTCAGATTTGTATACTCAGAAAAAAACTTTGTATTTTTTAAGATTAAGGAAAATAAAAATTTTATCAAAAGGTGAAGGGGGACTGGAGATACGTACTGTTATCAATATTTTCGAATATTTAATTATAAATTTATTACAAAACCAAAATCAAAAGATACTAAGAAAAAAAATGAAAACAATTAAATATTGATTGATTACTATGGTTGAGTTGAAATATGGTTTCTGTTTTATTCAATTATTTTATTATTTTTGCCCTATGAGCCATTTCATTCTATTCAATTCTTAACTTGCCTTATGCTATCCATTTTTATGCATTATCCCTTAAAAAAATCAATCAATTTGGATTTTCATTATTTGCTTTGATTACACTTTGAAATTCTCCCTTATAATTGAAGAATTTACATTCCTTGCGATACGATATGATATGATAATATTTTTGTTATACACAACTAGCCAATTTCACGAAAATTTTTAAAATATTTTTTAGAAAAGCTTTCAAATTATTGTTAGCCAATCAAAAAATGAGTACTCTTTTACGGCTTTATTTGATTGCATTATTAAATTATATTACTTATAGATTATGCCTACCACTATTGTTAGCAATATTGCCAATGTTAAATAAAGTTAAATAGTTTTTAAGCATAAAATTGTTCAAACTTCATTTTAATTTAGGCTGTAGATTGAATATTATGCTTATTAATTTATTTATCAATATCCATTTCATCTTTCCAGTCAAAAAATTAGAATTCCCTTATTGGTCTATTCAACGAATTGAGACAATTTCAAATATAAAATTGCCCACATTCTTCCATATTCTATTTAATAATTTATTTTTAAAAATTTGCCCGAGGCAATTTCCCAAGCATTTTTTAATTCCTATCCATCTTTAATAAAATGGGTCAACAAAATGAGAATAATTCTGAATTGATGAATTAATTGCATTGCCTCATTCCAATTGTACTCCATTTACCAACCTATTCTTTTTCCCAATGTCCATTCTATCCAATCTCCAAATGAAATTTTCTATAAAATTGACAAACCCTTGGGTAAAAATGGAATCGCTCATTTGAATATGATTTTTAGGTTATCCCAATTTTTCAAATATTTATTTTCTTATTTTCTTATTTATTCTAATTACAGCGGCTTTCCTTCCAATTTTAAAATATTATACCGTATTACCTCTTTTAAAACTCCGGGGAAGTATTTTTCAAACCATAAAAAATTAGGGAAATTTGGGGTCTAACTTCTTAATTTGTGGACATTTTCAACTATATCGGATTTTGTAGAACTTTAGGGAAAAATGCAATAATTTTTTTAAAGTTCACCCTGAGAAATGGGTACTCAAAGTCGAGACCAAGGAATTAATAGAGGGAGGGGCTTTAAAAGAGATAATGCGTTTATTCTTTTAAAAATTGCTAAAATATTTTTATATTTAATAAAAAAAACAATAAAACTCCCAATTTTCAAAGATATAAATTTTGCTCAATAATGCTCACTGTGGAAAAATTGCACAACGAAATTGGTGAATTGGCCAAATTGAAGGGCAACGCTTTGATTAAACGCCTGTTGGAAGTGCGTTTACCAGTCAAGTTATCACCGATAGTTATCTGCAGTGATCAAAATGATGAATGTTCTTTTGAACCTTGCATTTTTACATTGGTCGCAGTTCCGAAAATAGTGGAAAAGAAAATAGTAAATATTTTTAATTCATTGAAATTGAACAAACGTGAAAAATTTCCTCTAGGATATATATGTTGGCATTAAAATTGAATTTCAGTTAAAACTGAATATTACACACTATTTCGCCCAAGAAGCAGAGTACAAACCTAACCCAAGCACCTAACCCTAATCCCATGCTGCCGAGCCCCTAACCCTAGCCCTATACTTAGTTTTTCGAAATTCGAACTTTCTCCGATTCTCTGACGAAAAATAGTATGTCATATTCAGTTTTAACGGATATTCAATTTTAACGCCAACATATATTTTATGACCTTCAACTAGATATAAATAAAGCATTAAAATGCGTAAAGAATAAATAATAAATCGGATATAATATTTTCTTCAAACTTTTCCATTGAATAGTGAATTTAAAAACAAATTTAAAATTTAATTAAATTTATTTATAATTAATTCAATAAATATTTGGTTTTAAAACGACATTTACCTATATACTCTATTAAAACTCCAACTTAACTCTATTAATTCCATTAATTCCTCCATTCTCAATTTTGATGAGGACAGATAGCTACTGGAAGGAAGAACTTTAAAATTTTTTTATTGAATTTGTATTGTTCTCTAAAGCTCTAAAATACACTAAATTTTTTCTCCATAAATTAAGGAATTAGAGTTCTTAATTTTTCCAATTTTTGAGAGGTTGAAAAATAATTCCCCTGTTATTTTATACGGTATTTATGAAATATTTTCCAGGAATCTGCAAATGAAGAAAATGTTGCTAATTTCAATGCCATTCCAGCAGCCAACTTCATCGAAAATGACAACAATATCGCCTCGCAATTTGATTTTTTGCTTTCCGTTGGCAATGGAAAATTTTACAAGGTGCTTTTTAGAAGAATGACAAAAAAAAAATTAAAATTTCTTTAAAGATGGTCAATGACGCCTATTTTGGAAAATTTGGTATCGATGAAGGTTCCAGCGAGTTCACCTGTCAGAGATGCTGGTTTATAAAAGATGATCAAGGAAAGCCAGAGTCCGGTTTTTTATTCACTTTTATGCCCGTGGATAATGACGAAACAAACAAATTCATCATTCAATCCCAAGTGAACGGAAAATATTTAGGCCCAGGCGGTAAGAACAGGGTATTGTGCGCCAATTATGACACTATTGAGGAGGCAACAAAGTTCAAACTTGAAGTTCAGTTAGACGATGTTTAAATAAAAATAAATTTAGGCATCTGTATTGAATTCGCTGTTACATTTTTTGTTATAATAATGAATAAAATTGTTAATAAAAATTGTTAATAATACTAATCAATAATCAATTTTGTATTAATTTTGTTGTTGATAATACAACAAAAAGGATATTTCCGATATTAATACAAAAAAAAATGAAATTGATGTAATTTGATTTGATCCAAAGAAAATGTAAATTTACTAAAGAGGATTAAATTTGTTTCGAGATTTGAAAAATTGCGAGATCTCATCAAAATTAAATAAAATTTAATAAAAATTAAAGAAAAAATATTTTATTATAATTTCTATTCGGCCAATTTTGATGTTTTATTTATAAGATTTATTCAACATTATGCCATATATGGAAAGAAATGTTTGTTTTATTCATGTCTTATTCACCTATTTCTTATAATAAGTTCATAAGTATCCTGTGAAAAAGAATAATGAAATGGTGTGTTTGTTTGTTTGTTCAATTATTGTCTACCTAAAAGTTTAAATTGAAGTGATTTCTTCCATAAACGACAGTTCAATGATATTCTTTTCATGTGAACTCTTATTGTATAAAATTTGGTGAGAAAATGTATTTATTTTGATTTTACGGATGATCTCATAAAATTTGTTGAATGGACTGGAACTGGAAAAGAAACGAATTGAAAATCGACTTGAAAAATCAAAATTTCAAATATATTTTATGAATAATGAAATGATGTCATTTAAAAAATATTTTATAAATATCTGTATATTTTCCATCTACATTTCCAGTTTCCATTTTCCAACTTTCCATAGTTTCGAAATATTATTATTTATTTTTCCTTCTAAACTTTTTGTTTAGGTTTCGACAGGATTGCCTTTTATGTTATTTTATTTATATGGAATTTGCCATAATTTTGACCATCTCGCCATTTTTTTTCATATTATAGACTTTTGCCATATTTTTGAGATTTTGTCAACTTTTTGCTTAAAATTGGATAAATTTGCCGTTTTTGACCATTTTTGACCATTTCTGGTTAAAATTTCCGCTGCGTAGTCATATTTTTTGCTATTCTATATTGCTCAATAAAGTTAAAACAATGTATAAAAAAATAAATTTTTTAAATGAATTTATTTGGAATTTTAAGCTTTAAAATGCCATTTTTTGCCATATTTTTGAAAAAAAATTTGCCATATTTTTTTGAAATATTTTTCAAGGCTTGTGCCATTTTTTGATTTGATCAAATAGTCCTAGTTAGGGTAAAAAAATAATTTTTCCAAATATTAAATATTTTAGATACAGAAATTAAATAGCAAAAAAACTAATTCAACGAATGCTAAAATCATGTCACATCTATTATTCCAAATTTCAATATGGCTTGAAAGTGTTGATTCCAATCATTCTCCTTGCAATTTATACCATTTTTGGTGGATTTCTTTTCCATTTTCTGGAGAGTCCAAATGAAATCAAGCAAATTGTTTTATTAAAGCAGGAACGTATTAAATTGTTTAATGTAAAAAAATTAATTTAAAAATATTTTTTTATTAATTTTTAATGTAATTTCAGGATATTTTGGATCATATATCAACAAAGACGGATTCAAAGGTAGAATATACTGATATTAATAAAATTTTATTAAAAATTCGTAGAGTTATAACAGAGCAATTCTAAGTTTATATGAATTGCGTCGAAAACTTCTTAAAATTGAGCCAAATTGCCAAGCAGAATCTGTAACGCAACAACAACAATGGAATTTGCTGGGTTCAATCTACTTTTGCATTACAGTTTACACCACAATTGTTCGTAAAAATTTGCAGTAATATAAGATTTAAAAAATATTAATATACAATTAAATTATAATATTAATTATAAATTCAATTTCTCTATTGAATTTATTTTAATTTTTCTAATAAATTTCAGGGCTATGGAAACCAAGCTCCAACCACAGGAGCTGGACGTGTTTTCACCATTATTTATGCATTTGTTGGGTAAATTTTTTATTTAGAAATTGCAAATTATATTAAAATGACTAAATTTACTGAAAATTTTCTTATCGAAAATTAATTTATTTTTGGGCCATATAACTTGACCATGTCTATTTACGCCCTAGAATGGGATTTAGGCTTACGCTTAGGTAGGATAGATACTTAAAAACCTGATTTTTCCATGATTTATGACCTCAAAAAAATTAAAATTTATTTAATTTACTATATATTTTATTACTCATTTTATCAAGAATTCCACTGGCTCTGATTGTACTGCTCTCATTGGGAAATTTATTCCTGGAAAGTTGCATGAAATTTTGTCGACTATTTGGATCGAATGACAAGAAAATAAAAAATGTTAAGAAAAAACACAATAAAGATGAAGCAGAAAATGATTTATCACTTCAGGTAAGATAATGATTTTAGGCAATTTATTAATTAAGAATTTAGTTTCCAATATGGTTTTTGATTTCGGCTGTTGTAGTTTGGATTCTTTTTTGTGCATTTTTATTCACTAAATTGGAAGGATGGAACTATGGTAAAAATTTATTCAATATATTTGATAAAAAATATATTTTTAGGTATTTCACTCTATTTCGTGCTAATCTCATTCCTTTCGATTGGCTTTGGTAAAAAATTTTAAAAATAATTTTTGTTTTCTTAATGTAATTTTTTATGTAAGACTAAAAATAAAAAAATAATTTTAATAAATTTTAATTATGCGGATAGGTAATCAATCATAAATTTTTGAATGAGGTCATTTTTATTTTTTTTAATTCAAAATAAAAAATAACGAAAAAAAAAAACAAAAAAAATGCGATCTGATTTCAAAATTTTATTCATTCAACTACTTAGGTATTCAAAAATTAATATAAATATTTTTAACAATATTTCATTTCTTAATTATATTTTAGGCGATATATACCCATCGAAATCAGAGTATGCGATTTGGAGTATTTTGTTGATTGCTATCATGCTTTTGGTTGGTTTGGCACTTGTTTATGCTGTTTTGGCACTCATCCAAAAATACATGCAAACATTGGTCAAAATATACCACAATGCTATTGAAGAAAATATTTAAAGAATGGCAAAAATAATTAAATATTTTTATTCATATCCATTCATTTTTTAATAATTTGATATTATTGAATATTATTTTTATAATTTTAATTTATAATAAAATTTGACTAATTAATTAATTCAATTATTCCATTTTAAAATTTTGAGAATAGTATTTTTTAGAATATTTTCAGATTTATTAAATGTAAATTTTTAAAATTCGAAAAATATCCAAAAAATCATTTTATTTATAATTCCCACAAAATTGCGAATAAAATAAATTAATTTCATTGTCAAATGTCAATGTCAAGTCAATTTTTTCAAATCCTCATTCCTCATCAAGAAAATATTCGTATTTTTTATTTCCTACTCGTCGCAATTCCTCGATAGGCACCCGGCATATTTGACTAAAAAAATATAAATGTCGCTAAGAGTAAGAGCATCCTGTCGCTTTGTAGTGGACATTCTTGTAATTTTACCTTTAAGTTAGAACCCAAAATGTTGGCAACAAAACTTTTTATATTAAATTTAATGAATATAATTAAATAATATTGTGGCCAAATTTTCCTTATTAAATTATATAAACGCATAAGTATATAAATGCCTTCTTATTATTTGACTCTATTTTCACTATTAGAATTATATACATATTAGATAATGTAATTAATTAATTATGTAATTATTACTCAAGATTATAATAAAAAATATATATTATTTTTTTTGATAAAAATTTAAAACCTAATGGCAAATTTGGATTCCCCAACATCGAGTAACCACCAAACAGCCGTTTCTATACCGAAATATAAAGGGGGAACAAATGCGAGATCAAACGACGGTTGCTCAAACGTGTGCGCTCAAATGCTGGCACCCAATAAAACACCGTTTTTGTCCTTTCTCAGCTAACCAAAAAATGCATTTTTTATGTGTATGCTATTGTCGGGAGTCGAGAGTCAGACACTATGCTCCCTCAAATAAATGGTTTTCCCTTTTTAATATTTTCTTGCGGTAAAATGTACACTTTCGTATGTATCGATTGCCAATTGCGCACACTTCCCCATTCCCCCTTCTAAATTCTATTTCATTTCCAATTTTTATTCCCGTTGGTCCTTGGTTCCCTTCTTTCTATTAAATTCCCCTTCTACAATTTTAATAGAATATTTAAAGATTAAAATATCATATTAAATGTTAGAACATCATTATCATATAAATTACTATTTTTTACCGACAAAAATTATTTTTTTTTACTGACAAAAATGCTTTTTTTTACCGACGAAACAGGATTTTGACTATTAACAAATTTGTAATAGATTTTAGACCATCAAATCTTAAACCATTTTGGAATCGATTAATATATAATTTATCAGATTTTGGCCCAAAATTGAAGTTATTAATCCGTTTAAACTGTCTTTTCGTTCTCGGTTCAATTTTTTATTTTTGACAAACCCATCACATTTTCCTTTTGATGCATCTCGATGAGATCTACAAAATGGCATAAGGTTTGTAGGGCCTAAAACCGGTTTATGATGTCGAAACTCTTATTCTTATGTCAGTAAAAATAATAATTTTTGTCGGTAAAAAAAATTTTCCTTATTATAAATTTTCTAAATCAAACCTTTATATTTTGACAATGCCAATAATGCTTAGGGTCTATTCCTTTTCTTCCTACTGTACCCACATTTTTTCTAACCAAATCACCCCGTCACCCTCCCATCATCAAATATAACCCAAATATGCCTTCCTTCTTAAACCCACTTTTCCCTATAAAATGTGCATATTTCTAATTTCCATCATATTTTGCGACGTTATTATCATAATTTTTCCTCACAGCAGATAAATATATTTAATAAAGTCTAGTCCAATTAATCCCAATTCCCTTCCTTGGGCCACTGATGTTTTAGGTATCCGGCGAAGGCCCTGGGTGAGAGTCTAGGCCCACTCTCGCCCCGAATGACATTAGTCCAGGCTCCCGGGAATAAGAACTATAGGCATTCGTCGGATATTATATTATTATCATATTGGAGTATTTTGGTAGCATTTTGAATATAATTTACTGAATTTTTGGCCTACAATATGCCTCTATGTCCCAATTCTATAGTAATAATTTTTCCTATGTCTAAATTTTATGGCCATACATTATTTTTCACATTTCCCAATTTTATTAACCAATTTATGCCTCATCATATCTTTCAATTTTTCCTAGAATCGATTTTTTAACTAAATACAATTATTTATTTGCCCAGTGAATAAATTCCAAAATTATTATTAAACATAATGGGACGAAAAAGCAACAACAATTTTTGTATGGTTTGCGAGTCGCCAAATGCCATAAGTCAATTTGGAGCGAAGACATGCCGAGCATGTGGAGCATTCTTTCGGTTAGTCAGATGGGCTCTAGCAAAACTTCGGGAATGGATATATGCGATAATTTCGGGTACGACAATTGTGGACAAAACAGTCTAATGTCGATGGTGTTATAGCTATTGTGGCATGGTTTATAGAATATTATAAGGCATTAAATTTTCTAAAAATGAGAAACAAAATCATTGGCCAATATTGAATATTACCTAGTTATAGATATGGCCAAAAAAGACAAGAAAAACAATTTAATTTTAAACCACCAGTTTTGGCCATAATTTGGTGAATATTCAATATTAGTCAATGCTTTTGATATAAGTTCGTAGCCAATTTTATAACTATTAAAATACTATCGGCATCAGACTTTGTCCGCATTTGCGTAAAACCATTTAAATGGCCCCAACCATCTTGAACCAATGAATATTTAATATTTAATAGACGCCTGGTCATCAGCGATCGGAAATACCATTGTGATTGTGAAGTGAGATTGCGGGGAAAGATGGAAAGTGAAATTGCCCGAAAGCAACGAATTTCTAAATGTCGTGGATGTCGAATGCGAAGATGCCTTGAGGCTGGGATGAAAGAAGAAGGTTGGAATGAATTTTGGGATTTTTAGGCACCCAAAAATATTAGAGTTATAAGACATTTTCAAATAAAAGTGAATCGAATATTAATTTAATTTGTCAAAGTTCAATTAATTTTTTAGGTATTTTTTGCAATTTTCACACAAATTTACTAATTCTTTCACTAATAAATTTAACCAAAAATTTACTAATTCCCCAAAAAAATTGAATTAAAATGACAAAAGCCATAAATTTACATTTTTTATAAAAATTTTTTCAAATTTTTAGCTGTCAATAAATTTGAAACTGCTGTCAAGAAATTTGAAAATAAGTCCATCATTATCAAGAAGGAGCAACCGCAACTTTTTATCGGTTAATTTAATTTATAGTAATAAATTAATTATTGTGTAGATTCATTGCCAGAAGAATGGAACGGACTTTTTTTGATTAAAAAATTATCGGAAATTGAAGAGAAAGCCAATCATCTTTTTCTGAATGTCGTTGGATTTCCCAAAAGTTTCCTTGACAAATTTGCCACATTTGAACAATTGATTCAATCCAATGACAATTTATTGGCACATGCCCATTATTATAAGGTTACTTTTCCGCTATTTTTTTATTTTTTAAATTATTTTAGAATCTGCCAATTCAATTATTTGATATAGAAAAATTTATAGAAATTAAACAAAAATATGGTCTCTTTCATAACGAGCCGAATTCATTCATTAAAAATTTGTTAATATGCATTGATTTGGCTAAGACATTACCGGCATTTACGCGTCTTAATTTGAATGATCAGGTTAGTTGTATTAAATTCGGTATTTTCCAAAAAAAATTTAAAAATATTAAAAATTAAAATATTGAAACTTAAAGATGGCCTCGGTTCGCGGTTTTGCTTTGGCTTGTTCCTTTTTAATTGGCTATTTTTATTCAATGAAAATAAATGCCGAAACGGAAATGATGGAAATTCTCAATTATCCGTTTGTTGAATTGTTTACAAGATCTACAAATTATGAACCAATGTTCGAATAAAATCATTAATAATTTAATAAAAAATTATTTTTAGAATTAAAAATATGGCAGAGGCCGTTTTCACTTTACCGATGAAAAATTTTTTGCAAATTTCACCTAGCCAAGAAGAATATGTTCTCATTTTAGCTATGTTGTTCACAAATTCAGGTTTAATTAATTTCTTAATTTTTAAATAAATAATAAGAAAAATTTGTTGAAAATTTTATTAGAAAAAATTTTATAAATAGCAATTCTCTTCGACTAAATCTAACTCTTAATTTAGTATTTTTATAAAAATTAACTGAAATATTTCTTTTTTTTTAAATTTTTTTTTCTGAAAAATCACAAAATAAAAGTATTGGCGAAAAAAATTGAAAATGGCGAAACGATTTTAATAGTTTAATTGTTTATCTTATTAGATCCATAAAATTTATGCTCAATCGATAGAACTCATAAGTTGCGTCGATTTTTTGCAATTTGTCATGGTTTGATAAAAAATTAAGAGTTTTACCGTATAAACTAATTCATGGTTTTTGGTTTAAAACTATGTTTAACTTGGTTTAACCTAAATTGAATCTTTATCAAACGATGAATTTCGAAGAAATCTATCGATTGGGTATAAGATTAGAAAATTTAGGACAAACCATTAAACCTAAATGGCTAAGATATTTTAGCCATTTTCAATATTTTTTGCAATTTTCAAGTTTTTTTTGTCATTTTCATTTTTCCCCCTTTTTATATATTTATTAAAAAGAAAACTAATTTTAATCAACCCAATAATTATATATATTAAATAAAGCAATTCCTTCACTCTCCCAAATGGGTCAACAAATAATGAACGAAGAGACAGAAATATATGCTAAAACATTGCTTCAATTGGAACAAATGCGATTAGGTGCAGCAAGAGGCGCCCTTCGCTATGCCGAATGTCTTCATTTGCTTTGGAACACAATTAGTACAATGCATAAGCATAAAGAATTGTTGGCCTACATTGACACTGTATATGAGCAGGGAAAATTTTCGGCTGTAATGCCAAAAATATTACTTCCATTGGTTTTATAAAATTGAAGAAAATTACAATATTTTTATTTAAAATTGAATTTTTAATGAAGGCTGTGTTGATATTAAATTTAATTGAGTTCTTTTTAATCTATTTTATTTAAAAATTTTCTATTATATATTATATAATGTGATTTTCAAATAAATTTAGCCCATCAACCTTTCATAAAATTATTGAATTTGACATAGAAACCGATGAAAACAAATTTCCAGCCAACAATTATTGAACTATGCGTTTTTTGGCAACAAGAAATTCCATAGCATTTCTCATTTTCTGGATCTTTCAAGGCTAAGCCAATTATCAAATTCATCGGGAGTTAGGACAATTTTTCCGAAAATTGTTTCACCTAATTGTTCAATTTTTATGTTTATTTTAAATGATAATGCTAATAAAAAATTTCCTGATTTTATATGATTTTTCTATCTATTAATCTCGTTAATTGACAATTTGATAAAATTTCCATATTACAACTAAAAGAAATTAATTCGCTCCATCCCCCAATGATTGACAATTTATTTGGCAGTCGCCCGCCTGTAACCTCCCAATCTATCATTTTCCTTGCAGTCTCCCAAGTCAAATAGTACCATTAATTAACGCAAAATTGAGATTATAGAAAGAAAATGTGAAAATAAAAATCTCATGCTAGTTTGTCTTTTTTCATATTTAATGTGGATACTACAGAGCCAGACAGCAGACACTGTGCTCCCTCCTCCCTCAAGCAAATGGTTTGGCTTTTTCAATATTTTCATTAAATAAATTGTATGCTTCTTTCGTATTTATCGATTGCCAACTGCGCACACAATTTCCCCCATTCCTCCCATCTACTATTCTATTCCGAATTCAATTTTTATTCCCATTGGTTCTTTCTTTTCTATAAAATTCTTATTTTATAAGTTTTAATTTATTAAAAAAAATATCAAATTAAAAAATTAAATGGTTAAGTTATTAAAATTTTGGCTTAGAAAATCGAACATCATTATCGTAAATATAATATTAAGCCCTTTTTTGGTATTATCATATTAGAGTATTTTTCCTATCATTTTGAATATAATTTACATTTTGCTAACCCAATTCTATAATTAAAATTTTAACTATGGCTAAATTTTTGACCACATTTTTTTACATTTTTTTTCCAATAGAGATCGGCAAGTGGTCTGATCGATACCTTTAACGAGAGTCTCAGTTTGAGTCTGGGCCGGGATCTCGGAAAGTCTCGATGAGGGTCCCTCTAGTCCGATTTCTATTTCCAGTAATATTATTTTATGCGTCATAATTTCTCACATTTTTTTGCCCAGAATTAATTTTAAAATAAATAAATTATATTTATTCACACAGTCAATCAATTCAAAAATTAATTTAACCATTAAAACATAATGTGTGGACGAAAAAGTAACAACAAATTGTGCAGTGTTTGCGAGTCGCCAATGGCCATCTCTCAATTTGGAGCAATGGCATGCCGCGCATGTGGCGCATTCTTTCGGTTAGTTTCAGAAGGGCTCTAGCAAAAACTTGGGAAAATTTCTATTTGAATTCCTATTTCCAATTATAATTGTAAATAATTTCGATTTCAAAATTGACAAAAAATGCATCCAAATATTAATATTTATAAAATTTTCATAGAATTTAACACTTATTTGTTTGCTATTTAAAATCTTGAAAAATTAAATTATCGATATTTTCATTCTCTCTTTTTCTTCGATTCCATAATTCATTCACGGTCTCGGTTTTATTAAACAAAAAGTACAACAGCATTCCTATAGATTAAATGCGAATAAAATAAAAATGAATACAATTTAAAAATTTTTTCGCTAAATTTATATTTACACAATTTCTGGAACGACCGTAAGGAAATAGAAAATAAATTAACTTTCCGGAACAACCGGAAAGAAATAGAAAATATAAAACATTCTGGAACAATCGAAAGGAAAAAGAAAATAACTTAACTTTCCGGAACAACCGGAAAGAAAAATAAAATTAATAGACTTTCCGGAACAACCGGAAGGAAACAGAAAATAAAATAAACTTTCCGGAACAACCGGAAAGAAAAAGAAAAATAAATAAATTTTCCGGAACAACCGGAAGAAAACACAACTAAATAAACTTTCCGGAACAACCGGAAGGAAACAGAAAATAAATAAACTTTCCGGAACAACCGGAAGGAAAGATAAAATAAATAAACTTTCCGGAACAACCGGAAAGAAACAGAATAAACTTTCCGGAACAACCGGAAGAAAACACAAAATAAATAATTTTCCTGAACAACCGGAAGAAAACACAAAATAAAAAACTTTCCGGAATAACCGGAAATAAAAAAAATAAATAAACTTTCCGGAAAAACAGGAAGGAAATAGAAAATAAATAAACTTTCAGGAACAAAATAAATAAACTTTCCTAAAGATAAATAAACTTCCAAATAATTGTAAAAAAAAAATAAATTTTCAGAAATAACCGGAAACAATTCCTTCCATTGTACTGTTTAACTCTTTTTGACCATAGCAAACAATTTTCTGGAAGGTAAAATGCCACCCAATATCCATAATGAAAAATTTAAATCTAATTTTAAAGAATTCAGATTTGTACACTGTCAAAGACATGCGACTTTTTTATCCATATTTTTCATAAATTAAAAAAAAAAACAAATTATATAGGACACCTTATATTATTTCTAAGCAAATTAATTTCTTCATTAAAAAGGATGTTATTTACTTAAATGACCCCAATCACTTTGGACCAAAGATTAATGAAAAAATTTTATTTTTTTTTCTACTAGACGCCTGGTTATCAGCAATCGGAAATATAATTGCGATTGTGAAGTGCAATTGGCGGGAAAGGTGGAAAGTGAATGGGCCAGAAAACAGCGAATTTCAAAATGCCGTGGATGTCGAATGCGGCATTGCCTTGCGGCTGGAATGAGACAAGAAAGTTGGAATGATTTGGGATTGGGAGGGATTTTTGGGCAATCAAAATGTATTTAAGTTATAATTTATTTTTGTAGAACATTTTCAAATAATTGAATCCAAACATTAATTGGCCAGAAAATATAATGCCTAAAAAGTAAACTGCCTTTTTTAGAAAATTTTGCCATTTTTTGGCTATTGCATTTTTTGCAATTTTTACAAGGATTCTTTCTCTAATCAATTCATTCAAAAATATCAAATTTCCTAAAAGTTATTTTCTAAAAACTTAATTTTACTGACCATAAGCATAAATTTACATTTTTTTAAAAAAATATATTTTTCAAATTTTTAGGTGTCAAGAAAATTGAACATAAGGCCATCGTAATCAGGAAGGAGCATTCACAAATTTTTACCAGTAATTTATTGAATTAATTGTATATTAAATTAAATATTGTGCAGATTCATTGCCAGAAAAAAACAACGGACTTTTTTTAATTAAAAAATTATTGGAAATTGAAGAGAAAGCCAATCATATTTTTTTGAATACTGTTGGATTTCCAAAAAATTTCCTTGACAAATTTGCTACATTTGAACAATTGATTCAATCCAATGACAATGTATTAGCACATGCCGATTATTTTCAAGTTCTTTGCGTGACTATTTTTTAAATTTTTAAAATTATTTTAGATTCGACCAATTCAATTTTTTGACATGGAAAAATTTGTAAAAGATAGACAAAAAGATGGCCTCTTTAATACGGAGCCATTTGCACTGACCAAAACTTTGCTAATATCCATTGATTTGGCTAAAACATTGCCCGCTTTTTCTCGTCTTAATTTGAATGATCAGGCAAGTTGTATTAGGTGCACAATTCCCATTTATATATTTGATTTGTATATTTTTACATTGGAAATTTTTAAAATTTAAAGATGGCCTCGGTATGCAATTTTGCATTGGCCTGTTCTTTTTTAATTGTCGATTTTCATTCAATGAAAATAAATGCCGAAACGGAAATGATGGAAATTCTTAATTATCCGTTTGTTGAATTGTTTACAAGATCTACAAATTATGAACCAATGTTCGAATAAAACTATTAATAATTTAATAAAAAATTATTGTAAAATATTTTAGAATTAAAAATTTGGCCGAAGCCGTTTTCGATTTGCCAATGAAAAATTTTCTGCGAATTTCACCTAGTCGAGAAGAATATGTTCTCATTCTAGCAATGTTGTTCACAAATTCATGTATTAATTTCTAAATATAAATTATAAGAAAAACTTGACCAAAATTTAATTTTAAAAAAATTTATAAAATATAGCAAAGCCAATAATTATTTTGGTTGTGGAATTAATTGCTAGAATTTTGAAAATTTTTGCCCATTTTTGAATTTTTGAGAGGCCTTTCATGTAGAACTTGATATTTCTAATAAGTATGGCCAAGTGACTTCAAATATTTCTTTTTTCTATTTTTAAACTCTTCAGTTTTTTTCAGAAAAAAATCTTAAAATGATAATAATTAAAAAAACTAATTTAATTCAAAATCAACCCATTAACATATTAAAGCAATTCCTACACTCTCCAAATGTGGTCAACAAATAATGAGCGAGGAGACAGAAATATATGCTAAAACATTGCTTCAATTTGAACAAATGCGATTTGGTGCAGCAAGAGGCGCCCTTCGTTATGCCGAATGCCTTCAACTGCTTTGGAACACAATTAGTACAATGCATAAGCATAAAGAAATGTTGGCCTACATTGACACTGTCTATGAGCAGGGACAATTTTCGGCTGTTATGCCAAAAATATTACTTCCATTGGTCTTATGAAATTGATGAAAATTGCATTTTTAATGAAGATTATTAATATCATGTTTAATTGAGTTCATTTCTATTTTATTTATTTAATTTTTTTTTCTAATTATTTTGTATATAATTTGATTTCCAAATTAATTTATTTCTTCTCTGTATCCTTTTTTCCTAATGAATATATAAAATGTCTTTTTTTAAAATTATTTTCCGATTCCGAATTTCTTTTAAAATTATTTCAAACAATTTGTCCCATGTCCTCCGATGATGTACAGCTTAACAAATATGTTAAAATTATCCGTGTAAAAGTATGGTTTGCATTGTTGACAATTTTTTCCCATTGTATTGTGTTGGCAATCGTCACAAACACCGCCCGAAGTGAATCCAGATGCATTATAGACGCGCCAGTCAAAATGGCAACTAAAAGAATAATATTGGATATTTGTTACAGCCCTGGAATTAGCTAATAAGTGTAAGTTTTTTTATTTAGGTAATCTCGGCTTTTAGATTTCGTATATATTCGAAAATTGGTTATTTAAAATATGTAATTTCAATTTCAGATTTGAATTAAGGTTTAAATTGAGTTCACATAAACAGTTGCCGACGATGATGAAATATAATAGGAAAAGAGGAGGTAATAAATCGCCCGAGAAGAATTTCCTCCTTTTTTCTTATTATATATTTCGTTGGCGTCGGCGACTGTTTATGTGAACTCAGCTTTAGATTAAAGTTAGTTAACAAAACCAATTTGGGTTTAAGAAACAACAGTTCAACTTATTAAGACCAATTTATTCCAGTCTGAAAACGAAATTTTATAGATTAAATAGGGAAATGCCGAGTTGACCTATTTTCGAATAGGTACTCAATCTAAAAGCCGAGATTCCCGAAATTAACCAGCCTGTACTTGGTTAACCCCCTCTGTATCGGGAATTAACCAATTCACAATATTAATCGCAACATTAATTACCGAATTGCATGATCGTTGCATTCGCATTTTTTGCATTCATTCGATTGTTCCCCATTGGCTGGTCTCCATGGCGAATCATTGTAAAAATCTTGACACTCATCACAATTCAATCCCTTGGTATTATGATTGCATTCACATTTGGCATGGACCATATTGGGCAATCTAAAAATGAAAAAAACCATCCCAACGCATATATTTTGATATTTTTACTTTGATGAATTTGAGAACTCATCCCCCATTGTTGCTGGAATACATCGTTGTGCATGCCCATTGCAGGAACATGAACCGTGTACAACCATTTCATAGATCGCATACCTTTAGTGAATGAATTTTACAATTATTTATTTAGTTTATTTTTCCCACCAATATTTTTGATCAATTTCCGGCCTACTATAATTCAACGAATCATTGCCCAATGTGCGCAATTTGGTGAAATTAATTCGCAAATTTGTGATTTTTGACAATTCCGCAATTTCTAGAGTATCAGCATCTTTCTCTCCCACCGTGGAAGGGGCGGCCAAATTATCGCTATATTTTCTGGTGCAAATTTTTCTAGGTGGCCCTTCTCGATTGCCCGAAAATGAGTCGGAACAGACATAGGCAAAATAGCGATAAATTGACCTTTAAATAAAATTAATAATAAAATTAATTAAAATAAAATTTTTGTTTAACCGACATTTGTGGACCTGTCACTTGCGGACGAAATGGTCTGGTGCCGATTGTGCTGGTATAGCTTCTGTGGCATTGTTTATATATTTTATTAGACATAAAATTAGCTACAAAATGATATCAAAAGTATTGGTTAATCTTGAATATTCACTGAGTTATGGGCAAAAACCATTGGTTTAATTAAAATTATGTTTCAGGCCGTTTTTTTGCCTTAACTCGGTGAATATTCAATATTGGCCAATGCTTTTGATATAATTTTGTTGTTAATTTTATTCCTAATAAAATGCTCTAAACAATGCCACAACAGCTTTACCACTATTGAAATCAAACTATTTCGTCCGCAATTTATAGCATCGGCAAATGCCGTATAATACGAAAATTGTATCCTCCCTTTCAATCTGACCAAGTTTCGCCAAATCGTTGGACCGTTCAATGAACATTTTGGCCAGTTCAAATGAACGAAAATGCGTAAATAATCGGGTAAAATTGAATTTTGCTTCCAAATCCCGACTAATTGTCACATTCTATTGGGGCGAAGGGGGATCCAAATAAATTTAATTTTTTATTACTTTGATTCCATTCTCGGAGTGCCACCAATTTCTGCGTGTTTCCTCTTCATTATTTTCTTTCACAACACTTTCAATTCGATGACTAAATCGGCCTTTACCTCCCGGTGACCAAGATTGCATTGAATTGCACCAAAAGCATTTTGAGTCGCGATCCATGTCCGAAACAATGCAATAGCGTTGCCCTTCCCGAAGTCCTTCAAATTTATTTTTGTTGAATTGAATGGAAATTTTGCGACAGATTTTCGAAATTGTTCTTTTCCGGAAAAGGTTAGGCTTTTCGCCAGCTGATTTTTGAATTCTCGGCTTCTAGGCATCGTATAGATTCGAAAGTAGGTTCATTCGACATGGCGCAGTCGATTATCGTCTTTGAAATTTCTATTTCAGGCCCATACTAAATCCTAGGCAAAACTTAGTAAACCAAACCGGTTTATGCTTAACCAACAGTTGAATTTACTAAAACATGCTGATATCGGTTTGATATTGAAATTTCCTAGAGTAAATTGACTATGCCGAATTGAATGAGCCTATTTACGAATCTGTAGGAAGTCTAGAAGCCGATATTTCCAAAATCGGTCGGCTTAAAGCCTGGCCTTTTCGGGAAAAGGCCTATTTCCAAAATCGGCTTATCAGAAATATTCTGATGAGTACCGCAAGTT
This sequence comes from Pratylenchus scribneri, assembly GCA_030063045.1. NCBI lineage: Eukaryota > Metazoa > Nematoda > Chromadorea > Rhabditida > Pratylenchidae > Pratylenchus > Pratylenchus scribneri. Next base: position 390,594 of record JAQSEB010000144.1, read on the forward strand.
GACGTGGCCGACAATTTGTGTTTTCGGCCAATTAGCAAATTGCCAATGGCCGGATAGCATGCTCGATTCATGCAAAGGTCCTCTACTTCAGAGGCGGCAGTGGCAGCATTTAGGAGGAAGGATGGGGGCAAAAGGCAAAAAATTATAACCAAAATTAGGAAAAGTAAGGGGAAAAGATCAAATATTTTTGGTGATTTTTTGCACATTTTTAAGCGGGATTATTTGGTTCTCCTTTTCCTTTTATGATGAATTTGAATAGTTAATTTCAAATGAAATGGAATAAGGCTAAAAATATTTTTATAAATTTATCAATCAAAAATGGTATTGTTTAAGGTCAAATCGTGTCGAAAATGAAACAAGAAAGGAATTTGAAGCAGGCTGAAAGAGGAATATGGAAAAAATTTGAAAGGATGATTCATTTGTGATATTTTTTAAAACCTAAGGAAAAGCCATTTTTCATGAGTCTTTTTTAATCTTCACCATTCTTCAATTTAACATTTTGTTTTTAAAGGGAAAATGGCAAGAATATTGTAAACAGTCTATATTTTCATTATTCACTTATTTGTTTTGGAAATTTGTCCAAGTTTTCGAATATATTGGAAGATTGGTAAAGGAGCTAGCTATCAAGGGATAGGGAATATTTAGAGAATTGAATTCGATTATAAGGGGGGAAGAACCAAAGTGTCTGGATGAAGTGATTAATTATTGGGATGGGAAAGGTGACGATTAGAAAAGCATTTTATTGGCCAATTGAAAAGGCAAAATATCAGAAAAATAAATGTCGGCCAAAATGTTTATTATTTTACGCAAAATTAAAATTTTTTTTGGTTCAATTTTATGATCTAAGTTAAAAAATTAGTTATTAATAAAAAATATTTTTGATCCCCCGCAGATTTATTTATAGCCTGAGGATATTATTGTGTTCAACAGAAATGACAAATTATATTCGATTATGGGGAATTTGATGAAGTCAATTTAAAATTGAAACTAACAATTGTTTAAAAATGATTTTAAAAAAATGAATAGCTGATATTCGATAAATATTAATTATTATTTCTACATTTTAAAAAACAATCATTGTAAATTTTATGATGCTATGTAAATGGAATTTCTTCCAATGCCCAAACCTATGCCAATCTTATTAATTATTAAATAAATAAATATAATTAATTAACTAATTAAATTGAATTGAAAAAATATCTGCAAATTATAGGTAAAGTAATTTCTAATTTCCCAAATTTTCTAAAATTTTAAAATATAACTAGCAATTTTTTTCTTCCAAAAATAAATAATTTCAATGAATCGAATTCGTTTCCCAGTCGTTTGTTATCTTCTCTTGTTTGCGTAGCATTATAATTTGGAATAAAGGTTGCGTTACATTGCATGGCCCTATCCAATTTTCCCTTCAAAATTTTGTATAATGGTCTAATTAAATGCAAATCAGAAAAGAGGAACCATCGAATGAAAGCAAAAATCGTGGAAAAAAAGCTGGCCCATAAAAGTCAGCTGCTATCAGCTGCTGAAACAAACCCAATAAGAGGATTAAAATAGATGGGATGTGGTTAGTTAAATACATTTTGGCTACTTTATATTTTTCAAGTTTTTTGATGGCCAAATTTTCCCCCGAATATATTCATTCCATTTCCATTAATTTTGGATTGATTCCATAAATTTTCCCTAATATTCTCCTTCAATTTTTTCCTCATAATAATTTAAAAAATGAATGAGTTAATGAAATTTCTTCTTCTAACTTGGCAGTTTTATATTGATCCACCCTGCAATGTAATTGATTATTAATTAAAATTTTTAACATAAAAATATTTAATTTTAATATCCCCTCATCAAATTAAAAATAAAAAAACACTCATACTTCCAAAAATTCAACTAAATTTTTTCGCCATTTTAGGAGATGATGAAATAAAATTAATTTTCAAAATTTGTGAACATAAAAAAACTGTACTTATAAATTTCTCCATAATAATATAATGGAATTGTAACAAAAATTTGTAAAAGAATAGTCGTGTTCGAAGTGATGAATTTTCTTGGTGACCAATTATTGCGGAACATTATTTTTAATAAGTAAATCTTTATTCTGAATAATTAAAGGAAGATATGATCAATTGTGGAAATGTGACGGCAAATATAGAAGATTGCCAAGGATGGGAAAATGATTATCTTTGTCCTTTGTGGTTATTGCCTACAGATAATAATGTTATTAATGTTTAATTTTTTAAAAGGCAATATATTTAATCAATTAAATAGTTGAATTATAAAAATAATAATTTATATTTTTCAAAATAAATTTTATTAAAATTTTTAACTTCTCGTTTAATAAGGAAATATGTGGAACATGCTATTCAATTGTTGTTGCAGAATTTTTATCCTACCGACTGACAAAAATAAAGTGAAAAAAAATTAAATTTTTTATATAAAATTTTTAGAGCTGACCAAGGACTTTATGGTCCTGTTGTAAAAGTGAGTTCACAATGGCTAAATGATTGTTTTCATTCATTTGACCTACGTGGTTGTGAAGGTGGATATCCTGAAAAAGTTAGTCGTTTAAAAAGATTGGCTATTTAACAAAACAAAAAAAATTATTTTATTTACTCATAATTCAAATAAATTTAATTTTCCAAAAAATCAGAAAAAAAGTTGATAAATGGGTTAAATAACAAGATTAAATATTCTTAAATATTTAATTTTTGCTAAATGATTTTGTGCATTAAATTTTGCACATTTGACAATTCTAAAATAAAAAAATTTGCTCTATCTTGAAATTATTTTAATATATAGTTAAAAAAATTTTAAATTCCATTTATAAAATTTTATTATTAGTAAATAGTGCGAAATTTAAATGGAAAATTGTTTTAATATACCGGATTCATTTAATAAAAATTTTTCGAAATAGGATTTATAATACAGATGAAAAAATTTGATTTAATAAATTTATTACAAAAAGGCTCAACGAAGAAATTTTAGATTGTATGTAAAAAGTAAATAAGAATTAAAATATTATTAATTTCTATTGACATTATTTTTTCTAAATTATTTTTTTTCATTCCCTTTTATATTTACATTTTACATACGGATATTATTCTATAAAGATATTTTTACATTTTTCAAATTAAAACAAATTTGAGCTTTTCTAAGGATTTTTTCGATTAGCGAGTTGCAAATCCTTTGGCAACTATTTATGGCGCACCTGGAAATTCATAAATAGAAAAATTAAAAAAAAATATTAAAATAAATATAATTTTTAAATTTATAGTTGGTGGATTTTCTTGTTGGCCGTGGAACAACTAAATATTGTACAGCCAATGAATATCCTTTCTTGGGTAAAGTAAAAATATATTTAATTTTATTATTTTTTCAACTATTTAAACAAACATTTTAAATATAATAATTTGAATCCATTTTTTAATAATCGAATAGTATATAAAATTAAAATAACATAATAATTTTAATATGTTTTATTTAAAAGCGTTTGGGAATGAAAATTTGAAAATATTTATATTGTATTAATAAAATTTTTAAATTGATTTCAAAAAATTGCTAATTCAAAAAATTCCGCATGCAAAAAAAATTTTGGAAAAATTTTTCTAATCAGTAGTTCCTAACATAGAATTTTACGCGGAAAATTTTGTGTTAGGAACTATTCTACTCACTTCTCAATCTCAATTCATCTAACAGATTAATTAAATTTAATTAAATCATCATTTTCTTCAATAATTATGTTATTCCTCTAATAAAAATAATAGAGTAAATTTTTTTAAATAATCGGTAAATTTTATAATGTTCGACAAATTTCAAAATATTGTTTAAAATGTTCGCCAAATTTTACAATATTTTAAAATTTAAGACATTTTTTAATATGAATTATAGAATGCTATTTGCAACAAGAAAATTGATTGTAATAATCCACTTGGTTCATTGGGAGGCAGATTCAAACAAGTTCAGAAAAGCTTTGAGGCCGTAAAAAATTATTTGACCAATTGTCAATACCCAATTATTGCCAGCATGTATTTTTCGCAAAAAATGCTAAATTATAAAGCTTCTGAACGTAAGAATATTTTCTTAAAATTTAATATTAATAAATAATACGAAATAAAATAATTTTTTAATAATGCAAAAATAATAATTAAGGCGAAATTTGGAATACTGATTGCCCAAAATCTGGAGATGCTAACCATGCAGTTTTAATCGTTGGTGCTATTGAAATGGCAAATCAGAAAGTTTTCATTATATTTAATAAGTAAAATTTTTTTTTGTTAAAAATATATTTTTTATAAATTATATTTATAATTTAAATATAATTCTAATATAAAAATATATTTTTTATAAATTATATTTATAATTTAAATATAATTCTAATATTCAAAAAAATTATCTTTTGATATATAAAAAGTTTGATTTTGTAATTACATTAATATAAATTCAGTCATCATGGCTTCGGTTACGGGCAATTGGCTTTTTTGCCAATTAATAAAAAGGAAAATGAAAATGCTGATTGGGTGCATCGTTGTGGAATTAGCGATAGGATGTTTGCAATTGGAAATGCCAATGAATGTCCTATCCAGTAAATTGATTCCGAGAAAATTTTCATAAACTTCGAATTTTCCTTAATTATTTTCTTTTATTTTATTTAATTAATTCCTTTATAATTTATGTCGATTTAGTACAATAACTCGTTTTTTTAATCTAGTCTATCGGCATCGGTACCGGCACATTTTACTTCAAATTTCTGTTTCTTACAATTATTTTTCGTTTAATCATATAGTTTAATAAACCTTCAATTTTCTAATAATATGTGTATTAAATAATTTTATGAAAAACCTTCAATTTTTAGTGGAAATAATTTAGAAAAGGCGAGTCGCGATTCTCCTCAAGATTTTCCGAGATGTAGGCCGGGCACAGAATTTCGCACAGCATTTTTTCAAAAAAAGTCGAAAATGTTGAGAAAAATAATTGTTTGATAATTTTTAAAGATTTTCAAAGAATTGTTTGTGTGCAAGTTCTCCTGGTTGGTCCAAGTTGGGAATTGACAATTTTCTGGCGCTTCTGCACTTTTCCAATTTGCCACAAAATTGATAATGTTGATGTTTCCAAATTCACTTTTTTCGCCCTTAGGCTACTTATTAGACTTTGGCAGATGGATGAGTTGAAAATTCACACTTTAATTTTCACACTTTTTTATTAATTCATTTGTTTGGTTTTTTGTTTGAAATTGACAAGAATGAAAAATCATCATCAAAGGGATAGGAAAGAGGATGAAAGAGGCGGATATTTGCTGATAACAATCTTGTGAGAAAAAGTATAAAGAATCAATTGATTGGAAGAAAATGGCAAAAAATGAAATGAAAAATTCAAAAATTAACATATTTTCTTCAACTTAAATTTTTGGGCATTTTTCTTCTTTTTTATTTCTCTCAATCAGCATTTCGTTCAATTCGCTCTCCTCGATTACTTCCATTTTAGACGCTGCGCAATCCTTGGTCAATCGCACTTTTTGCCATTCCGCAACACTCCCCCTTGAAAAAGTTTTGTTGTTTTCTTCCCTAATCTTTCTTTTCTTCATCAACCTATTATTCCATTGATACATATTCAAGATACCTATTCCTATAATTAATGCATTTTTCATAATCTCAAAAATTTCAGTGTCAGTTAAATTATTTATAATTGATGTATTCCTATTTTGTATATTCGATTTAGTCCTTGTGCCAACAATTCCAGCTTTCAAATCGGCATTAATATTCCTTAATTCAAATTCTAATTTTTCCTTCTTTTCATCGATTCCTAATTCTTCATTTTCTACAATATTTTTTCCTAAATTTTTGTTATCCTGTTCCAGATCACTTCCTTGGCCAATTGATTCACACCGATTATTTAAATGCTCGTTGTTATTTATATTACTATTGGCAGCTTGATTAAAATTTTCATTTCTTGGCCGTGATCTGAATTTTCTAGGAAAATAGTTCGCTTTTTCAAATTGTTTAATCTGCCTAAGTTCATTACTGTGAATTTGCCTAAATTTATTATTTTGGTTTTCTCCATTTGTTACAAATTCTTGCTTATTCCTATCATAAAATTGGCTGTTGTTATTGTGAATAGCCGCCTGATAGTTTTCTTTATTGCTTACAAATTTTTCTTGGTGATTATTATTGTTTTTTCTAGGCTGATTAACATAATTTTGTCTTTTTTGTGGACTAATTTCCATCTTATAATTAAATTTCCCTAAATCTTTTTCTCCTGGCTTTTGCCGGCTTTTATGTAGGCAATTATATGCTGTTTTTTCCGAAATCAATTTTGGCTTTTTATAGCCTTTATTCTTTTCTTCTAAACCATTATTATTTTTTAAATCCATTTGTCTTATTTTAGATTTTTCTGATAAATTTATTTTAATTGGGAGGCCTAAAATTCTTGACCTCTTTTCGATGTTGTTATAGACGCATTCTAATAGTGTTTCATTTCCAAAACTTGAAATTCCTTGTGTTAGTTCTGAATTTAATTTAACTAATTGTGACTGTTGCTTTTCAATTAATATTTGATTCTCATTTTTAATGCCAAATTTCCGCATACATAAGGCAGAATGATGGGATTTTTTGCAAAACAAACATTTCCTTTTACTTTCACATTGATTTGCTAAATGGTAATTCCCTAAACAATTGAAACAAAGATGCTTTTTCATGCAAATTTCTCTCCTAGAATTACAATCTTTATATTTTGTGCAATCAATTTCTGGATGAATAAATTCACAAAAGGCACATGGCCATTCTAATTCCATAGAATTACTCCTACTCAGATATGGTGAATCCCTATAATTTTTATTTTCGTCCGTTTTCGATTCTAATCCCGATGGCCTAAAAACTGTTTTTCGTAGATTTGTTTCAATTTCCTTATCATAAATAACTAAATTTTGCGTATGTTTCCTTATTATTTCATCATCATTTTTCTTAATGGCATCCCCTAAATCTAATAATTGGTTTTCTTGCTCATTCCGATTGAAATTATCGCCTGAATTTTTAATCGAGAGATCTTTATCATAACCTAATCCATAGTTATATATTTTCATTCCTGAATCTATGTTCAAAATGCACGATTCTAATAAATTTAGATTTTCATTTAATTCGGCATTATTTTTGTATTCCAAAGCATCAAGCATAGTCTCGAATTTCAGAAAACCCTCTTCATAATTTTCAAACGAATTATCAATTTTTATTGAATTAAGAGAACCCTTCGAATGTCCTTCTATTTTATGAGAAATTTTGGCCGAATTTTCTTCAAACATTGCCGAGATTTTCTGATCAAAAGCAATGGATTCCTTTAGGTCTTCTTTTAATTTTCTTATTAATTCTAGAAATTTAATTTCATTCTTTTGCATTTGATCAGTTTCTTTGTCTGAAATTTCATTATTTTCTTCATCTTCATTCTCTAATTCTATTATTTCCGATAAATATTCTTCAGAACCTATTTCATTTTCATTTTCAACTGTGTTTGCCCAAGATGTAATCCTCATATTTCTAGCCCTATCCGCGCTATCCGAATAAGATGAACTTATGTCAATGTTTAATCTATCCGCTAAAAAGATTAGCATCATTTCCCATCTCTTCTGTGCTAATTTTGTCTTTTGTTCCCTATCTCCCAGATTAAATTCTCTCAAAAAGGTCCTAAAACTATTTTCTTGTTGTACTTTATTTGCTGCAGTCAAAATTGCAAATAATTCATTTGCTTTTCCTATTTCTTTATGAATTTTTCCTAACAAAATGTCAAATTCCTCAAATTTATTTTTAACCCTATAATATAATCGCTTAAGCGAATTCGTTGTCGCCCTATCTCCTAATATTTCTGGCACATTTTCCTCTATAATTAATTCCAACAGTTTCCAATATTTCCTAATTTCACACTCATAGCTTGATTTGGGTCGGGGTGGGGGCGGAGGAGGGTCATTTTCCGCCATTTTCCTACTCCTTTTTTACTTAATTTTCAGTTTATTTTACCTATTTAAATTATTCAACTTCCCACTTTTTAAAATTTAAACCTTCCAGGTTGCAAGGGTCGCCACTTAAAGATTTTCAAAGAATTGTTTGTGTGCAAGTTCTCCTGCTGGTTGGTCCAAGTTGGGAATTGACAATTTTCTGGCGCTTCTGCACTTTTCCAATTTGCCACAAAATTGATGATGTTGATGTTTCCAAATTCACTTTTTTCGCCCTTAGGCTACTTATTAGACTTTGGCAGATGGATGAGTTGAAAATTCACACTTTAATTTTCACACTTTTTTATTAATTCATTTGTTTGGTTTTTTGTTTGAAATTGACAAGAATGAAAAATCATCATCAAAGGGATAGGAAAGAGGATGAAAGAGGCGGATATTTGCTGATAACAATCTTGTGAGAAAAAGTATAAAGAATCAATTGATTGGAAGAAAATGGCAAAAAATGAAATGAAAAATTCAAAAATTAACATATTTTCTTCAACTTAAATTTTTGGGCATTTTTCTTCTTTTTTATTTCTCTCAATCAGCATTTCGTTCAATTCGCTCTCCTCGATTACTTCCATTTTAGACGCTGCGCAATCCTTGGTCAATCGCACTTTTTGCCATTCCGCAACAATTTTCTTAAACTTTAAAACCATATATCAATGAAATTTAGTCTAGATACATCATTTGATTATGGGTGCCAATTTTTTGCCAAAAGAATTCTTTTGCCGAAAAATCATATTCTTTTGCCAAATATCAGTTTTTTGATTATAGCCTTTTTGTGTTTGATCCTAGAAAATTAAACCATTAAGCATATTTGCCGAGCTCATCGAAACGCGTCGATAGATATATAGTTTATCTAGTTTTAGTTCAAAACTAAAAGAATTATAAACCTAAAACCAAAAAATAGGGTTAAAACGGTTTAACACTTTGAATTTTGGACATACCGTGACAAATTATAACTCAATCGACGCATCTCGATGAACTCTATAAAAAAGTTAAATGGTTTAGGGGTCTACGATCAAGCACAAAAAAGTTATAATCAAAAAATGATCTTTCGGCAAAAGAATGTGATTTTTCGGCAAAGAATGTAAATCATTCGGCAAAAAAATATATTCTCTTTGATTAAATTTGAATTTAGTCAATTCTATTTTAGTTTTGAATTAAAAACAAAAAATTTTACCATTTAATTTTAACCAACAATTACAAATTTTATTCAATTCAATGCGTCTTAACAAACTCCAATTAAAGATTATATTTGGTTTTATAATTGAAATCAAATAATCAAGCCATAAATAATTATTTTATCGGTGCTAGTTCGATTCCACAAATGGTACAAATATGGGCTATTCCATAAATTCTGCAAATGCAAATATATGTTTTTGACTTCTAATAAATCAGCAATAGGTTTTAGACAATACAAACTTTATACCAATTTGTAGATCTCATCGAGACGCATTGAATGTTATATAAAATGTCTGGTTTTGTCCAAAATTAAAGAATTTCAAACCAAAAACATAAAAATATGGTTTAAACGGTTTAACTCTTTAATTTTTTGGACAAAATCTGACATTTTATATATCATTCGACGCATCTCGATGAGATCTACAAAATGGTATAAAGTTGGTAGGATCTAAAATCTTTTACTGATTTATTAGAAGTCAAAAACTTATATTTGTACTATTTGTGGAAACGCCCATATTTGTGCCGTCCTTTGTCTTTTGTGGAATTGACCTGGATGTATTTTAACATTATATTTTTTAACTAAAACACTTTTTTGACAAATAAAATGTTTTCCGTAATTTTTTATTACTGTAATAGTATTTCGAAAAAATTTAATAATCAGCCGATTGATAATTCAATAACATTGCACTCTTCACGTTGATCAACAATTTCCGATGTTTTCTTTCCACCAATGAGGTAGAGCAATTTATCATCCTAAATAATGCAAAAAAAATTTTTATTTATTAATTTTTATAATGCAATTCGTTGCTTAAAAACGGTCAAAATTTTCAAAATCACAATCAATTATTGATATTATAAAATATATAATAATAAAATGAGAATTATTTATTAAAATGGCCATGAATAATTTAATTTTAACGAGACCATTTGCAAGGAAATAAATTTAGGTTTTTTATTTTTGAAGTTATTAGTAATAATTCAATAATTTTTTCCTATCAAAAATTTTTTTTTGTCAGATATATATGTTCTTTACAATTTACATAGTAAAATAATATTTTACCGGATTGATGGCGCTTGCATAATTCCAATAAGGATGAAATAATTTTGCATTGAAAAATTGGGTCCAAGCCATCTTGCTAAAATCGAGTATCCAAAATTCATTTCTTTGCACAAAATCCAAGCCAATTTGTTCATCCTAATAATAAAATAATGTTTTTTGTTTAATTAAATATTTTTTAAATGATGTTGCATTTATTTTTAAATGATCTTACTTGTTCGAAATAGCATTCCGAAGGCCAATATAATTTATTATCATAAACGCATAATTTGGAAGAAAAATAATTCAATGGATAGCCATGGATTGGGTCAGATTCAATTGTTTCCGTGTAATAAGTTTTCTCAGACAAGTCAAATGTTAAAAGCTAAAATAAATTGAAAATGAATGGTTTATAAAATTTTTGTATTTTTCCATTTATTTCTCATCAGCTTAACTAGAAATTCAGATAATAAAACAGCTATAATTGAGTGAGAATAGGATTTTCCTCATTTTAATTTTATTTAATTTTTTGCTGTGAAGCAGCAAAATACATGAAGGCAAAAATTTGGATCCGTACAATATGCAAAATGTAAAAACCTACGCGCATATTTTAAAATATTTTTAATGGCGATATAAAGGTTTATAAAAAAAGTTATAATCCTTAATTTTTCTGACTTCACTTTTTGATTAGAAATTTTGATTGATAAAAAATCCAAAGAAAAGGGAAAATTTTCCAGTTGTTATCAAAAATATGATAAAATATCTTTCTGTTCCTCGTTTTATTTTTTCCTCGCGGATATTTTTGATTTTCAACAAACATTATACCAATTTGTAGAACTCATCGAAACACATCGAATAATTTATAAAATAGCAAGTATTAGCACAAAATTAAGGTGTTCAAAACCAAAAATTGGAAATATGATTTAACCGGTTTAACTCGTTCAATTTCAATTTGAACTAATAGATGTTTATGTCAAAAGATGCGTTTCGATGAGATTACAAAATTGTATATAAGATTTGTAATGTTTAAAACTGGTTTCAGATTTATTAAAAATCAAAATAAGGAACAAAAAAATAAAACAAGGGAAATAAAAAGCAACAAAAATATTTAAAAACTTGGCATTTTACAAAATATTTTTTAAAAGCCGGTATTGTTAAAATTGACATTACAAATATGGCAAGTGGCATGTTTTCTCTATTTTAAAAAATATATAGAAATTTATTGTTTGATTCCCGATGGAATTCTAATATTGAATTATATAATAATGCAATACACTGACCTTCATTACTGGTTTTCCAATTTGTGTGGGCATCATTATAAGTTTATTGTCTGCACAAAAGATATTTCTGCTTTCTGGAACACTTTTAACCGTGGAATCGATCATATCAATTAGATCAAAGTCTAATGTTTTGCCATTCCGAAATTGATCAGCAAGAGACAACTAATAATAATTAAAAATATAAATTAAATAATCAAAAAATTGATTTATCGTAAATTGAAAAATTCGCAAATATATTCGATTCTATTCTAACTTGTTAATCAGCTAATAAGAATGATTAATATTAATACATAGTATTTTGACTTTTTCGATATGGATTTCGAAATTTATGTAAATTTAATAAAGAAAGGAAATTGTATAATAAAATGCTGCTATTTTATTTTTTATTATTTTTATATAATCTCTGGATTTAAATAGAAAATAAATTTTATTACGGTTAAACAATTCCATAGCAATTTTTTCTTGTCAACAAATTGAAGTTGGAAGATGTGGTAAATTTCGAATGATTTACTTATTTTCATTGCAATATTTTGCCCATCATTTTGTTGTGTTCTTTATAGAAAAGAAAATATTAATGTAAGATACTTTTTGAATGATTATTAATTATATTTAAATATTAACATTTAACAAACCATATAAAATGCTAAGAATAAAAATCCGGAAAAAAACTTATAGAAAAATCGGCATTTTTCATTTTTTTGGGCCATAAAATATGTCCAAATAACCATCATTTGATGTTATATCCTAAATTCTAATATCTAATCAGCCTCATGTTAATTCTAAATTAAAGGCCTTCTTTTTCAAATATTCATTTTATATGTCGAAAAATTGATATAATAATAATAATCATGCAGAAAAGAGACACGCCGCTCGATTAAAAAATTTTATTAAAATTTGAAACCACATTTTTATGATTAATTCGGTTCTCTAAACACAAATCTGAATTATGTTTTCGGCATTTAGACAACTTCGTAAGATAATGCCAGTATTTAGCATTAAAAATCAAAAAGGTACCAAAGGCATTTTTGGTAAATTTTTATATTCAACATTATAGTTTATTCGACGCAACTGGACGAGAAAAATCCATTGTTGTTATCATTTCAAGTGAATAAAATTCGAAAATTTCCCAAGTAATTATTGAAAAATTTTTTCATCATCGTAAGTTTTTTACTCATATAACATAAAATTTGAAAAAAAATTTGAATGAAATATGATAACATGGATTTAGCACTTCGAGTTGTATTGAATGAATATATATTAAGCATTGAAAAAAATTTTCCGAAAATATTCTTATTGCTTGCCCCCCCCCTCCCCCACATTGTTTTTTTTTTGGTAAAAGCTGGCATTATTTGACAAAAATGAAGTGTATTACAAAAAAGGATTTGAGCACCCTAAATTACTTCTAAAGTGTATTTTATAAATGGGTAAAAAATTTTTGGAATCTCTTTCTGCATGATTAACCAAAATTCAGCCTATATATACTTGTTATTATTGCTAAGTAAAAATACGGTTTAAATTATATCGAAATGGGACACAAACAAAATTTTCATTTAGAATTTCAAAAAAAGCGAATAAAAATAGTCAAATTTTTATAAAATATGTCTACCTAATGAATTCATTGATATTGACATCCATGACCATGAATAAATTTTGTTGTTCCCATTTTGATTTTTCAATTGTCGATGTTGCCGCCAAATAAATTGGCCCACAAAGCATGGGTCCAAATTCAATGAGTGTTCCGCCTTTATCAATGACTTCCAATTCGACTACCTAATTAATCATAAAATATACGGAAAATAACATATTATCAGTGGATTTAAATTTGACCATTCGAATGTTATATCTACATACACATCAATTTTTGAAGTGAATATATTATTTTTAAATATAACAAATTTTAATTTATTTTATAACACTGCTGATTGGGATTAGTTATGCAAGATTTAGTGGATTCGATGGAAAATGAAAAATTTTTGACTAAAAATGTGGGAAAAATTAGACATAATGGGAGGTACTAAATGAATGAGGCCACGGCTAGGTGCCCCTGGCCACAGGGCCATTTGGCCCCATTTTGGTACTAAATGAATTTGGCCTTGGCTCTGATTTTGGGCCATCTCTGGCCTTGCCTTATGTGCGGTACTAAATGAACGTGGTCCCAGGCAACATGGTACCAAAAATGATGGCCCAGAAATTTTTAGGGTTATCATTTTTATTTTGCTAATTTCATTTGATAGAAGTAATTTTCAAGTTGATAGAAAAACTTTATAAAATATGTAAATAAATTAGAAATAAAAAAAATTTTTTCAAATTATCGTTAATAATCATTAAAGGAAATATAAAAAATTTATGCTCCAAAAATCTCAATTTTTCGAAATAATGCATAACTAAGGGAAATCCTGCAGAAGTCCCTGAAACCTGAAAATTATAGCCAATTCGATAAAGCTCAACAAACTGAATTAGAATTCAATGGCATTGCTTTTAAATTAAATGAATTTATTTTACCAAAGTTATTGTTAAAAAACTTTGGTGGAGCTACATGGCCCGGGCCATTTAATCTCGATTTTTGGCCCTCTGGTAATTTAGTAACTGGTAGGGCCATTTGATTTCAAGGCCGATTGGCCCGGGCCTCGGAAGTCGGAACCTCGAGGTAGGCAGGCCCAGTCCACGAGGCCGGGGCTACCTGGCCTCATTCATTTAGTACCGCCCAATCATGCCATAATTTACTGGCCATTATTTTGGCCCAATAATTTTGATAATAAGAATGCTAAATAAATCTTTTGAAAAATTACTAAAATATTTAGCATAAAATTCGATTTATTACAACTAGCCGACTAAAAAGTCACAAATCATTTTTATTATAAAATACGATCCAATTGAAATCAAATATTAAACCTCTGCAGATTGATCATTGAATTGAACTGAATAAAATTTGCATTCAATTTTTTCTTTGCCACTATATTCACAATTATTGCAAGACATGGAATAAAAGATGAATGATGATGGATTCGGTACAAAGCATGCTTTAAAAAAATAATGTTATGATAAATGAAAATAAAATATTTGTCCAATTGCTATTTATTAGCTTTTTTTCAAATCGAGAAAATTTTTTAAGAGTAATTCTGTGAGCTAACAAATGTAGAAAACAAATTAACAAATTTGTTTCAAACTTTTGCGTGATATTTGATATCAATTTTATAAGGTCGAAGCTTTTGGTTTTTTGATTGATTAATATGAATGATATATTATTCTGCAAAAGAGTCAAATCCGAAATCTTATTTATTCAGTTCAGAGTTTTCCGATATTTTCAGTGAGTGCGTTTATTCTTTATTAGGATAAATGGTACAAATAATTTTGAGTATTAGATAATAACCACTGGGTAGAAAAATCCTGAATACCCATTTAGTGGAACGAAATTTGCGATTTGGCTCGATATATTGTGGCTTTAACCTTCTGAAACATTTAAATTTGATCCAAAATTTTCAATATAAAAAATGGTCTTAATAGAAGGTGCTTTAACAAAATTGTATAAATGATTGCTTTTTAGATAATGGCCAATGCGAAAAATTTGTTTTGCCTGCAGAATTACTTTCAAAAATTGATTTTCAATTTGACTACAGTTTTGTTTGTAAACTATTATAATAATTCAGGATGGTCAATTGCGATCATTTTATCTCGATTATGAGACATATTTGATTTGGAAAATTTAATCAACCCAATAATTCAAACCATTGAATATGGTGTCTGAATTAATGTAGTCAAGGATTTGGCAATTGGTCTTGTCTTTAATTGTAAGCGCTTTCCAAGATTGGACTTGTGTGTTGTAAGCATAAATGAAATATTTATTATTTTGTTCTTCTTCTTCTCCCGTGCCTTTTATTGTTGATGTTGTTGCCTTCTTTTCATGACCAAAAACATATAAATGCTTATTTGAAAATCCAATAGGCCATAAACGTCCAACAATTGGTGGGTGACGTGGCGCTTTTCCCTCAATCAATAATGGCAATGACATTTTCTTTGGAATTTATTATTAGATATATAAAAAATTATTAAAATAAAACCCATTAATTATGAATATGAAATAAAAAAAAAGAATTTTTATCTAATTTTTATGAAGAAAAAAATTTTGTTATTAAATAAAGAATTAATTAAACTCATTTACTTATGTATGAGTCATATTAGTCATACGTCAGCAAAAAAATAACCATCGAAGAGACGAGAGCCTAGATTCTCTCCCTTTATATTTATTCTCAATTTTGGCATATGAAGTCTCTACAATCTTTTCATTCTCTGTCCATTCATTTTCCATTGTAAAATATTAGTTATTTTTATTTGTGCATCTTTTTCTTTTATTTTTTCCATTAACGTTGTATTTATGTATTTATATTCACAATAATTATGTGCGAAATGCGAATTCAACTTTTATAAAATTATTTTATTAATATTTTCTATTTTGCAATAATAATATAGAAGAATGGAAATGGAATTATTGAAATATATTAGAACTTTTTTCCCACAATTTTTTAACTATGTTTATGGAAGTGACGGATGAATGAATTAATTTATCAAAATAAAATTAAATTTATGCTCAAATTTGATAATAATATTTATTCAATCTACTAGATCAATAATAAAAATATAAATTTTCAAGAAAATTAATTTATTCATTTTTTATCATAATTTCTTTTCCATTTGGCTTTAAACGTTTTTTCCACACGATAATTTACAAAAGCATATTTGTTCAAAAATGAGAAGAAATATGGGCCGTTTTTGTGTTGTTGCTGAATTGAATATGGATAATAGGCGGCAGAATTCAATCGTTTGATCAGATAATAGATTTCGCCATAATCGAATCCATCCAATTGTAGGAGTAAATGCGCAACCTCAGTAATCAATGCAGTGAAAATTAGCGGATTTGTTTTGTCTGATGAAAATATGGAAAATTAGACATATGAAAAATTGAAAAAAAAAAATTAAATTTTTAATAAATTTATATAGTTATTAAGAAATATATTAGATTCCAATGCAGAATCATATTATTAGAGACTATTGGGTATATTTGTATAATAAATGAAAATAAATAAATTATGTCCATTAAATGGAATTAATTCAATTAATTTAAAATTAATTTTTAAGATATTTTAAAAAATTGATAAATATTAATTTTAATAATTTCATTCAATTTAAAAGATAATTTTGGCAAATTTTATGAAGCCAAAAATTGGATTTTTTTTATTCATTTCCAATTCAAATTCAAATTTAAGTCATTTAAAAAAAAACCCCTATAAATAATAATTCTAATAATTTTCAATTTATAAGGAAAAATTTTTTGATAAAAGAAAAAAAAATAAATCAATTTTTTATTCATTATCAATTTCTAATCTAAGCCACACTTTTTGAAGTCATTAATAATATAATTAATATTACTTTGCATTTCGCATTTCAAGGCTTCAATGTCTAGCTCAAATTTGTCATTTTGTAAATCCACCAAATCCTTTATGCCAATTGGCCCATTTTCTGCGTAATTTTGCACAAAATTTTCCACTTGAACATTTTGAATTAAATCGGGTTCGATTTTGGAATTTGCATATTTAAATGTATCAATTTTTGTAGAAAACTGTGTGAAGAAAATTTGAAATAAAATATAAAAATATTTTTTCATACCTTTGTGAAAATTTTAATTTTTAAATATTTTCCAAATTTCTTTTTAAAATTTGTTTCGAACATTTTGTCTCTTTGTCCGCCGATGATGTATAGCTTAAAAATTTTTAACATTTTTATTTTTTTTTAATTTACAGCTTTTCCTTGAAAATATTGTTGAGGTATGCAAATGTCGAACAAATTTCTGCTACCAAAAATTCGCTTCATTGGACCACATTTTATTTTATTAAATTCGAAGGAATATTTTTCAGAATCGGCAATTGACAAATTTGGTCTCTTCAAATGTTTGGTTCGATTTTGAAAGTTGGCCAAAAATTCCTCTATTTTTTAAAAATAAAATCAAAAAGTAATAAATAGTTAAATAGACTTTTTATTCTTAATTTTATTTCTTATTTTTGTCCTATGATAAAAAAAATTAGATTAGCCTAAAAAAATATTCAAATAAGATTAAGAAAAATAAATATCACAAAATTTTATTAATTTTTAGTCAAAACAATTACCTAAAAATGTTGGCTGCTTTTCGAAAGGAAAAATATTGGTTAATAAAAAAGAGAAAAGAGTGAAATTATTTTTCATCAGATATTCAACAATTTTAGCGCCTAAACGGGCAGTTCTCCTATGTGATAACCTTTGTTTCCTCCAAAAAAAAAAACTTTTTTTTCCGCCAAAAAATCTTTTTTACCGCCAAGACTTTTTTTCCTCCAAAAATCTCTTTTTTACCGCCAATACCTCTTTTTCCTCCAAAAATCACTTTTTTACCGCCAATGACCCCAAAAATGAAATTTTTGTTTTTTTTTTCTAAAAAATCATAAAATTATATTTAATACAACCCATTTCAAACGTTCAATGCTCAAAAAAATTTAAAATTTTTTATTCAAAATATGTTTTAGGGCCAATATTTAGGACTTAGACACGGATTGGAGCATCGGATCTAGGGACTATGGGCTAGGTTTAGGGTAGGTTAGGGTCAGAGCATGGGTCCTAGGGGCTAAGGGCTATGGTTAGGGTAGGTTAGGTTGGGAGTATGGGTCCTAAGGGTTAGGGGCTATGGGTCGGAGCAAGGGTTCTAGGGGCTAAGAACAGAATAAGGATATCGTAAGATTAGGATCAGGGCTAAAATAAAGATTTTTCAAAGCTAAGATTATTTCTTATTTGGCTGAGAGAGCTTCATTCCATTTACTTTATGATTTTTAGAAAAAAAAATCAAAAATTTCATTTTTGGAGTCATTGGCGGTAAAAAAGTGATTTTTGGAGGAAAAAGAGGTATTGGCGGTAAAAAAGAGATTTTTGGAGGAAAAAAATTCTTGGCGGTAAAAAAGCTTTTTTTGGCGGAAAAAAAGTTTTTTTTGGAGGAAAAAAAATAGCATGTTTCTCCTATTTATGCTGGGCTTTTTTTAAATTACATACATATGTATGTATTAATTTTATATCATTATTATATTAATGATAAATTTGATAATTTATATAAATTATTTTAAATAAATTCCAAACCAAATAAATATTTTTCCTTTGAAATTAATTTATTAGGCCTTGTTTCATAGACCAACTCAAATTGGTCATTGGATGAAAAACTATCAATAATAAGGAGAATTGAAGCTGCCATAGATAAACAAATAAAAATGATTAGCTTTATTTGTTTTATTTTGTAAAAAATTATTTGCATAATTTTTTTATCTCTGAAAAATTTATAATTAATTAAAAATGTGTACGTGGCATTGAGTTTGGATTTTTCGGAAAGAATGAGAATGAGGGAAAGCAAAGAATGGAGAGAGGGAAAAATGAGGAAAAATGACCACTCATAAACACATATCAGCACACTCTCACACTGCACTCAGTGCAGATCATTTACCCTGCGGCGGATACATACATAGAATGCCAAATAAGTGCAACGCCCAAAAGAACAATTACTCCAGATCCGGAGTCGAAAAAATTGTTTTAAAAAATTAAAAAACAATTTTTTTACTAAAATGTGTACGAATTCAATAAGAGAGCAGAGAACACATAGGACAGTGGTACAATTTAGTATGGACATAAATTTCATATATTGCCCATAAAATATTTGCATTTGCATAAAAGTTATTCACTATTAAAAAGTTATTTATATCATTTAAAAAATGAGTTTTGTACTAAAATTGTGAATTTTTATGCCAGTAGAATTCTATCCCTCTTTTAAGTGTACCTTTCGGTATAATAACGTGTTCTATTATTTGCTCATCACAAAATTGTCTCTGCAAAATGTCTCTATATAAATGCGTCTAACCGAAACACAATTAACAAATAATATTACCAAAATGCAATTTAAAAAGATTCAACTCGTCTTTGTTTCTACAATGCTTGCATTCTTGCTTTCGGTGAATCTTCACTCAAGTGTGGATGCCCAGGATATTTGTATTGCCAATGGAGGATGTGAGTCAATATCAAAATCCAATTTAAGAAAATAAAATATGAAGCTTTATTCTATTGAATCATAGCTTATAAAAACTAAGCTCGAATTCAAGTCTCCTTGTTATAAAAAAAAATAATGGAAAATATTTTTTGGCACTAAAAATGATTTTTTGTTACCAAAAGAGTTTTTTTATTATTAATAAATCAGAAGCCCATTTAGACCCTATAAATCTTATACCATTTTGTAGAACTGATTAAGACGCATCGAATGGTATATAATTGCCGTAGTTAAGAGAAAATTAAAGGGTATTAAACCATTTAAACAATTTTCCAGTTTTTGTTTTTAAACATTTTTATTGGTCCAAACCAATGATTTTTATATAACATTCAATGCGTCTCGTTGAGACCCTGCAAATTAGTATAATGTTTTTAGGGTCTAAACCAGTTTCTTTGGAAGTCAAAAATTGATTTGATCTAGAAAAAAAGCAATATTGTCTGGAAAAGAAGTAATTTTGTCTGCAAAAAATAGTAACAAAAAATAATTAGCATGTCAAACTGCGGCCGCGCTTTTTTCCATGCTGCGATGGACAATGTGTTAACAATGTTTGCTGTTATTCAAGAGGCGAGGTTTGTTCGCCTCAATTATTATTTATTGATTGCAAAAATATTTATTTATACTTTCTTTCCAGCTTGTGGCCCTAGTGGTAGTAATTCCGCCTGTTGCTCCAAAACATGCAGTGGCGATGGATTTTGTACTTGAAGAAGAAAGCGAATCATTTTAACATTCCATTTCTTTCCTAACTATTTTCTTTAAGGAGGTTTTTATTTTTTGAGAATTTTTCAAAAAGCTATTCCTCCAAAAAAGTATTTTCTATGTTTCTATGTTATTTTTTCCCAATTTGAATAAAAAAATTTGATGGTACTCATATTGTTTGGGGTCTGGAAGGGAAAATGGATGATTGAAGTGCGGGGGCATTAGTGTGATAGTGATGGAAGAGGTTTCTATCAAAATTTTTCAAGCCAGACAAATGGCATCAAAAATTCAAATTTTCTAGTCAAAATTCGGGTATTTTGAAAAATGGCTAAAAATTAAAGAAAACTATTTCTTCTTCTGTAGATTCATTTAAATTTTATATTTTTTCTCCTACCATATTTTGAACTTTAGATTTTATGATACAAATGAAAATTTAAGTAGAAAGACCAATAGTGAAAAATTTTAGCAAAATGACCTGATAAGGAAAAATTTTAGAAAACTTATGTTAAAATTTATGTAAAATCAGACTTTCACCAAAAATCAGCACAATTTGAAAAATCAATAGAACCAACTATTATTGCAATAAAATATTTTTTATTTTTTTTCATAAATAATCATACCTGCTGGATTCTCAAAAAATCTTAATTTCATTGTAAACATCATTTAATTACTAAACATTAAATGATATATTTACATTAAAATATGAATAAAAAAACTGAACACAAATTTCATCGTAATTTAATTAATTAAATTTAATGAATTTATTTAATTCGAATAGAAAGTACAGGTGTTTTTCTATTTTATTAGAGGCGAAAGATGTTATAATTTAAATTGAATTCGAATTCCACCATTCTCATTCATTCAATAACAACAAATAAAATTTTATAGTTTATGAGTTTTTTTAATTATTATAAAATTATTAATGCATAATTGCCCTCCTTTTGGTATCTTGCTATTAATTTCATTATTATTAAGGTGGAATTATTTTCATCTTATCCAGCAGATGGAATTATTTCAGCAAAAATCAGGCGGAATTAAATATCCTATATCATAAAGATATGCCAGAAATGGGCAAGAACAACAATTCCATTCCCAATTTGATAACTACTTTTATTAAAATTTTTTCCTATTATCGAATTTCTCTTTGCCGGATATGAATGGATTATATTATCGAAAATTTTGTTGACTCTGTTTAATAAAAAGTAAAAGCACCTGCACTTTATAATAGGACGAAATCAAATAAATTTCATAGTAAAATTAATTATTTTATGTGTGGTCTTTTGGTGCTTATTCATAATTATGATAACAATTGAAAAATTTTTATTTTTTTAAAAAAAAATTTCGAATAAAAATTATATGGTTGGTTTGACTATTATTTATATATTCCATCATTATTAATAAGTTGGCACAATTTGTTGTTGAGGTTTACGCCAAAAAGTAAAGTAATTGCATTCGATAAGGGGTATTAGACAAAATTGTGATAATTGGTTTTAATGTTGGAGTCAAATTAAGAATTAAAGCTTCAATTTGTTGCAAATATTTCAAATTTACTTTTTTTTCCATTCCAATTTCAGACAAAAACATTATGTAGGCCAAAAATGCATAAAACAGAAGGATAGAATTCAAATAATTTCCTTATTAACAAATGCATTAAAGGAAAAATTTTTTGCCAATGATAAATTTGTAAATAAGTGCACAATAAGCATAGAAATTTCATGAAGTTATTAAATTATGTACATTTAAATTGGAAAGAGAATTTGATATAATTTAATTATTGTTATAATATTATAGAAAAGGAAGTGGGTAGTGGGCAGCCAGGTGCATTTTCATTTATATTAGAGAAGACGTAAATGTAATTTCGATATTCGCCATTTTATTATAAAATCGGACTAAATAAAAATTCTCTCAAATATTTTTTTATTTTTATGGAAATGTCTTTTATTTTATTCTTTTACATTTGTCCTCCAATTGGAATCTTCCTAAATTTATTGGTAATTTGGCTAATTTTGGCAATAACTCCAAAGGAAATGCTCAAATATAGTCGAATTCTACTCCAAACATGTATTTTTGATCTCATCTTTCTATTGCAAGAAAACATTGGATTTATGGTTAGTTTTTTTAAATTTTGATAAAAAAAATAGAAATTAATATATAGATAACTGCTCGTCTTGATATAGAAAATCAAATTTTTATTATGATCTTCTTTAATGCCTATTTTGAAATTGACATTGGTCCATTTGGTCTCCTTGTTCTCACATATGCCATTATTTTCTTATACGGCTTCGACATAACGTTAATTGTTTTTCAATTCATTTACAGATATTTTCTATTAAATAGGTTTGTATTTTAAACATACATTCTTTCGCAGTTTGTACTAAATTAACTTGCCATATTTAACCCGTAAATATTTTACAGAAATACACAAATTAGCCTATTTCGCTATTTACAATTGATCTTTTTATCGATTTTTTTAAATATTATTATTCTGTCAATATTCCTGGTCAAATTTCATGACAGTATTTTAAAATGCCGACCTGAAGATTTTGAATATTTAAAAGAAATTAGCATGCTCGAAAAAAATTGCTTAGTCATTGTGGATGAGGTAGGTTAAGTAAATATAAAAGTTGATTGAATTGAATATTCAGAAATTAATAATGTTTATACGATATTTCTGGCTATGGTTAAGTTTTTATATGTTTATTTTTTATTCAATAATAATTATTCTTCGATGGCGCATAATTCGTTTCGTCAATTCGCATGGAGGGTTCAGTGAAAATACACGAAAATTGAACAAACAATTGACGAGGACATTGACAATTTTGGTACACATTTTAATTAGCTATTTATTGGAATTTATATATCCAATTAAATTAAGGCTATAATTCCCTTTATAACCATGTGTTTGATGTTTTTGTTTATTTTTATATTTGGTTCTGGAATTGGTCCGCAAAATATTGATGCATCGAAATTATGGCATCAAATTGTAATGATATTTCTCTATATAACCCCTACATTGAATGCAATTATTACTATCATAATTAACACTCCTTATCGAAATGCAATTGCCCGAATGTTTTGGCGCAAATCACAACAACAAATTGTGCCAGCTTAAACATGAAGAATGAAGAATTTTTTTTTATTTGGAAATATAATTTTTTAAGAAAAGATAATTCCATCATAATTCTTCCTAAAATTTTGAGTAATAATTGCTAAAAGACCACACACAAATTTAATGAAAATAAAAATTAATTTTTCTGTAAAATTTATTTGATTGAATTTAATTCCCATTAAAAGGCAGATAGGGCAGCAGGTGCTTTTTTATTTTATTAAATCATAGGGAAATGAAAATTTTCAATAATTTCATTCCATTAATAACAAAAATTTAATAGAAAAATTTTCAGCAAAATAAAAACTATTTCCTTGAAAACTTTTTTGGCTGTTTTCTTAATTTATTTTTTTCATGGCATAATATATTTTAATTCCGTAGGATTTTTAATGAAATAATAAAAATATCACCTGGCTTATTGTATTAGTAATCTGTCGTAGTAATTTGTTAATATTTACTAAAATAAAGCAGATGTTTTTTTTCCTTTTATTAAAAGCAAAAATAATTTCAACTAAAGCAAGCGATATCCTTTCATAATTATATCAATAAAAATTTTAGCTTAATGGTTTTGATATTTTTTATAAAATTATTCACATTAATTAGTCCGCCATTTGGCATCTTCCTTAATTTATTTTTAATTTGGCTAATTTTGACCAAAACTCCCAATGAAATGATCAAACATAGTCGAATTCTACTTCAAACTTGCATTTTTGACCTCATCTTTCTATTGCAGGAAATGATTGGGATTATGGTTTGTTAAAATTTATAAAAAATATATTAAATTTTATAGATTCCTGCTCGACTAGATGAGAATATTTCCATTGGAGTTTTTTATGGTTATTTTGCAACTTTTTTCTACAATATTTTTGGACCATTTGGACTCATGGTTCTATCCTGCATTAATACTTTTCTATATGGATTCGATATATTGCTTATTGTTTTTCAATTTATTTACAGATATTTCCTTTTAAATCGGTCAGTTATTATTATAAATAAGTATAAGTTTATTATTTCTTATTAACAATATTTAAAAAATTTTTTTACAGGAATACACAAATTAGCTTATTTCGTTATTTGCAATTTATTATTGTGCCAATTTTTTTAAATATTTGTTTTATGTCAGTTTTATTGATTCAATTTCGCGATTCCATTTTATATTGCAGACAGGAAGATATTGAATATTTAAAAAATATGAATATGTTCGAGCAAAGTTGCTTCGTTATTCTTGACGAGGTATTATAGAATAAAAAATAACTAATAAATATAAAATTTTATTATATCAGAAATTAAATTTATTATTTCGATATTTGTGGGCATATTTAATTTTATGTTCAATTATTTGTTATTTAATAATAATTATCCTTCGTTGGCGCATAATTCGATTCGTCAATACGCATGGAGGATTTAGTGAAAATACACGCAAATTAAACAAACAACTGACAAGGACATTGACACTTTTGGTTCATATTTTAATTTAAAAATAAATATAAATATTATTTAAAAATTAAGGCTTCATTACTATTTTTATCTCTTAGCCTTATGCTTTTCTTAGCATTTGTTCTCATTTCACCTGCTGCTGGAATTGGAATTGATAACAGAAAAATTATAAAGGATTGCAACAAATTATAGCCATTTTTATTAGTTTAATACCAATTTTAAATGCAATTATCACAATCTTGACCAACACACCTTATCGTAATGCAATAATCCGAATATTCTTCTTTTGGCGAAAATCACAAATTGTTCCAAATTAAAAAGAAAGCAAAAAAGAATTCATAATTCCTTCCCTAACCTTGATTGACAATTCATATAATTTAAATTTTTATTGAAATATTTCAGTTAAATTTTTTTAATAAATATCATTTTTAAAGTAATTTATTTCTCTAATTTAATAAATCAAATCGACATTTGTCTTCCATAAATGAAAAAAAACCTTTCACCTGTCTTTATTAATAATATTAAATTACATATCTCAAACATAGCCACAGGTAGAATTATCTAATCTTAACCAAGTCGAATTATTTCACTCTAAAAGATCGGGCGGAAATAAAATATATGGCTTTCGTTCAATAACGTCAAAAATATTAATATTAATAATAATAAAAGAATTTTTTAGTAAAAAATGATTTATTGTTTTACCCTTTTTTCTTATTTATTTTCTTAATGACTTTAATTATTTCATTTCCGCTTGATTCTCGCCGAAATAATTCCACACCTGCTAGTTAGGATTCAAAAATTAATATACGCATGGTCTAGGAGAATTTATTGATGTAATTTATTTAATAGTTATTATTTATTAGTTACAGGGCGGATTTTTCCGTTTTCCATTTTTATTAAAAATGTTGATTCCATTTATTATTATTATTATCTTTTAAGATAATCTTAGAAGAGAAAATCATTCAAAATAATTTTAATAAAAAGAAATTTTCAGTTAAATGGATTTGTTACTTTTTATCAAATTATTCACACTTATTTGTCCTCCAATTGGAATCCTCCTTAATTTGTTGGTAATTTGGCTAATTTTGGTGAAAACTCCAAAGGAAATGCTCAAATACAGTCGAATTCTGCTTCAAACCTGCATTTTTGACATCGTCTTTCTATTGCATGAAATCATTGGAATTCAGGTTTAATCGGATAAATCAAAATTTAAAAAAATATTAAATTTATAGTTGCCTATTAGTGTTGATAATATGTTTTTTGGAATCTATTATGGTTATTTTGCCATTGATTTTTATCATCTTTTTGGGCCATTTGGTCTTTTCGTCCTTACCAACATTCATACTTTCCTATATGGCTTCGACATAATGCTAATTGTTTTTCAATTTATTTACAGATATTTCCTATATAATCGGTTTGAATTTAAAAATAATTGCAATAATTAATTTATTTACAGAAATACACAAATTAGTCTAATTCGTTATTTGCAATTTATTATTTTGCCGATTCTTTTAAATATTATTTTTATTTCAATAACTCTGGCCAAATTTCATGACAGTATTTTGAATTGCCGACCAGCAGAAGATTTTGAATATTTAAAATCTATAAATATGATCGAAGAAAGTTGCTTTGTTGTTGTCGATGAAGTTGGAAAAAAAAAATAAAAATTTTAAATAATTGGAATTTTCAGAAATTAGTAATGTTTATGCGCAATTTCTTGTTATGGTTATGCTTTTTGATGATTTTTTTTTATTCAATAATAATTATTCTCCGTTGGCGCATAATTCGTTTCGTCAATTCGCATGGAGGGTTCAGCGAAATGACACGCAAATTGAACAAACAATTAACACGAACATTGACACTTTTGGTACACATTTTAATTGTTTATAAGAATTATTTAATTAAAAATTAAGGCCGCATTTCCATTTTTAACTTTCTGTTTTATGCTTTTCTATTCAATCTACTTTTTCTCCGGAATTAGAATTGACAACAGAGAAAATTCGAATCAAATGCAACTAATAGGAGTAATTTTTTTCTACATAACATCAGCATTGAATCCAATTATCACAATTCTAATCAACACGCCATATCGTAATGCAATCGTTCGAATATTTTGTCACAAATCACCACAACAAATTGTGCCGGCTTAAATATGTGAAGAAAGAAGAAAAATTTTAATTTAAGAAAAAAAATTCCATAATTTTTTCTTTTAAATTTTAAATAATATGAGTATTTTAAAATAGAAAACAACTTTAATCAATATAAATAATTAATTTTGTCCTAAAATTTTTTTATTTGATTTAATTTAATTCTTGTGAAAAGGCGGAGGGCAGGTGCTTTTCATTTTAAATCAAGGGGGGTAATAAAATTTTCAATAAATTCATTCTATTCATATTAAAAAATTGTGAAAAATTTAAGCCAAAAATGGCAGCGTAGGCAAAAATTTAAGCAAAAAATAGTCATGCCATTGCCATATCCAACGAAATTCTTTTCTGGCATTTTTTCATGCCATAAAATATTTTCATTCCGCCTAATCTTATCTAAAATAAATTCCACCTGGATAATTGTAAGGAGAATTTATTGATGTAATTTATTATTTATTAATAATTTTACTGAAAATGCAGCTGCTTTTTCATTTTTGTTTAAGAAAAATATAGATTCAATTTATTATTATTAGAATATTTAAAATTTAGAAAATAAAATCATTAAAGTTAGTGCTAATAAAAACAGTGAATGGATTTGATAATTTTTATCAAATTATTCATATATATTTATCCTCCAATAGGAATCTTCCTTAATTTATTTCTAATTTGGCTAATTTCAACGAAAACTTCAAAGGAAATAGTCAAACACAGTCGAATTCTCGAATAAATTTGAATTTTCTTTCCCTTTTTCTTTGCATTTTTCCCAATGTGTCATTTATTAATTTTAATCAATAGTTAAAACAAATATTGCTTAAATGTAATTAAAAATTTAAAAATAGAATAGATCCTTACGAAGTAAGTTCTAATACTTAATTTATTTATATTTTCATAGCCTGCATGTACGGGTGATCATTCGTAACCATAATTCGCTCCAATCACCTCACAATTAAGTGCAAATTTTCGGAAAATTTTCATTTTCAATGCTCTGCTGCTGGTTGGCACAATGGGTGAAGAGGAATTGGGAATGTCGCAGGGATTTTACCATTTTTGTGTAATACGTGGGAAAGGAAAGCCACCATCCCCCTTCCCCAAATGTCATTTGAGCACAAATTTGACTGTACACCGATGGTTGTGAAGGGAAAATTATCAACTTTTTTATTCAAATCATCCTTTGGAAATTTAACAATCTTTTGTGTTTCAATTTAAATAAAGGAGTTTGGTGAAGGGGCAATGAATTCAAATCAAATCATCCATTTTTGATTTTGGTCGTTTGTGTCAATTTCGGTAATTTTAATAATCAAAAAAAAAGCATTCATTCTCATTCTTATTCCATCTTCATTTTGTTGTTGCCATTGTCCCCATCCTCCCTCCCTCCATTCATCTACTTTTTCACCTCCGATTCATTTGCCTCGCCCTCGACTTGTTTGTCAGCTTCGACAGCAAAACGCTTGGCCCTTGCAGAGGAGCAACAATTCCCACTGATGCATTGTGCCCATGGATAGCAATATGACGAACAGCCTATATAAAATAAATTACTAATTTTTTGTGTTATGGATTTATCGTATATTTCCTCCATTAGTTAGAACCCATCCTCAATTTTGAGGTATTAGCTTATCTACAGACCGAGATGAATTTTTTCATTTATTGAAGCTCTACTTTGTATATAAAAATCGGTACTTACGTATTATCTACCTCCAGATTTTTTTTAGGTCAACTGGGGAAAGGTACCGGTGTTCCCCACGGGTCATCCGGTATAGGGTTAGGGTCCTTAGGGGATAGGCTATCATTTCACATATCCCTAACCCTAATCACCGTAATTCCTTCTTTTTAAATCTGGAGGTAGATAACCGATAAGTACCCAAAAATTCGTTTGAGTTAAAAAAAGTTGATAAAAAAGATATGTTGGCCCCATTATGAATGATTTTGAGGGGATCGAACAGCTCAGAACAATGTTTTATTATACTTATCATAGCAATTTCATGGCCCATTGGCCTTTAATGGAGGAGAAATATCACTAATTGTGAGTCTCACTTTGAATATAGGTCATCCCTTTTGGACAATCTTGGTGGCTGGGTGAAAGGAAATGGCAAAAAAGGAGGAGAAGCACAAGACCAATTGCCATATTAAATTAGGGGAAAATATACGTAGAAAAGGCGAAGAAATAAAAAGGTTATTTTGGGGAATTTGATAGCAACATTGGCAAATTCAATCCCTTTTTATATTCCTCATTGCCCAATGAATTTACGATTGGTTTTGGATAATTTTTGTATTTTATTATAGTTTATTAATCCAATTCATACATATAATTTTTTTTTATATTCTGAACAAATAATTGCATTTGAGTTTCGTCTGTCGTCGAGGCAATGGGACAGACCATTTCTCTTAGCTTAATTTATTTAAATTTGCATAGCTTGGATGTACGGGTGTGATCATTCGTAACCATAATTCGCTCCAATTCACCTCACAATTAAGTGCAAATTTCCGGATAATTTTCATTTTCAATGCTCTGCTGGTTGGGACAATGGGTGAAGAGGAATTGGGAATGTAGCAGGGATTTTAGCATATTTCCCGCTTTGTGCTGGCCATATTTTAATTTTACTCATTTTTTGGTAAGCATTATTGATTTAATTTAATTATAAATTTGCTTTATTTTTAATTTTAAAGGGATGAAATGAACATAAAAATGAAGAATCTATTAGTTAAAATTTTGGTTTTTTTTTCACTAAAGCTATTGGTTCGAAAACATTTATTCATATTTCAAAAAAGGCAATTTAATTTGGAATGTTGAATTATTGAATTGAAACATAATAATCCAAGTTGGAGGATGGGATTGATTTTTGAAGGCAAAATTTAAATATTAATAAGATGAAAATGATAAATGAAAAAATATAGGTAAATTTAAGTAAAAATAAATAAACAAATGTTAAAAAGATGCTAGGACAATTCCTAAACAGTGCAAATGTGGGCGCTTCCTAAAATGGTGCAAATGTGTATGTTTTCGACTATAATAAATCATAAAACGATTTTAGACCCTACAAATCTTATACCATTTTGTAGATCTCGTTAAGACGCATTGAATGGTATATAAATTGTCATGGTTAAGACAGTATTAAACCGTTCAAATCATTTTTCCATTCTTTAGTTTTAAACTATTTAATTTTAGACCAAGCCATGACAATTTATATACCATTCGATGCGTCTCGATGAGATCTACAAAATGGTATAAGGTTTGTAGGGTCTAAAATCGGTTTATGATTTATTATAGTCGAAAACATACACATTTGCACCGTCCTTTGTCTATTTAGGAAGTGTCCTCGCATGGTTCAAAAATCAGCCAATATTCATTGATTTTATCAAGGTTCTGGATATTTCTTCTTCAAATAATCCCGAAAATTTTCCACAAATTTTTGACCATCCGTTTCCTTCCTTTCAAATTGTTCATTTATCACATCCACCACATCCGGATCTTCATAAAAAAGTTTGTTTGGATTCACCGTCACTCCGATGGCAAAAAGATAATCAATGTGTTCTTTCTCTTCATCGATGCATGATTCCGTCAAATAGTCTCTGTAGGCAATTTGGCTCAATGCTTGTTTGGCTGTTTCTCCCCATTTCAATTCGATGACCAGGCCAAATTTCTTGGATCGACTTACCACAGCAATATCGGGAAGACTGCTGTTTGAGAAGGGAGAACGACGGTAATTATTAGAACATCATTATAGAAATATTTTGATATGTTTAGTATTTTTTAAAATTTTTATTAAATATATATGTTGCAGCCGATCTCAAAATTATATGAAAAATTGTTTTTTCCTCAATAATAATTAAACCTTTTTCCAATGAAATTAATAATAAATTTTCAATTGGAATTTTTCCACTAAAGCGAATAGAGCGAGAAAATTTATTCATATTTCATTGAAAGGCAAGTTATTTTGGAATGTTGAATTGTAGAAAAACATAATTGTAAAAATTGATGGATAGGATTGATTTATTTTATTAAAAGTGAAGGACAAAATTTTAAAATAAAAAATGAGAATCGAATTAGTAGATAATTAAATGTAGAGCAAATCAAATCAACCAATATTAAATTTATGGATCCAGTTTGGGGTATCGGTACTGTAAATCATCACGAAAGTTTTCCACAAAATTTTTACCATCCGTTTTCTGTCTCTCACGCTTTTCAATAATCACTTCAACTGCATCCGGATCTTCTTCAAAAAGTTTGTTTGGATTCACCGCCACTCCGATGGCAAAAAGATAATCAATGTGTTCTTTCTCTTCATCGATGCAAGATTCCGTCAAATAGTCTCTGTAGGCAATTTGGCCCATTGCATGTTTTGCTGTCTTCTTTCCCATTTCGCCCCATTTCAATTCGATGACCAAGCCAAATTTCTTAGATCGGCTCACCACAGCAACGGGAAGCCTATTTTAAAAAGGAAGAGTGGTGATTATTTGAAAATGTCATTTTAGAAAAATTTAGTTATGCTTGGTATTTTTTTTAAATTTTCTATAAATATATAAGAAAAAATTTCTAAAAGTATATTATTAATTATTAAGGTGACTTAATGTTATGTTAAGAAAATGCACCAACACCAAAAATGCAGCAAAAAATGAATAATATTTTTTAAAAATGCTTAAAATTCGATAAAATTCATTTAAAACATTTTTCTATTTATTTTTCCATAATTTTTTATTTTTTTTTAACAATCTGTAATTGAAAAATGGCCACTCAGCGAAAATTTTTATTAAAAAATGACCCCATAAAAAATTTGATCATTTTATGCAAAATTGACCAAAATAATAAAAAAACCGGAAAATATTCCATATTATTGAGTTTTTATTTTTAGCGCTAAAAGAAACTAAAATATTTCATATTTATGAATTGCGATCCCTAATTAACCATTGTGTAACGGAGCAGATTTTTCTGCTTCATGAATTATTCATCCTTCCGCCTGAACAAGGGGAAGAGTTTCAATCTTTTCGGCTGCCGAAGAGGCAAAACCGAAGAATGCGTCAAAATCCCTATTTATAATTAAATAGGAAGGATGGGCGTTCCCAAGCCAAATTCCCATTCCGCGGAATTGGAGAATTGGCGGGAGATTGGAGCTCCGTTGTGCACAAACATAACGGGAAGAAGAAGTGAACGGGGAAATGAACGAAAATCGCCGCCATTGGTCTGGCAGCATGAAAAGAGTGGAGGAGGCTGGTGAGGGACCCTCACAGTCAAACTGCCCTCGACCAACAAAATCGAAGCCCACGGGCATCACGCAAAGAGTGGAGGAGACTGCTGGGGGACCCCCAGAGTCAAACTTCCCTCGAATAAAACAGCTGAGAAGAGGTATGCGTCTACTCGTGTGCTAATCCTCAATGAAAACTTCGCATGAAAATGTGAAATGGAAAATGGGCGGACCCCGCTATTTGGGAGAATATATAAGTAGCCCAATAGTAGTCCAGTCCATCTTCCTTCCCCAAGGAACGTGGCAGTCATTCTAAATTTATTGGCGACAAAAGAATTCTCTCCAAACGAATTGCACATTGTGCTCAGCGACAACAATCATCCACAACAACAACAACTGCAAACAACAGCAATGAACCAAACAAACAATCATTTGCCTATCAGTGGCGGGTTGGCCGGGAATGCATTTGCCTCTTGTGGCGGCTCCGGTTGTTTTGGCCAAAATCTGTTGGGATCAGTCGGGCGAAGTAGCGCATTTGCCTCTTGTGGCGGCCTACACCCCCATGTTGGAATTGGGATGAATGAGGCGTTGACCCAAGGGACGCAATCCGTTCAAAACGAAACCAAAACCGCCTATGAATCGAAGAATGGAGCAATGTTCGACCCAACAAGGAACGATCAACAAATTTTGGACAACCAATGGCCCAGCAATGCCATCACAACAAATTGCCGACCCAAACCCGAATTGCACTCAGTGCTCAGCGGAACAAATCGGACCCCAACTTCGCCCTTTATTAGCCCATTGGTCCAAACCGATGGAGGACGGATTAAATTCCATGAACAAACCCCAGTTGGACGTAAACTCAAACCCAATCCTTACGCCTCGTGGGGATTAGGACGAACCTGTTATCCAGTCAGAACTCGCCGTCCATCGAGCGAAAGTCGGACGGTTCAAAGCCAAGAAAACCCATTCGAATCAGATCGAGATTCATTGGACGGAAATGCTTCAATCAAAACCCCAGAAAGCTTCACTCCGAGAAGCCGAATACTCAAACCAGTGTTGCGTGAAATTACCTCTGGGATGGACCACCCATCCGCTTTTACTTCGTATTCGGATGATGAAGATGAGGCCTTGGGAGGAGTGCGTGAGCATTCACTCAACCCCGAGATGATTGCGGCCAGTTTTCCTAAAGAACTCAACGACAGGATCCTAGCCCGCTTTTGCTCTCAAGCTTTGTCCCATCATTCGGATGGATGCATCGGACGAAAGGGGGAGCAATCCTCCGATCGGCCATGTATTCCCGGTCTGGCACCGTATGTCAGTGGTAGCACCGATGCAAATCCTCTAGACTTAGGCAGGTGGTCTGGAGATGAAACGGAAGGAGAAGGTTACACTCCGACCAAACATGGCAAAGGGAAGATGGTGCGCTCTCTAGCAATCCAACAAAACCCCAAGCCACCCCGAACAAATCCGTGTCTGGGAGCACCGAAAGGCTGCTTACCATACGCGACGGTTTGTGCCCCCAAATCAAAACCGCTTCTGGTAGCACCGGATGGTTTGAGATCTCGGTCTATTGAAGTGAAGCCTGATGGTTCATTTGAGGCCATTCAGAAGATTAATCTCGCATTTGAGCGAATGGGATCGGACTTTTCAGAGAAGTTCAAGGTTTGTCGAGACAATGGGAAGGTTTTGACCGCAGTTCTCAATGATCATCATGGGAAGCTGTACGAAGTTGAGACAAATCAAGCCAAGCAGACGGAATTGCTTGAAGACCATCGGAAGAAGATGGATGAAGTTGAGGCAAACCGAGCCATTCATACCGAATTGCTTGAAGATCATCAGAAAAGGATGGATGAGATTGAGGAGACCATTCAATCCCGATTTGATGAATTATCGGAAGAAATTCAAGCGGTGATGACTAAAGTCAATACCATGGTAAATTCGGCTAGCATTGGCAGTAATGATTCCCAATCATCTAGTTCTACTAGCCAAGTATTCGCTCATATCTCAAATAAATTGAATGAATCCAAAATCTCGGAAGTGAAATCTCAACTTAAGTTGAAAGATCAATCTGAATCCATGCTTGATCCAGGCTCAAGCGCTTTATCTCACTTCCAGGGATCAAGCATGAAACCGATCGAGATCAAGTTATCTCAAGAGAAGCTTAACAAGCAGGAATGGTTAAAAGAAGCTAATGCATGCATTCCGGAAGGCATTGTTGATCCTCAGCATGCTGAGATGATAGATTTATCCAAAGTTTACATGGGAGGATGGGACTTCATCACTGTACCCCATGATCAGTACTATTGGCCGGCATCGGATGAGTCATTACATGACCCCATGATTCCCAAATCTCATGAGATTTTCATGAATGCATTATCTAAATCTGGGTATCGGGCGGATGTTATCCAAAGATTATCCACTCAATTGGTGTTGGGTGAGGAGGATCGATCGCTGGATCGAAGAGCGGTTCTGAACTCTCTTCATGATTTGGGTCGAATCTTAGCCTTTCCAATGTACATTCCTGGGAAAGAAGAAGATCGAGAGTGGTTGATAGCGGCTGTACAAGACCATAATAAGCGTGCAGTCAAGATGACCAAGCAGTGCGTGTTACAGCGTGCTATGACGGAACCAGCTATCCTGATGGAGAATGCTGAAGGTGAAATTATCCCGAAATGGTGGACGGAAGAGTCACTCGAATTTTTGGATGAATTGCTTGAATGCAGATATCGAATCCGATGCTTGATTCCAAGCTTCGAAGCAATCGAGAATATTCAAGGTGAACCCGAATTCGGAGGAATCCAAGTGGAAGTTGACTTTCATCCCATTTATGGAAGACTAGTCAAAGGAAAATTTCCATTTGAGAGCTATTTATTCCCACATCCGGTGGATGATGACGTACAAGGAAATCGCTATACCCGAGCGGCATCAGCATGGAATTTTGCCCTGTGGAATATTAGGACGGAAGCTGAAAAGCGAGCCGATTTGCTGGAATTAGCATATCGAGGAAGGCTCAGGAAGCATGGCAATGACTTATATACCATTGATTCCTGGATGTACCCCTGGCCGAATGGTGAAGAAATGAGACGAATTCGAGAGCGAGCTCGGCTAAGGGAAGAGGAAGAAGAACGGCTCAGAGAAGAAGCCATGGATGATGTCTCGGTATCGGAGGACAGTGATGATGGCCGAATGTGTATGATGTTTGGAGCTGGTTCAAGTCATGAAAATCCTTCTGAAAATGAGGAAGAAGAAGAACGTTATGATCCCACGCGTGTAGAGAAAGCGATGGAAGGATTCATCAAGCAAATGACCATCATGATGCCTACGTATGAAGAGATCGAGGCTTCAGGTCCTCAAGCAGTTAGTCCTCCTGAAGAGATGAATATTATCGAGAAAATTCCGAAGCCGAGTTTGAGACGCACTACTCAGCCGACTAGGGATGATCTCATGTGCGATGCCATCAATAGCATTTATCAAATGGTCCTGCCTTTACAAAGACAGATGAATGTTCTCCTTAAATGGATACAAGCTCGACAAGATACTGAGACTATAAGGGCTCAATTTGCCGAAAGCCTGCGTCTGGCCAGGATCGCAGAGGATGAAGCTCTCAAGCGTGGACGTTTCCGCTTTGAGAATGATCTTCGGCTAAATGAAGCTTTAAATGCTAATGATGATGAAATTCAGAATGAAGCGGATGATGGAAAGAGAATCGATGTTTCTTCTCAATCCAATCTATCCAAGGAGGCTGAGGAAGAGGTGAATGATGATGAAGAAAATCCCAATTTGGAGGAAGAGAATCCCAAATCGGATGAAGAGAATACCATCGACAATGAGGCCGATGATGAAGAAGAGACGATTACTCAGCAGAGCTCATCAGAAGATGAAAGCGAGGAAGAAAAGGAGAATTCCTCAGGCAAAATCCATATGGTGAATGGTGAAGATGAGAAACCGGATATGAGTTTGGGTCTAAATATCCGAGATATCCCAGAATACGAAGGTGAAGGAGATTTCGTAGCCTGGAAGAGCCGCTTTGAGCAAGTAGTTACCTTGGTAAAGTACAGTGAAAAAAAGAAGCTGGAAATCCTTGAGTTCAAGCTGCGAGGAAACGCCCTCACAATGTATTTGAATATCCCAGGTGCTGAACGAAAGACTTACAAGGAAGCCATGGCAGGCCTGGAAGCCATCTTTAATTCTGACGCTCAGCGAGAGGTCTACAAAATGAAATTGAAGATGATGAAGCAAAAAGAAGAGGAGCCTATTCGGGATTTCGCCTCGAGATTCCAAGTTCAGGCATGCAGAGCTTTCACGGATCCAAACAAAATCTCAGATTATCTGAAAGAAGAATTCCCCGGAAGAATTCATGACACGGAATTGCTTCGGGAAGTATTGAAGGCTAAGAAGACCACCTTTAAGGAAATGGTGGATGCAGCAGCCTTTCATGAGCAAATCCTCCTTCAAATCAAGGCCCGAGAGCTTGATCGAAGTGAGAAGTACCAAGCTGTATATAATACGAAGGCAGCGATTGAGAAAGCTCATCAAGCAATGAATAAACCGGCTGCTCAATATACAGCTGAAGAAAAGGCCAAAGTGAATTACGTACCTCCAAGACCTTATCAGTCTCGGAATGCAAATTATACACCTCTAGGAAGTCGAAACCCTGGAAGGAATGATGCCGATTTTGATCCACCCCAAGGACGGAGTGAAGGAACCCCCGTTCATCGACGCAAGTGTCATCGATGTGGAGGAAGTGGACATTACAAAGATGAATGCAAAGTTTTAATCTGCAGTCAATGTAATGAGCGGGGACATACGGCCAATAAGTGTCCTCATGATCAGATCCAGTGCCAAATATGCGGGAAGCAAGGGCATAAGGCCACTGACTGTCATATAAGGCGAGCTGAAGCAAATAAGGATCGCCAGGAAGCCAAGGTTCGAGAGGAGCAGGCTTATCGTGGCAGGAATCGTCAGAATAATGGCAAGAATTACCGGCCTAATCAAGGACAAGTGAAGAAGGCTGAAGCATCAATCACCCCTTCAGATCTTGAGAAGGTCATGGAGCGAGGTATGGAGAAAATCGTTGCTGGTCTTGGCAGCACGGCATTCAGTTTTGCCCGGGATCTGAGAGAGCAGGCACGTCAGTCGTCGATGCCTCAATACATTCCAGTTCCGATGTACCAGCCGTTTGACAGCCGATCAGTCGGATCGATGCCTCAAACGATGTATTCATCTCAATTTGATAACCGCTCACAAGGACCTTCTGTGTTAGCGATGTCGTGCCCACCAGCACCTCAAGCGATCTCATATCCTGAGACAAATACTCAGACGAATAGCACTGGTCAAATGAAGACATTAAATGTCATCAAAGTGCGAGAAAAGATCAAGCCGAAGAAATCGATGATTACCGAAGACATGCTTGTCATCGAAGCTACAATCCAAGATAAGAAGTGCGATATCTTGATGGACACCGGATCCAATCGGTTTGTCGTGTCAGATGAGCTGGTTGAAGAGCTAAATCTACCCCTTTATCCCACGAAGACAAAGGAAGGAGCTGAAGGAGTCGGAGGCCGTATCGAATTCATTGGTACGACGGAAGTGGATCTGACTATTGGCAAGTCAAAGCGCCGGTTGCAAGCCTTCGTGGCCAAGCACGAAGATGCATTCCGAAAATCTTCATTCTTAGCCCTACTTAGCTATGGCATGATGAAATGTTTTCCACCATTTTGGCTGGATGCAGCTGAAGATGTAATGGTGATGGATGGAGTCAAGATCAAAATCGGAGATCCTCGCGCAGAGAAGTACAAATCCTACATGGTTAAGGCCAAAAACCTGACTGTGTTGAAGGCAAATTCCCTGACTAAAGTCTGGACGGAAATTGATAGCAAAATCCCATGTGAAGGATATCACGTGGAAGGCCTTGCCTACACAATGCAGAAGATGGGCATTGATGTAATGAAAGGAGTGATTCCTCGAGAGAATGGATTCATTTATGTCTCCAATCCGGGAAGAAAAGACCTCAAGCTTCACGCAGGGACGAAAATTGGCAAAGCTAATCCCATCAGAAATACAGCAGATGGAAGACTGGTGATTGAAGAAATCATCAACGAAGACTCAGTGCCAAATGTTGGGTACTGTGCGGGTTTTCACTAGAGGGGACGCAACCACCGGAGACGGAGGCATCCTCTAGCGAATCCAGGAAACCCAAGAAAAGCCACATAGAGAGAATTTATACCCTATGTGAAGCAGAGGCAGATCCAAATTACAAAGTTGATTTGACGTGCCCCGAATTATCCGATCAGGAAAGGCAGAAGTTGCGCCATCTGATTGAAGTCGAATATCCAGACATATTCAGCAAATATAAATATGATCTCGGAGAGGCGAAGGTCCTACCCGTCTCAATCCGAACGACAACGGATATTCCAGTGAAATCCAAGTATTTGAAGATCCCTTTTTCCCTAAAGGAAGATTTACGCCAGCAAAATGAGGCAATGTGCCGGCATGGAATAATGGAGCCATCAATGACCCCATGGGTTTCCTGTTGGGTTATGGTGAAGAAGAAAGACGGCTCTCAAAGACCATGTATTGATTTCAGGATGTTGAATTCAGTCACTGTCCCTGATCATTACCCACTGCCCACGGTAGAGTCAGTGATGGAAAGAATCGCAAATTGTGCATGGTACAGCTCATTGGATTTGAGCTCAGGATATATGCAAATCCCTTTGGATGAGGATGCCAGCTACAAATGTGGTGTCATATCCGAGGATGGAATATACCAGATGAGAAGAATGCCATTTGGACTCAAAAATGCCACTAGTGTGTTCTCGCGAGTGATGAATCAGGTGATGTATGGCATCGATGAAGCCACATCCTATGTGGACGATGGACTTGTTCACACTAGAAGCCAAAGTTTTGATGACCACCTCGAAGCACTAAAGAAAGTCTTCGAAAGGTTCCGGCAATTCAATCTCAAATTGAATCCGAAGAAGTGCGTATTTGCAAGCAAAACGATCACATTTCTTGGTCATGATATCTCACAAAAGGGGTATTCACCCTCTATGAATGTGAAGGCAATCGAAGATTTCCCAATCCCGAAAAACCCCAAAGAAATCCAAAGTTTCATTGGGATGGCCTCATTCTTTCGGAAGTATATCCCGAACTTCTCGAAATTGTTGGAGCCCCTCCAGCGACTCACCCATCAGGATGAGCCATGGAAATGGGAAGCCGAGCAGCAAAATACGTTCGAAGAAGTCAAAAGAATCTTGACATCACCTCCAATCTTAGTCTTTCCGGACTATAAGAAGCCATTTCACATATTTGTTGATGCATCAACGATTGGAATGGGAGCAGCTCTCATGCAGAAAGAGGATGAAACCCAGACTGATTTGCATGCGAAGCCGATCGCATACATCAGCCGGACGTTAAACTCCAATGAGAAGAATTGGCCTTCTGTAAAATTGGAATGCGCAGCTATTGTTTGGGCACTCCGCTCATTCAATCTCTATATTCATGGACTCAAGACTATTGTCCATACGGATCACCAGCCAGCTACATACTTTGTTGATGCTGAGCATCCAAAGAAGAAGCTACCACCGATGTTAAGCCGATGGTTGGTTGAGCTGTTGCAATATGGCGACAATGTATCTCTCAAATATGTAAAAGGGAAAGAAAATCGCATAGCTGATGCCCGATCTCGAATCGAAAGAGAAGGAGAATTTCCGGAGCTCGAAGACAAAGCCGAGTTTCCTCTCACCTATATCTGTCAAGAAGGTGGACGAATTATCGCGGAAACGCAAGCAGAAGTCAAGAAATTGAACCGTTGGGAAAGACGAAGGCCACAGCCGTGGATGGAGTATCCCACTGCGCTGGATCGAGAGTTGGAACCAACGATGAAGCTGAATCAGCGAGAGGATCCAATTCTTTCGGCTGTGTTCAACGTAATTGAGAAAGGAATCCCTTACCCAGAAGTGGATGAGGATGTAGAAAATGCCATTCTATGGTATATCGAGAATTGCGAGATTCGCAAAGGAATTCTCATGCAAATTTCCAAAACGCCAGATGGGCACGAAATTGAGAGAATCATCTTGCCGCCTAAAGCAAGATATGAAGCATTCCAAGCTTTCCATGAATCTCCGATTGGAGGAGGTCATATGAGTTTGAAGAAAGTTATCGCCAAGTCATGGAGATACACTTGGTACGGAAAAGCCCGAGACATGCGATTATGGCATTTATCTTGCCACCGCTGTCAGGAAGCGCGCCCAAGCAATGTAAAGTGTCCCATAAGACCTTACGTTTATACGCACTTGCTTCAGCGCATGGGAGTTGACCTCTGTGGCCCAATGCCAGAGACGAACAACGGAAATAAATACATCATGAATTTCATTGATGGATTTTCCAAGTATGTAATCTCGGTCCCAGTTCCGGACACGAAAGCATCGACTTTTGTCAAAGCATTTATCTCGGAAGTCGTACTCAAATACGGCACGCCGGAAGAATTGATATCGGACAATGCCTCGACATTTTCGGCTCACCTAGTCCAGGAAATCACAAAAATGCTTAGAGTCAAGAAAATGTTCTGCACTCCGTACCATTCGGAAGGCAATGGACTAGTTGAGCGTTCATTTCGAACATGGAGATCAATTATAGCAAAATTGACGCAAAATCGGGGAGCTGATTTTGATCGGCTATTGCCCTACGTAGCATTTTCGTACAATACATCTGTGCATGAAATGACTGAAGAAACCCCGTTTTATCTTATGATGGGAAGAGATCCGAGATTTCCTTTCGATGTAGCTACTTATCGAGACCCTTGGGAGGATGAAGCCCAGCCGGATGTGCGGGATGAAAAACGGAAAATGTGGGAAAGGATGAAGATCTCTCACAATCTCGTCCGAGAATTTTCCGAAAAAGCCCTCAAGAGGATGGCAGAGCAGCAACACAAGAAAGCTAAGCCACGAGAATTCCAGGTTGGAGATCTCGTGATGTTCAAAAATGTTGAGAAGCGTGCTGGAGAATATGGCAAGTTCCGTCCAGCGTGGCGAGGTACCTTCAGGGTTGATGAAATTGCTCCAGACAATCTTCATTGTCACATCATCCCCTATGGAAGAAACGTGCCCAGACATCGCAATCAAATAATGAGAAGATTGGTGCACATGAATCAAATTAAGCTCTACATTGAGCATAAACCCCTCACAGAATGGGATGTAATCATAGAAGAAGCCCGGGAGCGAGAACACCGGAGGAAATTGCCAGAAACTGGACTGACTATAAGTCCAAGGAATCAAAACCGAACTCAACATATTGAATTCGAAGAAGAAAACCAAGAAATTGACGAAAGTAACCAAGAAATTGAAGAAGGAAGCCATGAAAATAATGACGAAAACCAAGAGATTGATGAAAATATACCCCAAGTTCAAGAAAACTTGGATGAAATTGCTGAAAATCCAACCCAAGTTGACGCTAATTTGGATGAAATTCGCAAAAATAAACCCCAAACCCGAAAAGGGAGGGGCGGAAAAAGCCGAAACCAACGAGAAATCGTTGAAGAACAACCTATTCAATTAGAAGAAGCCAACCCGGTCGTCACAAGATCCGGAAGAAGGGTAAAATTCAAGAAATTTGGCGAATTTATCCCCCACTAAACCGTTAAAATCCAATTTTAACATGAAAATAAATCATTTATTTTATCCAAAATAAATAAGAAATATGAAAATGATGAAAATAATCATTAATTAATCCATTTTCCAAACTTTAATTATCCAATTAAAACGCAAAATCTTCAATTTATTAATTGAAATGCAAATTTCCATTCAAAATTATTAAAACTTTAATTATTCATTGATTAAAATGAAAACCAAAGCTTTAATTATCCAATTAAAATGTAAAATCTTCAGTTTATTAAAGTTGAAAAGTAATTTAATCTTTAATTTCCATAATTAAAATGAAATAAAACTTTAATTAATTAATTAAAAAGAAGAAACTT
The DNA here is from genome assembly GCA_030063045.1 of Pratylenchus scribneri. Taxonomy (NCBI): domain Eukaryota; kingdom Metazoa; phylum Nematoda; class Chromadorea; order Rhabditida; family Pratylenchidae; genus Pratylenchus; species Pratylenchus scribneri. Next base: position 432,704 of record JAQSEB010000144.1, read on the forward strand.
CAATTTTAAATTGAAAAGGTCCATTCATTGAGTTTGAATGATGAATTTATCGCCACGAAAGATGCGACAGTAGGCAGAGGCAGAGAGAGCATGTGGCATGAGAAAGAGAGGGAATGGAAAAGGAAAAAATGAATCTCCAGCCAAGCCTTAAATTCATTTTTATTTCCAGCTGCGACTTTTGCGGCAGCTCCCATCCTCTCTTCTCCTCTCCTCTCCCCAATCCCAATCCCCAACCAAAACCATCCCAATCAATGGATGATGAAATAATAAACTCACCAAAGCTTATTTATTAACCATGCAATTAATTGCATGATGTTTTCCAAAATAATAAACCATGCTATGAAGCATGATGAAATCCAAAATAATTGTTAAATTAATCAACAATTAAACCATTAAGTAAAAACTTAATGAAGAAATAACCTCATCATGTTTGGATTAACATCAAACATGGATGAATGATTATCAACACTAAACTCAAAGTTCAGTATGAACCAATCAAATTCATCAATCGAGGCCCGACGTGCTCAATTGGTTGAGTTTATGCATTCAATATTAAATATTGAGTAAGTAATGAACCATCAAGTTTCAAAACTTGGTGATGATCTAATCTCAAGTTCAGATAATCATTGAACTTGGATGGATAAAGCAAACACTAAACTTTAGGTTTAGTAGGAAGTGATCAAATACATCAAGCCGTGCTCGTCATGGCGGCTTGGGTGTGTTTAAGCATTCAACAATAAATTGTTGAGTAAGAAATCAATAATCAATCAAGTCCAAAGCTTGATTATGAGTTCGCAAATGGTTAAACATCATTTGCATGTACGTCCGCTTAATCAAAAGCGAGCTTAAACATTCAACCATTGTTGAGTATGGAATTTTAATCTAAGTTTGGGGACTTAACCGAACTTAAAGCCTAAATATCGTACTACAATGTACATGAATATGGTGGATGAACATCCCTTGATCCTTTTCGCGATCTTAGCACTATTTAAGCAATTCACTAAAAAATAATTCTTTTATTTTTCAGATCGAATTGCACACAGTGCTCAGCGAAATAAATTTAAATTAAATTGCTCAACAATCTTCAATTAAAATTGAAATGTCTCAAGGCAATGCAAACTCGGCGGGACGTGGACAAGGCGATGGACGTGGAGGCGGAGGTGGCGGCCGTGGACGAGGAGGTTCAGGTTTCCAAAATCCAAATCCAAACCCCAATCGGGATGAACAAAACCGCGATCCAAATCGTGATGCAAATCGTCCACCAAATCCGAATGTTAATCGTTCTGGTGAGGTTAATCCACCAGAGCAAGAAGCCCAACGCCAACCGCAAGGTGGTGGTGGAGGAGGAGGTCGTGGTGGTCGTCGGCCCAACACTGCTCGCTCCCGATCTGGTCGAAGACAAGATAACCGACCCCGAGCTGTTGTACCCCCAGTGCAGCAAAGTATTGATCCACAGACATTGGCTGTGATGACCCAAACCTTCCAACAAGCCATGCAACAAATGTTACAGGCGGGAGGGACGAATTTTAATCGCTCGCAACCGGCGCGCCAGCCGGGCAGCCCCTGGTGTGACCATTGTCAGCAAGCGACGCATTGGCGTCATGAATGTCGAATTGTTCGCCGAATTGGCACGGAAAGAGAAAAGCCAGGAGACAGAGATCCGGCTGCAGCGCGTCGGGAGTTCGCCCGGTCGCAAGGTTCATCGAGATCGGTGTTCAGCACCTCCTCTGGCAAGTCAATGAAGCGTCAGAGAGACGTAGCTCCGGAACCGCAAGGGACTGGAAAGGAAGCCCCGGCAACGGGAGAAACCCCATCAAAACGTCAGCATGGTGGGAAGGATTATGACCAAGAGCTTCACAAACAGCTCTATAATGAGAACCTCGCATTGAAAGAGCAATTAGCTCGCCTGACTCAGGCTCAGCGAGAGGAAGTCCGCCAACGAGCTGGTGAGATCGTGGGCCAAGCCCCGGGATCCTCATCCATGCAAGTTGAAGAAAACCCCGAGTACAGGGATGTAGAGAGAGCCGTGGCTCAGGAAGTGCTCGGACGTGCAGCACAGGCCCCGAAGATCATCCCCCCGCCGTTTATCCCACCGCCTGGTCCGGTGGAGGAAGCGCAAATTAAAGCCCAGAAGAGAGCTCTGGAAGAAGCCCGCAAGAGAAAGGAAGATGCCCAGCGCATGGAAGAAAGAATCCTGCGGGAACAAGCCGCGGAAGAGCAGAAACGTCTCGGTTTACCCGGAGATGATGAATTGGCCGCTCGATTGGGTGAGATTGTCTCAATCCCAGTGGGTGAAGGAATGCAAGGGATCGAGCAAACTGGGGCAACTCAGCGAGCTCAAGGAAGTTCATCTGTTGAATGGGCAATTCCGCCACCTCAACAGGGTGCATCTGTCGAGTTCCAAATGGGATTCAAGGCAATGGAAACGGGCGAAACCCATGCAAGAGTTGGAATGATCACGCGAAGTGCAGCTGGCACTGAGGCGTACGTAGCCACTGGCTCGAGAGTGCCACCGCCTCCTGGGTTCAGTGATGGAAGAATCGGTCTTAGTGCCCCGACCCAAGTCCAAATTGCCGGACAAGAAACCATTCAGGGTTTTCGGGAAGGCCAGGAGTCGAACCTCCAGCGATCAAGCAGGAGACGGAATCACAGTCCGGATCCAGTTCCGATAGAACGGACTCCAAGTCCTCTGTCGACGGAGAGCAATCCTCCAGGTCCTCAACTGGATCTGATGAATCAGCCGAGTCCCAGCAAGAGGAAGCGATGGAATGAACCCAAAACCTTTGGAAGAAGTAAAAGCCAAGCACCAAGAAGTCAGCTGAGTTTTTCTCAAAGCTCAAGGCGATCCTCATCGGCCAAAAGACCTGGCCAAGGAGAGCAAGCAAAACGGTGCCCACCATTTGGTTTCAATACCTTTCAATCGAAAGAAGCCGGTTCTGTGATAGACCGAAGCAGAAACCCCGTTCAATATTATGTCATTAAACGGGAAGCACATCGAGCAGTTGGAATATTATTCTATGATCGAAAGCGAAGAGCTCGGGAAACCGCACCACTCTTCATGCAGTTTGGTTCAAGCCAGTACCCTACGGGGGCTGAAGGAATTTACCCACGGGATTATGTGGATGTATCGAAGTATGCACGATTAACCAATCGGGAAGGAGAAGATCGCCCGTTTGAAGGTGCAGATACCCAGCCATCTAGGTGGTTGAAGCCCAACGGCTACTTTTTGCCAAGTTGTATCGCAATTGAATGTAAGCATTATAGCCGAGGAAAGCAAAAAATCCTTGATGAAATTGGCATGGTTGCTGAATCTCGTACTCACGAACGAAGTAATGGTCAGGCATGGAGTGTTCAAGTGGTCTCCAAGGGATTTCCCCGCGGAAGAAGGGCGAACACGAACCAAATCATGATTGATGAAAATCGTGGATTTGACGAAATCCCACCAGGAGGAGAAATGGTGGAAGTAAGCTACGTTTTCGTTCAGAAGAATCAAACTCTGACGATAGGCGAAGGCCATATCCTACCATCAATATATGGTGGATGTACCCGAGTCCAAGAAGTTGAAGAAACGGGCAATTGGCTCATGTATATATCAAGACTCAGCCCAACAAATAGGGAAATAGTCTTACGAAATGCTGGCTCAGGATTTGGAGAACACACCGCGGAATCGTTCAACCGCGAAGCAGCCAAATTTATGCAGGCTAAGATAGCAACGGCAGCGGCTGAGCGCATGAAGATCAGTCAGATAATGAAATATGCCAAGGTTAACGGTCAAATTAATCCAGACGGTTTTGGAGAAGACCATGTATTTACCTTTACGGTGTCAAACCCAGATGATCTGGATGAAAGAACATGTATGGCCATAGCCGCATCCATGAAAGACTTTCATGAAGCCATATTGGAATACCCGAACCCAGATGGAAGGGGTGGATGGTATCGCCTATGTGAAGTAAACGTGCTACAATGTTTGGCCCGAAATGGAAAGCCGTACTGGATCAGAGTACGAAGAATCATTCGGAAGTATGGAGCCTCCAGTTTGAGAGAACTTGGAGATGAAGTAACCCGAGGAATGGAAGGAGTTGATCTCAATGGGAATGCTGATCCCGGAGAAAGAGCACGAGCCCGTGCCGAACGAAATGCACTGGATGAAAAAGGCAAGAGCGATGAGGAATTCTTTAGATATTTTAATTATCCGCTCGAAGGCCTCCGGCTTAAAGCTGATGAAATGAGAACCGGTCATGAAGATCGACTGGACTTACTTGTGAGCGCGCAGTACCCTCACATGGAGGATGTATCAACCCACCCAAGAGGAGAACTCTTAGCCACTTTGGTGCCTTTGGTGTCAGTCCAAGACCAGGGTGATGACAAAAGTGTCGATCAAGGAATGGACAGCTGTCCAAGATTCCATGAATATGATCCCTCGTCGGGAGTCGCCGTAATCTTTGATCTGGATTCCGTTCCAATGGATTGGACTACGGGCGAACCGATTGAGGTAGATGAAAGAACTCAAGCTAGAAATCGTGAAACGGTTATCCAGCTACTGAATGCTTATATCCCAAACCATGACATGGTGCAGAAAGGTTTGGATGCCAGAAAAGCAGCTCCATTGATACCGGACCTTTATGGCCCAAGAATGATGCTGAATAAACATCAGAAACTCGCAGTAGCGAATGTGGTGCAGAAGTTTCATCCTGCGATATTTATGCAAGCCCCAGCAGGCACAGGTAAAACTACCGTGCTGGGATGGATCGTTGCGTTTCTGGACAAATATCGACCGGACACAGTTGTACTGTGCACCACGCAAAATAACTCAGCAATTGACAACTTGCTGGAAGATATCCTCAAAGCGAGACGAGATCTGGGAAACATTACCGACAAGGAAGGTAAAGTAGACATTCTACTTGCCCGATCTGTCACGGCACAAGTCCAAGAGGACTTATTCCCAAGTCAAAACACGAATATATTCAAATCGTATGAATTACCAGCACACGTGAAAGATCTGCTTGAAGAGCAAAGACAAGACCCAGAAAGTCATGTGCTGACGAGAGCCCAAGTTGCAAAACTGGAAGAATATCTTGAAATCCACGAAAAGTTTCCCGGATGTTATACGGACGAAGATGAAGTGATGAAGATCGTCTTGAATTGCACAACTCACATCAAAGTGATTGTGGCAACGATAGGCAAGGCACAGCAATATAAAACATTGCTGAACCGAGTGGAAATTATCCTGCTCGATGAATGTGGACAAGCCCGGATGGTGGATCTGGAAGTGTTAGCCCTCCACAGTCAAGCCAGACAAATCATGGTGACTGGAGATGCAAACCAACTTTCGCCATTTGTCCATCCGGACTGGGTGAAAATGGAATCCACGTATAAGTATCACCATCATTCGATTGCTGATCACTTTACCCGGTTCCTACCGAAGAAAACTCTGACGCTGAAACTAACCTATCGGTTTCCAGCGGCAATGGTACCCTATTTACGAGTTGTGCTCTATGATGGCAAACTCTGGGACGGAAATCGGCCAGGCAGTCATCAAGCTGCAGCCACGCATCATTTACCGGTTGGATCGAAAAGAGTTCCAATCACGATGTTGCATTGCGACACCAAAGCAACGAAAGCGGCTGGCAAAACCCTGGTCAATGCAGGTCAGGAAGAAATAGCGCTTGCAGTTGTGAAAACTCTGCGAAGTATGCATCGCGAAGCCAGCATAGCTGTCGTATCCTATTATACAGGTTCGGCAAAGAATATCGAATATCTAATTCAAGAAATCCCTCGAGGAGAAGGAGATGGAGAAATTATTTCCAAAACAAACCATTCCTTCATCGGGAATGAAGCAGATTACGTGGTTATCGTTACCACACGAACTGGGTCACAGGAAATGGCTCAGGCGGACTTCGTCCATGATCCCAAAACTACTACTGTAGCTTTGACGAGACCGCGAGAAGCGATGTGGATAATCGGAGATATGGATTATCTGGCGCAAGCCGGTTTAACCTTCCAAGAAGAACCAGACTTAGAAACACAAGCTTGGAGGAAACTCTCGGCCTTTGTGCGACTAATTGCTGAAGTATCTCCAGTGATGGATTCTGGAACGTATCGGCGTGTATTGGATGCCATTGACAATCAAACAGTGGAACCTCAAAACCTCCACTACGAAAACGACATTCTGGCAGACCAGGTTGAGCGTGAGTTCTCCTGCGTCGCAGATTGTGCCGTGAATGAAGCTGTTGGCTGGCATGCGACTCAATTTCATCGTGTGACCAATGCAGTTGGAAACCCCTGACACCAGGAGGCAACTAGCCCTAAAGGCTAATGAAGGATGATGATCGGTGAAAGCCGGCAGAATCCATCCCCTTTTTGGCGAATTGCACCTAGTGCTCAGCGCAAACACTTTATTCCAATATTAATCCAATATTAGTCCAGTAGTCGTCCATTCCCACGAAGCTTGAGGGACCAAGCTTAAAAAGGGAGGGGCGTGTAACGGAGCAGATTTTTCTGCTTCATGAATTATTCATCCTTCCGCCTGAACAAGGGGAAGAGTTTCAATCTTTTCGGCTGCCGAAGAGGCAAAACCGAAGAATGCGTCAAAATCCCTATTTATAATTAAATAGGAAGGATGGGCGTTCCCAAGCCAAATTCCCATTCCGCGGAATTGGAGAATTGGCGGGAGATTGGAGCTCCGTTGTGCACAAACATAACGGGAAGAAGAAGTGAACGGGGAAATGAACGAAAATCGCCGCCATTGGTCTGGCAGCATGAAAAGAGTGGAGGAGGCTGGTGAGGGACCCTCACAGTCAAACTGCCCTCGACCAACAAAATCGAAGCCCACGGGCATCACGCAAAGAGTGGAGGAGACTGCTGGGGGACCCCCAGAGTCAAACTTCCCTCGAATAAAACAGCTGAGAAGAGGTATGCGTCTACTCGTGTGCTAATCCTCAATGAAAACTTCGCATGAAAATGTGAAATGGAAAATGGGCGGACCCCGCTATTTGGGAGAATATATAAGTAGCCCAATAGTAGTCCAGTCCATCTTCCTTCCCCAAGGAACGTGGCAGTCATTCTAAATTTATTGGCGACCAAAGAATTCTCTCCAAACGAATTGCACATTGTGCTCAGCGACAACAATCATCCACAACAACAACAACTGCAAACAACAGCAATGAACCAAACAAACAATCATTTGCCTATCAGTGGCGGGTTGGCCGGGAATGCATTTGCCTCTTGTGGCGGCTCCGGTTGTTTTGGCCAAAATCTGTTGGGATCAGTCGGGCGAAGTAGCGCATTTGCCTCTTGTGGCGGCCTACACCCCCATGTTGGAATTGGGATGAATGAGGCGTTGACCCAAGGGACGCAATCCGTTCAAAACGAAACCAAAACCGCCTATGAATCGAAGAATGGAGCAATGTTCGACCCAACAAGGAACGATCAACAAATTTTGGACAACCAATGGCCCAGCAATGCCATCACAACAAATTGCCGACCCAAACCCGAATTGCACTCAGTGCTCAGCGGAACAAATCGGACCCCAACTTCGCCCTTTATTAGCCCATTGGTCCAAACCGATGGAGGACGGATTAAATTCCATGAACAAACCCCAGTTGGACGTAAACTCAAACCCAATCCTTACGCCTCGTGGGGATTAGGACGAACCTGTTATCCAGTCAGAACTCGCCGTCCATCGAGCGAAAGTCGGACGGTTCAAAGCCAAGAAAACCCATTCGAATCAGATCGAGATTCATTGGACGGAAATGCTTCAATCAAAACCCCAGAAAGCTTCACTCCGAGAAGCCGAATACTCAAACCAGTGTTGCGTGAAATTACCTCTGGGATGGACCACCCATCCGCTTTTACTTCGTATTCGGATGATGAAGATGAGGCCTTGGGAGGAGTGCGTGAGCATTCACTCAACCCCGAGATGATTGCGGCCAGTTTTCCTAAAGAACTCAACGACAGGATCCTAGTCCGCTTTTGCTCTCAAGCTTTGTCCCATCATTCGGATGGATGCATCGGACGAAAGGGGGAGCAATCCTCCGATCGGCCATGTATTCCCGGTCTGGCACCGTATGTCAGTGGTAGCACCGATGCAAATCCTCTAGACTTAGGCAGGTGGTCTGGAGATGAAACGGAAGGAGAAGGTTACACTCCGACCAAACATGGCAAAGGGAAGATGGTGCGCTCTCTAGCAATCCAACAAAACCCCAAGCCACCCCGAACAAATCCGTGTCTGGGAGCACCGAAAGGCTGCTTACCATACGCGACGGTTTGTGCCCCCAAATCAAAACCGCTTCTATTGGAATTTATTTTAAAATATAGATGGCAATTTATTTTTTATAAACAACCCATCTACTATTATTTTTCTTGTCATAATTATTTTACCTTTTGCTGTTTATTTCGCCGGCAGGCATCATTGCCTCGTCCAACCTGGTTCGATCCCAATAGCGCATCAAAAGTGCGGCACAACCAATAATGATTTGGGCCGTCACTCCATTTGTGTCATAAATATCCTTAATGACTCCGTAATCCTGGAATGCTTCAAAAAGTGTTTTCTTCAATGATTCTGTTGCATCATTTCTCTCGCACTGTTTGAGTAAAATTGATAACAGAACGGTAGAAATTGATTTAGCCGCATAATAATTGACTGCATATTTGTATTGGTAACTGCAAATTTAAAAAAAATAATAATAAATACTAAAAATATTAGTATTGTTTATTTTATATTATTATTTATTATTATTAAAAAAAAGAAAAAAAAATTTAAAAAATTTATTTTTTTTTATAGAAAAGTTAATGGAAAATTAAAAGATATATTAATAATTCTATTTATTTTATCTTTAACTATTTTTCGATGAGCAAATCCGCGAGCACCATTCTATATTCTTCATTGGGTATTTTCAGTTCATTTCCTTGACGGATAAGATAGCCGGAAACATTTAAAAAGCGCATGAATATGTCTGGCGTAACCTCTTCTGGTATTGAAGGGACGAAGGAGTAGGAAGTATGAACACAAGTGAGAAGGGCAATAAATTCGTCGGCCTGATTTTAAAAAAAAAATAATTAATGAATGCATGAATTTAAAATGATGTGAACAACTGCTGACAAATAATGGCAAAAAAAAATATTTAGAGTCATTTTCATTTCATAGTTTTTTTTTAATAAATTAAAAATTAATAAAATTAAATTGTAATGTTTAAATTATTGTTCGAATAATTCTAATAAAAGAATGAAAATATTTTTTGAGATACCGTAATTTTGGAATTTGATGATGAACATATCCATTTTCCGTTCTCAAATAAACTCTTTATTGTTTCGGCAAAAGTGTCATTCGTAAAGAGTTTATGGAATGCTTGAAAAAAGGTGCAAGGTACAAGAATAACACAACCGGCTTTGTCTTTCTCGACAAGCATTAGAGCCTTGTCCAGCATTTCCATTGCCGAATGGATGGAAAACAATGGAAATGAGCAAAGGGTATGCCCTGGAAAAATTAAAAGTTATAAATTATTTATTGCATAATTGAAAAATGTTGATTGATTCTTATCATTAAGCAAGTTTTCTCCATAATAATTGCGTTTCTTTTGACTTGTTCATTTTAATAATTTTCTCAAACAATATTTTATCAATGGAATTATTATTTAAATAAAATTTAATTTTGTAATCTCTAAATCAACTAAATATTTTTTTATTAAGATGGTGGAAATTTTGAAAAAAAAAGTAAATTTTTTTTTAAAAATTATATTTTGTATTTCGGTTAGCCGATATTTGCGAGCCGACACTTACGGAAGAAACGATCTGCTGGTGCCGATGGCGTTAAATCTGCTTTGGCATTGTTTATAGCATATTATTAGGCATAAAATTAGGGAAAAAAATGATATCAAAACATTGGCCATTTTATCGTGTCATGGCCAAAAACCATAGGTTTAATTAAAATTATGTTTCTGGCTCTTTTTTATAGCCATAACTTGGTGAATATTCAACATTGGCCAAAACCTTAGATTTTATTTTTTGGATAATTTTATGCCTATTCAAATGCTGTAAACAATGCCACAGCAGCTTTACAACCCTCAGCACCTTGCCGTTTTGTACTCAATTGTCGGGTCGGCAAATGGTCTTATAGCCTCTTTGTTAAGATTGGAATTTTTTAAAAAAAATAGATTTTTTTGTATTATTTGAAATATATTTTCTATATATAATCTAAAATTAAAATATATTTACCATTGAAATATTTCTTTCCATCTTCCCGAATTTCGGGTATAACACGGTGAGATTTGCAGAATTGTTCCATCTCTGATGGGGTAAATCCAAAATATTTTGACAATTCCATCTTATGGTATTCTGATAAATTTTGGTCGAGTGAAAATATTGTAAAATCAGACGGTTTATCAAATCTTTAAAAAATTATTAAAAATAAAATAATTTTTTGATTCGATAGTTTTTTTATTTAATAAAAAAAAGAATTATATTATTTACCTAATGGAATTGACTTTGGCTTCCGAAAAACCATAAATCAATAAATAAAATAAGCCATTTTTATAAGGATAAGGAATATTTTTGAAAATTTTCAATAAAGCTCTTATCTAAATTTTCATATGAAAAATATTTTTTAAAACCAAAAATATTTTAACCAATAAAAGAATTTTTGACTTCTAATAAATCAGAAACCGGTTTTGCCCAAAAAAATTTTATACCATTTTGCATACTCATCATTCATCAAGACGCATCGATTGGTTTATAATTTGTCATGGTTTGGTCAAAATTAAAGGGTAATAACCATTTAAAACCAAATTACCAGTTTTTAATTTCAAGCACTTTAATTTTGTACAGTTTTGGGTTTTAAACACTTTTATAAACCATTCGATGAGTCTCGACGAGTTCTACAAAATGGTATAAGGTTGGCAAGGACAATAACCGGTTTCTGATTTATTAGAAGTCATCAAAAACTTTTTGTCGGTAAAAAATATTTTTGAGTTTTGATGCTTAAAAAATTGTAACCATTTTCAATCATTTTAATATTGATCCCCATCTATTTTTTAATAAAAAAAATTATAATTAACAAAAAAATAATGTTTTTTATTAATTAATTAAATTATACATGATTTCGTAATTTCCCATAAAAATGAGCATTTCAACATTTTTCGCCTCAATAAAACAATGCAAAAATTTTTGTGTCAAATTAATGACTTTGCGGAGCTCTTCTCCATAATCGGGGCACTTTTCTGGATAGTGCCAAAAATGCAATAATGCAGAGTCGATGTTATCAATTAAGACAATAACTTTTTTCTTGCCCTCAGCATTTCCAAATTTAGTCGAGCGAAAATAGAGTAATTCGATGAGGAAATTAACAGCTTAAAAGAGGAAAAATTATTTAAAAAAATAATAATAAAATGGATGGATGGAATTTTAGTCAAGCTTGTCTAAAATTGATGTTGGTATTGAACTTAAACAATAATGCCCATAATTCGAAGTGCTCAAAATTCGCTGTTCCCCCACCCCCCCCCCCCCCCCAAATTGATGAATATAAGAATAAGAATGGACAATCACCTCTTTTCCTATAATCTTATCTTTAATTTAAGGGGACCTTTTTTCTAACTTGAAAAAATGGAATACAAAAAGTGCATAATTATTAAGGCTGGTATAGTTATGCAAATGCATATTTTTTTCCTGGCATTGTAACGTGTTTAAATGAAAGAAAAAATAGTTTTTAACTTGGTCTGAGGCCAAAAACATGTATTCAGTTGCCAGGATTGATTATTTTTTCCAATTAAAAAGCAAATAAAGGCCTATTTTCTTTATCTCTTCAACATTTTTTAACAAATTTTATCCAAATTAATAAATTTTTATTCAAAAATTTTCATTTTTTATGATATTTTTGAATTTTTTTGAATGAAAATTTCCCCAAAAATGTCAAATATGCAATATGCGGAAAAAATGCAAGATATGCACAAAAAGTCGGAAATATGCAAAAATGTGTATTCTTATTTTGACTGAATGGCGAAAAGAGTGGTCTTTGGAATGCAAATTTTTATGAGTCGAAAGATCGAATCCCTTCAAATCCAAATATTTTTTTTGGACGAAAAACCTATTTTTAAGCATTTTAGTCATTCTTTGAAAATTTAGTAAAATTGATTTAAAAAATTCAAAAAAAAATTACAAAAAAAAAATTCAATTTTATTTGCATATTTTAGTGCTCGATCTTTAATTTGATTAAAAGCTTTCATATTTACAAAAACATACCATCGGACCAATTAGCAATGTCAATTTCATCATTCACATTTGAATATTCATTGTATTTATTAATATATTGCTCCAACAACATTTTTGTTTCATCATTTTTTTCCATTTTCAATTGTTCTTCCTATAATTTAAATTTTAAATATTTAATAATATGATATGAAATAAAGTAATATTTTAAAGTGATTTTATTAATTCTCAAATTTTTATTATAAATTAATAATTTATAAATATCAATTCTATGTTATAATGTGATAATTCTCAAATTTTTATTATAAATAAACAATTTATAAATATCAATTCTATTTATAATGTGATAAGATAATGAATGATAAGATAACATTTTTCTTTCGTAAAAAACCTTTTTCCCTCCAAAAACACTTTTTCTCATTATCTTCTATTCCACCAAAATCTTTTTCCCTCAAAAATATCTTTATTCCCCCAATAATTCTTTTCCTAACCCAGTGATATTTTTTTACTTTTTACTTGGATTTTAGGGGGTGAAAAATTAAGGTAGTTGGTCAGAAATAATGACTCCGATTTTCGATTTTTTTTTGATTCGATATCGATTTTCGGTCTTTTTTGGACCGAAATGTCGTTTTTCGATTTCGGAAAAATTTTTGGCACTTCGAAATGTTCTTTTTAGGTCTATATAAATTTTTATCCTCCGAATTTCAATTTTCGATAATTTATTTTTGGGACATCGAACCCATCCATCCCTTTAGGGTTGGAGTGGCGGAGCCGGATTTGGTACAGTGGAGCGAAGTGACCAGCCGAAGAACAAAAAATGTTGCGTTTCCATCCATTTGAATCGAAAATCAAGCGAAACAATTAAAAAAAAACTTATAGGTACATAAATAAAAAGGCAAAAATGTCATTGAGCCAAGAAAATTTTTTTGTGAAGGAGAATGGAGTAAAATTTATTGAAGGGAAAGAAGATTTTTAAAAGGAAAAAAATAACAATATTCTTTAATTTTAAACTAATAAATATTAATAATTGACCAATCATTCAAATATTAACTAATACTATAATGCTGTTTTCCCAATATATATTATATAAATTGGTTTAATAAATATTACCATCCAAAAGTTGATGCTAATTTCATTATCGTAGAATAAATGTTTGATGATTTCACCGTAGGTCCATTCAACATCTTTAGCAGAATACAAGAAAATATCGAGCTTGAGAAACAAAGTGGGAAATTTATGCATGTTGTCGGCAACAAAGAATTTTTCCCCCATAATGGCAAACTTTTTGCTGTAAATTTTAAAAATTTATTCAATAACTTAAATTGCAAAATATTTTTTTAATGGCAAAATTTTTTTTATGGCTTTTTTTTACTGGCGAAAATGTTTTTGACTTCCTATAAATCTGAAATCGATTTTTTATCCCTAAAAATCTTATACCAATTTCTTGTACCGCAATGTATCAAATGGTATATAAAAAGTTAGGTTTTGTGGTCCAAAATTAAAGTGTTAAACCATTTAAACCATATTTCCAGTTTTCGGTTTAAATTCTTTATTTTTGGACCAAGCCCTGACTTTCTATACACCTTTGAATGCTAGTCGATGATTAGATTTGTGGTGTCAAAATTTGGTTCCTTATTTATTTAGGAGTTGAAAAATGTTTTGCCGTTAAAAAATAGTAAATATATTTTATTATTTATTTATTTATTGCTAGTTGGGACTTAGGAAACTGTTATTTGTCGATTATCTCTGGGCAGATTCAAATTTTTTTTGTGATTCTTATTTATTCGTATTTTATTGTGAAAAAAATAAAAAAAAATGATTTTAGGTGATTTTAGAGTTGACTATTTTTGGGAGGCAATTTATAATTTTGAGTGGAAGAAAATTTGACCGCAACAGAAAAAAACATTATTTTACCTTCCTGCAAATTCCATATCGAATATTTTTCTCTCCTTCTTATCAATATTCACAAATTCTTCAAACATGGTTAAAAGCATAGTTTTGCCCGAACCCGATGGCAAAGCAAAAAATACGCCCCGCTTTTTGTGGCATAAACCGAACAAAAATTTAATGAACATTGATTTGTCGGCCAAAATGTTGTTTGATTCCACCATTTCAGCAAAGGTCGGACGCCGAGCAATGAATGAAACTGGCCGCCCAAAGAATTTCACTCGATCTTGCAGTTTCTTTTTCAATACTGTATCACCATTGGTTGATTTGATTTGCTGAAATTGAAGTTGTCAAAATGAAAATATTTTGTAAATTGTTAAAAGATTTAATGCAATTTATTAAATTTTCTAATTTACAATTTTCTAGCATATTTGTTCATTTCACTGTAATGCAGAAAAATAAGTTTAATTATTTTTTAAATATTAATGATATTTTTAAATTAATTTCATCACATAATCTCTAGGGCATCATTGTGGTTTTTAGGTTTAATTATTATAATTCTTGAAACCGGTTTGGATAAAATTGAAATTTATTAGATGAAATTCCTTTAATTCCCAATTTAAAATGAAAGTTTGATAATTCATTTAAGATTCATACCAAAGCTAAACTAATAAGCGATATCATTCTCTAATTTATTTTTTCGGGCACTTGTTAAGTTTGGTCATCTTTTTTGTTGAGAAAGGAAAAAGTTAAAGTTCCTCTTTGCTCACCAGGGTGCTAGGTCATCTCCACAATTCTGCAAATATGGGCATGTCCACAAATAACAAATTCTGCAAATATAAGTTTTTGACTTCTAATAAATCAGAAACCGGTTTTAGACCCTACAAACCTTATACTATTTTGTAGATCTCATCGAGACGCATCGAATGGTATTATATTTGTCATGGTTTTGTCCAAAATTAAAGAGTTTTAAACCAAAAACATAAAAATATGGTTTAAAAGGTTTAACTCTTTAACTTTTGGAACATATTATATACCATTCGATGCGTCTCGATGAGATCTACAAAATGGTATAATGTTTGTAGGGTCTAAAACCGGTTTCTGATTTATTCGAAGTCAAAAACTTATATTTGCAGAATTTGTGGACATGCCCATATTTGCAGAGCCCTTTGTCTATTATTGTGGAGATGACCACGGACGGCTCACCAGGATTAAGAGTTAGGGTCATTGGAGGTGGTTACTAGAGACCGGCGCTGTACTGTATACAGCGCTGTATTTCTGCTGTATTGCTGTATTTTGCGGTATTTTGCTGTATCTGTATTTTGCTGTATTATACAGTACGGAATACGTACAGCATATTTTTTGACGAAATACAGCGCTGTATTGCTGTATTTATACAGCAAATGCTGTATAATACAGCTGTATTATACAGTACGGAATACGTACAGCAAATTTTAGAAAGGAAAAAATACAGTACGGAATACAGCAAATTCCATTTTGCCCGTCTCTAGTGGTTACCTGAGATTATATTATATCCTATTCCCTGAACGGCCATACATGATCTAGCCCTCCCTAATCCCGTTGATGACCCAAAGGGAGGATAAACTTAACAATTATCATTTTTATTGTCATTTTGGCCTATAGTTTAGATTGCAATATTTCCATAATTTGTAATAAGCAGTTTATTTTTCATTAGCCTTTATCTCTCTAAATGCTAATTTTTAATTATTAATTTTCAAAATTAAATTATTTTTTATGATACATTTGTAACATCGGCCAGAACATAAGATAACGAACATGTAATCCTTCTTTTCCTCCTCGTACTTTCAGTACACATTAATATGTTTGCTTCTGCTGAAAGTATATTTTTAATTATTTAAATTTTTAATTAAGAAACCTAATATTCTTGGGATCTGATCTTCCGGTTCTCCTTGGCACTTTGATTGGCTGCTTTTGCTTTCCATTATGTTTATTCCGTCCATTTGGTGCTGCTGAATTGAATTCTCCTCCATATAAACTTTATTATTAGAATATATGTTCAATTTCGAGTTCTTAAGATCAGAAATTAATAAAAAAAAAATAGAAAGTAAATTTTGTTGGATCTAGAAAATATAAAAATTATACTTAAATTGAGGGAGGAAAATGGATAGTGGACACTCTGGACATGAACAGTGGTGCGGCAACGTCCTCGTCTTTTCATTAAAAGAACGGACGAGAAGGAAGGACGAATGGACGGACGAAAGAAAATGCGGCAACACTGCTGGACATTGGACATTGACAGTGGTGCGGAAAACGTCGATTAATGGATACATTTGGGAAAAATTATAACTCATTTTCCTGCTGGCCTCTAGAGTCCATCTTTACATAAGAAGACGTGGAATGTGGATGATTTTTATTTGAAGAAAGAGGTCAGAGAAAGAGAAATTATGTGGTCTAACCTGTGATGTCTGCTGCTGATTTCAAACTCGTTTCGTCTTTCGTCTTCATCCTCTTTTTGTTTCATCTCCTCTGGAAGAAAGATCGCAGCGAGCCAAACGCTCGTCTGCTGCAGGTCGCGCGGAGGTGGGAGTCCACTCTGAAATGTCCACCGGAGCAATGTTGCAAGAATGTCCTCGTCTTTCGTCTCGTCCTCGTCTCTTCTCAAAAATTCAGATGAAAGATGAGAGACAAGAGACGAGGAGCAAAAAAGCAAAGACGAAAGACGAGGGGATAAAAAGGTAAAGACGAAAAGACGAGACGAGAGACGAGGTGGAAAAGGCAAAGACGAAAGACGAAGACGAGAGACGAAAATTTTAAATTTTTGCAACATTGCATCGGAGCAGTTCCAATCCGTATTTATTTTGCGCATATGTAAATTTTTATTTTTATGTTTTATCCCAAACCAATAGCAGATTCTTGCCTAGCTCGTCGAGAAGAGTCGATTGGAGTATCATTTCATTATTCTGAAAATAATTTTCAAAAAGCCCTTTCTTTTCATATAGCATCAATGAAATTTTCTACAATAAGTCATCGTCTTTATATTTTTAAAGAAAATCATTCCAAATTTTCCAATTTTTCCACAATAATAAAGCAAATTTAAAAAATCATAAAATTTTATTGAAAAATTAATTTTTATGAATTTGAATTGTTTTTGCAAATTGTATTGCATCTTTAATTGAGATTCCCGATGAATTTGATTCAATGCCAAATGCTTTAAAATGATATATTAAATATTCCATCAAATACATCATTGATGGCTCAACATAATGGAATGCAACCGCATAATCACTGCAACATTCTGGGCCCTAAATAAAAAAAAATTCTAAAATTAATAAAAAATATTTGAAATTATTTTTATATCTAAATTTTATATATTTTTCATATTTCTTAAAATTTTCTATCTAATATATATTTTTTATTTAAAAATTATTTCTCAAAAATGAGGTAAAATATACTTTCTTCTTGCCTCTAGATTTACTCATAGATGTTTAAGATTTATGCTTCCAAATTTTATATGATTATTCCTTTATTAGAAATAATATAAAAACGTTAATATTCGAATCATTCTATAATAGTTTTCGAAAAAAAATTGATTGGCGAATCTTGCAATCATTGCTAAAAGTAAAATTTTTTGGTAATTAATTAATCATTATTTTATAGCCTTAAATTGGCCAATATTACAAATTCGGATTCAAAGAAATCTGCTATCAATAAATTTAATTCAATAGCCACATTCTATATTGTATCTCTATCTTATCAATTAGTTAGCTAAATAATCATAGAAGCTCTGCTTAATTTTACTATATTGGAAAATTTTGAATAAAATAATCTATAATTTTCGGATGCCAAACTAAAAATCTGATATAAATTTCTCAAAATGAAAAAATAACATTTGGTTCACGTCACCTGTTTGAGTGGATATTGTGTCCAATAATGGATCCAATTGCTGTCCATTTTTGCCAATTGCACTGGTACCAGTACCCGATCGGGTGGAACTGCCATGAATCGATGTCGGCCCAGCCGATCACGAGAATCCGTAACGGGGATGCCCAAATTGGCCAAACAATCCGACAGCTTTTGATCATCAAAAACGTGATCGCCCTGTTCACATTTTGACTCATCATTCAGTCCATCGCGCATCAGCTTTTTCAATGCCGAACGACTCAACAAAAAGCCAGCACCCGATGCCACAAATGAATCATTGCGATGCTCAATTTTGGATGCATTTGCGTGAAAGCCAAAATAATAATTATCATTTGGGGAATATGGCAGCAACATTAGCCGTAAATTCTCCATAATTGCATAGGTGTCATCGTCGGCACGATAGAACCAATCGAAGTCATCCTTTTAGCAAAAAATAATTTAATTTTGACAATTATTTTGTTATTGTTTATTAAATATTTTTTTTTATTCCGATCTATTCAAGTTTGGCAAAAGATTAAAATTAATAATAATCTATTTAATTTTGATCAAAATTATGGTCAAAAATTGATCAAAAATAGTTGACATTTTTAAGTGAATTTAACATTATTATAAATTAATTTTTCATGAAATTGCCTGTAAAACATTTTTTAATAATAATAAATTTTTTTACAATTTTAAAAATCATTAAATGTAAAGTTTATTTTAGGCCATTTAATTTGAACTTTTATTTAGATAACTAGGAACCAGATTTTTTATTTTTCATTTGTATCAGATCTTATGAAAAAAACCACATAAATGATGTTTTTATGCATTTATTTCATTTTTTTTTGACGAAATTTATTTAATCTATTTTGATATATTTTTAGGGAAAATTTCACTGTAAAAAATGCAAAAAAGCCAAAAATGAGCTATTTTAAGATCTTGATACCTATTTTTTGGTACATTTCTCGAAAAATTTAAATGGGCATAAATTTTGATATTTTTGCGACCTAAAAATCTGTTCTCTAATTATAAAAGCATAAAATTTAGGTTAGAATGAGAATGGGGATAAACTTTGATATATGTAATTTTAAGGAAATTTTATCATTTTAGTCAATTTTTTTTATTTTTTGAAAAATTTTATGATATCATTTTCAATTATTTTGTTTAAAAAATGATGAATATTTATTATTGAATTTTTAATATCAATTTTAAAATATTTTATAAATAAAATGAAATATATTTATAAATTAATTATGAGCTCATTAATAAATCATTAAATAAACAAAAAACTCACTCACAAAATTGATGTGATTTTCCAAGTAATGAAGCATTGATTTTGTTTTCATCCAAAGATGCTCTCGCCCCAATTCAATATTTAAATTAATTGCTGGCAGCGATGGATCAGACCGAGAGGAGAAAAAAATGAATTGATTACAGTGACTGGCCCATGTTGCGCGCACATGCCTTGCCCTAGTTTTGTGGAATTTGCCTTCCGTATTTATGAAGCAAAAAATTTTCACTCGTTTTTTAAGAGTTTCGGCAAATGAATTTTTTGCTGCAAAAATAAAAAAATAAAAATAAAAAATTTATAAAAATTAAATAAAAAATTAATATAAAATTTTAAAATATTTAATTATTAATTAATTAATTTTTAATTTCCTATAATTTAATTAAAACAAATTAGAATAATTATTTACATTGAAAATTGTAAATAAATTTTTCATTAAATTTATTTTTGAGCATTTTAAAATGTCGTGGAAATGGCGGCGGCACAGTGTAAGCAAAATGATAATAGCCCTTGGCTAACAGGACTTTAGCCTCGGGCCTCTTTATTAGCTCGGATGGACTCATTGGATCCTAAAAATGAGGTAAATAATAAAAAAATATTAATAAAATATATACATAGGAGACAGAAACACAAAATTAATTTCATATAAATTTTGTGATTTTCATAATTAATTTTAGAGGAAATTTAAATTTTTCTTATCAATTTTTGGCTATAATTTAGAATATGGCTAGCATTTATTATGATTCATGTAAAAAATGGTCATTTATATTATTGTTCTGTTCATGTGTCCTAAATTCGTTTTGGCTATTTTAAACTCTAGAATATGATATAAATTCTTTAAAATATAGTTCTATTTTATAACCTATTCTATATACCTTATTAGCAAAATTACTAAAAATCTAAAAAATTTAGATTTCTGTAAAATTTAAAACTCATAAATGCACTAAATTGATGTTGAAATAAACCGTGTGTGGACAAATCTTGTAATTTTATTAAATTATATAATTTTTGTGAACGGCTAATGGATTATTGATTATTATGATTACGATTACCTTTGATATAAAAATGATGTAGAACGATAGGACGGTAAAAATCCATCCAATGAAAAAACCCAATGCAAAATCTCTTCTATTCCAAAATTTATTTATTCGAATTCGCATTTGTATTTTAAGCTAAAAAGGTGTCAAAAATTGAATTAATAAATTGGTCGGGAGAAGGTAAAATTATTAGGTATATTTATCCAGTTGAAGTCCCTTTTTCCAAGAAGGGAAAAAGTGAAGGATACCTGACCCTCTATGGGTCATCACGATTAGGGTTAGGATCATTAGAGGTGGTTACCTGAGATGATATCCTATCCATGATGATGATGACTCCTAATGACCCTAACCTAAATCCTGATACCCATATGGGGGCCCCCTTCACTTTTCCCTAGTTTAACAAAATAGGGGACTTAATCTGCTAGATAAGTAACATTGATTCTACAATTGAGAGAGGCCACAAAACGGAGGACATTTTTAATTGATTTGTTTGAAAAAAAAATTAATAATAGCATAAATAATTGACTTGGATTGGCTGCTGGGTTTGATGCTAAAAATCGAAATGAAAGGAAAATTTGCACGCGCTTCTCCTTGGGAGGGCGTCTGATTTTTAATCTTGATAAGGATAACCTTTCCTGCTCGGGATGGGATTAGGATGAACTTGTTTTGTTTTCCCTTTCCCAGGGATTAGAAATTTCTTTTAAAAAAATTTAATTGTTCAAATATGTAAATTTTGAGTATCGTTGGAAATTTGTTGGTCATTCATCTATAGAGATTGGTAAAGTTCAAGTTAGAGCTTGATTTCATAATAAAATATATTTTGGCCATTTCCCAATATTTTAACCTTGTGTCCGATCAAATAACGGCGCTTGATAATCATCAAAAATTTCGAGTATTTTCGGCTTGCCATCATTTTCACGTTGTGCATTTAACCATTCCACAAGTAAATTCATCATTGATTTTGTGCATGAATATAGAATAATTGACTGAATTCCATTATTAAAGCCGGGAAATTGGTCTTTGAATTTGTTCAAATCGAAATGATATTTATATTCCAATTTATTTGTTTTTGCGGCCAATAATTGCATTAGACTTTTAATTTTAATTGGGTCAATTTGCAGTTCTTCCTCAAAATTTCGATCAAATTATATTGTAATATCTTCCTTGAGTATTGGGAGAATTTTATGCATAAATTGCAATGCGCGATCATCAAAAAAGCTAATAAAATATGAATAAATTACAAAATAATTTATAAATAAAAACCGAAATATAATTTTCTCAAATCCAATGATATATTCTGGTGGATTTATATCTGCAATTGGAATCAAAATATGGCCATCTTTTTCCAGAATAAATGTGGGGACCGTCAGCGGAACTGTTTTATTTTTATTTTTTAATTTACTCTTTATAGGTAAAAAAATTTGCACAGGTACCGGTCGAAGGATGTAATCCTATCCTATATATAATTTTAGAGGATCTTGTCTGCATGTCCCCCTAATTTTCTCTATGTTTTGCAAGATGAAATGAGCTGATTTTTTGTACTTAGGGGTTTTCGAGGGTGCTGATGCAGATTTTCGAATCAGTTTTTTGATATGGCCAAGCCTCGCGCAGCTAAAGTTATGGCCAAATTTGGTGATGTTAGATTTTGATGATAGAAATGCCAAATATGGGGTAATCGAGGGTGCCGAAGACCGTGGTAATAATGATTTTGCATTTGGTTTGAGTTTTGGCCATGAAATATGCAAATTTTAGTTGATGTGGAATAGTCCAACAGAAATTGGAATATAATCCAATTATCGATTTTTGCTCTATGTTATGAGTAATAAAGGGTGAGAATTTGAAAAACCAATCCCAATTTACATTCGATTTTTAATGATTTTGGCTATTTGAGATTGGGAATAGATTACTAGATGAGGAGGGAGAATTTAAAAACCGAATGCCGGATTTTTGATCAATTGATGGAGGGAATGATGATGAGGGAGAATTTAAAAAGCGAATGCCGGATTTTTGATCAATTGATGGAGGGAATAGATGATGAGGGAGAATTTAAAAAGCGAATGCCGGATTTTTGATCAATTGATGGAGGGAATAGATGATGAGGGAGAATTTGAAAAGCGAATGCCGGATTTTTGATCAATTGATGGAGGGAATAGATGACGAGGGAGAATTTGAAAAACGAATGCCGGATTTTTGATCAATTGATGGAATAAAATCCATATAAATATTTGTAAAAATTAATTCATTTTATCATTTCCAATAAAATTCCTTTTTTAAAATATTTTCAATTAAAAGAATTATTATCGCTTATAATTCATTCATCTGCTGCTGAGGGATGAAAATTAAAATAAAATATTGTTTCTGCTAATTGCCTTATATGCGCTCTATTCAATCATATTTAGCGATTTTTATCCTAAATTACCAGTTTCTCATCAAATTAACTTCAGTGGTCTGAAAAGATTCATTTTGCTTCGAAATTCCAATTTTGATGAATTTAAGTTGCAACACCTATAGCAACGAGTATAAATGGATTCCACACTCAAATTAGGCAGATAAAAAATGATGGTACAATTATTTTCGACGGAAATATGTACTATTTGAAGAGAGTATTTATTTTTATAATTATTGTGTTCAATAAAAACTCCTTATAGTAGGAATAAAAAGAATAATCTAAAAATAGACCTAGCTTTGGTCCAATCAAAGTTATCATTAAAATGTGATATCATTTTAGATAAAAGAATATTATATTAAAAAAGAAATAATTTTCGCAAATGATGCAACAAAACAAATTCACATTTTGCTTCTCCATGCTTCCATTGATCTTCTTCATTGTGTTGCTCAAATGCTCCACCATAAATGGAGTAAGGAAAGATAATAAAATTTTTGAACGAAATTATAAATATTTTTTTTAGATAAGAAGATATTTGATAATATTTCAAATTTTTTATAGAAATATATATATGAGATTTCAATTTAAATGATCTCCGGTTTCTTTTTCGCATAAAAAAATTAGGAAAAAGAAAAATATTAGAAAAATTAGAAAAAGGGAGAAATAGAAAGAGGCTGAAAAAAGAAGAAAAATTGTTAGGAAAAGAGAAGTGCTAAATTCTAGAATAATTAAAAATAAATATTTATTTTAATTAATATTTTTCTTTGTTTATGAAAACAGAATCCAAAAGAAAAAGCTGCTTCGCTGATACAAAGTGCTTTAAACTCATTGATGGGGATTGATAGAAATGATCTCATCGAATGTGATAATGATGAATATAAAGGAGATTTAGAGGCATTTCTGATTGGATATCGATTCGTCATTGTGGATAGTGAAAATGTAGTACAATTTTGTAACACGAATTCAGAGACTGTCGAGCATCTGAAAAAAAGAATACACCGTATTTACAATGAAACAAATCCTAAAGTAAAAAAGTTGGACAAAATTGTTGGCCATTTATTGAAAATCAAAATGGCCTGCCATAACCTGATGGTGGCGCTGACGAGTGAAAGTGAAAGGATTGAGGAAGCGGAACAAATCATCAACGATGCTCGTGCTCGGCAACAAGCCACCAGATCCAGATTCGGATTCGGAGCGAGTGGAAGCGGAACACATCATGGATGAATTTTTGGCTGCTGATGAGAAGATTTAAAATCCATTTAAAAATTCCTTTATTTCTTTCAACTTTCCTTTTCACTTCTTTAATGGAGGTTTTTTCTTTGCGCATTCTGTTGCAAAGCTTTTCCTCCCAAAAATATACACATTTCAATTTCAACAAATACCATAATTTTCATTTTGCTTTTCTTTTGATAAAAAAAATTTATTCTTTTGTTCAGAATTTCAGCAGATTTTTGTTTGCAATTTGTCTGTCGCTACTAATTAGGTTGAGGAATGAAGTGAAATTGTTTGGGAAGCAAATTCTAAAAGAAATCACAATTATTAAATTAATAGTATTAATGACAAAGGGCCACAAAAAATTTCGTTTATTTTGAGGGCCATCCTAGAGCCCCTTTTCGTTTTGGCTTGGTGGCGGTTAGTAAAATATATTAAAAAATTAGCTAGAAATTAATCTTCCCGATTCTGTTACCAACAAATTGCCAAAATCCTCAGATCAACTTAGAAGCTTGAGCTCAAGGAATAGGTCGAGAAAAATGCTCGACCTGGACCCAAGATTTTTCAACTCTATCTCGACCTGCGATTGAGCTGACCCTGCTTTTTCAGCTCGACCTGGATCTTAAACTCAAGGTCCAGATCGACATCGAGCGCAAGGTCTAACTTGAGGCCTACCAATCTCTGCTATCGGTCGAAGGATGTGATAAGATTAATTTTCAATTTTATTAAAAAATAATGAAAATTCGCATTCCAAAAAATGGGATATATTAATAAAAAGATCTGAATTATAGAGCACAAATTTCCAACCAAATTTATAAAGAGGCATATTCCAAAAAGTAAAAGTTTTGTTTTTGTCCTTAACACAGGTTTCCCTAATACGGAATATCAAATATCTTATATAGTATTTGCTTTTAAAACCGATCTTGGAGGGAAAAATATGGAATTTGTAGGTTTATCGCTAGAATTCTGTCATAATTCCAATTGAAATTCGTTTATAATTTTTGGTAAATTTTTCAATTTTGAATTAAATTTAATTTTACCCTTAATTTTTATAATATAAATTAAAATTAAAAGCATAGTTATATTAAAAAATTGAAAATTTTAATTCTTTATTCAATTGTTAAGTATGTGAAGAGAATTAAAAAATTAACGAATCAATAAAGAAATAAGAAAATAAATGAAATGTTGATGGATTTTGTTTCAATATCTACCGTTTGAAGTTAGATAAATAAACAGTAAAATAATTTATTGTATGATGTGTAAATTAAATTTAAAAAACTTATTATTATTCATACTTCTTCTACATTTCTGTAAATATTTTCCATTTTCTTCCCACATCAAAAACATCATTCCTGCTGAAGAAGTTGGTCAAATTGTTTGAAGCGCCATTCTTTTTTCCCAAAATTAGCGCGGATTGTGTCGCCATCGAGGTAAAGAATGATTGCCGGAAATAGTTGAAGGGTTATAAATATTTTTGGCAAATCAGCCTTCCCTGAATTTATTTGTTTATTTTTCGAAAATTGAAATTAAATTATTTTTTGAATCTTTTTATATAAAATTTTGTGAATCTTTTCAATTAAATTTTATCCAGTAATTCGCCATTGCACGTTGAAAAATATTGTATCGATGAATTTAGCGGCGAATGGATTATTCCGGCGCCAAACACATCTCCTTCGATGAGCTTTCTATAGTAAACAGATTTAAGTAGGGTATAATTATTTGGCCCTGTGTATATTCTTCCGCTCTCAAATTATTGAATCAACCCAATGCCCGACGAGATCTCTGCCTTCTAATGGAAATTGTTGAGTACAAAATCCAATTTCAAAGCCGCCATATTCCCTGAATAGAAGAATTATGTATTTTAGAAAGAAAATTGATATTCATGAAATATTTTCCATATTTAACAAATTTTGTCGGATTATTAAATTTTACCTAAATTTCTCTCTGCGTGAGCATTTTTAGTTAAATTTTTTCGCTAGGCGCTCATTTTTGCTTAAATTTTTACTACGCGAGCTAATTTCTCCATATCGGGACAATTTTTGGCTTTTCTCCTAATTAGGCATTTTTAAAAACTTCATTAATTCACAGCAAAAATTGTTCAAATAAGTTAAATCGAAAGAGAATTAAAAAACATAAAATTATTACAAGCATTTATATTGCATTTTAACACGTTTTATCTTTTATAGCATGCCATATTTTTGCCGTGTATAAAAATTCCAATTTTTAATTCCCGAAATAAATTTAGAGATTTAATATTTTTGAAAATGTTGATGAAATTGTGAGGAAAAATATTGAACTGAATTATTTTTTATTATTAATTAAAATGGGAATGAAAATAAAATAAAATTGTACGATTTTTTGGAATGATAAAAAAGTAAAATGAAATAATTTGACGATAGAATAGAATTAGGAATGGAACCCAATTTGGTTTAACTGAAAATTGGATGGGGCGAGGTGTGGGGCGAGCCAATTTTATTTGTTGATGATTAAGCCAAAAAGTTAAAATTGGGCAAAAATGGAGAAAGCTAGTCCATTTTTGGCGGTTTGAGGGTCCAATGATGTGATTGAATGGAAGATTGGACGATTTTATTTTCCAAAAAATTATTAAATGAGCTCTTAAACGGTTATTTTCGGCTAATTTTGACCAAATTGATGATTTATCTTTTTTAGTGAGTATTTTGGACAAAAATAAATTAAAAATATATTCATCATCGATGTGAAAATTTTGGAAATTTTTTTATATTACTAGTAAAATAAATTAAACAATATAATTTTCGTATTTACAAGAATTGACCATAGAATAATTATTACATATGATTTAAAATTCCATATTTCGTTACAGTTGTTATCGTTCTATTATTGAAACACTATTATTATTTTTTTGTTCAATTTAATTAAAAATTTTTAATTAAATGCTTCTTAAAACAAATGAAAGTACAATGATTCGACGAGATTTGGAATGAATGAATTGAATCAAAAAGCCAAGCCCATAATTTATCTCGAAAACATTATTAAATAAA
Organism: Pratylenchus scribneri; assembly: GCA_030063045.1. Classification (NCBI taxonomy): domain Eukaryota; kingdom Metazoa; phylum Nematoda; class Chromadorea; order Rhabditida; family Pratylenchidae; genus Pratylenchus; species Pratylenchus scribneri. Next base: position 459,617 of record JAQSEB010000144.1, read on the forward strand.
TAAAAAAACAATAAAAGAATTAAGCAAATCTATTGAATACGTACATATATTTTATTCAATTTATTTATATTTTATTCAATTTATGTTTACTTGATTTAATTATTGTAATGAAAAGAAAAAACCAATTGGCACTTTTATAAAAAATAATATGAACAAAAAATGTTTTTCTTTATAATGATATAAAACAGTTTCTAATACTGAAATTAGGATATAATAGGTTTAGTTTAAATCAAAATGGTCCAAACCCAGGTCCACGGACCGGTTTTCCAATATTTTACGGGCAGAAAAAATGGAATTAGCGGGCAGAATAAAATTTTATCCCTTAATAAAATAATCAACTCATCACAAATATGTATGCCGCGGAGAGTGGAACGCGATTATAAATAAATGTCGATTCTTCATATTCTGGGAAAATTGAGCCTCTTATTTTCCAGAAATTTGTGCAAAAAAAATAAAAATCCAATATAAGAAAAAATTAATCGCAATAAATATCGAAATGAATTGAAAGTTCATAAAATCATTTTAAATTTATATAATGCTAAGTAAAAATAAATAAATACAGATTAAGTAATTGATTAATTATTAAAATTCATCATTAATTTGATAATAATAATAATAATAATAAGAGTGTGAAAACAGTGAAATATTTATTTTATGAATTAGAAGTAAGATACAAATTCAAATCAATCATCTTTATTTATTTAATCTCCTCGATAGGCCTTATTAAAGTTGACAACAAAATTTTGCAATTCCATTCATTGTTAGCTAAAAAATTCAAAATTTGCTATTTATATATACATATTCATTAAATTGTTACCATATATTTTTATTTTGTTATTTTTTGGTCGAGGATGAGTATATAAAAATTTCTTGAGGAAGGAAATTGAAAAAGCGTGAAATAAAAAATTTGATTTTGGAATTTTTTGGATTTAAAAAAATATTACATTATTTAAAAAATCGGGCGGCTGTTCAGGTAAAAAAGAATCTAATTTTATTTTTATATGACCCATTAATATTTTGCAGTCCGAGTTCCACAATAAAAGTGTTTTTTGAGAATTTTCTAATAAAATTTTCTTTTTTCCAATAATGAAATATCTAACATAAATAAAGAATTAATAAAATTACAAAATATTTTAATCCGATGTATATTACCACATTTATTTATTTAAAATCTATAATTAATAAATAATAAATTAAATTATCAAATCTATCAATTGAGCCCACCAGTCAATCAAACATAAATAACTATTAAAGCGGGGCAGCCGATAAAAAAGATAAATAATAATAGAAGTCCTATTACTGCAAGATTTATAGATTTATTAATCTTTACGTTATTTTAACTAATATTTTATACGTAAATTTATTTAATGTAGAAAATGGTTTAAAAAATTATTTTATTAAATACGATATTAGGATTTAACCTTTGGTGGTATTTGAATTTTTTCAAATTTATTGTTTTCATTCCACATTTGTATTGTGTATTTGCACTTTGCATTGTACTGCACTTATTTTTGGCATGTTTCTTTTTGAGTATACAAAATGTTGCTGAAAACCCAATATTATTTGCCACAAATCCGAAAATAACTTAAAGAGAGTAATGAAATCGATTCATCAGAATTAGTCAAAAGAGTGACCAAATTATTAAAAAAGAATGGTATTTATATTTTAAATACATCTTTCTCAAAATTGCCTTCAATTTTATTAAATATTTATTCCAACTTATAAGCAATTTAATTAAAGTTACATAAAATGTTTTCAAATTTCGTTCAATGGTCATGCTGATGAGTTTTTATATTATAGTGGGAATTTGAAATGCAATTAATTTATTTATTGTTAATCTGTTAACAAATTATCCATTGCTAAATCGAATATTTTATGGGCAAATTTTAGGATATTTGCATGAATAATTTAGTAATGGATTTTCGTTTGATTGGAGGGTGGCTGTGAGAGGGGTTGGGGTGCTGTCGGTAATGGATTTGTTTTTGGGTTCATCATTAGGCGCACATCCCAGGCCTCCTTTGCCATAAGCGGTCGAAGTATAGCCTTCTTCAACCTCATCTCCTGGCCACCAATTGAGACCAAGAAGATTTGTGTCGGTGCTACAACTGACATGCGGTGTCAGACCGGGAGTACATGGTTGATTAGAAAGTTGCCTCTCTTCTCGACCGATGCATCCATCCGAATGATGGGATAAAGATTTGGAAAGGAAGACGTTAGCCATCTCGCCCAATAGTTTTAGGGACAGTTCGATCGACGCCGTCTTCTTCTTGGGGTTTAAGGTCATCTCTCGCCTTCCTCCCAAGGTTTCATCCTTTCATCTTCATCATCCAGACACGAAGTGAAAGTGGATGGGTTATCTATCCCAGAGGTGATTTTACGCAACACGGATTTGGTAGTTGGTATTAATGATGTAAAGCTTTCTGGGGTTCCAAATGGGTTTCATCCATTGATTGGCTTTGGAGTTGAATCAAATGGGTTTTCTTGGTTTTGAACCGTTTGCATTCCGTTTTGGGTTGACGTAGTTGTCGTCTCGGCTTTGTTCGATCTTCCAAACAAGCGATTGGGATTAATGAGGCGTTTAAGCTGGCTTCCAAATTGGGATAATGCATGGAATTTCTTCCGACTTCCACTGGTTTTAGCCAATGGGGTAATGGTTGATAAACCTGGAGTTTTGGTTCCATTAGCACTGAGTGCAATTCGGGTTTGGGTCGACAATTTGATGTTCGGGCATTGTTGGGCCACTTGTTTTCCAAAATTTGTTGAGCCTTCCTTGATTTGTTGAACATTGCTCCATTCTTCAGTTCTTGGGCGGATTTTGTCTCGTTTTGAACGGCTTGCATCCCTTGGGCCAGCGCACTTTTCTTCCCAATTCCAATATGAGGATATGCGCCGCCACAAGAGGCTTTGCTGCACATCGCCCGACTGCTTGCACCAGAACTTGGGTCAAATCCATCCAGGCCGCCACAGGAGGTATTGCTCTGGACCAATCCGAGGCCACACGGAGGCATTGATTGTTGGTTTGGTTCCATTGCTGTTGTTTGCAGTTGTTGTTGTTGGTGAATTATTTTTGCGTTGAGCACAGAGTGCAATTCGTTTGGAATAATTTAGTCGCCAAGAGCTTTTTTAGAATGACTGCCAATCCTTGGGGAAGGAAGGTTGGCTGGGGTACTATTGGGCTACATTATATAATTTCCCATAGTTCGGGCCCCGCCCTTTTTTCCATTTCACATTTTCATGCGAAGTTTTCGTTGAGGATTAACACGCGACTAGTCGCATGCTTTCCTTAGCTGTTTGGTCGAGGGAAATTTGACTTTGGGTTTTCCCCAACAGCTTCTTCCACTCTTTGCGTGATGCCTATAGGCTTCGATTTTATTGGTCGAGGGCATTCTGACGTGAGGGTCCCTCACCAGCCTCCTCCACTCTACATGCCGTCAAATTGATGGCGTTGATTTTCCATTCCTTTCCCCGATCATTTTTCTCCTTATTATGCTTGTGCACTAAAGGACCTCCAATCTCCGCGCCAATTCTCCAATTCCGCGGATTGAGAGTTTGGCTTGGGAACGCCTACCTATCCTATTTTATTATAAATAGGGATTTGGACGTATTCTTCGGTTTTGCCTTTTCGGCATCCGTAAACATATGGACTCTTTGCCTTATTCAGGCAAAAGATGAATTAATTCATGAAGCAGAAAAATCTGCTCCGTTACAATTTAGTCGGAAAATAAATATAATCGAATACTAAAACAATAAATTTGAATATTATTAAAAAAATATTTATTGAAATTGAACATTATTGAAATTATTTCAGAAAAATGATTTAATGGATGAATTTAATCGTCACTGAAATTTACATAAGCTTTCTTTCTCCTAAATATTTAGTTTTTAATTTTATGGCAGACCACACTGAATTGAAATTCACGGATAATTTTTGATTGTTGATGCCATGACAAAGATGGTAATGAATTCGATAGAAGAAGAGTCCATTTTAACCAAATTAAAAGGTATATTACTGATGATGATAAATCAGAAAGACAGCCAATACCAGCTGAAGAAATGGTGCAAAATGATCAATGTGAAGAAACTGATCATGAATTGGTAGATATTCCAATCGCAAATGCAGGAAAAGGAATGAAACCCTGCATAAAAGTACACCAAAAAGACAATGCAAAGTCGATGGCGCAAAATTGCACCAGAAATTGCAAAGAAGACCATCCGAAAAAGGCTCTGAACACAAAAAAATCAAAAGGCCAAAAAAGTTGGTTTTGATTCGAGACTTCCCAATGAAGAAGAAGAATTTCTAGAGGGAGAATACGAAGAAGACTGGCAAGAACCCAGCACTTCGACACAAAGGCAGAGTCGGTTTGGAAGACAAATCAGGCCTAAACGTGATATGGATTATTTATACCATATAAACGAATTAATCCCAGGATTAAGCAAAAATAAATCTAACCCCAAACCTGTGTTGGGGGGGGGGGGGGGGTATGCGTCATACGCTACCAGATTTATTAAAGAAATTGGTTTTAGTTAATGACCTATTCCAATGGAATGAAGAAACAATGCACAAAGCGTTGACAAAAAATTAACTACGGTTAATGCAAAATTTTGGTGTCGTTGTCGAAAAAATGAATTTTCGAAGTAGAACAATTTAAGAAAGATGATTTTTTATCCAAAATGATGAGTCATAAAATTTTGTTCATTTTTGATTGTTTTTTGTAAATTAATAGACCAAATCCATTAAGGCCCAATCCTTCCCAAATCCATTAAAATTATTCTTCTTTTGTTTACAGATGATTAAAGCCAATCCATTAATGTGTCATGTGGCGATGCTGGCCATAAAATATTTTTGTTTTTATAAAGGTTTTTCATTACATTTTATTTTATTTGAGTTCAATAATAATCCCAACCAAAATATTATAAATTGTTAATTTATTAAAGCATGTGATAACCACGTGATTTCCATACTATTATTGCGAAATCTTATTACTAAGTTAATCACGTGGTTACTAAAAATAGAATAAAACCCCAACCTATTTCATAACCATTATTAATCATATAATTATTTTTCTCTATTCCAGGCTCAAATTGTTGGCACCTTTGCGTTCTCTACCTGGCGGAGGACAAAGCGCAAAGGTTTTTTCATCATTTTTAAACCGAATAAAAATTAATTAATAAATTTCTAAATTAATTTTGGGCTAATTCACCCATAGGAAAATAAAATCGGGCTAATCTGCCCAATCATTAAAAATTTCAATTAAAATCGGGCTAATCCGCCCAATCTTCAAAATTTAAGTAAAATTATTCCCAATTTGAATTAATTGGGCAATAGGCGTAAAGGTGGGCAGTGATCCTAAAACCAAAAGATAAGAGGTACACTGGCACCATTAAACAAATTTGACGCAAATCAAATACAAAAATCAGCTTCGGCTGGCAAAGGTAAGGAATTTTATTGTTTAATTTGTTTGCAATAAAAAGAGGCAATTGCCCAACTTCTTTGAAATGTCACCACAAAATTTGTATAAAAAGAAAAAAAGATGTGGCGAGTAGAGAGGCAAAAGCCCTAGAAAGAAAATAGGGCAAAATAGGCATAAAACGCCAACTGAAGCCAGCAAAATGGCGGTGAAGAAAAGGAGTAAGCCATTCCCTCTTCCTCATTTTGTTGTAATTTTTGCCTTGATTTTCCCTGAATGCTGAAAAGCATCCAATCACTTTAAGTGAATCAATTGTATCCACAAGATGCAAACAAAATAGATTCTTGGAGCTTTTGGCCCGCTGAAAGTGCAAAGAAGATTAAGATGGCCAAGAATCTAACAAGAAGACTAAATGGCCGAAAAGAAGAATAAAAGAGAAAAAATAAAAAGAAAATGCTCAAAAAAAATGAAGGGCCGGCCATAAACAAGAAAATAAGATGATTTTATTATTTTGTTTTATTTTTGATTTATTGTATTTTTCTTGCAAAGAAACTGCATCCTTGTGCCTATGTGATGCAGAAAGCCGAAAAACAAACATCTTCGGATGATCAAAATTGTAACTTTGGTTGCAAAACCGAAACCGTATCTGCAAAGGTATGAAAGTCCCATACATCTTCGGATGAAACGCAGACGGCTCCCGGAACCAAAAACTTGCTATAAAATGTAAATGGGGACTGCCCTAAGGGGCCTTCCCAAAAACAATGTTTGTTTCCAAAACATTCCCTGAGCTTGAGGGACCAAGCTATGTTGGGGTGATGTGTAAAGATGTAGATGTTTTGGGGCAGCAAAACATCTCACTTTACTTGTTGTTTCCAAATCATTCCCGAAATGCCTGCCTGCCCACAGTCAATCAATTCCCAATTCACTTGTCAAGAAAGTGATATTTACAAGATCAGCACAGTGGAATATAACGCAAATATTTATTAAGAAGCTTTATCAACAAGAAATAATAATAGCAAAACAATAATGGAATGGAATAATGGGGAGTGGAGGCTTAAGAGAACAAAAAGAATAGGGGCTTTTATAATATAATAATAGGAATACAGTAATAATAATAAATGACAGTACAATTTATATAAGAAATAACAATTACAATAATTATATCATTATTCATTAACATCATTCATTATTACAACCCTCCATCCTTCTGAGGCTATTCCACAAGCCTATTTTTGCTTCTTTTCATGGGCACGCCAGTTGATGAACGAGACTCGATTGGACCAATGCGGATTGGCGAAATTGAACGGGAACGACGCCGTTTTTGGCCATATTTGTTATAAGGGCGGAAGTTTTGATGAGAGTGGAAACGGTGCCCCGAAGGCCCTTGTCCAAATTGACTTCCCCGACCCTTCTTCATTTCCAGATTTGCCCTATTCTGACCATTCTTCTTATCAGGCTGGATTGAAATGCGCTGAATTATTGGCACAAAGGGCGCTTCTTTGACCACAATAACCGATTTGACTGGTTTACTTTCTTCTTTGGCTTTTTCTTCCAATGGAAATGGCACATCCAAACATTCCAGGGGCCTGGTTCAATTTCCGTCAGATCTGCGATAAGATTTTACGATATGATGGAAATCATATCCCCAGCGCGCGGTTCAATTAAATCGTATAAAAAATCGTATGCGGCGCATGATTATGACGATCATATCGTCATAAAGTTGGTCCAATTAATCATTTTATCGTATAAGCGATATGATTGTCCCATCAGAGCCTAAATCATGGGCCGCATACGATTTATCATACAAAAAGTCATAAGCGAGGTTCAATTAATTTTTTTCTACAAATGATAACTCATCATATGATGGCAATTCCCTTTATAAAAATCATACGCAGACATATCCACTCCAAAGCGGATATATGCTCAAATCATATGTATTTAAAAATTCATAAAAAATTTAGAAAAATTTCTTAAATTATTCGGTAAAAAGTATTTTATAGAAAAGACTCTGCTCTATCTAATGAGCTGAAAATTGAGTAAAAGAACTAAATGCTTGATTTTATATGAATTTTCAAAGAAAATGTTGCCTAATCGGTCCAAATAAATTTTATTTTCGTTTATATAAATTTTATAATTATTTTAAAAATATTTTTATACACTATACTGAAATGTAACGAAATTTAACTGAAAAAAAATTTTTACTTCTTTTTTCAAATATTTTTATATGAATCGATAGAGAAAAATGTTCTTATTAATGTGGTGAAAAAATTAAATTTTTAAATAATAAAATAACAAAGTTATAATTATTTAAAATTAATTTAAATTAATTAAAAATTCGTCATATGATGCCGGCAAGGGAAAAATCATATCGTATCGTCGAAAAATAATTGAACCAAACGATTTGTTGTACGATTGTATGATTATCATACGCAGCCATCGTATGACGATTTTAGAGAAGATTTTACGATATGATTTTTTTTCACTAATTGAACCGGGGATATGACAATCATATATCATATCACAGATCTGACGGAAATTGAACCAGGCCCCAGAAATGAGCGAATGGAATTCATCCCTTTCTTGGTCCAATTGCCATCATGTGAATGGAATCCAATGGGCTTATCACCGTTCCAACCCATGCTGAACAGTGTGCGATGTTTGTACTGAAGGTTTGCGAAAATATTGGAAACATTCAATTAGGCCAAAATATCGATTGCTTGGTCATATTCCAAAGAACAACGGGGTGGTGGTGGCACAATGAACCATGTCACATTCTCCACATCGGCGATTGCAGCCAAAAATGTTCGGAGGGTTTTGATTTGAGTAATTTTTGGCAGAAAGAATGATAGCCATAACTGATCCAGCGAACAGTTTTGAGTGAATTTTGTTGTCCAATTCTTCCATAGTGTCAAAGCGGGTGACTTTCTTCTCATCGATGGTTGGTTCGCCCAAATGGTTCGGTTCATTTGGTGCCCAGACTTGGAATGGCTCGATAGAAAATTCAACCGAAAATTGTTCAGACAGTTTGAATCGTACAGCTTCGATTGCTGTACCGATTCGGTCCATCATTTGGCCATTTTTGTGGATGATTGTCTCCCCCTTCAATTCAGTTTTTGAGGCAGGCCCAATTAAGCGGATGACTTCAAATCCCGAAGATTTGATAGCCTCCTTGAATACTTGACATTTTGTTGCGCGGCGATGACATTCGGCCACAAGGTCATTATCGGCAATTTTCTCCAATGATTCCATTAATAACTGTTCCATATTTTTGAAATCAATAATGTTGGCCAAATTCTTTGTCAATTCATTATTTGAACGATCGATGGTTCTGATGGCAATTTGCTTGGTCAATGAATAAATTTTCAACTTTGCCATTTGAGAATCCAATGTGGTACCAATCAATAATTCATCAATACAGATAGGTGTGCATTTTTCGTGCCCCACCCCATCGCAATTAGAGAATGGACCAAGTTTGTCGAAATAATTGATAAGACAAATGGATTTTTGTATTGTTGTGAATGAGCCAATCTTCTCGGAATAGTATGTTGGAATTTGATGGTCCATTTGAGAATTGCACTTTGAATTATTATTATCTGAAAATTGAAGATTATGATTATAATCTACCACAATGGAATTTATGAATGTATTTCTCGCAATTTTCCCGCTTCTTCCTTTATCTAAATCACATTCATGGGGAAGTTTTCTCAATCTTTCAATTGGAACCAAGATTTTCTCTTGACTTCCAATTAACTGGACAAGTGCTTTAGCATTTTCTATTTCAAGGACTCGGTATGGTCCACTTGTCAGCCATTCCAATTTATTTTTTCTCTTATTCTCTGGCTCTATTATCATTACTCTCTCACCAGTACAGTATTTATCTTGAGTCTTTTTGGCGCGATCATAGAACATTTTAAATTTTCCTCTAGATTTCTCTAACTGCTCATTAATTTCTTTAATAACGTTTCTCGCGTTCCACGCCATAATGTGTTTATAATTATCGACGTCAAAGAATAGTTTGTGTGGCAATAATTCCTTATCTATCATCGATGGGAAGTATGGGTACTTTCCAAAAATGATGAAATAGGGCGATTCACGCGTTGACGCGTGTGGACAAGCGTTGTACGCAAAAACTGCGAATGGTAGGTGTTTATCCCACTCTGAGATCACTGGACAAGACTTCCGTAATGATTCTACAATTGTACGGTTCATGCGCTCTACACAACCGTTTGCTTTAGGATTGTAGGCAGCAGTAACTTGTTGATCAATTCCGAATGTTTGGCACAAACAGTTTATTATTTCATTGACAAATTCCGTTCCTTGATCGGAATATAACTTATTCGGACATCCATAAATGAGAATAACCTTCTCAACTAAAGCGCGCGCAACCTCGTCCGCACGTTTAGATTGTAAAGGAACAGCAATCAGATATTTAGAAAAATGATCGATCATAGTAAGAATATACATATTCCCATCAGAAGTGAGACCAATTTTTAAGATATCAATACACAATAATTCCCATGGATATGAAACTTCTATAGGTTGAAGAGGCGGCTCCTTTAGTCGCGATTCTCGACAATAGGCACAGACTTTACAGGTCCTGGCCATCATTTCGCAATCGCGTCGCATATTAATCCAAAAATAATTTCGATTCAATAATTCATACATCTTTTTACCGCATGCATGAATTCCCATTAGACCTGCGTGTTTTTCTTCAAACATCATCTTTCTATATTTTTCCGGGACAAATAATTTCAATTCCGCTGTGATCGGATCAATGAAATACAAAATTCCATCCTCTTCAGCGAATTGATTTATTTTTTCCATAACCTTCTGTGCTTCTCCAGCATTTCCAGGGATTATGCGATTGACCATGAAGTTCAATAATGGTCCAAATTCACTTTTTTGCTGTTCTTCTATCCATTCTTCTTTACTAATTCTTTCCATATACTTTTTCTCTTTCCCATTTTGTGAACAAGCTATTGCTCGGCTTAGTGCATCTGCCGAAACATTTGATTTTCCCGGCTTATACACGATCTCTAAGTCGAATTTAGAGCCAATTTCCATAGCCCACTTATTTACGCGAGCCGACCCATATTCTTTTGGGTTTGTGAACATAGAAACCAACGCAGAGTGATCCGTTTCAACCCTTGTTTTAATTCCGACAATATATGGTCCGAATTTGTTCACAGCAAAACGTAAGGCCAATGCCTCAAGTTCTGTGGCCGCATATTTCGACTCAGCTGGTTTACACACACGAGAAACGAAATATATTGGCCTTGCTCGGTATTCTCCATCGTATTGGCTAAGGATTCCTGCTAAGCCGTGTTTACTAGCATCTGTTTGTATTAAGAAACTTCTTTTTGGATCTTCCATTCCCGCTTTAAAATCCGGATATTTCAACACAATATCCTCGCAGATTTTCTTAATTAGCATCTCAAAAGCTGTTTGACATTCTTCCGACCAATTCCAATCCGTATTCTTTTTCATAAGGGCGTAAAGAGGCTTGGCAATCAAAGCAAAGTTTCTGATAAACTTCCTATAATATCCTGCCAATCCCAAAAAATTGAAGTTCGCGTAGATTACTTGGCTCTGGGAATTTTTTAATCGCGACAATCTTTTCCTCATCCATTCTAATCCCTTCTTTAGTCAATTTATGACCTAAAAATTGGATTTCCTCCGCTAATAACCGGCATTTGGATGGTTTTAATTTCAAATTACTCTCCCTAAAGCGGAGAAATACGCGCCTCAAATGTTCCAAATGTTCTTCCCATGTTTCTGAACCGATGAGCACATCGTCCAAGTAAACATGCACAAAATCACCTATAAATCCGGCCAAAACGACTTCCATTAGCCGTTCAAAGGTCGCAGGGCCATTGGTCAGGCCGAACGGCATGGTAACAAACTCAAACAATCCTTGTTCCGAAGCAAATGCCGTCTTCTCAACACTGTCTGGATGCATTTTTACTTGCCAATAACCCGAAATTAGGTCCAATGATGAGAAAAATCGCTTATTTCCGAACGAAAGTAACATCGTATCCACATCTGGGAGAGGATATGCGTCTTTTTTGGTTACCGCATTCAGCCTCCGATAATCCACACAAAACCTCAGCTCTCCAGTCTTTTTTCGCACCATAATTATCGGGCTAGAATAAGGCGAAGAGGATGGGCGAATCACTCCTCTTTTCAAATAGTCACTAATCAATTTATCAACGGACTCCTTTAGAGAATATGGCACGGGACGCCTTGGTACACGGACTGGTGTCGAATCCAATAACTCAATTTTATGTTGGATTACATCTGTCTGCCCCATTTCATCATCGGAAATAGCGAAAACATCACTGAATTCATCAATTAAATTTTTAATTTCAATCGATTGAGGCTCATCCAATTTAGGTAGATTAATTCTCTCAAGCAGAATTTTTAATCTTTCATTTACTTTGTCATCATTCCCCTCCTTCTCTTCTTTTATTATCGGTGCGATAATTTCTTTTCCATTTAGGATGGTTCCCATTTCTTCTAAATTTCCCACAATTTGTCCATCTTTAATTTTCCCACAATTATCTGCTAAAATTTTGAATTTACCATTTTCAACTTTTACCAGCATATTTTCGCTATCTTCTTTATTCGCGAATATATAATCACCATCCATGGCCATAGGCGCGCGTAAATTCATTACATTTTTACAGATTTTGGGTTTGAATTCCCCGGCACAATAAGCCAGTAATCCATTAGAGACGGCTATTTTATCGTTTTCTTCAGCTAATAAATTCTTGCCGGTATATTCATCAATCAATTGATATCCCAAATTTCCGATTGACGCCGTCCCCATAATTATCGGATGAGCTAGATCTTGGGTTATTTCAAACTCCACCCAATAAGGTTTGCGATTTTCTCTAACAACCGGTAGCGAAACTGCCCCCATAAAATCAAGTTTACTTGTGTCTGCAAGAGTAGAGGACGGAACAAGGGCTTCATGTACATCCTTCAATTTATTCTTGTTGATTTTAGCGAGACATTCCTTGGATATGGTGTTAACATTTGCACCACTATCCACCAACGCATTAAACTCAACTTCGTGTATTTTAACTGTCGTGATAATTTGCTTCCCTGTTGGACGCGCAATTCCTAACAACGCACCCTTTTTCTTAGGATTGTAATTAATATTTCAATTCCTGGCTTTTCAGGGTCCGTCACTTTCTTATTGATCATTCCACATGATGCAACTAGTGCATTAGACCCTCCTTTTTTACGAACATCATCTATTTCCTTTAATACGGAATCTTGATCCCATTCATTTTTCTCTTTTCCATTAATCGCGTTCCCTTTTCCAATATATTTTTGTGGATTTAAGGGTTGGGAATTCCCACACGTTTTATAATTCATCTTATTTCCAAATTGATTATATTGAAAATTTGGCTTATTTTGCCACTTCATCCTATCATTTGGCACATAATGCGGCATATTCTGTTGTACAACGTTCGGAAATTTATTATGAAATTGATTAGCCGTAATTTTATTATTATTTTTATTCGTCTTAAATCCATTCGATTCTTCGAGCGTTGCGGCTTTGTTGATCAATTCATAATAGTTCAGGTTTTCTCTTAATGAAATGATAGTATGACGAATGGAATCGTCTGTGATAGCCTGGATGAAATAAGATATTGCTACATCTTCAATGATTTCATCGGGTGTTTCAGCAAGATGTGAATCTCTTACCAGAGCAATAATTCTCATTCCAAACTCTCTAAGATTCTCTTTTTCATTAGGACTTGTTCCATTCCATAATTTATTTTGAGCCGAAAACCTCAATGAATTTGAGTTTTGGTTGTTATGACAAATAGCTTCTTTAATCTTCTCATAACTATTTTGCCATCTACGAGGAAGACCATCGAATGTTACTAATGCTTGGCCAAATAATTTTGTGGACAAGATCGCCGCTCGACGTTCGGAAGACCAGTCTAATGTCATTGATTCGAAACTGGTGAAGAATGATCGCAAAGCAGAAAGACCTTCCGAGCCGTTGATTTTCTGTAGATTATTTTGCAACTGTCCAAATTGTGCTCCCTCACTAGCGTGCAATACTGATTCCAATAATTTTTCTATCCTTATGGTTGAAGGATCATTCACTGAGTTACGCATTTGTGTTGAGGTTGGGCCATTTTCATTGAACCACACACCACTTCGATGCGAAAACTCTCCATTTGGAACTATAGTACGCCCTGAGCTGGTTTTAGGAGAACCAAAATTGCGAAGTTGCTGATCTACATGAGACTTAAGGCTCCTCATTTCACTCCGGTTATCTTCACGCAATCTTTGGTTATCTTCACGTAATCTTTGGTTATCTTCCCGTAATCCTCTTATTTCATTCCTATTATCCGCATGCAATCGTCTCATTTCATTTCTACTTTCTGCATGCGATAATTCCATTCTCAACAGCATTTGTCGTATTCCGTCCAATGCATTTTCTGCTGGTCTATTCGCCGAATTTGCTGTAGCCAGACTTTCTCCACTGATAGTCCTGGCTGCTAATGCTGAATGAGCCGTCGATAATTGTGTCACCTCCTCTTCTTCCTGAACATTATTTACCTCTTGATTTTCGATTTCATTATCATCTTCACTAGCGTTATCCACAAAATATTCTCTTCGCACTACATTGCCGCTTCTCAATCTCATATCAAATTCTCGTCTTTCCATTATTCAATTTCACAGTTGAAACAATGGATCTTACCTGTACCAATATAGTGCAAGCTTATTCGGTGCTACCAAGTGATATTTACAAGATCAGCACAGTGGAATATAACGCAAATATTTATTAAGAAGCTTTATCAACAAGAAATAATAATAGCAAAACAATAATGGAATGGAATAATGGGGAGTGGAGGCTTAAGAGAACAAAAAGAATAGGGGCTTTTATAATATAATAATAGGAATACAGTAATAATAATAAATGACAGTACAATTTATATAAGAAATAACAATTACAATAATTATATCATTATTCATTAACATCATTCATTATTACAAGAAAGAAGTCAAGCCTCACAGCCTGACTGAGAAAAGAGGAATTGCGAAAAAGCGCAGCACAAAAGGAGAGTTGATGGACGGCCTTTTTCAACTCGCCTCAAAGTTAATCCCTAACGCGAGGACTCATCGCTGGGAAAAAGAACTGCTCAATGTGGAAAACAAGTCGCGTCCACTTGAGTAGGATTGCCTATAAATAGTTGGGCATTCTCCTCATTCCTGTCTCAGTTTGTGAAAACTGCAGTGCGTAAAATGGAATATTCCGAGCCATCAAAAATTATGGCGACATCAAGACGGTTCGAGTTACAGCCAATGCATCAGAGTCAGGCCCCATTGGCGATCGGACATGAGGTTTCGGCAGCAAGTTTGAAGTCCGGCTTTATCAAGGAAACCGTAAGTTTCGGAGAAAAGAAAGTGTTGGGGAGCACTTGACATTACTGGTGTGCCACGCACTTGACAGTGGGATGTTTAGGGGCGCACCTGACAGCCGCCATTCAGGTAATTCGATCCGATCAAATATTGTGATGAATAGCCGGGATGGCTTAAAACCGAAAAGTGCTAATGATTTAGTACTTGAAAGTCTGAAAGACTTGCAAGAAAGCTGGCGAAGCTTAAGCTCGAAAGATGAATCGAGTGGAAACCCTGCAGAGTTCGCCCGGCGACGAGAGCTCAACAACTGGGCCCATGCCGGCCAAAAAAGGCAAAAAATTTACGGAAGTAAATAAGAATAAAGTTCAGCCAGAGAAGCTGATTTTATCCGAAATCCTGCCCAGTGAGGAGGATATCGATCGAGCTTTTACCAAGTTTGGTTTGGTTGGCGAAAAGTTATCTCCGGTCCCGGACAAGGAGGAAAAATGGGAATTTGCGTCCAGCATTATCCAAAACGCTCAGGGATTAGCCAGCGAAGGTCAAACGGTCCAATTGACTGATCAAGCACCCATTGGTGCGCCCGACCCGGCACTCCGGGGGTGTGACGATCTCATCGATCCGGCAAATGCGGAACCTCTGGCTCAAGCACGCATACACTGTGAGCACGGTGAAAGCAAATCGATCCATCGCATGGGCAGTGGAGGGTTGACTCATCGGTATGGGACGATGAATCAATCGATGATTGACGAATATGATCAGGGCCGAATCTATATGATGCCTTATCATAACCCACAATTCAACTCAAACCCTGAGTTGGGAATAACCCCGACCATGGGAACAAGTGGTGGACCCTAACCGAAAAACCTCTTCTTTTACTGGTAGCACCTCATCAGGTGTTGGACCAGAACCTACTTTCTTTAGTCTATGGAACAGACTTTCCGAATTGCAATATCTTTAACCGAAATTGTGCCATTTGCGGAGATGGCCGATGTAGCTGCTATTATTGCCAATTGCCGGAATAGTAAAAAATTGGGATGATAAAATTATATTCAAAACGTTCGAGAAGCGTTAATTAATAGTAAAATAAGCAGATTTGTAAAAATAAAAAAGAATTATTAAGAAAACCTTAAAAAATTTAATGTTATAATTTTATTGCTTTTGAATATAATCAAAACTTGATTAAAAATTTTTTATCAACTAAGCATCAAAATGAGAAAGATTTAATGATAAAATATAAATTAATAATAAATTTAATAAAAAATTAATAATAAGATGAAAATTAAAGATTAATTTAACATAAAATTTTTAATTTAGCCAATGTGTTCCTCAATGCGCAAGTTGTGAAAATTGCCACCCAGAATGAGAGGTTGTTTTATATTTATTATTTAATTATTTATTAAAATTGCAGTTATGTTCAGCTTCTTTTCAAAATGAATTAAAGGAAGGAAAAATCCAATATGAATTTTATCAATGATGTTATTTAATCCTTCGCATAAAATATTAATTTTTAATTAAATATTCAGTATTTGAATACCATTGTTAAATATTCTTTAAGTCACGTTCCTTAAAAATGAGTATAAAATTTAAACATAAAATATAAAATTTATGCACCTTTTTTTAAATAAATGGAAAGAAATTTTGAATTACAAACCGAATAAATTTGAAAAAAAACAAAAAATAATTCCAAATAAAAAACTTTTATACATAAATTCTTTAAAAACCGAAAGAAAATCGAAAAAAATTGCAAATAAAAAAATTTTCCAAATTCTTCGCAATTTTTAACTCCTCAATTATACTTTTCACAAATGCATAAAATTGTTCATCTTGCAAAATTCCAGCATGTGTCACTGTCAATCCTATTGCGTTGATTATCGGCAAGAGGGCTACACCTATGGTTTTTGCAAAAAACCTCAATTGTTGTGTCCCAATTGTCACACAGCCTTTTTTTCATAGCATAAATAACCATCATGTTTCAGATTATTTAATTATAAATAACAGAAAAATTGAATAAAATTTTCATTTATTTCCCCCTAGGCGATTCAAATTGTAATTTTTGACTTTGAACTCAAATTCAAACAACAATTTAAATAAAATTTTTATTTTTTATTTTCTTTTATTAGATAATAAAACATCAAAAAGGCAATATAAAAATAATGTTTCTATCATTTATGCATAAATATTCATTCTACAATATGGTATTGCTGAAAAAGTTGATGCAATTATGCGGAAGGATTTTTACTACAATGCTCAAAATAATTTTGATGAATTATAAAAATATTAATAAAGGAAATTATCAAAATATTTAAATGAATTTTTGCCATTTTATTTATTTTCTATATCTTTTTTTCTTTCTTTTTTGGGCATTGATTACAGATCTTAAGTCACATAACTTTTATAATTTCTTTTAAATCAACTAATCAATACTTAAATTCCGATCATGGCTTTAAAAATTTTAGCAAATTTTCTAAATCTAATATTCATTTAAAAATTGGTTTTCTAATATTCATTTAAAATTGGTTGATGAATAAAATTAGATTACAAATTCTTTACTTACGACACTAATTCTTACAAAAATGATAATGGTGTCAAAGTGTTGGCTGAAGATCAGAGACTTCGTATTTAATTTTCATTTATATAAAAATAATTTTTTAAAACTTGAAGTTTCCCATCAAAAAGAATTGATTGAACTTATTTATATTGTTGCCAAAAACTATGATCCATTGATTCTTGGTGTTCAGACTATTTTGTGTGATCCAAGTTTCTACGGTTTTGAAGAAGCGAAACAAATGTTGGAAATATTCAATTAGGTTTCTTCCATTTCATTATGGCCTTAGGCAATTGGTGAAAGCTGAAAGACAAAGGTCACAAATCACATTGTTCTTCAAATTAGTATATCATTTGCATTATTGCTTCCTCCGATTATCTGGGTAATCCCGCAAAATGCCTATAAACAGTTTTTAATTTCTAATAAATCAGGAACCACTTTTAGACCCTACAAAGCTTATACCAATTTGTAAATCTCATTGAGATCAAATGGTATTTAAAAGGTCAGGATTTGGCCTAAAATTAAAGTAAAACTAAAAATTGGAAATATATAATTTAAGTCCAAAAATGCGTTTCGATGAGACCTATAAATTAGTATAAGGTTTGTAGAGTCTAAAACCCTATTTCTATTTTATTAGAAATCAAAAATTGTTTAGGCATAGGCATTTTATAACTGCATTTTGTGGGTCAGCGATTGTCTGCCCATTATCCATTCCTTCCATCTCTCTCTGGTGTTGTCATTTTTTTTTATTTGCGCTTCCTGCATAATTTTGCGCTACACCCCGAAACATCCAATGGACGAAACATCCAAAAGACGAAACATCCAAAGGACGAAACATCCAAAAGTGGAAAATTGGACGAAACATCCAAAAGACGAAACATCCAAAAGTTAAAAAATTGGACGAAACATCCAAAGGAGAAAAATTTCCGAAACATCCAATGGACGAAACATCCAAACGCCCAAAATGTCCCGAAACATCCAAAATTTTATTTAACAATAAAAATTGATTTGAAGATAATCAAATGATAGGTCAATCGATTCGTCTCGACAAGCTCCATCCGAATTTGGCCAAATAAAGCTTCTAGAAATTAATTTAAAAAAATTAATTGGCAAAAATGATAATTATTGAATATTCGATTTTTTAATTTTTCAAGGACAATAACTTTTTTATTTCTTAATCAAATGATGAAATTTAAAATATTTTCGTAATCAGTTCGATGAGATCTATCGATTGGTTCAATGAAAAAGTAGAGTTCAAAATTATTTGGATCAGCAGGAGGCCATAGTGAAAAAAACGGAAACATACTAAGTCAAATTTTCAACCAAGATCAAAGTAATAAAATGCTTATAGAATATTTTATAGCACTTTTTCTCCTCTTTCAAATGAGCTATACATCTTTGAATTTGGCTAGGAAATTTCCGAGTTAGTTCCGCTGGAAATTTGCATATTTCGGAAATTCTGGTGGCCATAACTTCTTTATTTGCCAACCAATTGGAAAAATCGTTTCGCATTATCAATCAGCTTGGCGAGCTCTATCGAATGCACTAAAGAACATGTCATTTGGTAGTCATTTTGAAATTTCGGATGAACATTTAGTGAGATTTTTCCAAAAAAATTTTTGGATTAAAAGATACAGCAAAATCGACATGAAAATTGTGATCAGCACCCCAAATTACCCCTAAAATATATTTTTTTTATAATTTTTTACTAAATAGAAAGAAATTATTTTTTTGGATGTTTCAGGACTTTTTGGGCGTTTGGATGTTTCGTCCTTTGGATGTTTCGTCTTTTGGATATTTCGTCCCATCTTCCCCTTTTGGATGTTTCGTCCTTTGGATGTTTCGTCTTTTGGATGTTTCGGGGTAGAGCCTAATTTTGCCTGTGCTTTGCACTTTGCGTACCACCCTCGCCTTCCCCTCCTCTTCCCTTCCCCCTCAAAAAATCATCGTATTTTTCACTTTAAATTTGTTCTTTATTCGCCATTCCCTTCGACTTCCCTCCCTCACATCCAATCGATATTGCCCTGCCCTTTAATTTCAATTTTCCATCCATTTCACTTGAAAAATAAACATTTTTTTCCAAACACGGGCAGCCAAATTCGCGATCATCATTTTTATTTATTCCCAGCAGTTTGTGTTATGAATTGGGGTCCCCAAATTTTTTAATCTGCCGGCTTATTTTTTATTCTAATATTTAATATGTTACGGCCAAAAGTGGAAATCGGCCAAAACCAGTTTTGGGCGATTTCCACTTTTGGCCGTAACATTTATAATAAAATGTTAACTTTACCCAGAAAAAATTGAGAAATCCACATGCAATCTTAATTTATATTTTCCATAAAACAAGCAGAATTAAAATTATTTCCTAAAATTATTTCCATAAAACAGACGGAATTAAAACTTATTCCCATAAAACAGGCGGTCTTATGGCGATATTCTCACATGATCAATTTGCTTAAATAATGTCGGGAAAAGATTTTGATTTAAATTCTGATAAAAACCCCGACAATTGTCTATTTGCCATTTGATCCATTTAAATGAGCTCTTTATTTATGCAAACCCATCAAAAATGATGAAAGTCACATCCTAAGAAATGGGGTAATCTTAGATTTAGAACACGAATCTTACATCCCTTTTGCCATATTTCATCATCATATTGGTAATAACTAATAAGATAATGCGAACTTTTACAAGGGAAAATATGTAAGTGAATTTCATCATTTTTAATGCGATTGTAGCAAAACGGAAAAGTACCAGACATCTGATCAAATATAAAAATCACAGTTTGTTTCCCTTTGTCTTATCAGCTCTCAGCTCTCTTCATCAAGTCAATTTTCCAAGGAAAAATAGATGAGTTTTTTGATGGCCATCAAATTCCAACCTCAATCCACTCTCGTTCATCTACTCCAAGTTGGCAATATATTTCCCCATCTACAGCTCCTCCTCCAATGATTCCCCTTCTTGGCAATCTCAATTTCTTCTTCCCATTTTCCCCCAATTTCTCTTTTCGCCTCAGACCTTCCTTTTTGGCATAATTATTAATTAGCCAATTTGCTCACCGCTAGCAGCTTTAATCCATTTCCTCTCCAACTTTTTGCGTTTCACCCCTTAGTCGGGCACCACCGTTTCCCTTCCTTTCGCCGCATTTAGGTCTTTGATCCTCTTTTCTCCATTCTTTTCGTTGGGCCCAGCCGTCCTTCTTTCGCCATCGCCAATTTTATACCATTCTTGTCCCCCTGCCATTTTCTTCGCTTCCAATTCCGCCCAACTCAGAATTCTTTGTCCCATTTTCACCCTTGATTCCCAATAGCCGCCATTTTGTTTTTGCCCATCTCCGACCACTTTTTGCGCTTTGAAAAACTTCCTTTCCCCTTTTTTGCGAATTCATCCACAGCCCCAGTCAACAAATTCCCCATTCACTTCTTTGTCCTTTTTGCACGATTCCCAGTTTTGATCCCCAATTCCTCCTCTATCCTGTTTTTTCCTTTATATTTTTTGTCCTTTTATTTATAATTAATTATTACTATTTAATTAAGGCAAATTTAGAGAGATTAAAAAAATAATTGATTGAGATGAGAAAAATTTCTAAAATGGCTTCCACTTCCACCTCTGCAACACCTCATCAGCATCAGCAGCAAGAGAATGAAACACGTTCTGATCAGGATGAATCGAGCCCAGATGCTAATAAGGTCTATATTATTTCTAAAATTGATAATTGAAATAATAATTTTTCTGAACAGAAAATATAAAGATTTAAAATAAGCTCGATTTGGCTAAACAAAAATTGAAAAATTTCGGTATTTAATGTTAGCTGGCGCTGGGTCAGTAAATACAAATTAGGAAATTCTTGGTTCCAAAAAAAATTCTTATAAAATCTGAGAGTCTATTTTGAGACACGGCTTAGAAAATTACAATGTTTGTCACCAAATAAAAAGCTTACTGAACCTAGAATGGTTAAAGATGAGAATTTTATTAGAATTGGGGCTCGTTAAGCAGATCCTTGTTTTGAGAAGTAATTTTGAAAACAGTATAATCCCCATGATCAAGTCTTCTCATATCACTAAAAATAAAACTAATATGAATAAATTAGCTCAACGTCTGATAAAGATAAACGTGGGGCTTAATTCTTCCTATAATTCGGCTGAAATTAGCCTCTAATTTTGCGAAAAATGGTTTTTTTTTGCAATAACTTGGCCACAGTTTTATCTATCAAAATGTATAATATAGCATTCGATTGCCCACAAAAAATGCTAGTATTAAATGCAATTTAGATCACTAAAATTTGCCCATTGGACACTGAGTTATAGCTAAAAACACATTTTCACAAAAATGGCCATAACTCAACAAATTTATGGCCAAGCCCCTACCCCAACATATCCCTAGCTCTTAGCCCCTAGATCCCATGCCGCCCCTAACCTAACCCAAGCCCTTAATAAGTTTTCCAGGGAAAAACAAAAATAATCAAATTAAAGGCTAAATTTAGCCGAATTAGAGGAAGAAAAAAGCTTTTGCGTAAAGATAAATACCGAAATTACTCATTTTCTGATCTCGAATTCTAAAAAAAAATAAATTTTTAAAGTGTCCATGCATTTAATCATGAAAATATGCACAAATTAATTTTTTACGTTTTTGCATATATGTTTAATGCCTATGTATGCAAAAAGAAAAACATGACTTATTAATTTAACTTAAGTAAGCTGTTCAAAAGGCAAAAGAAAAATTATTTTATTTAAAATGATATATAATTTCAATAAAGGAGGAATTTAAAAGAAATGTTGGCATACGGCAGTCACAAGGAAAACTCAATTGGAAGCCAGCTAAAGATGAAAAATATTTTCTTGAAAATCCAAACGATCCAACATTCGAACTGTTGCACAAACGGGCCTTTGCTGACAAGACCATGTTTTTGAAGAAATTCCTTGTAAACGAAGAAATGTACCGATTCACTTTGCCCCGCGCCATGGGCAAAACATTGCTGTTAAAAATGGTCGAATCTTTTTGCAATGTCGAACCAAAAGTTGGCACTCCAATTCAGCCAAGTGATACGGAAAGGATGAAAATATGGGAAGGGACCGAGATTAAAAAACGAGATGAAAAGTTTTGTAAGTTTTCAGTGATTAATAATTTTAGATATGTATTAAAATTTTCCAAAAATTACTTTTAGCATAAATTCACAAGTTAAAAACTAATTTGTTTCTCTGAACTTATTAGCCTTTTTTATAAGGTTTTAGGCTTCAATACAGCTCGAATTTTACTAATTGATGATCCTTTTTTCGTTTGTCTCAAAAATTAAATTCCACAGCTTATGTACGAATTTTGACTTATAAAATATTAAATTGCTTATTTTAAATTATCAATTTTGACATTCAATCAAAATCCATAATTTATTCATTCAAGTTACATTTTACGGAAATTTTTCGAAATTTAGGCATTTCAGAATTACACAGGCTTTGGGCCCAGCAATTTTAGAAACAAATCATAGCTAGGCAAGCCACCTTGAAATACTCGAAAATTGGATCATTCGACTCGACATTGTATTAAGCCAAATTATTAAATCAAAACCGTTTCCCGGTTTAAAAGGATCAACTTTTTAAACAGCTCATACTCGTCTGCTGAGAAATTTAGCAAACTAGATTGGCTAGGTCGAGTCAAATTAGGCGATATTCTTGAGTTGTAGCCAACTTAAGTAACAAAAATTTCCAAAATTGCCCAACACAAAAGACTTGAGCAATTCCATAATTCAAATTCAAAATGCCTATAACATATATAATTAATATATACAATCATTTTTGTTCTAGTTTATTACCATTTTGGAAAACACCCAACCATCTTTATTACATTAAAAAATGTTTTTGGCGAAACATTGGATTCAGTTTTGAACAAATTTCGAAGGCAACTTCGTTTAACTTGTGAAAAGTTCAGTTACATTTATGGTATGAGTTGATTTATTTAAAAAATGAATTTTCCAATATTTTAAGACCACATGAAAAATAATAAACAGGCACGAAAATTTCATTTGGATTTTCTCGAGAAAGCTTTAAATGCTGATAAAACTTTGGACAAGGATGATTTGAGTGATTCCCTTCAAACATTGGCTGAAATTGTCAAAAAGTTTCACGGTTGGTCTTCAAATAATATTTTTTAAATTTTTTCTATTATTAATAAATTCATAATATTTTAAAAATTAAGTTAAATCTTTTTCGGGAATAATATTTTCACACACCATTATTCGAAACATTAATAATTGGTTAATTAGAAAGAATATAAAAATATCCCTGATAAAAAGAGAATAGACAGGGAATTTTTATAAGTTAAGTATTTTCAAAAATAGAGGCAATCTCATAAGTCTTAACCATAACATAATTATTAAACTTTTGAACATTATCATTATGATGATTTATTAAATTTGCTTCCATTGGATTGGCATAGTAATAAAAATAAATTTCATTCTACAGGTGATTCGAAAGTTGTGTTGCTTATGGACGAATACGATAAGCCAATTTCCTCATTGTTCACTATGAATATGGATGAAAAAGAAGTCAAAAATATTGCCAATTTTCATAATGCCCTAATGGTCTCAACATTCAAAAGCAATCCATTTGTTAATCACGCAATTGTGGCCGGCATTCTCAGGACTGGTCCAGCTGAGCAGCAGGCAAAATACATTTTTAAACAAATGGAAAAAAAATAAATTGAGCAGCAAAATACATTTTTAAATAATAATGTGAAAATAAATTAAGCAGCAAAATACATTTTTAAATAATAATGTGAAAATAAATTAAGCAGCAAAATACATTTTTAAATAATAATGTGAAAATAAATTAAGCAGCAAAATACATTTTTAAACAAATGGAAAAAAATAAATTAAGCAGCAAAATACATTTTTAAATAATAATGAGAAAATTAATTAAGTCGCTCTCTCTATACACATATTATTTTTATCGTTTCAATTTTAAAATTAGTTTGGTTTTTGTGTATCAGTTCGTATAAAAAAATTATCCATCCCCAAATAAAATTTGTATAATCTAATTCTATTTAATTCTTCAGTCCGGTTTGCGTTTTGAGGAATGCAATTTGCTGTTGGGCACAGATTTGAATGAATTCGTTGGTTTTAGTCGAGATGATATCCAAGAAATGGTGCAGGAAATTCACGAAAAATGTGCTATTGAAATTCCCGCAAAAATTCAACAAATTCTGTGGTCATGGTGCAACGGTAATTAAATTAACTTTTACAATTTTCT
Organism: Pratylenchus scribneri; assembly: GCA_030063045.1. NCBI lineage: Eukaryota > Metazoa > Nematoda > Chromadorea > Rhabditida > Pratylenchidae > Pratylenchus > Pratylenchus scribneri. Next base: position 484,201 of record JAQSEB010000144.1, read on the forward strand.
TTATTATAACATTTTTTAATTTAATTTATTTGGTTGAGAATTGAGACGAGTGAATATAATTGTGAATATATTTTTATTTAATCAAAAATGGGTTTTAAGAGAATATGTTCATTCGCATTATGTTTTTTTTTTTTGTTTTATTTATTTTTTGATTCGTAGCAGGGTTGCCGCGAGCCGCCGAAAATTTCGAGTCAAGCTTCGAGTTTCGAGCTTCCAAAAACCTCGAGTTTCGAGCTTCGAGTTTCGAGCCGAATTTAAAAAATTTCAAAAAATTTTTCTCAATTTTAAATGAAGATTTTTATCATTTTTATAATAAAAATAATAAAAATGGAATATTGTTGAAAAGTGTGTCATTTTCAAATTTAATAATTGTAACAGCTATTAGCAATAGTTTACTCCTAAATGGGAGGGCGAATAATGGCCGCGCAGCGCAAAATTAGGCCAAAAATTGCCGCGCAGCACAGAATTTTGGCCAATAATGACGTGCAGCGCAGAATATTTTCCCTGATAGAGAACAATTTAAACCAAAAATGGTTCTGCCAGAGAAAATATCAATCCAAAAATGGCCCTTTAAGACAAAATTTAAGCAAAAGTAGCTCCGAAATGGCATAATTTAGGCAAAAAAATGGCCCCGACAGGGGAAAATTTAAATTAAAATTCGCCCCGGTAGGGAAAAATTTAAGTTATAAATGGTCCCGGCAGGGAAAAATTTTGATTAAAAATGGCCTCAGCAGTTGAAAATTTCAGCCAAAAATTTCGAGTTTCGAGTCGAGCCGACCTAAAATTTTCGAGTCGAGTTTCGAGCTTCGAGCGGCAACCCTGATTCGTAGCCTAACTTAACTCTAACTTCCGTAAATTGCAACCAAAATATGTTTTTTGATTTTTAGAATTCTTACAAAGTTTCACAATAAATTCTTTGATTAACCATTCTTATTTAATTTGACAAATTCCAATACATCTTTTGTGCCATAAAACCAGATTTGATATAAGACAGATATTAACGGATGTTAAGCTGGGTGTATATATAAAGCCAAAACTAGAGTCCGGTTTTCCAGATTTGCCGGGCCCGGGTACCCGGGTTTTTATTCAAAATTTTTCCGGATCGGGCCCGGAAACCCGGGTTTTCCTGGGCCCGGACCCGGTTTTTCCCGGGCCCAGGCCCAGGAAAACTCGGGATTGTTCCAAATGACCCGGGTTCCGGGCCTGGGCCCGGGTAAAACCCGGTCCGGGCCCGGCCCGGATCCGGACTCTAGCCAAAACTTTATTTTTTTACTTTCAATACATATTGCAGTTAAAAAAATAATAACTACAAGAATATAATTTTAAAAATATATTGAAATTCAGACTATAAATTTATTCAAAAATCAATTGGAACTAAATTTCAATAATATTTCAGGCTATTCCTATACAGTGAATGGTATTCAATACGATTTCTGCAATCCGTATGCATGTTGCAAATTTTTAAACCACTATATTAAATATCGCGACAATATCGATTTACCGGATTTATTGAGAGTGCATTTGAATATTGATTCGCTTGTTGAAAATTTGGAGCGTCTTTTCCAGAAAAAACAAATTGCAGATATGGTAAGAAATTACTAATAAATATTTAAATTTATTCAAATTATTTAAATTAAATTTTTAATTCGAACTGATTAAATTTCAACAAAAATCTTCGTAAAACATAAGCAATTCACTACAAAAAATGATTTTCAAAAATAAAGAAAAGGAAGGGTTATTAAAATTCATTCCGCGAATATTAATCTTCGAAATTGGGATTTCATACGTTTGTTATATTGGTTGGATTTTTCTCCAATTTTTAACACGAAAATCAGGGGTGTGCACGGGCCGGCCCGATCCGGGCCTAGTTGGTGGCGGGCCGGGCCGGGCCTGGTATGTTTGGGCCTGGGCCCGGAAGCCCGGTAGGAAATTAATTTCATAAGAGTTCACCTTTTTATGGAAATTTTGAAAATTTTTTAATCAAAAATTAATTATTATTCATCAAATTTGAGCAATTTATTTTTAAATTTATCCTTTTTAAAATTTCTTCCAAGTATCAATTTTACAAAAAAATTCTTAGGCCTCGTCCCTCGTGCAAACCCTGACTAAAATGGAAAAAGTTAAACAAATAAGGAAATTGATTTTTTTGAATATATTAATTTGATGCACATTTATGAATTTATTATCTTTTATTTTATAACAAGATAGTAACCAAAAATAGGTGCTGTGGCATTTCTTAAATAAAATGCAAAAATGTGTTAACTAATAAAATACCAAATCAATAATTGTCTAGTTTTATTCTCTCCTCGAAAATTTTTGCAAAGTTTTATTACTTCTCGGAAAATATTTTTCTGCAAATTTGCCAAAACATTTTAAATATAATTTATTTAGTAGATTTAATGTAATTAATTTTATCAATTTTTCCCAAAGTTGATGAATATTGTGTTGAATTACAGTGAAGAGGACAAGGAAGTTGTTGAAACTAAACGAAGTCGGCGCATTTTGAACATTGTTGCCAATAAAACGGAAAGCAAATATCGACGCGCCACCATTTTGAAGGAGGAATTTTTTTTTGAGCATTACAAGAAATTTAACAAGGCAATGAAAAAATGGCCATCCAATTTTGAAGAAAAATTTCTTCGCATATTTCTGACATATCTTTTCCAAGTTGGAATCCTAACCAAAAAAGGCGACTTTCTGGCAGTTCCAAATCAACAAATACGGTAAATGCTCTTCTAATTACATTTATTTCTGAAAAAATTTATCTTTTCACAACCAATTTAAATATGTAGTTTACTGCTGCAATTTAGAAAAGTAAACTGTTTGGGCAAAAAAATCATTTCATGAAAATTTATATATTACCAATCGGTACGTCCAGATTTGTTAATCAAATAATTTGTCATCGGTTTCGTATAAAACTCAAAAATAATATACATATGAACAGTTTTAATTTCATAAGTAAAGAACTAGAATTAGGTTTTAAATTTTAATTCATTATAGTACAATTTTGGCATATTTTTTATGGGAAATTAATAAATAGTTTCTTATTTTGCTGTCGAGATTGGTATATAATGAATTTGAAAAAATTTCAGAAAAAAATCGGATTTATGTAAACAAGAAAAATTCCTAAAGTTTATTATTTATCTGTTTTTATGGTTTTTCACATACAAATAAAACTCACACAGGAATCGGCTTCATGATTTGCTTTATCCATATTATGTTCAAAAATTCCAATTTTCTGATGATGATGCAAATAATGTCACAACTGCTTTACAACAAATTGCATTTACTGATGGACTTGATCAAAGCGTGTTTCAGAATCCAATGAAAGAATTAAAGTTGGTTTAATTTTGTATTAATATAAAAATATTAACATTTAAATTCAAAAAATAAACAATGTAAAATATAAAAATGCATTGTAATTTTTTGGTATAATTTAACAAATTTTTCCCATATTATATTTTTAGGCAAACATTTACAACATTTCTCAAGGCGACCAATTTCAAGCCAGGAAATGAATTATTTTCCCATGCAATGTTTGCGTCTTTGGCGGCAAAAATTAAGGATAAACTCTATTTCATTCCCGATGAGCAATACACATGTGTGGATACGGAAAAATTGAGAATCGACTTGGCTTTCACTTTGGCGCATCCCGACAACAATAAAATGTTAACAACAGTTATTGTTAGGGTTAATTACCCGGGGGCGGGTAATGAAAAAGCGGGTAACGGGTAATACGGGTAATTGGGGTCCGGGTAATGGGTAGGGTAGGCCAAACTCGAAAAATACCCGCGGGTACTACCCTACCCGTTCCTTGTTAAGACATTTTTTGAAATTCGTTTAATAAAATTTTTAAAATTGGCCAAAATAAGTATCATAATAAAAATAAATCATTCATTTTTATTTTTATTCTTCTTAATCTTCTTCATCTTCAAATTCTTCTTCACTCAAATCCGATTCTTCTGATTCAGTGGCAGGACCCAGCTTCAATTTCTTTTTCAAGTGTGCCTTTATGATCAGAATTCTTTCGGCCATTTTTCCAGAAAGACTAAATAAAATTAAATTTTAAAAATTATAAGATAATTTTACCGATTTCTCAGAGTGTTTGCATAAAGCAGGCCGGTTTTAGAGAAAAGCCTCTCGGATGCAATCGATGTTGCAGGAATTGACAAAAATATCTGTGCCAGCTCTCCAAGTTCGGGGAATTTGGGCGAATGTTGTCGCCACCAATCAAAAATATTGTCAGTAGTAAAGGTATTGAATTTGTCCACCGTAATCCCCCATTGGATAGGAAAGTACCGTATTTAAGCTCAAAGGTATTCGCTTGGTTTTTTAAAAGTGCGCGAAAATGGCAGCGGATACCTTTAGGCTTACTTTGATTGTCTGTCATATAGTCTCTCGCTGACTGTGAGTGTCTAACCTCTCGCTTGCCTTTGGGACCATTTGTCATTTTCGGGAATAATAAAAAGGATGAGAATTTAAAATTGAATGCGTACGCAAGCGTAAAGATTTTGGCTTGGGTTTTTAATATGTCTGCACTCTCATTGGCTGTTGGTACCAATTGTCATTTTCGGAAATAATAAAAAGATTAAATTTAAAAGTTTAACTAGCGGATATTTTTGTTGGCTTGTTTCTTTGGTATGCCTAACCTATAGTCTCTCGCTTGCGATGCGTGCTTGATCTTTTGCTCGTGGACTAATTGTCATTTTTGAAAATAAGAAAAAAAATCGAATTTAAAGTTCTCACCAGCGGTCAAGCAGCGGATAAATGTTTGATCATTTATTGCTGGCTTTAGGATAAAATAATAATGGAATGAATAATGATTGATTGGAAGGGTAGGAGATTAAGATCTATGGCCAATTCCCGAGAAGGTATCGATCATTCTTGTTCAATAATTCCCCCATTCCCAATAATAAAATGATTTTTTACATTTTTTTATTCATATTTTGCGTAAATGGTGCCCCGATGACTCGACACGACGATTGTATGCTTTTTGTCCGCCACAACCAAACATGCTATAGGCCTTGGGGAAAGAGTGGTCCCTTTCTGTGCTTGGACGAAAAATTTGGCCATAGACAAACGATTTTTGCATGCCCAGTGGAGGTAAAAATAATAATCAATTAAAATCATTTTACTTTATATATATATAGGACCCAAACTTCCATCCAAATTCGGGCACAACAACAACATCCACCACCACCACAACAACAATTTTGGCAACGACAACAAAAACAATCAGCAGCACAGCCACAACAAAAACAACACAAATTGCCAACACAATCACATCAACAACAAAATCAACTCAAATCGGGCACACACTCTCCACAACAACATTAAAAACAATTGAGATCAGCAGCAGCAGCACAATATCATTGGGCTTTTGGGTATTGAATTAATTTTTCTTTGATTTATTAATTTTAATTTCCAGATCATGGCAATTTTTGCCCTTTTTCTGCTGCTGTTGCTGCTGATCATCATTTTTTTCATCATGCCGGTAAGAATTTTGAATAATATTCCAAATTATCTATGCATTTCAGAAAAAGCACACACCACCACCGCCACCAAGGCCTCCTCCACCCAATGTGCATACTGGAGCCGAGTTAGTGCCATTGTCGGAAATCTCCCAACAGTTGGCAAATTCCAGCATGGAGTTTCAAAGAGTCGGACGTCTGCTTGCTGAACAACTTGAGGCACGGGCACGGGCACAGGAACATTCAGTTTCATCCGACTTTTCGGAAAACGTAAGATTTTAATTTCTGAAATAATTAATTTCCCCTATATTTAAAGACAGTTGTTGGCGGGACAGTACAAGGACCTTTCGTGCAAATTCCATTGGATGATGCGGCTTCTTCAATTTATTTCGACTCGGAAAGTCGAATGTGATCACATATTTATTTTAAATATTTATTTTCTTATTTAATAAATTGGATAAAATTATTTTATTATGAACTTTTTATTAAAAATGTTATTTTCATTTAAATATTTATATGAATAAGGAATTAAATGCTTTTTTAATTTAGATGGAGCAATTTATGATAGAGTATTTTAGCTATCGAACCCTCCTCGAATTGTTAGTTAGATTGCGTAAAAATTGGGTAAATTTCCCGACATTTTGGCGTCTTCGAGCAATGGCGGATGAGAAAATCAAGGAAAAGTTGCCATCCTTCAAAAATTTGGAAAAGAAAATAAAGAAAGATCCCGATTCATGGGATCGGCAAATTGGAATCTTTAAAGGGCAATTTTTTGCAATTTATTCTCCACAACGATTTCAAGAAGAATATGAAAAACAACTTGGATTATTGAAATGTGGAGAGGATGTTTGTGACTTTATAGAATGTGAAGCGCACAAAAGAACGATACGAATTTTGGAAGAACAAGCTTTTTATGATTTAAACCCATTTGAATCGCCTTTTTGAATTTTTCATATTTTATTTAAAAAAAGAATGAATAAATATAATTAACAAATTGATCAGATGAATTATATTGGGAAAATAATTTTATTATTGATGTAAAATTTAGGCCTAAGGACAAAAATAGAATTACAACAATAGTATATTGGCCACATAGAGAACTAAATAAATTTTGGAATTTTGTTTTATTATAAGTAATATTTTTAAAATTTTTCTTTAAATAATCCAATATCAATCCTTCTGGCGGGTCACCATAAGAGTCAAAATAAAAGCCCTGGGAAGAATTTACCGCCCAAATGCAACACCAATGTGATCCCCTTTCGTTTGACGCATCCTAAATATATTTTTATTTAAATTTTATTCGTAAAAACCAACCAAATTCACAACCATAGCACACGGGAAATTGGTGCATTTGGGCAATTTGTCGGCAGGGAAAACTCCCTTGAAATATTTATTTGTTGCTGGATGCCGAGAAAGGACTTTATTAATGGTATATGTATCCATTTCTCATCTCAACGGGCGGGGATGTCTACTCTTTTCCCGCAAATAAAGATAAAGAGCAAATGCCGTTGCCGCTCCCGTTCCCAGAAAATAAACTAAACATAGAATAAAATTCCAAGGAGACGATTCAGCAGTCTCAGCAAAGCAAGAAATTATTCCAGGGGGAGTTGCCACAATTTGAGGGAGAATTAAATCGGGAGAAGTTAAATTTGTCGTCATTTAGACAGTTAAATCAGAAGTAATAGTTCGATTTCCTGAAAAAATTAAATGAATCATAAAATAGTAAGGATATTCACGGTCAATGAGAATTAGCCCATCGGCTTCAGCATAGGCAATTAGAGTGACGCCTCCATTAGGGACCGGGGTAGAAAATCGAATCTCTACTGAAGTGCAACCATCTTTCACCAATTCAAATCCTTCCGAATCCTCTTGACTATTTGTCAAATTAAATACATATATGCACCACCCATTTTTGAACATCCAGTAATCGATTCCATTACTTTGATTTGTATATGCAAAGCCCAAATGTTCTTGAGTATCATGATAAGCTTGAGCATAATTATCGGAATCATATTTTAAACTTTAAATGAAAGTATATCATTAAAAAGAAAAATAGAACTACTTGTAATTATATTGCGGGTAAGACCTCCCGTTTGCTCTCAATTCAATATTTTGTACATTGAAATGGGTAAATTTGAATGGACTTTCAAATTTATTTCCGATATATCTGGAATTGCTGACCAATCCAATCATTACTCGTCTCGGTACTCTGAATTATTTAATTAGATTATTTTGATCATTTCTACATACTCCTCAGTGAATAAATTAGCGACAAAATCGGTTCTTCCCTGAGTGATAAACAGAGACTTCATGAATGATTTTCTCACTCCATATCTTGCAGGTTGAACATCCAGTTGCTTTGCAATGTCTAAACTCAAACCATCCATCAAATCAATTGTTTTCACCAACAATCGAACATCGGTAATTTCAAAAACATATTTGGTGTGAGTCGCTGGGGCCACAACAGCAGTTTTTTGTTGAACTATCATAAAGTCATCTGCTTGCGGAGTTATCTCTATATCCAATTCAACATTGCTTATTAAATAGAGATCTTGATTGAAAATATCCGTCGAAAGTTTGCTTATCAATTGCACTGTCTTGCTTTGAGCAAACATATTTTTCCTTGCTACATATCCTTCATCAGCAATAGAATCTGGGTCTTTTTTGTCTCTTTTATAACCCGTAACACCGAGAAAACTGTCCTTTGCTTCATTTGGGTAACTTAGTTCTGTATCCAAATAGGCCTTATAACTGTACAATTGATTTGATGAATATATTTCCCTCTGATTTATCAAAATTTTGATATCCTTAATCCATGTGGCTCCAGGCATTTGGATTGTGGAAACCACTTCACCCGCATCCAGATTCACATGCAATCCATCATCACCCACTTTCCTTATTCGGCATTCAGTCAGAATATAGACCTTACTCAAGTCTATATAACTTGTAATAGGGTGGATTTTAAAATGGAAAGGTGTTGAACTAATTGGATTTAACTAAAGAATTGTTATTAAATATTAAATAAAAAACAAAATAACCGTCAAATATTCCCGATTGGCTGAATTAGATACAGCACAATTTGTGGGGGGTGTCGAGAAAAAATCCAATCCTGTCGAAATACTATCTGCCGATGAAGCATCCACCTTTTTATAGAGCATTTTCAATAATATCCTAGAGTGTCAATCCTTTTCTTTTTAATTAGAGCTCTCTGGGGCACTGTTTGTCCAATAATATCGTTTGGTTTTAAAATGACTCCTGATTTTCGTTGGGGGTTAAATTTTCGTCTTCTTTTTCCACTTCCGCTTTGTATTCCGGCTTTTGTCATAAGCTTACGAACACCCTCTTTTCCTTCTCCTACTATGGCTTCCTTTAAGTCTCCGCCTTCTACTACCTAAATATCTTATATGAAAAAATATTTTATGAGTTTTTAACCTTATTCAATACTCTTGCTATGGTCGCCAAACCTTCTTTCCCAATCTCCTTTCCTACATTCACAGCAACCGGCTTAAAGGCAGATGCCAAAGGTTTTAAATATCTCCAAATACTTTTCAAAACTCTTCCTACTCCTGCCCCTCTTTGTCTTATTGATCCATTGCCAAAACCTCTTTGGTAGGTTGGCAGTCCAGAAAAATATTCAATTTGACCAGATCCAACTTGATGGAATTTCTCAAGACGTAAATTAGAACCGTCAAATATAACACGGACCATTTTATGTGAAGTAATTCAAAATACAAATGATTTTTTAAATTGAAGGGTTAATATAACTTGTCCAAATTCAAATGGGACTTCTCTTCCTGTTAATGATCTTATTTCAATATCAATAACATCCAAATCTTTGGCAATTATTTTATGGAATAATGGTGAAGGAAAATTCTTCTCGATTATTTGACCGACTTTGCCCTCAACTGCAATAACTTGTAGTAAATTTGCAAATTTGTTCCCGATGATCATATTCTCCTAAATTTATTATGAAATTTATAAAAAAATATTAGAAAACCATTAAGCCACTGTTCAGATACACACAAAGATGACTCACTCCTCCATGTAAATCCACCATATATTTTGCCGTTTCACCATCCCTTATCACTTGGCCCTTTTCATATCCAAGTACATAGGATAATTGGTCAGAAAGCACTACATTTTCAATTTGATCATTTGCAATTTTTAGTTTGAATCGAGAAAGATCATCCAAGTAATAAAATTGAACTCCCTTCGCTATTTCCAATATTTCTCTTTTTATTTGATCTGATTTGCTTGAATAATCTTCATTGTATTCTTCTGTTTCAAACATTCGCTTGAATTCTTCGATATTTTTCTGTACATGATCGAGAAAATTCTCAATTTTCAAATTATATTTTTTCAGGTATTTATCCCGAGTTGTAAAATAAAAATAACGATCCTTTTCGTGCATATAATGTAATTCAGGGTGCGGGTCTTTTCCATCAATTGTATATATTGATCTGTAGACTCCATAGGCAAGTCCATCTTTGTTTGATTCATAAACCGGGATCATTGATGTTGATTCGGTTTGTTCAATCCTTTTGGTTTGATCTTCTTGTTTCTTCCGGTTTTCCTCAGCTAATCGTGCAGCCTCTTGAGCATTTCTAGTGGCCTCTTCTTGCTGTTTTCTTGCAGTTTCTTGAGCTAACCGATCGGCCTCTTCCTTAGCTTTACGTTTGGCTTCCTCCTCCCGAGCTATTCGATCGGCCTCTTCTTGAGCCCTACGTTTAGCTTCCTGTTCTCGAGCTTTGCGATTGGCCTCTTCCTTAGCTTTACGTTTTGCTTCTCTTTCTTGAGCTTTACGTTTGGCCTCTTCCCTAGCTTTAGAATTAGGATGAAGTGGGGCTTCAGATTCCTCAACCACATCTTCAACATCTTCAATCACTCCTTCTTCTTGTATAGCTCGTCTCCGCCTTGATTGATTATTCAATTTTGATTCTAATTCTTGTATCATCCCATTATAAATCCCATTCTCAAGCTGCTCAGGTGTGATGAATGACCCACTTGGTACAAAAAATCGAAATTTTCTTCCGTCTTTTAAGTGTACAATAACATATTGTTTCGAATCAGTACCAACGGTAGCCCAACTTCAAAAGAATTATTGAAATATTCGAAATAAAAATACCTATTTGGGTAAATTATACCCGTCAGACCAACAACCCAAGATCCATCAAAAATTAATTTTTTGGGTAAATGGATTTTAAATTTATTCGTTCGATTATCAGGAAATCCAGGAGTATTACTGGGGACAATTAAATAAAAGGAATTGCTCATTTTTATAAGAATGATTTTGGAAAATCGGTTGGAATCATTTCTGCCAGAAATTCACAAAATTGTTCTTCTGCTTTCCACTATTCTTCATCATCAGATCAGTTATCTCGAAGTTGACTTGAACGCATTTCTCGCAGTAAAATTGGCAATGCGCGAAGACATATTCGCCCTTAAAATATATTATATATTTTTCATATTAGGAAGAATGAATATTACCTTGGAGCCAGTTTCATAAACTTTGAAGCGCATGATATTTGCCAATTTGGTATTGCGATCTCGGCACACATCGCATTGAAAGTTGAAAACTCCATATTTAGGGCGACCCATCTAAAATGAATAATCAATGTATAAATGCCAAAAAATACCTTCCAGAACATCTTCTTCTGACCAAAAACTCCGGGCAGTTTTTCTTCGTCATCCTCTTCTTCCTTCTCCATGGACAGTTCCAAACGGGCAATTTTCATGACATTCTCCTCGTTTCCATTGCCATTTGTTGGTTCCTCATTTTCTAAAATTATTATTTATTTATTAAAATTATAATTAACCAACCATTTTGAGTCTTGTTGTTCTTTCTTTTGAGGTTTTCATTTTTAATTGCAGACATTTTTATTTAATTTAATGAGTTATCTAAATTAAATGGAAGAATAAGAGAGATCCTATTGAAACAATTTAGTCCATTGTTTTTGTTTTTGGTTTTTTAAAATAATGGTCAACGGTACGAACTTTTAAGGAAATGGGATTATTGTGATGATATGGGTGTGGCTTGTCCGAAATGAAAAGGGATTACTGTGATGATAGGGGTGTGGCTTGCCAGAGAAAAGCGACGCCAATTTTGGCGCCAAAATTTCAAATAATACTCATTCTCTTATAGAACAGAGAGAAAAAATTATTGATTAGGTAAGAGACACATAGAGGATGCTTACTTGCTTACTGTAAGAGGGTTTTATTCCTTCACTTTTAGCTTTTACCAATAATTCAAAAGAAAATGGTTCTTACACCTTTGATTGTTGCTCTTTCGAAATTGCTTACTTGTGAGCCAAAACATCTTCAAGAATATCTGAATAACCCGATCACGAAAAATTACGTGGAAGAATATCTGAAAGGGAAAAAATTGCTGACCACATATCGTGATAAACAAGGAGAGCAGAAAGAAGTCAAATTTGGAGGGATAACTTTAAAATCTGCCACCGAATTATATGCTTTTGAGGGCTTTCTTGGTAATTCTAATAGTTAAATGAAATTATTTTTATCTTTAGACGTAAAAATTATTCAATATTATTACATCAAATACCGCATTAGACTGCTCTATCCAAAATTGAAGTGCATTGTGGAATACCATAATAAAGGCCACAGCAAATATTATCCAATCGGTTTTTATATCTCATAAATAATTTAATTCATTCTGATTAGAACTACTCGGAATTGAGGAAGAGGTCGAAGAAAGCAAAGAAAAAAGTGTACCAGAAAAGGATTACGAGAAGGATTACGCTGAATATTTGAATTTCAAAAGTTATCTGTGGCCTGAATCAACAGAAAATGGCAAGTTCCCCAGAAATTGAATTTTCTGTAAACACTACTGGGATTACTGTTTACAGGTTACTCGATGAATATGAAAATTAAATTAAATTTTTAGCCATTCCCGTCTTTTGACTCCCCGGTTTATTCCATGGGATCTTCCTGGTCGTTGTTCGCGGTGTAAAAGTGGAACTGTCGAAGTGGATTATGTGATTCAACCGACCGGAGTCTCAATTTTTTCCACACGACTCAAGGGAGGAGAATGATTTCTGCCATTCGATCAAGTGCGGGATATTGATGGAAGTCAATGGATGCGCATTAGTGCGCGAAATAAAGTCTTCAACCTACCATTGAAAAGAATTGAAGAAAAAACAGAAGAAACAAAAGCGGAAATAATCCCATTACCAGAAGAAGGAAAAGTACAACCAGAAATGATTCCCGAAACTAATGTTTAAATTAATTTGTTATTTTAGATAAATTTTTTTTTTGAAAAATGGAATATCCTTCTTTATCAGAAAATGAATTAAAATTAGCAATTCCTAGTGGAATTGTTGTCTCTGGTCCATCTAATTCGGGTAAAACCCAATTGGTTACAAGAATTTTAAAAAATGCTGCCACTTTATTTCACCCACTACCGAAATCTATAGGTTTATTTTCAAGATTTTTTCAATTTTATTGACTTATTAGTATGGTGCTATGGCGAATTTTCGGAACTTATTCCCAATTTGGAAAGAGAGGGTGTGATTGTTCGAGCTGGAATTCCTAGCGATGAAGAATTAAAACAAGTAACAAAACCGTCAATTCTTGTGCTTGATGATATGATGGGAGAAATCGATCCAAAAAGATTGGCTGACTTATTCACAAAAAAATCACATCATAATAATTTTACTGTGATATTCCTGAGTCAAAATTTATTTGACAAGTCCTTGAGAGTGCCTCGAACAAATGCGCAATATATTTTTTTGATGAGGGCTCCGGTATAATAATATATTTTTTTAAACTGAAATTTGATTTTAGAATGATATGCTGAGCATTAGAAATTTAGCACATCAACTTTTTCCAAAAGAAAGTTCCTATTTTTTGGACGCATATAAACAGGCGTGTGCTGAACCTTATGGCTATTTATTAGGTTATTAAGAAATTATTCAAAAATTAAAATTTAAATTAAAGTTAACTTACACGCAGCATCAAATAATTTAATTCGACTAAGAACAAATATTTTTCCAGAAGAAGAGCAGATAGTTTTTACTCCAAAAAATGGGTAGAAGAAAGAAGGAGCGTCAGAATATTGGAGAAAGAGTAATTAAAAACTTTAATTTTCTAAAGAAGATAGCCAAAACTCACTCAACTAAAAAATGGAAGGCATTAATAAGTGATGCGAATACTGATGAACTTTTATCATTGACCGAAATTAGTTCAAATATTTTGAGTGGTCAATTTAAATTGACAAAAAAACAACGGGAAAAATTATTACCTTTTGCCAATTATATTCGAAAGATTGCCAAGGCAAGAAGTGAAAAAGGAGCCAGAAAATTATATTCAAACCAAGAAGGAGGTCAAGCAGTTTTGGGAGCCTTATTAGGGCCGATACTTGTTGAGGCAGCCCATCATTTAATTTCAAAAATTGCGGGAAATGGCTAAAAAATTAATTCTTCTACCAATGGACCTCTACAAAGGATTGAAGACAAGTAAGGAAGAAAAGAAAACAGAAGATCTTCCAGAACATGCTCCATTAGAATATGAAAAGACCCAATTAAAGAAAGTGAAAGGAAGGAAAACAAAAAATCTATCTACAAAAAATGTCCTTTATAACCAACAACTTAGACGATATCTGAGGGCACGAAAGGAGACAAAAGATAAGCCGATTAAAGTTCAATTGAGCAACGATCCTAAAAATATAAGAATACTGAAACCTGGCACTTCGCCAAAAGAACCAGTGAAAGTCGGCATTGTAAACGATGAGGGTGAATTGGAAGGAATCGATTTAAGACAATCGGAACCAAGTGTTCGATTTTCTGAACCCGATGAAAATAATTACAAAACTGCAAAGAGTTCAGCAGAATCTCGTACTGGAACAACTAGTGGGACAAGTTATTCTTCTTTTGATGATGAACACACGCCGACACCAAAGAAAAAGCAATCCCCAATTACCCCGAAAATAAGGGGGGCCCGTGTTGCTTCTGAAGCAAAAAGACAAGCCGATGAGATCAAAATCGAAAAATTATTGAACATAATAGAAAGAAACCCAAAAAAATTTGGGGTATCACAAGGGAAAATTTTGAATCCTCAAACTGGAAAGCCGGTATATAACTCTGATTTGACTTGGGCAGTGAAAAGATTAATACGACCCACACTTGTAAATGCTCCATCTCCATCTGGAATGGCTTATTTGAAAAAGTATGCACTAGCCGACCCAGAAGCTAGGGAATTACTGCATGATACCTATCATCAGACAGGAAAAGGAAAGCCAAATTTATTTCGACCAACAAAATGGAGAAAATAAATAAAGTTTATACCGACCCAAAAAATCCGGGTTCCTATAGCAGCCTTGAAGCGCTTATTTAAGCAATAAAAGAAAAATATCCACAAATCCCAAGGCGGCAAATTTTGGATTTTGCTGAAGCTAATCGAACTTTTACCCTATTTAAACAAGCAAGAAAAAGATTTCCTCGGTCAAGGACTATCCCTGCAGGGTATTTAACAGGTAATAAAATAATTGTAAAAAATTCCAAAATATTTTAGATGTCCAATTCGATTTGGGAGATTTTCAAGCATTGCGGGAAACAAATAAAGGAATGCGTTATTTGTTATTGGGCGTATGTGTGCTGTCCAGACAAATGTTCGCTGCACCGACTAAAAGCAAGATGGCGACGGACATGAAAAGGGCTTTTGAGGAGGTTTTCAAACAAATGCCCTTTCCTCCAAAGTCCATTTATACCGATAGAGGATTGGAATTTGAATCCAAAGAAATGAAAAAATTTTTTGAAGAATATAGAATTGAGAAATATGCAGCAAAAGATAGCAAAATTAAAGCTAGTGTGGCTGAACGTGCTTTGAGGACAATTAAATCAAGGTAAATTTTTTTTAATATATCATTTTTAATTAATAGAATTTACAAGTATTTTTCTGAAAAAAACACGACTGATTGGGTTACTCCCCTCCCTGATTTCCTCAAAGCAATAAATAATTCTGTTTGTCGATCGACTGGGGTTAAGCCATCTTCAATTAATGAAAAAAATTGGCCGACCATTTGGCAAAAAGTTTATGGCGACAAAGTAAAATTGAAAACGACTACAAAACTTCAAAAAGGGGAAGCCGTAAGGATTACAAAGCCTAAGCAGATTTTCGACAAAGGCTATTTTCCTTCGCGCTCCGACCATATTTACACTGTTGACCAACCCCATGCAACCGACCCAGAATATTATGAATTGAAAAAGCACTCTGGAGAAAAAGTCAAAGGTCGATTTTATAAGCCAGAATTGGTCAAGACAAAACTCGATGAGAAAACAAGCTATAGGGTAGAGGAGGTCATCAAAACTCGGAAGAACAAAGATGGAAGCAAAGAGTTACTTGTGAAATTTATAGATTACCCTGATAATTATTGGATCAAAGAAAGTGATATTGTTTAACAAATTTATTCAGATTAAATTGTGTTTACATGAACAATCATTTGGATTATTTTGGGCACACCAATATGGGCTGGACCAGCCAAAGGGGACAATTTTATATTCATCAATTAATACCCCTTTATTAATAACGGGTCTTAATCTTTTGTTCATTGGGGCAGTCACAATGCCATCAAAACCCTTTTTTTCGATACGGAAGTTTTTTGTCAAATTGAATATTTCTTCGGCTTCTTCGGGTGCATCGCCATTGAACTTTTTGATCATCTCCTTATATTCTTCAAAGCCCATCTTTTCCTTATTGTCCACAGTGAGAGGAATGCCCTTCAAACGCCAGATATATTCTTCATTTGCGGTTTCTTTGTTCTCCATTTGCATGGCATAGGCTTTTGGGGCAGCTATTCAATAATTGAATAATGAGACATAATAATATTTTAGAACTCACTGCAAAGAAATTCCTTGATCACATGATTGGGGTATTCATCGACCAATTCCCCCATTTGATTCCCATCTGGCAGTGGATCGCCCCATTTATCAATGTAACTGTATAATATTGAGTCGGTGTCCTGAAAATCTTGTATTTATTAATCTTTTAGAAAAAATTTACCATATACAAAATTTCTGTATCCAATCTATCCTTTTTCACTTGATATAAATGGTTCAAAAGATGCACACGTGCTGAAGAGGTCGTCCACAATGCGATCACCAAATTACTCGCATCATGCTCAAGCACGTGTTCATCCTTCCTTTTGTAGCATAGCAAAAAATGTTTGTCGTCTAACTGCTCTCGGATGTGCACCTCCAATTTGTCATCATCCAAATATTTGCACAGATCAGCATGATTATCGACAATCACACTGATGCTCAACCGATTTCGAAGCGCAAACCTTTATTTTCGCGATTGAAAATATTCATTTAAGTTTACCTCCCCCAAAGCGAATTCAAGCAAATCTTTGCGATAAATCGTAATCCGGGATTAAAGGCAATGTTATTTGGATCCAGGCGAATATAGTATTGGACCCATGCCTCATCCAAATATGCTTTCTTCCGGGCATTTAATTCTTCTTCGCTTAAGCCATCCTCCCGACAATGAGCAGGCCATCCTTCTGCTTCATATTTCAGCTTCAAAAACTTTTCCAAATAATCACGAAATAGATATTGATCCCAATCCTTCATATAAAGCCAATTGTATGCTCGATATGCCCGGGTGACGCGATAACCAGCCTATCATATTCTAATTTTTATATATTTTGAATTAATATTACCTTCAACGCCATTTCCAGCTCCAAAGTCGGAATTGTTACCGAATCTCCTCTTTCTTCATCCGAAAAATGGGGGCATTGATAATCTGGTTTCTTTCCACATCCTCTCAATTCTCTCGCACACGTTTTGCATCCAGAAAACATCAAATAGTTGTCAACACGACTTGGAAGAACAGGAATATCGCCTATGAGATGTCTCGGAGGCACAACAAAACATTTAACAATCTAAATTATTAAATAAGCATAATAATAATAAATTTTATAATTACCCCCATAATTGGATTCCCAGTTTCGGGATCACAAATATCCTCAGGCTTCCTCCAATCAACTTTATCATCAAAAACCACGAGTTCAGGATGACCCACTGGGTAATTGGTTGTCCACATTCTTTTAAAATTAGGGTAAAAATAGTAAAATCTATCAAATTACCTAGATGGATAAAGTGATTTAAAGTCCTTGTATTTTATCACTTTCCGGGGATTGCGTTCTGTAGTTGAGAGCATACATTCTGGCCCGGTTCTCCCGCTAAATTCTTTTGCATTGTAAATAGATTTGTCATAAAATACCCGAAAAATGCATCATGAAGATCGATAAGGCCTGAATCCGGAATATTGTCGAAGAAAGATCGCATTGTGATTGTTTCCAATTGGCCATTCTCATCAGCAGATTGAATGACATTTTCTTCATCTTCCAACATGGCATTTATTTCACACTCCCAGTAAATCTCCACTTCAAATTTTTTCTCCAATTCTGCCAAACGTTCAGCATTTTTTTCCCGCACTGTTGAAGCCGGGAATCCTCCAGCCAATATTGTGTCTGGATCGGGGTAACAATGGGGGCACGCATGCCAAAAACAACTTTTAAGGAATTCATATATTTAAAACAATTTAGAGGCAAACCCGTTGACTTCTATAGCCAAGTCTTTTTCTTGCCCCGGTCTCTCAACATAGCCATCCAATAAATAATTCCCATATCGAAGTTCCTTTTCAGGGCTCTCGGCGCACCGCACATAAACGTTTTTCCATCGCTCATACCATTTTAAAAACTTGCGCCCCAAAATGCTTTGACTTCCATGTTTTTCATAACCCTAAATATTCCTCTTAGAAATTTTTAGATATTTCCCACCATATGCGGAGTTATTGCCAAATGATCAGGCCGAAGATTAAGTCTGAAATATCGCATGCATGCGCTGGCAATAGTGATTGAATCGGAAATATCAAGCGTTGTGACTTTCTCGAACAATTTTAGCATGTGAACAAATCCAGTGGCAAGAATTTTGACATCTAAAATACCAAAATTTAGAAGCAATTAAAAGTAAGTACCATGTGAACAATATTCTGCTATTTGGTCATTCAAATTGAATTTAATTTTGTCTTTATTTGTATTGTGCCATTCAATTAATTCAGCCCTTTCCGAGGGCATCATGCTGCCTGGCCCATATTGTTCTAAATCTGGCAATCCGTCCAATGTTTTATCATAATTTTCTTCAACGTTGAAGTGTTAAGGAAAAAATTTTTTGGTTTCCATTTTCAAGTCAAAAGTTTTGACGAAATTTGCAAGTCGAATTGGTATAATTAGAAAACTAAAATATAAAAATGGATTCCTACACTTTATTTATAGGCTTACGAATCCCTAAATGATGTTGGAGTCAGGCCTTTGCCTGCAACCTTCATATTATAGAGACGGTTTCCATTGCGCACTAATTTAGGAATAATTCTTTGCTTTTTTAAAATTTCCCCGAATGAAAAAATGTTGTCATATTTTGATCCTGAATTATTAATTTTGATAAATCTGATTATGATACCTGCATGAGCATAAACAAAACTTTGAACTCTCCTTCTCTTCCCCTTTTTTGCTGTGGTTTCACCATCTTTTGCTGATTGAACATTTTGAATCCAATTGTCATCCTCATCTCCTCCACCGATCAAAAATTCGATATCGGGTTCATCTTCTTCTGCTTCCATTTCGTCTTCCAAATCTTCAACTCCATCTGCGCCTGGTTCCAACTGCCTTTGTTCGAAGTGAATCACCCAATCCGTGAATGCTGCCATTGGGTCATCACAAAGGGTGAATTCATCGACTTCAGTTCCATCAAATTCAAACGGGGCGAAGGCAAATGTCCGATGTATTCCACAGATTGTGCATGGCTCATTCAAAGGTTTATCCCAAGTATCATTGGCAACACATTTCGTACAAAACACATGAGCCCAAACATAATTGACCTAAATTCATGGGATATATTATAATTTAATATTATTGATTACTTGATGTTGAAATTTTAAAATGTTAGGATCAGGTTGAAAATCAATTTTGGCTTCAGTGTCATACATTATATATCTAATAAAAGGAATGTATAATTGAATATATAATTAAAAATACCTTTTTTCCCTTTTCTTCTTTGGCTCATATGGTCGCATATAACAATGCCTCCGATTATGCCAGCCACGACATTTTGGGCAAAAGAAATATCCGCAACGATGTCCTTCTCTGGGCTGTTTCTGTAAATATTTGATTTTTTTAGATCTATAAATTTTCAACATACATCGACCATATATATAATATTGCATTCATGGCACCTTTTTGATTTGAAGCAATTTTCGCTCTCGATATGCCAATTGTAACATTCGAGATTCTCGAAGAGCCTAAAAATATTTATGTGATTTAATAAATAAGCCTACTTGGAGCATCCAGCGCAAAATTGAGAAAAATTTTCGGGACGACATGGATGTTTTGGGCCAACACGGAGACAATTCTTGCATTTTGATCTAAAAAGGATGAATAAAGATTAAAATTAAAATATAAATTTACTTGCAGGCCATTCTATGTTTTGTGTCACCGCCGGAATATTGCTTTGAGCACTAAATTAAATTATAAAAATATGGGTAAATAAATTATACCGTGAAGCAATATTTGAATATTGAATTATTGTCCATGAGCAAAGTGAGTGATTTTATGGCATCATAATGGCCATCTTCGTCCCAATAAAATACACATAGTGGCTGCATCCATTCCTCAACATCAGATTGGTAAAAATGCTTGAATCGGTCACCAGAGCTTTTGAAAGCGAAAAGTCGAAATTGGGCTGCCGGGTAATTAGCGTTGCAGTATTCTTGTATAATTTGGCCGTAATCCTCGATATCGTAAAAGAGGTGGTGAGGAAATATGCCCATTGAATTCATGAGATTGTCCACTGCCTCTCTTTGTTTGATTTCATCTCTTCGAAATTCACTGAACCGCTGTCTAGTCATTGTATGGCGGGCAATCACCATTGTAACAGCGCGGAATAAGCAAAACGGGTCATTTGGATTGTTAATTTCAAAAAGGCCATCGGGATTGAATTCAAATGCAATTGGCTTCATTCTTTGCACTCGTTTGGTTGCACCTGCTCCAGGATGTTTCCTCTTCGTTGCTCTTGGGCCTTTGGTCTCTATCGCCATCACGTCAATTTGAAATGGACCACTAATGACGGACTCTCTGCCTTTTGCCATGTTGCTTTGGTCGTGCTTTTCGAAGCGGTTGAGAATTTCCTGAGTGCTATTGTTGTTAATTTGCGCCAAATTATTGAATATTTCGTAGTCAAGTAATTGTGAATGAATGGTAAAATAATAGTGGTTTGGGCGAATCTTCATCTCATCAGCGCCAGATTTTGCATGATCAAGAATTTTTTGAAACAATGCCTTCAATTCGCCCTCTGGATATGGTGATTTGTAGATCTCATTAAATTCAAATGTGCCAATAAAACGATATGCTAAATTACAATATAATATTGATTTAATGTTCCATTTACCTTTGAAATTTGCAGTGGTAGCCTGTGCTGCATCCAGGCATTTCCAATATGGCCCATTGAACTTCTCCTTTTCCAATTTTTTGTTCATTTTGGAGGCCAATTTTGGATTTGAATAATTGGGAGTATCTTCTTGTGTAACTGGAGGCAATTCGTGCCTTACTTTAGCCTTAGTCCTTCTCCCTTGCCCAATTTGCTAAATTCATAATAAATTAATTATCATTAAATTACTCAATTTACATTGATATTCAATTCAAGTGGTTCAAAGGGCATTTCGTTCTCGGGATTGAGAGAAGGTTCCCATTCCTCACAAGGCAAAAGATCTTGCCTTTCAAGAACAGGTGGTGGTGAATATTCACGCCAAAGAGAATTAGAAGGAACAAATTTTGGCATCTGAAAATAATATTTAGAAAAACAGGTGTAAAAAAAGCGACGGTCAATTAAATGACCAAAGAGTTCCCCTTTAATTGAGTGACCGGCTAATTCCCTTTCTTTTCATATTCGCTGTTCAAAATCCTAACCCAAGCCAAGCTGTTTTTTCCCTCATTTGAAAAATACAATAGCAAATAGTGAATTGTGCCAATGGAAATTGCTGTGCATCGATTCAATTGCTTCGAACTCATGCTTGATGATATGCTTGTGGTGGCTCAATTAGCACCTTCAACGGCATTTCGAATTTGGGTATTTTCTATCCATTAATAAATTAATAACTATATTTTCCAGACAAGAGAGCTTTCATGCGAAATTCTATCAATCCGAGGAACGGAATGGCTTTATCCTATTCGAGAGATGATAATATCCATGCGAAATTCCGGTCCATTTTACATCAAGGCAACACTCAACCCGTGGGAGGCTGAATATTGGACACACAATGAAACATTTGGGCCTTGGCCAACTGATACACCAGCCGAAGAATTTCTGATTTGCGATCTCGAAGAGTTTTTAGATGCGGATGAAGTTTGGCGCGAAGAGGATGAGGAATTACAACAAGATTAAATCAATTCACTTTTTATATTATTTTAATCATTTTATTTTTTTTTACTTTCTTATATTATTTTATTTAAATACATTTAATTTACTTTAAATAAAATTTCCAAATTAAATATAAACAATTTTATTTTCCATAATTTGGTCCCTTCAAATTTGCAGATCCCTCAAATTCCAATTCAATTCCTCGATTTTTCCACCCACCCCAAAAAATTTTTTCACCCGTTCATCCATTGGGCTAGATTTAGCAACATTAAACTAATGGGTAATAGCGCTTATTCCGGTCCATTCCCTTCCTTTTTTTTGGCTCTCCGGGCCGACCCTTGTTTTCGCGGTTGGGATAGGGACCATTAAGTTAGAGGGGAGATCATTAACGGCCGCTATCCTCCTTAATGGCTTTTTTGAGGAAGCGGATTGACTCATTTTACTACGGTAAAAGAGGAACCCAGTCAATGTTTCCCCCCATGTTCTTGCTTAATGACTTAGGGATCAACACTTTTCGTGGGATGGTCCCTCCAGATTCACTCGCTTAGTGTAATAATGTTGCTATTTCCGCCCTTTCCTTTCTTTGCGGATGGTCTTCCCTTTTGTTCCTTTTTGGTTTTTTGTGTGTTAATTGCTTTTTGAGGGAATCGATTCATAAACACATTTTGCAGCGCTAATGGCTTTGATTGGATGTACCTGTAGCCATACGGTAAAGGAGGAGGAGCCAGATCGTTTAGGCTTCCTCAAAATTACATAAATATTATAAATGGAATTCACTTTCATTTTGTGGCCATTTCCTAACATTAAATTCAATCTGTTTCCCAACATTTTGCCGTTTCGCA
Source organism: Pratylenchus scribneri (assembly GCA_030063045.1). Lineage (NCBI taxonomy): Eukaryota > Metazoa > Nematoda > Chromadorea > Rhabditida > Pratylenchidae > Pratylenchus > Pratylenchus scribneri. Next base: position 506,941 of record JAQSEB010000144.1, read on the forward strand.
TAAAAAACATTTAATTTTGCCTATCTCCAAACATTTAATTCCGCCTTTTTCCAAAAAAACATTTCTCTTTTCCTAAACATTTATTATGCTGATATTTTATTTTTTAGAGAGTTTTCATTATCTTCAATTCTCAATCTCACCAATCCTTTAATAATAAAATGAGTGACCCATTGACTGAGATGGGAAATATGATCGCCAACATTGGTCAAGGTCAAGATCAAGGTCAAGAAGAAGAGCAACCAAACCAACAAGGGGCTGAAGAGGGGGAGGAGGAGAGAACCGAACCAGCCATACAAATGGAAGAGGAAATGGAAGAAGAAGAAATGGACATTGAGCTCAAATTCGCCATTTTGGCTGAAAAATTGGATGGAAAAGTGGAGGAGCATTTGAATGAAATCGTTGGTTTTACTTTATCATATATAGCTATTGAAAATCTTAATCATTATTATAAAAATTCATTTAATAATTTTAACTTATATATTTAGAGTATGAAGGTTCTACAAGCAATAACAGGAATTGAATCAAAAATAACAACATTCGACAAAATCAATGAAGAATTCGAGAAAAAGCTGAAAGATTTGAAATCAAATAATGAGCAGGCCATTTTGAAATTGAAGGAATTGAACGTTTTGACAACCAAATTCACACCGCCAGTGGTTCCAACAACACAGCCATCAAAAACAAATATTCAAGGAGGACAAACTATTCAACAAGGACCGCCAATTCAATCTGGGGCAATTTTGGTAGATAAATAATAATTAAAAAGTTTGAAATAATTTTAAAAACTAGTATTGGAATTCTCTTTTAAAAAGAATGGGGCTTTTATTTTTAAATAAAAATATATTATTCTCGTCAAATTTAGGCTGAACAAATGAAAGGCGCGATGGGCTACAATTTGGAAGTGGTTAATCAACTCCAATCAGTGGGTACACCGGCAATTTTACAACTACAAAACTCGTCCAATTCAACTCTTCTGCGCCAACTTAATGAGACGAGCTACTTGGCTGTGAAACAGCTTGGTTCCTTCATCGGCAGTATTACCGAATCTATGGTAGTGAGCGTGCTTGGAAATGCTCATCTCGCATATGTTCCGCGCTTTGTTTGTTTCATTTTCTAAATTTACTTATATTTTTCTTTCCATTCAGCCTGCAACAATGCCAAACACTCGACTTCCACCGACAGGATCGGCGCCGCCAACTCATACAACAACGACAATGCCAATATCGACTGGGCCTTCAACATCAGTAATGGCTGGATTAATCCCATCATCATCATCAAAATCAGCATTAAGCACTCCGCAGACAGCCAAGAAGAAGCCAACCGGGCCCCCAAATGCACCTCTCCGGGCCAAACGTATTTTATTTCTTTTTATTTCTTTTTATCATTTTATTTTTTCAGGTGGTAAGCCAACCATCGAACGTAGTAATGAGCAGAGTGACGAAATCATCCTTTCTTGAATCAATGGAGGAATTATCGAATGAATTTGGCGATGGATATTTTGGCCAATTTGGAAGAAGAAATAAAAAAGAGATTCGCCGTAGAAAAAACGCATACATAATTTTTGATTGATTTTTTTTCTTGCTTATAGTTTTTGGCATCTCAAATAGTTTTTGAATAATAAAAAAGTTTGTTGAATTGGTTCTAAATTCAAATATTTATAGTCAAATATATTTAAAAAACGATTCCATTTTGAAATATTTAACATTTTTAAAATTAGTAGGCTTTTTCCCAAAGTCAATATATACATTACATTCAAATACATGTGAATTTATTACAATATAATAATTTAATTGACCAAATTGCGACTAATTGGCTTTCCAAAGATATAGCCCTCCAATTTAGCAAAAATCCTCTTCAAACCATGGCCAAAATAATGGCCCAAACTACTCTTCAAACCATGGCCAAAATAATGCCCCAAACTAATTGGGAGGACCGAAATGTCCCTCACCAACCAATACCTACTCCTCCCAACCACAACCTTCCTCCTCCAAATCCCAAACAACCATCCTCCCCACACTCTCTCAACGAGGGGGCGCAGCCAAAAGGCGCGCAGGCACCAAAAACTCTCCATATAATGGAGGGCGCAGCCAAAAGGCGCGCTGGTGCCTTCACTCTCCCTCGATGAGAAAGTGGGGGCTATGGAAGAAGGGATTTGGCCTCTCTTTGACTAGCAGCAGCCTGCAAATGCTTTATGAAAAGCAGCCCATTGACCACAGCCCACTGGTAGACGAAGAGAGGAAGGCATAGAACTACTTACTCTTTTTATGCGCCACTATGTTTTCTCACTATTAGAGAGCGTTTCTCTATTTCTCCATTAAGGAGAAAACACAGTGGTGCATATAATAGAATTGGTAGAGAAGTTCTATGCCCTATGGAGGAAGGGGGAATATGGATTGGGAAGAGGGAGATATTGAATAGAGGTGAATATAGGACGTTTTCATTCCCTCCATTATTGACGAATACAATCTACGGGGTGCGAGAAAGTTTGACGCATCATAACTTTTAAAGTTATGAACCGTTTTAATCAAAGTAATATTTTATTAAAGAACCATATCTTGCCTATTTCCGAATTTTTGACTCTGAAAATAATATTACACAATTTTCATTATTTCAATGATAAATTCTCAAAAAATTATAAGCCATTTTTCAGAGGATATTTGAATCATTTTATTTTTCAATTTTGCCATAATTGGTAGTTGTTTATCATTTTCATTGACCATAACAACAATTTGGCATGTCTGGAAGATTTGGAAAGTTAAGGCGTTGGCCTGTGAAAAAATGCCCATCCATCGAACTGAATAAACCAAAAGTATTTTTTAAATATATATATATAAAACAATTTGCCATTATAAAATCGATGCTTTTATTATCAAAATGAGTGAGTAGACAGTTGGCTATTTTATAATGTTAATTTTATTTAAATTGTAAAATTATACATAAAAGATGATGAAAATGACATATTATGGGATTAGCGAAATTTTATTTCAAACTTTGATGGATTATTTAAAAGTACGCTAGTAACATATTGGAAATTTGTTTGCAAAATTGTTTCCTTATTTTTATAATATTTTGCAGGTAAAACCGAATAGTGCCCGTGATGTGAAGCCAAAAGTGAATGGTGGCCGTATTATGAAGCCAAGGGCGAATGCTGCAATGGCTGGAGAAAATGTATTTTTATTTTATCATTGACAAAACGGGCATTTATTGTTTTGAACCAATTTTGATAAATTTAATATTATTCAATAACTAATAGCCTATTTTTGAATTTAATTACAAAAACGTTAAGATTGGTTCATTTCTTGGCCATTTATTTTAAATGACCACAAAATTTGTCGTCGATTCAAAATAGCCCAATTAACATCGGTTCATTTGTCCTTAACTAAATAATTCATTTAGGGTTTAAACAAATTTGATTTGATTTCCTATCAAATTATGAGGAGATTGATGGCTATCCAATTAAATTAATATCATTTTTATTGATTCAGATTTAATGTCAAAAAGTCTTTTAAAATGTTCTCCACTAGAATGTCGGATTTTTAGGTTTTACTTTATCAGTTTTTGCATATATTTATATCATTGGATAGCCGGTAATCCATTCTTTTATTAAAATAAATATTTATCAAAATCTGTTTCAATGCTGACGAGTTATATTGAAAATGTCAAATAAGACCGATGTGAAGTTGGGCATATCCTAAAAGATGAAGCCAATGATTTTTTATCATAATAGAGAGCAGATTTTGAATTTATGTTTTGGATCCGATACAATAATCATTTAGGATTGAACCAAATTTGATATTTTTGTTATCCGATGTAAATATATTTAGTATCAATAAATAAATAAAGTTTAATCTGTTCTTTAATTTGTTAGAAAATCATTGGGTTCAATCATTGATGAATTATTTAAAATGGTTATAAAATAAATATTTTAAATTGGCAATTTCTTAACTTATTGTTATTTCAATAAATTTAATTGTATTTTTTTCAGGAGATGGCCGATCGAAATGGCAAGAAAAAGAATGCATGCAAAAATGTATTTTTGAATATTATTTTATCATTTAGAAATTAATTTACTCCTATCTTTTCCATCTTAAATAATTCATCAAGGTTTGAATCAAATTCGATGTTTTTGTTTCAATTTAAAGATCAGATTATTGGCTATCTAATTTTGTCAAAAAGGTTCATATTTTATCAATTTTTTTCAAAGATATTATATATAGAAAAATCATGAATATGGATTAATGAATTAACGTATTGTGTGTGTGTGTTTTTTGGCATATTTTCAGCAGTTCTTTACCGAATTAAATATAATTAATATCGTTAAATAACGTGTAATTTGTTCTTTAATTTGTTAGAAAAACATGGGTTCAAGCAATGATGAATTATTTTAAATGGTTTTAAGATACATGTTTCAGTATGCATTAGCTAAATTTTGGATGTTTTTTGGAAAATTAGTAATTAAGAAAATGTATTTATGAGTTAATAAACATTTGATCTTTAATTTGATGAGAAAAATATCAATTTAATTCAGTATTTGATGAATTATCATTTTTTAAAATATCCAAACGAAAAATATTGACTTGTAAAAAATATTAATTTTATACTGTTTGGCTGAGCATTTAAAATTATATTGGATTAAGAAAATTTGAAATTTTTAGGAACAGCATAATCGTTACAATCCAAATGAGCGGCAAAATCATTCATCCATTGAAGAAGGCCAAAATTTAAGACGATCAATGCGAAAAAAGGTATTGGATACTTAACATAGCCGAAAATCTTCTTCAATTTGAAAATAAAATCATTCGATTATCTTGACGTATTTCGCAAAATATTTCAGATTCAACATATTGCCTACTTTTTGGATTTAACCAATTTCGACTAGTTCTTTCTTGAACAAAAATTTTTAATTCTAGCTAAATAAACTCTCAATTCATTTGCACAATTTTTATTCTATTTTACCATGCCTTAATACAAAAAAATCGATTTGAATGTTTAAAGTGAAAATTATGCGAAATATGCCAATACAATTAGATTGATAAAAATTCTTGAAGAATTATTTTAAGCGATGAAAAAATTGATTGGGCAAAATTTTTGAATTTCTTAACATTCTCTTTAAAATCTTATAATTCTCCTTTATCGTTAATTTATGGCTCTATCGATTCGTTGTTCATTTTTTCCTAGGAACTGTTTAAAATAAATTAATTTAGCCAAATTATTGCTTGAATCAAATATGTCGACGAATCTATCGATTCGTTTTTTATTTATTTTTGTTTATAGAAATTCAATTTTATTTTTATCGATTTAATGGAAGAGCTAAAAATTAATCTGTCCATAATTATTTCTTGAATCAAATCGTATCGAATTGTCATAAATTGATGATAGTATGAATGGAAATTATATGATGGATAAGGCTGATTCAGCCTTTTGGAATAAAATTAATAAGAAATCATAAATTTACAGGAAAAACCAGAAAGAATGGATCCGGCACCTGTACAACGGAAAAGAAGGCCACAATGCAAATGCAATATCTGTTTCAAATGCCTTGAGCGTTTAAAAAGGATCCACAGGATGAAGAAATGTTCCTGTGGCAGTTGCAACAAGTGCTTAGCCATTAAAAGGCAATTGGAAAATGCTAAGAATCATGACAAGATTAAGAAGTGTGAACAAACAAATGGACGCCATGAACCAGATTGCGTAAGGAAATTGATAACCGAAAATCTGGAACTTTATTTAATTGGATACGACGAATCCGACGGGTCTTTAGACCCACAAACTCCAATCCATTCCGGTAAAAAAAATTATTTTTTAAAAATAAGGATTAATTTATAGGTCCTTTTTATTGGACCTGCAAGCATTGCCATGTAAAAGAAACCTTTTACGTAATGCTCTGGGAAAATTGTGATATCCAATTTCATGAAAATATTCCGCCGGGTGCCACCTATGTTAATGAGGCCAATATTGACAAAGATACATTGGCAGCGTATTATGAATCTTTGGTTGAAGAAAAAGAAGAGGAGATTAATGAAATTGAAGAAAATCCATTGGCCCCGATTTTTTTGGTAGAAAACATGTTAGAAAACAATGATGATGAAGGTGAAGAAGAAAATCCAGAAATTGAAGAAAATGGAAATGAAGAACTTGAATTAGGAGCCGAAGCCACCACATCAGCAGCAGCAACAAAAAAATATAAACGAAAACGTGGCAAAAGAGCTGGAGAAAAGTTTAAAAATTGGTTGCAAAATCACAATGAAATAGCCTCCTCATGCGCAACAACGGAGATGAAGGAAATTTTTACTGCTAATCAACGTAAAATCGAGGCATTCGTTGCGCATAGACAACGAAAAAAAATGAGGGAGCAGCAAGAAAATGTAACGGTCCGAAAGCAAATAAAAGGAATTGAACAAGAGGCAGAAGAATGAATTTAGTTTTTCACGACTGGATGGAAAATTGGAAAAATAAATTATGCCTTTTATTATTATACAATAATTCATCCAATATCCTTGCCATCAATTTTTTCAGTTTAATTTCATGACGCCTATTCCCATTACCAATTTATCTTCATCGAATAACCACAACAATGCATTCTATATTCGATTCCTTTGAACATTTATCATTAAAAATTTAATGATAATAATTTCTTAGTAACTGCCATCCAAATTCCTTTCTTTTGAACATTTTTTATTAAAATCTTAATCACACTGATTTGTTATAATCAGCCATCCCATATTCCATTTTTTGAACATTTAAAAAATCATTTGACAATGGCTTAAAAAACATCATTTTATCAATCCATTTTCTTTCAACATCCATCTATAATTTTTGTTGATAAAATTATTTTTCGGGATTTTTACCATTTTTTCCGTCTTACTGTTTTCGTGCTTGCGTATGCATTCAATTTTAAATTCTTATCCTTTTTATTATTCCCGAAAATGACAAATGGTCCCAAAAGCAAGCAATAGGTTAGACACTCACAGTCAGCGAAATATTATATGTCAGACAGTCCAAGCAAGCCTAAAGGTATCCGCTGCCATTTTCGCGCACTTTTAAAAAACCAAGCGAATACCTTTGAGCTTAAATACGGTACTTTCCTATCCAATGGGGGATTACGGTGGACAAATTCAATACCTTTACTACTACTATTGTCATCCTTGGGCGGCCTTTTGATCGATGCATAAATGGCAAGTTGCGACTTAATTTTGGAATCCAATTCTGCATCTAATTCGCCGGATATTGCTGTTGGATTTGAAATTGGCGATTTTGGATCAGCATAGATGTCGTCTAAAAAATCGATTTATTTTTAAATTAAAAGTTATGTACAATGCTGTAGACTTTCATCGCTTGAAATTGTTTCTTCGAAATTCATTTCTGGATTTGAATTTTCAGAATGTTCGGGCATTTTTTCACTCAATTCAATGTTTGATTCATCAACATTTTTGAGAGCTAAAAAAACTTAAATTTTTAAATAATTATAAAATTAACCAATTTGTTTTGCAAATTCCTTCAATTGGTTTTCAATGGTCACCCAATTTCTTTTGGCCCAAATTGTTTCATCATAAGCCCACCGGGGGTCAAGCAATGTCGCCAAGTGTAAAATGTCATTTTTGGCCAAACTTGACACACGATCATTGATTGATTTGGTCAAAGATTCAGCAATGAATTGAACAGATGGATCTGGTCTCAATGCAACCAGAAAATCCCTGATTTTCTTCAATGTTGGAATTATTGTAGAAGCAGTGGAAATTTCATTTGAAAACTTTAAAATTTATTTATTGAAGCATTGTAAAAATTTCTTTTACCTTTTTGGTCTCATCATCGAATATTTGCAAAATGGAGCAAATATGCGCCATGAAAGTAAAATCAGCCCCAGAAATTTTTGGCAAATCCGCGGACAATTGCTCAATTTTTTGCTTTTTGGCTCGTGGTGGCCACTCTTCTTGTTGCCGATCAAATTCAAGTGCCAAAATAACTTTCCTTTGCTTCCAAAAAGTGTTCATCATGGCAAAAGTCGAGTTCCATCGCGTAGGAACTGACTGTTTTTTGAAAATATTTTAAACAATTTTTTTTACAATTCCTTACTAATATAAGTTTTGTAACTTTGAATCCGAGCTTTTCTTGTTTTTGTGAAAAGATTGCATTGCCATTTTTTGTTCGGCATTCTTTGACCCAATGTCGGATTTTCTTTAAAAATTCATCCAATCTTGGATCCTTCAGCAAATCGCAAACAACCAGGTGCAGAAAATGATTAACGCATTGAAAACTTAAAAATTTAATTTAATTTTTAATTTATTTTTTAAAAAAACCTTTCAATTTCCAACAACTTTGCACTTTTGGCCATATTAGCGGCATTGTCGCGTACAAGGCAGGCTAATTTCTCAAGTTTAAAACCATTTTCTGCCAAATTTTCTTCAATCTTGTTCGCAATATTTTCGGCCGTATGCTTGTCTTCCATTGGCGAGGCCGCCAAAACAAAATCCATTCGTTTGAAATCTTTGTTGCAAGAATGAATTGTTACGCTAAAATTTTAAAATAATTCAATTTTAATTTATTTTAATAAACCTTTGAAAGGAAGGAGTCGTTGATGGATCGCTCCATCCATCACTAGTAATTGCATAATAACATTCCCCAATTTGTGATTTAATCTTTTCTTGGATATTCTTGGCCATTCTCGGCACAACAATTTTGGCATAATAATCACCATTATGAGGCTGCATAAAAATTTATAATGATAATAAAATATTTAAATAAAACTTTTAAATTTGGGTAAGCCTTGCTGTAAAGCATTTGTAAATCCTCATCATTGAAAAAAGAGAAAGCACAATTTCGTCTTATCATAATCCGACTAAGCGATTCTTCTGCTTTCATTCGTTCTTCATTTTTCTTGATAATAAATGGATCCAAACTCTAAATTAATCAATTAGTATTTCTTTAATTTTATATCAATTTTACCTCATTTTTTGGTTTTCTTTCTTCATCTGGTTTCAGCAATTTGTATTGTTCTTTATGCTTATATTTCAAATGATTCCACATTGATTTCGTGTCCTGATCTGATGCTGATCTCTTCAATCTTTGTTGACATAATTTGCAGATAACATCGAAAGAATCTGCTATTTCTTCGAAATATGTCCACACTTTACTTTTAGACATTATTTTCTGGATTTTTTATTTAATTTCTAAATGATCATGTGGATAATGAATTGCTTAAATATTATATTTAATAAAGAAATTTGGAGATTGAATATTGGAGTTCGAGACTGATGATGATTTTATAAGATAAATGATGTGCAAAAAAGGAAATAAAAACAAAATGCCACGCAAATTTTGAAATGTATATCAGAATTCCCATAAAAAAATACAATTTTTGTTCCCTAAATGGTGGCTTTAAAAAAGGTTACGGGTAGGCGGGTAGTCGGGTAGTCAAGGTGCGGGTAATGGGTAATGCGGGTAATTGGGGTCCGGGTAACGGGTAGGGTAATTTGCCCAAAATCATTACGGGTACCCTACCCGACTACCCTACCCGTCAACGGGTAATTAACCCTAGTTATTGTTGAAATGAAGTACACTGGAACGGCCGACGTTGCAGTGAAAGAGGCAATTTACTATCGCAAGGTTTTTGATGACATCGCCCAAAAACACCAAACAACATTTGATCGGTTCATCTACATTGGGATATTGGTTCCGAAGAGGTGGGTGAATAAATATTTTTATTTATAAAAAAATTATAATTTAGTTAATATATTATATAGGTTTAAAAATGAAATTAAATATCTACACTCTTGTAATTTATTTGGATTTTAAAAACATATAAATCCGATTTAGATCTCTCCAAAAATTTCTAGACCGCATAAATTTCGATTTTATAAATGATTTAATTAACCCTAAATAGTTTTGGTTTTCTGAAGCGGGATAGAAACTTTAATGTCTTCAATTATTATTTTATTTTTTAAAACCATAGTCATATTAACCATAACCAGAAACTACCATTATTAATGTTTTTTTATTAATGTTTCATAAAATAGATTTATTAATTGCCGTTATCTAAAAAATTATTGACTGAAAATAATTTTATTATTACAAAATGTAATGGATGTGGATATAGGAGATAAAAAATTGGAATCTAAAATTAATTAATATTATCAGCTTAAATAATTAATAATTATTATTTTTATTTTTATTACAGTTTTCGAACAAATGGTTTAATGATGTGCTATCGGGTTGAGGATGGCTCAGTTCAGTCCGATTTATTCATTACTCCGGGCAAAATAAAGAAAAACGAATCCCATAAAAATGGTATGTTTCTAGCTTTGCTGTGTACGAAATTTGCGCACTCGAATTTACAATAGAAAATTAATTTTTTAAATGAATATATTAGGAAATATTTTTAACCATTTTTATGCCATGATTGGGATGCAATATTTAGATACTAGATCGTCGGTGGATTTGATTAGATATTCAAAAAAAGGCAAACTAGTTAAAAATCCGCAAATCTATTTTTTACCATAATTTTTGGCCAATTTAGTTTGATATCAATCATTAAAATCAGAATATTTTACCCAGTCAGGGGAAGATTAATTTAATATTATGGAACATTTTTAAGATAAATGAAAAATGATAGCTTATAAAAATATTTATGAGAGTAGGCAAAGCATGATGCGACATTTACAGATTTAATTTTTGCAGACCCGGCATTTGCAGATTATTTTAGGGTAGGGTAGGATTAGGGCTAGATTGGTTAGGGCTGGCTCCATAGGGGAAGGGAATCTCGCGTAGCCGGAATTAAAACAGCTTAAAATTGAAATTTCATATACGTATATCGACAATTGCGAGTCGAATGAGCCTACTCCTGTCCTGAGTCTGTAAAATGTCAGAAACTGAGATCTGCACATGTCGGATCTGCTAATCTTCTGCAAATGTCGGTGAGCCATTCGTATGGGCTTTTTCTAAAGCTTCCCTCCAAAAACCATTTGGAAGCTTCAATTTTATTCAATTTTTTGCACTTTTCAGTTCTCCCTCGCCCTGGTACAATTGAGGCTGAAAATGGAATTCATTATTTCGAAGTGCCTTAATACTTATGAGAAAAATGTTTTGATCGAAAATGCCATTTTAAATTTTGAAATATATTCAATTCAACATAATTTATACACATCCCATAATGTTACTTATTTGATCTGATTTAAAATTGAATTTTGATAAATTGCGTAAATAATTTCGTTATTAATGTTCCGAGCATGTGCGTTTCCTAAAAAGTGCAAAAATGACGCGTTTCCTAAAAAAAGTGCAAAAATGTCGCATTCCTAAAAAAAGTGTAAAAATATCAATTGTACCATACAGGGGGAAGAGGGTTATCAGGAAATAATTAGCCGTGCCATCGATTTAAAAGTCGTGCCATGGCTGATTTAGGCAATGCCATCGCTGATTCTGTTCTGATCTTGCCTAATTATGATTTTAAGTTAATTATTTTAATTAATTTTTATTTTATTTTTTGTTGTTTTTGAACAAAATCCTATAATCCAATTCGTTTCTAGTCAATATTTTTGAAAAGCTTTTAAATATTATAAACATTGACTACTTATAAACCTAGCCCTATAAAAGCAATATATGAGAAAATTATTGACCGAGGCATTGGCCGTGGCATTGGCATTTGTATCTCTTCTATACTTATTATTTGGTCCACTCACACTCACAGTCAGCACTCACCAGCAGCAGAAAATAGACCCTGTTGGCAACCATAATTTGCAATCAATAATCCTATATTAATGTAGACGGCAATTAAAGTAACATGGATAATTTCTCTATAATTTTGTATCAAATGAAGTAATGTTGTAAAACATTCGATGAAAAAGATAGCAATAAACCTGTACAAATTTTCTGCCATTCTCCAATGAATTAAAAAATTATAATTATTCAATAAATTTAATTTTTCCTATATTGGAAGTAATCATATTTATCTACCATTATTTAAAAAATAAGTCTGATTAAAATTTAACTAAAATTAGTTGATAAATAACATCAATAAACATAAAATAAAAATTAAAAAAATACGATTCAAATCAATGCTTTATTCAATTGTGTATTGCGTGTTCCACTGAAGAAATAATTATTAATAAAGAATTTTTGGATGAAAGATATGAAGCATTCCTGCTTTTCCCCCGAATGTTCATGTATGATTGAGAATGGATAATACATGTTGAAAATGAATCTGCGGATAACATATTGCAATGTGGAATTATTGCACTCATTCAAATGCAATAAATATTGAGGGATGCCATGCCGAATTATTGAGAACATTATTGAATCGTTGGCATCTAAAAAATCGTTTTTTTAATTCAAAATGATATAAAGCTTGAATTGTATTTTTGCTTAATTTCTAAAATTAATAACCGTAATATTCTTTTAATACTCTCCATGGGGAATTATTTTTTCCACCCCTCAAAAATTAGAAAAAAATTTTGGTCTATGTCCTTAATTTTGGGACTTTTTTGAACAAAATATAGCGGATTTTTTATAGAGCTTTAGGGAACTAAGAAAATGGATCTTGGGAGAAGGCAAAAAATCTAAGATTGGGTTATATTATTAAAAGAGAATTTACGGAAATTTTTCTTTTATTTTTGCAATGCATAATACGAATTCGGGCCTCTATTTCATTGGTTAGTCCGTTCTTTTGGTCGTTGCTTAAAAAGAAAAACCCTAATTGGTTTCTTAATTATATATAATATAAATTTAAAATATAATAAAATAAAAAAAATTTATGAGTATCTTTTTCTTAAATATAAGTGCTTTAATTAATAAATATTTAAACAAATTAATTTTTTCTAAAAATATGAATTTTTTAAAAAATTTTAAAACAATATTTATTGAGGATATTTTAGGGGTCCAATGGCATATCCCTTTCCGGATACCGTATTTTATATCTTTTAAGCCAACTCTCTATTTTAGAAGCCCATTCTACAAAGGCACAATAATTTATTAGCCTATGGTCTTCTAATAGAGAAAATACGGTCATTTATTTTCTTGTTGATGAACTATAAGTTTTAGAGCAAAATTTAAATTTTATTCTAAAAAACCATTGTAGACCTTTGCTTTCATATTGAATGATTTCAATTCTTCTGAGCTCATCGAATTTGTCCAAAAGGTCATGGATTCCCAGATCCCAATCTTTGGCATCAATCGCTGTGTATGGCTTAATTTGGATGCGTTGCGCAAAATCAATGTAATCAATGTCGAAAAGATCAGAAGAAGATTCAGCCCGACTTTGTTGCTGAAATATTCTATGATTATTAATATTTCGTTTTTTTTTCTGATAATGAAATGATATTTGAAAAAATATATGAACATAAAATAGTCCACGCCAGATTTATGTTTTCTAATTTAATTAATATGAAATTTTTTATAGCCAAAGGTCCTTTTGCTGATTAACCCCGAGGCCAAAATTATGAACTTTTTCCTATTAAAAAAGAATGGTAAAATAAATTGATTTAACATATCAATATTACAATAAAATGTGATTCCAATTAGATTCAGTTTCAGACCCAACTTCCTTGATATCCTAATCTGCTGATGAATTCCCAATATAATAATAAAAAAAACACTAATTTTATGGAAATGTTTAAGCTAATATATTTTAAATAGAATGACAAATTTTCTCCAAGGAAATATTTATGTATGTATATGTATTAAAAATATAAAAAAAGAAACGAATCTGACTTGCTGTCAGGCGAGTTTATCTTAAAAATACAAACTTATATTTATTTTTACTATTTTTTTTAAATTTTTAATCAATAATTAATTTTGAAAATTGATCTAAATAAATTTAAAAGGGTATTTTAAATTGATTATATTTATAATTTGAATCACATATATATATGTATAATATAATTCATAAGGATTTTTAGCTTTATTAGATATATATAAATTTATTTAAAAATAAATTTTAAAAATACTTTTGCATAAAATACTCTGATTAATGCATTCTTGCCCAGCGAATCGCGAAGCCTTTCCTCATATAATTTATTGCGTGATTGACCAATCAAATAGACCTTTTAAAAATCATTCAAAAAATTTTATAAATAAAATTATATACGGGACGCGTAAATGTAGTCCTCGTTTTGCAAATCACAAATTTTGTGGGCAAAGCTTTGATAATCAATTTTTTATTGCATACAGCCTTTAATTTTAATTAATAATTATTGATTACAGGACAATTCGTCAATAATTTTTTTTTATCATATAAATCCATTTTTGATACTAATTAATAAAGAATTGCTTAAAATATAAGTAAAGTCAAAGGAAATTGGTTTATTAAATTGAGAATGTTTCAAAAATTTTAAGATATAGTAATTATATAAAATTTTTCTATAAATATTTTAAGATAGCATTATTCTTTAAAAAATGATAATTATTGAAAGGGCACCTTAATTTAACAAAAATTTTTATGGCAAAATAGTTCGAAAAATTTGCTTGGATTTTTCATAATTTTATAATAAATTTCATCAAGTTTTCGGACTATTAGAAATCTTTTCATATAATTTTAATTAATGCTTCTTGATTATTATAAGTAGTGCTTTTTAATTTTTAAATCTTTGAAATTATAAACCAATCAATTTCGTTCGATTTAATTTTTTAAATTTTTATCAATGTTGTTGAGAAATTATAAAAATAAATTTTAATAAGTAAACCTGAATAAAATTAAAATTCTTTTCTTCCTTTGAAGACAACAATTTTGTCGGTGCCACTTTAATCATATTCGAATTTAGCTTATTATCCCACAGAAATTCCACTAAAAATAAGGGAAAAATTGCTAAAATTTTAAAAATATTTTTCATTTTACAAAATTTTCTTTGTTGTTTTGTCATGTAATCCGCTTTTTTCGGCATCGTAAGACTGTTGTTTATATGTTCAATTGGTTTAACAATTAAATAGTAATAAAATAATAGACCGAGCATTAGACGGAAAAAGCGTTTGAAATAATGTAAAATAATTTGATTATGTAGCATCGTGCTTGAAATTTTGGAAAAATTTTACAAAAATTTAAATTTTTTATTAAATATCTGAAAAATATTGTTAAATTGAAATTGATGACTTTTTTGCTTTCTTATATTTCGAATTGAATTTGTTTTGATTATCTTTAGCCGTCAAATAAAGTGTTTTAATCTAATCGAAAATTTTGACAATATTTGACGACATAAATTCTCCTAATAAAGAACATATGATGCCATTTTTATCGATACAAATAAATTTGTTAAATAATTTATTTTTCTTTTTGAAAAATTGGAAAACGATGAATAATTTAGAAGTGTTTAACTGGTTGGAGTAGACTTTTCTGCACTGGCAGGGCAATCGAATTGTGCTTATCAAGATGAATGGCGCACCATAATGGATGATGAGAGGCGGAATGCACGCTTTTCTTTCAATAATTTCATTCGAATCCCTCAAATTAAAAATAAATAAAATATATTTTTTTGGGGAAAATTCCTAAATAGGCAAAGGGCGGTTAGATGCAAATATGGGCAATTCCTAGAATTCTGCAAATGTGACGATTTCTTATTATGATTTTTAGTTCTGATTTTTAATTCTGATTTTTAATTCTGATTCTGATTTTTAGTTCAGATTTTTTATTCTGATTATTCTGCTTCTGTTTTTTATTTTTGATTATTCTGATTCTCATTTTATTCGGATTTTTAGCTCAGATTTAATTCTATTTTTTAATTCTGATTTTACTTTGATTTTTCTTATCCTCATTATTTTAAATTTAAATCAAAAATTTAAATTATTTGCATCTTTTTTTAGAAATCGCACACATCTGCACCCTTTTAAAAATTGCCCACATTTGCACTGATTAATAATTGTCCTAGCACCAATAAAATATTTTTAAGAGAAATGTTTAAATTTATTTAAATTTAAAATTTGAATAAAATAATAATTAAATTAAATACAACCATCTTCATTCTCATAAAATGTGTTTTTCGATTATCAAAGATCGATTCACTGGCCAACATTTTCAATTTTCATGTTTAAGTTCATCATCATCTTCCTCCAATATAGTGCTCATTGCAAGACTGTTAAAAAAAATAAATTAGAATTATATTTTTTTTTTATTTTCATATGGTAGATATGCTAGAGTTAATTTTTAAAATTGATTAATAAATGCTGGAATTAACATTGAAATCTCGGCTTCTAGAGTCTAGATATTGATAAAATTGAGAATAGACTCATTTGAATTGTCATACCTATTTAATTTTTAAGACTTAATTTTACAATAACTAATAGTAAATAAAATAAAAAAAATCAATTTTATGAAGCTTAAAGATAAACTATAAAAAAATTAGCCTGGTAATAAAATTAGAAGAATAAAATTTTTGGAAAAAAATCGCTTAAGCCAAATCATTTTAGTTAATTTCGGGATATCAAAAAATAATTTCAGAAACTGGCTAAATAGGAAAGAAATACTATATTTTAAATAAAAATATTGTAATAATAATAATATATAATAAAATAATAAATAATATATAATAAAATAAAAAATAAAATAAATTAGAAACTTTTAGTCGGGTAAAAACAGTCGAATAAAATTTTTGGGGAAAATCTTGCAAGATGAATCGAATGCGTCAAAATCAAAACCCTATAAGCCGATATTATTATAAAAAATAATTTGAGAAACTGGCTGAATAGAAAAGAAATACATTTTGAATAAATACTATTTTGATAATAATAATAATATAAAATAAAATAAATAATTAATTTAACACACAAGGTAAAAAAATTTTTACACCTTTTTAGGGTTTTTTAAAAATTTCTTAATCCCCGAATTCCCCGGGGATCCCCGCAGATTTTCTCCCCGGGGTCCCCGAATCCCCGACCCCGTGAGAGGTGCCCCCGGGGTATCCCCGAAATGTTCCCCGTGAAATCAATCCCCGAAAAATTTTCCCCGTGACCGCCCCCGTCCCCGGGGGTGCAACTCTAATGCCAATGTAACATTCAGGCATTGATCAATGCCAATGTAACATCAACGATT
Organism: Pratylenchus scribneri; assembly: GCA_030063045.1. Classification (NCBI taxonomy): domain Eukaryota; kingdom Metazoa; phylum Nematoda; class Chromadorea; order Rhabditida; family Pratylenchidae; genus Pratylenchus; species Pratylenchus scribneri. The sequence goes on from JAQSEB010000144.1 coordinate 523,946, forward strand.
GATGCTCCGGTTGTGGCTAGGTAACATTAAATAACAAGACAATTAAAATTATAATTTGATAAGTTTTGTAGGGTAAAAGTAGCCGGGGGCCATCCTCCTTGGAATAACCAGAAAGCGCTTATTGCGATGATTCCGCCTGTGGCGTTGTGAAAAATTCGCATGACACCCGACGGACACCAGGTAAATTATCTAAATCCTATATAGTAAGTGAGCTGTGTTAGTCCGTTAGTAAACAAAAAATACGAGTTAAATATTTATTTTTTGGCATTTTGTATTTTTTAAATTTTTATGACTTTCTATCCAAAAGTTAAATGATAGAGTGAAGAAGCAAAGAAAAAGAGCTTTTAGAGTATAAATATAAAGAAATAAAGGAAATTAAAATAAAAATAAATATTTTTGATGTGGAATATAATTAATTATAAAAATAATAATTTCATCATTTTAATTAATTATTTTAAGTAAATTGTTATAAATTTAAGTAAATTATATTACTGGAATGTATAGTGACAAAAAAGGATGTGAGAAGTATTGAAAATTGACAATAGGAGCGGCCGGGAGCCGCGCAGCGGCGACCGGGCGCTCCTTTATGCAATAAAAGATGAATGTGAGGATGGCAAAGTTATTGGGATAAGAAGAGATGAATGGGAAGATGAGAAGAGATGAATCTGAGGATGGAAAGGGATGAATAGGAAGATGAGAAGAGATGAATGTGATGATGAAAAGGGATGAATAGGAAGATGAGAAGAGATGAATGTGATGATGAAAAGGGATGAATAGGAAGATGAGAAGAGATGAATCTGAGGATGGAAAGGGATGAATAGGAAGATGAGAAGAGATGATTGGGAGGATGAAAAGGGATGGATATGAAGATGAGAAGAGATGATTGGGAGGATGAAAAGGGATGAATATGAAGATGAGAAGAGATGATTGGGAGGATGAAAAGGGATGAATATGAAGATAAGAAGAGATGATTGGGAGGATGAAAAGGGATGAATATGAAGATAAGAAGAGATGATTGGGAGGATGAAAAGGGATGAATATGAAGATGAGAAGAGATGATTGGGAGGATGAAAAGGGATGAATATGAAGATAAGAAGAGATGATTGGGAGGATGAAAAGGGATGGATATGAAGATGAGAAGAGATGATTGGGAGGATGAAAAGGGATGAATATGAAGATGAGAAGAGATGATTGGGAGGATGAAAAGGGATGAATATGAAGATAAGAAGAGATAATTGGGAGGATGAAAAGGGATGAATATGAAGATAAGAAGAGATGATTGGGAGGATGAAAAGGGATGAATATGAAGATGAGAAGAGATGATTGGGAGGATGAAAAGGGATGAATATGAAGATAAGAAGAGATGATTGGGAGGATGAAAAGGGATGAATATGAAGATGAGAAGAGATGATTGGGAGGATGAAAAGGGATGAATATGAAGATAAGAAGAGATAATTGGGAGGATGAAAAGGGATGAATATGAAGATAAGAAGAGATAATTGGGAGGATGAAAAGGGATGAATATGAAGATGAGAAGAGATGATTGGGAGGATGAAAAGGGATGAATATGAAGATAAGAAGAGATAATTGGGAGGATGAAAAGGGATGAATATGAAGATAAGAAGAGATGATTGGGAGGATGAAAAGGGATGAATATGAAGATGAGAAGAGATGATTGGGAGGATGAAAAGGGATGAATATGAAGATAAGAAGAGATGATTGGGAGGATGAAAAGGGATGAATATGAAGATAAGAAGAGAAGATTGGGAGGATGAAAAGGGATGAATATGAAGATAAGAAGAGATGATTGGGAGGATGAAAAGGGATGAATATGAAGATAAGAAGAGATGATTGGGAGGATGAAAAGGGATGAATATGAAGATAAGAAGAGATGATTGGGAGGATGAAAAGGGATGAATATGAAGATAAGAAGAGATGATTGGGAGGATGAAAAGGGATGAATATGAAGATAAGAAGAGATGATTGGGAGGATGAAAAGGGATGAATATGAAGATAAGAAGAGATGATTGGGAGGATGAAAAGGGATGAATATGAAGATAAGAAGAGATGATTGGGAGGATGAAAAGGGATGAATATGAAGATAAGAAGAGATGATTGGGAGGATGAAAAGGGATGAATATGAAGATAAGAAGAGATGATTGGGAGGATGAAAAGGGATGAATATGAAGATAAGAAGAGATGATTGGGAGGATGAAAAGGGATGAATATGAAGATAAGAAGAGATGATTGGGAGGATGAAAAGGGATGAATATGAAGATAAGAAGAGATGATTGGGAGGATGAAAAGGGATGAATATGAAGATGAGAAGAGATGATTGGGAGGATGAAAAGGGATGAATATGAAGATAAGAAGAGATGATTGGGAGGATGAAAAGGGATGAATATGAAGATGAGAAGAGATGATTGGGAGGATGAAAAGGGATGGATATGAAGATAAGAAGAGATGATTGGGAGGATGAAAAGGGATGAATATGAAGATAAGAAGAGATGATTGGGAGGATGAAAAGGGATGGATATGAAGATAAGAAGAGATGATTGGGAGGATGAAAAGGGATGAATATGAAGATAAGAAGAGATGATTGGGAGGATGAAAAGGGATGGATATGAAGATAAGAAGAGATGATTGGGAGGATGAAAAGGGATGAATATGAAGATGAGAAGAGATGATTGGGAGGATGAAAAGGGATGAATATGAAGATGAGAAGAGATGATTGGGAGGATGAAAAGGGATGAATATGAAGATAAGAAGAGATGATTGGGAGGATGAAAAGGGATGAATATGAAGATAAGAAGAGATGATTGGGAGGATGAAAAGGGATGGATATGAAGATAAGAAGAGATGATTGGGAGGATGAAAAGGGATGAATATGAAGATGAGAAGAGATGATTGGGAGGATGAAAAGGGATGAATATGAAGATAAGAAGAGATGATTGTGAGGATGAAAAGGGATGAATATGAAGATAAGAAGAGATGATTGGGAGGATGAAAAGGGATGAATATGAAGATAAGAAGAGATAATTGGGAGGATGAAAAGGGATGAATATGAAGATGAGAAGAGATGATTGGGAGGATGAAAAGGGATGAATATGAAGATAAGAAGAGATGATTGGGAGGATGAAAAGGGATGAATATGAAGATAAGAAGAGATAATTGGGAGGATGAAAAGGGATGAATATGAAGATAAGAAGAGATGATTGGGAGGATGAAAAGGGATGAATATGAAGATAAGAAGAGATTATTGGGAGGATGAAAAGGGATGAATATGAAGATAAGAAGAGATTATTGGGAGGATGAAAAGGGATAAATTGGAAAATGGAATGGGAGGATTAAAAGGCATGAATGGGGGTATGAGTAAAGATAATTTAGATTTTAGAAGATGAAAAGTTATGAAAGGGATGATGAGAAAAGATTAATTGGAAGATGAGAAAAGATGATTGGAATTGGAAGGATGCATTGATGGATGATATGTATGTGTTACAGGCAATACTGATTATCAGGCAAAACTGATTATGCCTAGGCAAAACTGATTATGCCTGAAAATCAGGCATAACTGATTATGCCTAGGCAAAAATGATTATGCCTAGTCAAAACTGATTATGCCTAGGCAAAACTGATTATGCCTAGGCAAAATTGGATTAAGATGAAAACAAGGTGGATATTGGGGGATTAAGGTGGATATTGGGGGATTAAGGTGGATATTGGGGGATTAAGGTGGATATAGGGGGATTAAGGTGGATATTGGGGGATTAAGGTGGATATAGGGGGATTAAGGTGGATATTGGGGGATTGAGGTGGATATAGGGGGATTAAGGTGGATATAGGGGGATTAAGGTGGATATTGGGGGAATAAGCCCCGAAATGGATGGGAAATGCCACGGAAGGCCACTGGAAAGTTGGGGAAGTGCCTGAAATTGCGTGGGATATAGCCGGATATAGGAGGATTAAGATGGATAATGGGGGATTTAGTCGAATTAAGTCCCGAAAGAGTTGGGAAATTTTCCGGAGGGACAGTGGAAGGTCGGGAAAGTGTAAGGATCAGTAGATACGCGGGACTAAGCCGGATATATGGGGATTAAGAAGGATTAAGGGGGGATTAAACCCCTAAATGGAAAGTCGCGAGTCCTGGTTTAGGCTGTTTTGCTTCCGGCTTCGCGAGATTCCTATGCTCCGAACCCATAACCCTAATCCCTAGCCCCTAGCTAGGCTTAACCCGGCTTATTCTACCTAAATCCTCCTTAATCCCGCGCTATCTCCGGTCCTCTGTTATACTTCCCCGATCTTCCAATGGCCTTCTGAGGCATTTAGCATCTATTTCTGGGCTTAATCCCTCTATATCCACCATAATCCCCCTATATCCGGCTTAATCCCATGAACTCTCCCGGCCTTTCTTGCAGTTTCCCTATCTTCCAGTGGCCTTCCGGACCATTTCCCATCTATTCCAGGGCTTATTCCCCCAATATCCACCTTAATCCCCCAATATCCACCTTAATCCCCCTATATCCACCTTAATCCCCCAATATCCACCTTAATCCCCCAATATCCACCTTAATCCCCCAATATCCACCTTAATCCCCCAATATCCACCTTAATCCCCCAATATCCACCTTGTTTTCATCTTAATCCAATTTTGCCTAGGCATAATCAGTTTTGCCTAGGCATAATCAGTTTTGACTAGGCATAATCATTTTTGCCTAGGCATAATCAGTTATGCCTGATTTTCAGGCATAATCAGTTTTGCCTAGGCATAATCAGTTTTGCCTGATAATCAGTATTGCCTGTAACATATGTATGAGATTATGAAAAGGGATAAATGTTAGAAAGGATTGAAATTGAATTAGATGATGAAAAAAATGTATAAAAGTGTGGAATGGGATTAATTGTTCTCGAGTAAAGGACAAATGGAAAGGATGAGAAATTAATCAAGCTTTTCAATGAAGAAATTAAGGAGTTTAAAATAATGAACGAATTAAGAGAGTTTAATAAGATTTAAGCTTTCTAATGTACCATGCAAAGAAGATTGTAGGCATTCTATTTAATTTATTTTTAATAGATAGGTATTAACGAGCGTTGGGATGCCGCGCAGCGGCATCCCAAAGCTCGTCTTTTCACTGAACTGAGACAGCACCGTCCACATTCTGGAACAATAAATGAATGGAAGAGAAGTGCTCCGTTATTAGAAAAATTCAAGATATTATTTCTCTTTCTCTAACCTCTTTCTTCAAAAGCCTGGGGGGCATGCTTTCTTTTTATTATGAGGCAATATTTTTCCCTATGCCCATTTATTGATTTTTCCACAGTGTCAACCAAAATCCGAAACCAACAAAATAATGCAAAATTGTCTGCTCCCTTATTCACAATTTTTTTTTTTAATCCAACAAAATATATCCTTGCACTCTTTGAAAATTTATTTTATTATAAGAATTAATCGAAATTATACATTCGCCGAAATTATTAAAATCATTTCCGATCTAGTTTTTTTTAATTTTAATTTTTACGAAACTTTTTATTAAAAATTTATATAACCTAAAATAATTATTTCTAAATATACTTATTATTTTGATCCAAATTCCAATTCCATGAATAAATCAATAATAGATAGATCGAATAATAACTTTTTTCCTAAAATTTGATTTAATAAAATTTTAAAATTATTTGACCTTCTTATGTGAAATATATCCATGATTGGTAGCCTTCATGTGGCTAATAAGGCAAGCCGAAATCCGAAATTTACACAATTTATCAAATTTTCCACTACCTTTATTATTCACAATTTTCAAGCTTTCCCTTCCCCTTTAAAGAATTCAACATTGTAAAATAAACAAATATTCTAATAATAAAATTTCATGGATAATAATTCGATTCAGCAGCAACAATCGGCGGATGGGCAAAACATAATGGAACGTGAAAGTACCAAATCAATTGATCAAGATGAATTGGAGAATCGCGACCCAGAGAATTTAGGTTTTCTATTAAAATTAAATTATTAAACAACAATAAATGTTTTCCAATATGAACATAATTAAATGAAAATATTCTCATTTATCAGAGTATTGTTTTTCTAATAATTGGGTTATTTTGGATAATTTTTAAAAAATGAAAATATTGAAAAATATTAAATACAAAAAATATATTGTAACTTTTTATTATTGGTATGTCATAGTTTTGCATATACCCAATGATTTGATCTGGCCGAGATACATTTTTTTTTAAATTATGGAAGGTTTAACTTTTAAATTGTTTTTAAACCAAAAATGGTTGAAACCATTTAATAAGCCTTAATTTTGATCAAATTATGAAAAAAATAAATGTCCATCGACGCGTCTTGACCAGCAGCAGATCACTCGATTGGGTATATAAAGTTTAGAGTTCTAGAAAAATCTTTGATAAATTAATATTTCCTATTATTTATTTTTATCCTTAATACCAAATAAATAAATAATAATAATTATAATTAAAAAAGTTTCCTTCAATTGAAGCAGGAAATGTACCGATGCGTACTACAAGTACCAGGAGAAATGTTTTTGTGGATGAAACAAATGTGCCATCAAAGATTGATGAAGGCCAGCAACAATCGCTGGCAAACATGGTTTAAAATAATTTTTTTTAAATTGATATGATTAAAAAGGAGTAAAGGTTTTTTGTCGAAAAGATAAGATCTTTTTGCCGAGAAATAGTTTCTTTTGCCGATTGATCAGTTTTTTGAGGATAAATTTTTATTGCTTGATCCTAGACGCATAAACCCTATACCCATTTTATAGAGAACATCGAGACTTATCGATTGAAGTATAATATATTATGGTTTGGCACCGTTTAAATCCTATTTTGTTTTTTTGGTTCAAAACTCTTCTCTTGGTTTGGTATTGATCAAATCATGACAAGACATACTGTCATGAATCGACGCTTCTTGATGAGATCTTTTAAATGTGTATAAGGTTTGGGTGTTTAGGATCAAGCACTAAAAAGTTATCCTCAAAAAACTGATCAATCGGTTAAAGAAACCGATTTTCAACAAAAAGATCTCAGATCTTATCCTGTGGCCAAAAAACTCACCATTAAAAATGATGATTTTATTTGGGAGTGAGGAAGGCTTCATAAAAAATAAAGTTCCCTATTGCTTAATTATGCAAATATCTGTTGATATTATAGGCCAAAAATAAATTATCGACGAATTATAAAATTTTCATTTCAAATTACTAAACCCAAAATGGGATGAATAAAAACAAAATGTGCTGTTTTATCCAATCACATTTTTTAACATTTATTTAGTTAATCAAAAAACGCACATGTATTCGGGAATATATGATGAAAATTAGTTTTAAAATTCTAATTTAATGTCATTAAAAATTGTTTAATTCTTTTTATAAAATTGCATCAAATTTGTAAAAATCACTTCAAATATTATTATTTTCAATGTGAAAATTTCAGCAAAATTCCTCATCAACTGCTGGTGGTGACAGAGTTTTGAAGAAGAAACGCGAAGATCGAGTGATGCTCCATGGGCGGCCACTTTCATTCATTGCCCAGGCCGAAACATTTAAAGAATTGGTCAAAAGAAGCAACATTTTGGCCGACAAGACGATGTTTATCAAGTTTTTGTTTGATTTGATCGACAAAAAACGGGGCATATATTTTGCGTTGCCGTCGGGATCGGGCAAAACCATGCTCTTGACAATGGTGGAAGAGTTTGTGAATATTGACAAGAAGGAGAGCAAAATATTCATCGGGAACGAGGAAGCGAAGAAGGAAATCAAATTATTCGACATGGAATTTGCAGAAGGGTAAACTAATATTTTTGAATATATTTCTCAGTCATATAAAAATATCAATATTTAAATTGCCGAAAATTACTGAAAATGCCGGATAGAATGCCGAAATACAGAAAAAAGGATTAAAAGATTTTAACGGTTTAGTGGTTTCTCCTAGATCCCTAAAACCTATACCCATTCGATAGATCTTGGCGAGACAAATCGTTTGATGATGAATTTAATCTGGCTTTTTAAGGGGGAGGATTTTTGGGTTTTGTCCTATTTTTTGTTTGCAACAGATTTGATGAGAAAACCACATAAATGATGTTTTTGTGCATTTATTTCGGCTCTACCCCGAAGTCCCCAATAGACGAAATCCCCAATGGACGAAATCCCCAAAAGGGGAGAATGGGACGAAGTCCCCAATGGACGAAATCCCCAAACCCCCAAAAAGGGACGAAATCCCCAAAAATTTAATTTTTTTTTATTTGATAATAAAATGCTGAGTGCGCGGGATATAGACGGATATAGGGGGATTAATGAGGATTAAAGGGGATTAACCCGGATTAGGCCCCGAAATAGATGGGAATGGCCAGGAAGGCCACTGGAAGGTAAGAGAAGTGCCTGAGAGTGCGCGGGATATATCCGGATATAGAGGGATTAATTTGGATATAGGGGGATTAAGCCTCGAAATGGATGGGCATTGGTCTTGGTTTGGCTGTTATGCTTCCGGCTTCGCGAGAATCCTATGCTCCGAACCCCTAACCTTAATACCTAGCCCCTAAATAGGTTTATCCGGCTTAATCCCCCTTAATCCACCTTAATCCCCCTATATCCGACTTAATCTCGCGCACTCTCCGGGCCTCTGTTACACATCCCCGACCTTCCAGTGGTTTTCCGGGCCATTTTCATTCCATTTCAGGGCTTAATCCCCTTTAATTCACCTTAATCCCCTTATATCCGGCTTTATCCTGCGCACCTTCTTTTTGACTTCAGCGCACCCCGGAGTTGCCTTAAATTAAAAATTCGTTGTTTCGTCCTTTTTTTCCTCTTTTCGATGTACTTTTTTAACATTTTATTATTAAATATAAAAAAAATTAAAATTTTGGGGATTTCGTCCCATTTTCCCTTTTTGGGGATTTCGTCCATTGGGGACTTCGGCATATCTTCTCCTTTGGGGATTTCGTCCCATTTTCCCTTTTTGGGGATTTCGTCTTTTGGGGACTTCGTCCCACTTTCCACTATTGGGGATTTCGTCTTTTGGGGATTTCGTCCATTGGGGATTTCGTCCATTGGGGAATTCGGGGGTTAGCGTTTATTTCATGTTTTAGTTTTGGACACAATTTTTTGACCTATTTTGGGATTTTGAAACCATTTTCGACAAATTTCTAAATATGCAACTATTTTGCCATTTTTGTGACCTAAAAATCCGCCGCCTAATTATTAAGTAACCAATGCTAAAGTAGTTTTTAACCAAAAAAAAAAGTTTTTGGCCAAAACGGGACAAATAATATACCATTCGATGCGTCTTGACGAGATCTATCGATTGAAATAAGGTTAGGGGTCTAGGACAAACCACTAAATCATTAAAATCTTTTAATTCATTTTTCGGCAATTTAAATACTATCCATTTTATTAATAATTTTATTGTTTATTAAAGTTATCTTTAAAATTTGCAGCAAAAAATTTGCCATTATGGATGAAAAAACCTTTGTTGCCGACAACAAGAACCAATTTCCCACTTTGTTTCTCTCGCTTCACATTCGCCAATATACCGCAAAAGATGTCAAATCAGAATACAACCAAATTATCAAGAATTTGTTCGAACAATATGAAATTCAAATCAAATTATGGATGGTAATATTTAAATTGATTTATATGTTGCGGTTAATTCGGGGAATTGGTTAATCCGCGGATTAACCGGTTAATTTGCGGAATCCGCGTTCTAACCAATTTGGCTGGTTAATTTGCGGAATCCGTGTTTTAACCAAGCCAGGTTGGTTAATTTGGGGAATCCGCGTTTTAACCAAGCCATTTTGGTTAATCCTGGGAAAAAACCGGTTAATTTTGGGAAAATTAAATAAAATCAGAACTGGCCTATATAAAATCAGAATTGGCCTAAATAAAATCAGAATTGGCCTAAATAAATTCAGAACTGGCCTATATAAAATCAGAACTGGCCTATATAAAATCAGAATTGGCCTAAATAAAATCAGAACGGTCAGAAAAAATATCAGAACGATCAGAAAAATATCAGAACGGTCAGAAAAAATATCAGAACGATCAGAAAAAATATCAGAACGGTCAGAAAAAATATCAGAACGGTTAGAAAAAATATCAGAACAGTCAGAAAAAATATCAGAACGGTCAGAATAAATATCAGAACGGTCAGAATAAATATCAGAACAGCGTGAAATTAAATCAGAACAGTGGGAAATCAAATCAGAACAGTGGGAAATCAAATCAGAACAGTGGGAAATCAAATCAGAACAGTGGGAAATCAAATCAGAACATAGGGAAATCAAATCAGAATAGTGGTAAATCAAATCAGAACAGTGTGAAATCAAATCAGAATAGTGGGAAATCAAATCAGAATAGTGGGAAATCAAATCAGAACAGTGGGAAATCAAATCAGAACAGTGGGAAATCAAATCAGAACAGTGGGAAATCAAATCAGAACATAGGGAAATCAAATCAGAATAGTGGGAAATCAAATCAGAACAGTGGGAAATCAAATCAGAATAGAGGGAAATAAAATCAGAACGGCCTAAAATAAAATCAGAATGGCTTAAAATAAAATCAGAACAGTCAGAATTTTATCTGAATATAATTAGAACCACAAGAAATAAGGTTTTAATCAGAAGAAAATTCGAAATCAGAATTTAATGAAAGTAATTCTGTATATTCTGATATTAATTTTGACTGTTCGGAATTCGGATAATAATTCTGATAGTTCTGATTTTATTCTTATTCTTTCTGATTTGATTTCCCTCTGTTCTGATTTGATTTCCGCCTGTTCAGATTTGATTTTCCACTGTTCTGATTTAATTTCACGCTGTTCTGATATTTATTCTGACCGTTCTGATATTTTTTCTGACCGTTCTGATATTTTTTCTGACCGTTCTGATTTTATTTAGGCCAATTCTGATTTTATATAGGCCAGTTCTGATTTTATATAGGCCAGTTCTGATTTTATTTAGGCCAATTCTGATTTTATATAGGCCAGTTCTGATTTTATTTAATTTTTCCAAAATTAACCGGTTTTTCCCAGGATTAACCAAAATGGCTTGGTTAAAACGCGGATTCCCCAAATTAACCAACCTGGCTTGATTAAAACACGGATTCCGCAAATTAACCAGCCAAATTGGTTAGAACGCGGCGCAAATTAACCGGTTAATCCGCGGATTAACCAATTCCCCGAATTAACCGCAACATATATAAATATCATAAATCGGATAGAAAGCAATATTTTAGTAGTTAAATTAGAAAGATTTCCTTATTCTTAGTTTTGAAAAATAAAGAATCGCTATTTACAAATTATTAACTAAAAAAATAAAAACTTAAAAATTAATTTACCAATTTAAAAATACAAAAGTTTTTTAAAATAGGTAAAACGATTGGAGGCGGAAGAAAATGATGAAACAAAAATGTTGTTGGAACGATACATTAGAAAATTCGATAAATATTTGGACGAAGAAATGGAAATTGATAAATGGTCTCATGGTAAGTATTTTTAGAAATAATAAAAGCATAGCAAAAAACAAAATGAATGATATTATTATTAGGAAGAATCACCAAAAAATAAATTAATTTTATTCTACCGATTAAAATATTGTTTAAATTTGAGTTTTAGAATTGATATTATCCAAAAAAAAAAGTAGAATAAAAATAAAAAATTAGGATATTTGTCGGTTATTTGTTGTGTACCAAAATTATAAACGTTGTTTTGAGAAATGCACAAAAAGTGCCAAAATAAGAATAAAAATTCTAACCATTTGAATTTGACTAACTCGGTCGGATTGGCCAATATATTCATTGAATGGTAAATGTTTAGAGCCAAAACATTAACTTAGGTTGGGAGGCTTATTTATAATGTACCGATCGATTACTTACAACAAAAATTGCCACCCATTTTATAATTTTATTTTTAATAATTTTCCCTCAATTAAGCGGTTCAATTCTTCATCGAATTGCTTCATTTTCGTTCAACAAAAATTGGAGAAGACGGGGAGAAGAAGAAAAGCAATGAAGGAAAGGAGAAGACTGTGATTGTGCTGATTGACAATGCCGACTCAGCTTTAGTTAATTTTGATTACGACCCAGCAGAATGTGCCGATTATGGAAAAGAGTTGAAGAGAGTCATTTCTAAAACCCAAAAATTTTTGAATTGTTTTATTGAGGCAAAATATGTGAAAATGTTCGTCTTTATGGGCAATTATGAAATCACGTAAGTTGTTTAAAATGTATTCTTTTTTTATAAATCAACCGATCATAAAATTCGAAATTTACAAATAAAAATAAGATGTAATCAATTAATATTCAAAAAAGTAAAATATAAATTTTTGACAAATAAAAGAAACTCAATCCAAAATTTTTTTTCAGTATTTTTTAATTAAAATTTAAGAAGTTAAAAAATTGTTCAACATGTTTTACTTTTTATCTTTTGAAATAAGCTTTTTGTCAGACGGAGGCCAACCAATTCTATATACATAAAATATGATTCCATCTTATTTTATATTAAATAAAAAAATGATCAAATCGATAAAAACATTATTTTTAATCCAATAAAATTTCCATTTAAAGATTGGATAAGCCGTCTCTTTTCACAATATTTTCCCTCGATCGCGATTTGACACAACCAGATGAGAAGAATTTGGCAAAATACTTTGGATTTACCCAATCAGAAATGGAACAATTTTGCATATCATACCGTGTTAAAGCTGAAATCCAGGATGAAGCAGCGAAATATTACAATGGTAAGTAAATTAAATTATTTGAAAATTGCAAAAAATAGTTCAAATAACACAGGAAAATTTTATTTTTCCCTTTTCGAAATTTCTCATTTTTTAAATTTAGTTGGTTCGTCAGATTTACAAATTTTAAAATTTTTCATTCTTTTTAAATAATAAAATAAAAAAATTGATTCCAAAAATCGTTCAAATGGTCATTTCTAAAAAAAATAAATTATTTAATAAGAATTTTGTATAACTCTGATGTGAACACATACTCATTTTTTAAATTATTCCAAAAATAATTTTTTGATTTATAGCCAAAAATATAATTAATGACTTTCAATTTGTAGGTCTCACCCTGTGTTCGGTTCCATTGTTTTCAATCGTTTCGGCAATGCAAATGTTGGACGAGGCTCTAAGGAGTGAGGGCAAAGAAATGGCACTTCGTGTTCATCTTCAGCCTTCCAACTTCTTCAAACAATTCCATATACTCTTCCAAAACGAAACTATTGCCGATGCCATAAATCAATTGATTAGGGACGATGAAAAATGGCCTTGCCCATCGTCATCAAAATCCATTACGGTACGTCAAAAAATAATAACATTTTTTGCTTTGTAAAATTTTATAATGAGAAATTTTTGATTTACTTATATGAAAACGACAGGACTTGAAAATTCATAAAAAATTTATAAAATGGTTGGTTGAGTTGTTTGTGAACTACTAGACCTATAAAAACCATAAAATAATTGCCTAGTCAGCATAAATTAATTGCTTATGCTTTGGATTACAATGTATATTAAGCCGATTCTAAATTTATTTCCAACTTTGTAAAAGGGACACTAAATGGTTTTAATTATTTTTTTTAAAAAAAACATGAAAAAAAAATATACCATTCGATGCATATAGGATATACCATTTATATTGACATGAATACTTTTCATTTATTTGTCACCCAGAGTAGATATTTAACATCCTCAAAGTCAAAGATATTTTTTCTTCCCTTTTTGCAATCATGGATGAAAAAAATTTTTAATTTGGTCATAAAAACTGTTAAGTTCACCTTATTCTAGAGAGTAATATATTAAAATAGACATTTTATAATGTTTATTCATTTTTTTTATTAGGCCAATGATGTGATCGGTCTTCTCTCTTTCGTTCACGCTCAATCACCCATCAAAGACAAGAATTTGGCAGACATTTTTATGCGCTTTTTAAACGTTTCCGGCTATCTTATCCGTCAAGGAAATGAGCTGATCATCCCCAATATAGAATATAAAATGGAGCTGACGGATTTACTCATCGAAAAATAGTAATAAATTGAATTATTTTTTAATAATAATAATATTTTTATAGATAATTAAATTAAAAAATCTAAAAATAGAAATGTATTTTCGAAAAAAAAAAACTGAATTTTATAATATTTTTTAATTTTTTTGTAGGAAAGTAAGAAATATAAATGTTATAGAATTTTCTATATTAATTTTTTTATTAAATTTACAGTTATGTTAACAAATATGGATTTGATTTCAATTCGGCCAAATCAATTTCAAATGTTTTGCTTGAAATTTTGCTCAGAAAATGCCAGCAGCCGGCGAATCCAACCGAATTGCTGAAGAAAACCATTTTTGATGCATTCCAAAAGGAAACATTCATAAAGGAGAAAGATGACACAAGCGAAGTGTTGCCCCAAACAATCATTGGCTGTGCAGCCCTCTTGCTGCGATATCGGGATCGAACTCGGCTGGACAAGGCGATGAAGCGTGGCGGAAAAAACGATCGAAGGTAAACAAATTTTTGTGTTTGTAAATATGTAAAAAATGTTTTGCAATTTATATTTTATAAATGAAGTAAATTCAAATGTAAAAAAACTCATCAAAAATGGAATATTTGATAATATTTATCTAAACATTTTTTTTTCAAAAAAGCTTATTTTATTTTATTGAATTTAATAATCAATCCATATTTTAGATTTTACCCTCTAAAAGCTAAAATATCAATAAACTTTAATTGTTTCTAATAAATCACTGCTCTCCCCCTTTTAACAGGCGCCCAGATATCATTTTGGTGAGTCGATCCAGACAATTTGGCCTCGTCGTTGAATTAAAATGGGGCGTTGGTGCTGAGGAGACAGCCAAACATGCAATGGGACAAATTGCCCACCGAGGCTATTTGACGAGTTCGTGCATCGATGAGGAGAAAGAACACATTAATCATCTTTTTGCCATCGGAGTGGCTGTCAATCCAAACAAATTATATGATGATGATCAAGATGCGGTGGAAGTGATTATTGAAAAGCGTGAGAGACAGAACACGGATGGCAAAAATTTTGTGAAAAATTTTGAGAATTATTTGCAGAAGGAGAAAGAATATCCAAAACCGTTGAAATCATAAATTAAATATTGGCAAATTCGTTTTATTATGAGAATTTGATTATTTATTTGACTTCATATTTTCTCATTTTGATAATTCATCTTATATAAATTGTGTGTCATTCGCTATTATTTCATCAATCCCCCATCATTCAATTTGATTATTATTTATTTTAACATTCCAAAATAAATTGCCTTTTTGTAAAATATGAATTAATGTATTCAAACGATTAGGTTTAAAGGAAAAATTAATTCCGCTAGAAAAATGTTTTTATATTTTTAAAAAATATATCGAAAGAATATGCAATGTCATGCATAAATACAACGAAAATGCCAAAAAATTAAACAACAATTTGTTCTATTACCAAATGCTGGCCCTGAAATTTTATAAATCTCGGCTTTTAAGCATTTTAGTGTGTCGGGATTCGGGAATAGACTCTTACCATTTAAAATTTTCGATTTAGTCTAAGAAATTAACATTTTAAATATGTACAACAATTCACATTAATTTAGAAAAATTGGCTCATCTTTGCATAAAGGGAAAATTCAAATTGGTGGAAAAATACGTGGAAATAAATGATAAATATTTTTACAAAAGATAATAACTGCTTCTGCTGATTGGATTGCGAATATGATTTATTTAATAAATAATAATAATACCATAAAATTTCTATTAGAAGCCTATGGGCTTATAAATTTCATCGGTCCTCTGGGATGGGCTTCAAAATTTGAAGCAGAATTCGACCGTGGTTTATCATTTCTTTTGGTGTTTTGGTCAAAACTAACCCAATAAGCAACAAATTGAGGAATATTCCAAATGGAGGGCTAACATTACTTTAATAATTGATAAAGAATAGCAAATTCATTTTCACTGAAAAATATTCATATTTTAGCGAAACAGCATATTCTCCTTCCCGAAAATCAATTCCTCTGGGCTTATTCATTACTACACATTCCAAAGGCTATGTGGCCGAAAGTAAAAAATATTGATTTCCATCCAAATAAATATTTGGGCATTCATTGAAAAAATATTTTGCAATCAGCGTTATTCAATTTTTGCAAAATGAAATTGCAGACATTAACTTTAATTTCATCAATGAATATTGACATATTGTTGGATGTTTTTTGTTTCCAAATTCGCAAACAAATTGGTAGATTTGAATGTGTTACTTCCAATGATACGAATTAATCAGAATCACTTCAAATTCGGCGTGAAGCCAACGACTTCCACTTCGGCCATTTCTAGAAATGAGATTTGTAAGTATGTATGCAAGTGAAAATATTTTTTATATGGGTTTTCCAACATGCTGAATTCGAAAACATCATTGGTTTATATTTAATCCTTAGAAACTGAAATAAACTTAAATATCTCATAAATGTCCATTTTCGCTAAACTGAGTGAGCTTATTTCTTAATTGTCTTTTTCACTGAACTGAGACAGCACCGTCCACAATTCTGGAATTATAAATTTCTGGAATATTAGTATTTTTAATTGTGGAACGATCGGGGCAAGTTATATCTCATTCGATAGAGCTTGGCGAGCTGAGCCGTCCGTATATGTTATTGAATTTGCGCTTAATTGATCGGCAACTTTTCTAAAGCTGCGATATTTTAGCACTTTTTTTTTGTTTTTTTTAGGAAAATAATGGCAGATTCAATTTCTCTCATCGAGGCAGCACGACATTTAAGCTATAATTTGTCTGAAAAAATTTCAAAAATTTTTCAAGCTTCGAACCAAAGAAGGGATTATTATCCTCTTCACTCTTTCAATATTTCTGAGTTTGTTTAAGTTGTCGATTGTCGAATAATAACACGCAATTTCTTCCATTTCTAGATCGAATTAGCTAGCTCTGATGAGTTCTTTCGAATGCGCTTCCACTGTTTCTGTTCGAGCACAAATGCCAAAATTCATTTAACGGAAAAAATTTTGATGAAAAAGATCAGTAGTTATCTAAGGGGATTCTCGTGGGCCCCTTTTCTCGTGGGAAGATATTTTAAATTTAAAAAATAAATTAATAAAAATAATTAAATTCAATCCAAATTTCCCATGGGATTTCACAGAATTTTAATTACATTTTTCGGAACAATTAAAATTAAATTAAAGTCATATTCTCCATATGGCTTCCATTAAATTTTTCAAAATAAAAATGAAAAAATAATAATTATTTAAAAATAATTAAAATTTCCATTCCCACATAATTATTCCCCAACATTTTCATTTCTCCAATCTGTCATCTGCCGTCATTTTATGCGAATGGATGATGGAAAGGAATTGGGAAGAACGAGGGAGAAGGAAGGAATATAACCAATAGCAATGGAGGCGAATGGCCTTGAAGCAATGCTCAATTGGATTACTATACTTTAACGGAAAAATAAATGGAGGAATCAAAATGAAAAAAAATAATTTTCGATTAATTTTGTTAATTCTTATTTGCACACTAATTTTTTCATTATTATTTCTCTATTATTTCTTTTAGATAATAAAGTAAATTTTTGTAAAAATATATTTATTAAATTAATTGCAAATTCATAATTTGAACAATTAAAATAATGTGTTAAATATGGCCTTCATTTCTTAATGTCTCGCATTGGATCAATTCCTGGCAAAATTTCCTTCACCTTCTTCACCCATTCCATGTAAATTGGCCCGTGTTGGTGACCCTTCTCGTAACCTTCTTCAATGCCTACCACAGCGTGGATGGCTTCATGGCAAACGATTTCGACGAGGCGCAAGCCATCCTCGATGGTTGGATGTAGGCGCATCAAGTGACCATCCAACAAATATCCCCAGGCCGAATCGTATTCTTTGTCCTTGGTGGGCATCAATTCTTTTAATTTTTAGAATTTAATATAAGATTTCTAACAATTAAAACCTATCAGCACATGCATTTCGCCTTGTATGAAGACACCTTTAAAAAGCAGCTCCCAGATTTTGCCAGCCCTTTCCAGTCCTTCTTCCAAATTATCCAATTTGCCATCTTTCAATTGTGCCATTTCCATCAATCGTTTTCGAGCACGTTGGACATCCAAAGCTGCCCGGGCATTGGTCAATGATGCATCAACTTGACGTTGTTTCCTATTTGGTGGTGGCATTTTAATTGCTTTATCTGAATTAGACAATTTAAAATAAAACAAAATAAAGATGATTTAAAATAGAGAATATCGATTGATTGATTGCATAAATTAGTTGAGTGTTGAATTATACTTTATTCATTGCTTTATTAAATCTTAAAATTGAAATTTAATTCTCAATTCATTTTTTTTACAAAGTATTACTGTATGCTTAAATTCATTCTTCATTTTTCACATCCATTCTTTTATTCATTTATTATTTAGGGTTTAATAAGAAAGGATAATTCAAAAATAAATTTCATTCTTAAAAAATGTCCATCCAAAAAGAAATGCAAGAATTGGCTAATTTATTTTCAAAAATAATGATAAAAATGGACAATATTCCTTCTCCAAATTCATCAATTTCATCCACTCAACATAAAGCAGAGAATATGCCTTCTGCTTTAGGCCAAAAATCCTTCCATCCTCGAATTCGCCCTCCATCCCCAATCGAGCCACTTCAAAAGAAGTTGAATGCGCCTCAAGCGCCGAGTCGACGGCGGCTACCAAATTCTATGCGCCGTCGACTGATGAAACTCAAAAGGAATAAGAGGAAGAGGAGGCATACAAAAGGACAATGTCGAATTCAGAACAAACCTATTCCACTAAATCAAATCTATTTTATCACTCAATAATTTTCCCATTTATGCTCTGATTTTTTTTAAAATTATATAAATAAAAAATTGAATTAAGAAATGAGTCAAATTTATTCATTATTATTAAATATTAAAAAAAATGGCCACAAAGAAAAGAAAATTATTAGCAAAAATGGCCACAAAGAAAATTATCGGTATAAATTAGAAAAAGATTTTCTGGAATCGTGTAATTGGTGCCCGGCAGGTTGGGCACGTTCCACCAATTCTGGCCCCCTCCACAATTCGAATTCGTACAATGGCCTTTGCACATTCCGAGCAAACCACGTGGCCACAGGGGCGGCGGCCATTCGGTCCCAGCAATACAGTGTCCGCTTCCTGTATTGTACAAATACCGCACACCTTTTCATCTGTTGAATTTGTTGTTGCTGAAAGAAAATTCTCAATAATATTTTTCCCCTCATTCGATTATTTACCGGCAGATGTTGATGCCCCATCATTTTCCCGCATTCCGCTCACAGCGGCCTCCACAGCAGAAGCTAAGAAAAGAAAATAAGATGCAAAAAAAAAATCATTCACTCACATTTCAATTTTTCCTCCGCTTCTTTCAATTTTTGGCTGAGCGAGAGCAACGGCTCATTGATGAATCCTAACTTGGCCAGAAGTTCATTCCTCAACCGGTTTTCATTGCAATTGCTGCAAACATCTCGGACCAATCCAAAACCACAAACTTGGCATCCGACCATTTCTATACAATAGCAAAACAATTTTAAATTCATACAAAATCCACTAAAAATTACCTCCATTTTCAATTGCCCCTTTCATTTTTCTAAGCAATGCAACGGCAAGAATCGCCCCTGAATTTGAGCCCGTAGGCATTGGTTGTGCAGAGCCAACATTGGCTGCTGAAGTGCCAGCCAACAATGATGGAGAAGTGGGGAAAGGGCCATTCGTTTGAGGTGCAGCCGCAGGATTCGGTGCCGCCTGGCCACCCTGCTGAACCGATTGCTGCAATCGTTCTCGAATGCGTCGAAGTCGGCGCTCCTCATGGCGCGTGAATATCTGCGGTTGTATCGCATGAAAATGTCCAGCACGGTTCTATAAAATATTAGGAAAAATATTAAAATTAAAAGGTATGAATACATTGGCTAAATGTGTCTCAATTCTCTCCATTCGGGCGCCTACGTGCACAAACATCTCACGATAGTCGCGAGATGTTTGTGCATGGCGCTGGAAGGCAAGATGATTGGATTCGACCAAATTACGAAGGTCACGGAGAGATTCTTCAAAATTGGATGACATTTTTCGGAAGAGGGAAAGGAATAATTGACGACGAAGAATAAGCAACGAAGAAGAGAGGATTAGGAGGATGAACAATGGAAACCCGACACCAATTTTATACCCATTCTTGACCGTATCCCACCTTTGCCCCGCCCACCATTCCCCCTTGCCTATAGGCCAAAGGCCATTCCACTAGAATTACATAAAATTTATGAATAACATTTTATCTTAAAGAAAATTAATAAAGGAAAATTAAAAAATTAATTAATTGAAAAGAAAATTATACAAAAAATTAGATTATTTTATTAAAAATCAATCCAATTGAATTCTTTATTGATTTGCATTCCATTCGCTGTCCAATGGCGTTTGTAGGCCAGCCATAATTGCAATCTTAGTCAATTCTGGAGAAATGAAAAAAATATTATTAAAATTAAATTAAAATCAATTTTACCTTCTTTGGAATATTCCTCGGCCAATTTTGCATATCCCTGCCGTTTAGTCAATTTCGTGGCAAAATAATTTTGGATCCGAGCCAATCTTTTCCGGATCGGCGCAAAAGGCATCCGAAATCCATTTCCTTGTTGCCCATCCTCGCACATTTTTCCAAGTATTCCAGCCTTTTTAAAAAGCCGATTTGCTGCCTCCCGCTCTGCCCATTGTTCAAGGCATTCAATACGGCCATTTTGGTGAAGGGCAATGGCAGCAATTAAAACCCGCACTTCCTGTAGTTCAATTTGGATATGTTCAATGTTTTGAAGCGACATTTTTAAATAATTTTAAGAAGAGAAGATATTTAAATTGAATAAAGGCAATCCTCAAAACAATTTTTCCCTCTTTCCCCCGTTTCCCTTCATCCAATTTTGGCACTAGGCCATTCCTCCCATTTCACTTTTCCCTCCTTTTCCCATCATCCAATTACGGCATTAGACTATTCCCCATTTTCCTTTCCTTCCTAAATAAGCCAATTAACAATAGTCGCCTTTGCCAAAAACCTCCACACCAATATGCAGATGTTATTTGCCGTCAATCAGCCTTGTACGATTCCAAGATTATATCGTGGGAAAGACCATAAAATTTGACAATTAAATGTCATGAACGGTCAAAACCGTTCATGAACCAATCACATCCATGTCCATATGGCACAGTCAAAAATTTTTAATTATAGGAAAAGGAAGAATGAGAAAGATGATTGAATAATGGGAAAGGGAAATGTAATTAAAATTTTTAAATTAAGAAAAAATAATTAAAATTTGAATAAAAATTGCCCATAATTAAATTTATTTTGTATAAAATTCAAATTTTGAATAACATCTGGTGAGATAATTGCTTTCGGGGATGGAATATAAAAGAGGGAATTTTTTGTTCATTTATTTTAAAATTTTGACCATTCATTCATCCTTCCAATTCCCTAAAAATGAGCCCAACACCCCAAAAGCGTCCAAGAATTTTGCCTCCGGTATCGGCTGAAGATTTTATTGAGAAAATTGGAGGAGAAACAACATATAACAGAAAATTTCATTTGATGCAATGGAATTCGACATTTCAAATCACTCATCTTCCTGCAAATCCTGAGGGCTTGTTGGCAGGTATTTTTCAAGCATGCATTGATTCTGCCGTTGATGAAAGCCGAACAAAGGGGATTGAGCCAGAGCAAATGGGATTTACCGTCAGCAGCCCTTTAATGGATGATCTTCAAGTCCCATTCCGTCCAATCACCGCCAATACAGTGGATATTGTGCTCAACATGTTCCTAAAAGTGGCCCAATCGAAGGAGCAACTGGAAATGAGTCTTTGGGGCGCTCCATTTTCAATCAAAATAGCAACAATCAACAAAAAGGCATTGCCGAAGGAAAGGGAAATCATTGGAGGTGGTCGTCAGAGAAAATTAGCCCCAGTTCGTCACAACATCAAAAAGAATGCCCTCATCGAATTGACACCTCGGCGGGATGGTCGCTGTCTCTTCCGAGCTCTTCAATCAACTTTGGTGCACAAAATTCGTGGCTACGATTTTCGAACATTTTATAATTACCGAATTGGGCGCTTTGGAATGCGCGGAAAATTGGACCAAGAAACCGACGATTTGATGAGAGCAATTGGAGTGCCGATGAACCTAAAACAATATGATGCCAGAGTTTATGTGCCATTAGTGGTGGATTATTGGAATCAACTTTATCAAGGCCGCTACAAATTTAAAGTCTTCATTTTTGGTTCTTTTGGCTACTACACTCCAATGTACAAATATCCGAATGGGCAAGGCCAAAACAATTATGATACAGCAATTCTACTCTATTTTGATGATCATCATTTCCAAGGCATCCGAACGACACATGGAATGTTTGACAAATCTTATTGCCTTTCATGTGAATCAACATTCAACAGCCAAAGAGATCACAGAATGTCTTGCAGGCAATATTTAATCGTTCAAATTTTATTAATTAAAAATTATTTTTATAGAGCAAGATGTCGAAAATGCTCACAAACTGGTCCAGGCTTTCCGTGTGAGGCATTGGGAGGTTTCGAGAAAAAATGCGAAAAATGCCACAAATTATTCAACAATCAACAGTGCTACAATTATCATACAAATTCAGGATTTTGCAATCAGTCAAAGTTGTGTGAGAAATGTGGAATAATATGGAATGTGGAATGGAATAAAAAGGGTGGCAGGAAAGGACATGTATGCGGAGAAAAATATTGTAAGCGCTGCGATACTTATCATGCCAAAGAGAGGGGATGCTTCATCAAAGTGATAGAGCCGGGGGAATCATTCAAGTCAAATCGCTTCCGTATTGTGGCAATGGATATGGAAACGATGCAAGATGAGCCGGCTACTTTGGAAAAGAAAAGAAAACAACAGTCAAATCCTTCAAAAATATGGTGTCGCAATGAACAACAGCAGCAGCAGAGGCAAAATTCGGCACAAAACGAAGAAACAAACAAGAAAAAGCACCGAGTCAATTTCATTTCCGCCAGAATAGGATGTCCTGAATGTATTGAAAATGGCCAATGGGAAGAAAGTTTGGCCGGTGGAATATATGAATGTGAAGTTTGTGGACCTAACAGAACAGTCACTTTTGGCCATCGTGATTTTTCTGATACTCCGGTCGATTTTCATCACAAAACTGACGACCCAACTGCTGCATTTGTCAATTGGATTTTGTATGATTTGCCATTGGAATTTTCCACTTATTGCTATGGACACAACGCAGGCCGATTTGATTACATGTTCATTTGCAAGGACTTATATAAAGAAAACTTGAATCCGGAAATGATCCGAAATGGCAATAAACTTTATGAAATGCGTGTGGAGGCAAGAAAGGACATGAATCCGGCTGTCATTTTCCGTGATAGCTACAATCTTTTGCATATGCCTTTGGCCATAACAGTCCCTTCATTTGACCTCAATGTTATGGATAAACCTTTCTTCCCTTATCTGGCCAATAGGGAGGAAAACTACGGAGTTCGAATGTCTCAGCTGCCACCAAAGGAGGAATATTTGTATCGAGGTTTTATGCCGGCGAAGAAGAAAGCCTTTGATGAATGGTATGAGCAGCATAAGAATGAGGAATTCTTTTTGGATGAAGCATTAGCCGCTTATTGTTGCAATGTAATTAATTTTTTAATTAATTATGTAATTAATTCCAATTTAATTTTTAGGATACCGATATATTGATGGCTGCCTTAGTGGCTTTTCGCAAGCATTTTATGGACATCAGCAAACGACCGCCAGATGAATTTGGCAATGCTGATCGACCCTCGCTTAAGCCACATGACGGGATCGATCCACTTCGGGACTGTGTAACAATTTCCTCTGCATGCCTTCAACATTATCGTGCCAACCATCTCAAATTCAACCATATGGCCATTGTGCCGGAAAAAGGCTACGATTCTTGTGAAACCCAGTCCCCAGTGGCCTTGAAGTTCCTCCAGTGGCTGGCTGAAGAGAGGAATGTGACAATTCGAACGGCGCAAAGGAGGAGAAAAGCGGATTGGCAAATACAAATTGGACGGATGGATTGAAGAAGAGCAAAGAGGAATTGAAGTGAATGGCTGCCCGTTCCATGGCTGTAAGCGTTGTTATCCGGACGATGGATTGCTGATGCCCGGAGGCAAAACGGCTGGATGGTTGAGGCAAAAAGATGAAGAGAGAATGCGATTTTTGCGGTCCAAAGTGCCGGTGGAAATTTATTGGACCTGCGAAATTGATCAGATGCTCGAGGAAAACAAGGAAATGGCACAAAAATTTGCTGAATACCATGACAAAGGCCCAATAGATTTGAGAAAGGCGTTTTTCGGGGGACGCACAGGGCCAATGAAACTGTATCACAAAGTGAAGCCAGGCGAGAAAATTTCTTACCTGGATTTCACCAGGTAAATTTTATTATTTTGAATTACATTTTAATTAATTCCCTCTCAATTTAGTTTGTACCCCTATACGAATTATACGACCAATTACCCTGTTGGCATCCCCAAAGTGCACATTGTGAACAAAAAGATCAATTGGACTGAACCGGATGACATTCTCTTTCCACTCTCCATCATCAAAGCGTTTGTCATTCCGCCGAAAGAATGCAAAGTGCCGGTTTTGCCGATGAAATTGGAGAAGGATGATCGACTACTCTTTCCGCTGTGCTCAAAATGCTGTAAAGAAAACCCAAAAGGCGCCGTGAATGAAGAATATAGTTGCAAACATAGCGATGAAGAAAGAGGCTGGGTTTCAATGTGCACTTCGATTGAAGCAACTGAGGCATTGGCGGCTGGCTACCGTTTTACGGAATTGTATCGAGTGCTGGAATATGAGCGATCCGATGATCAACTTTTTCGCTCATATGTCAGGGAATTTTTGACGGAAAAGTTCCATGCCTCCGGCTTCGATTCAACAATCAAAGGCAATTTTGAAGAGGAAGAAAAGTTCATTGCTGAATGTTTGGAAATGTTTGGCATTGAAATTGATCGAGCGAAGATGAAGACAAATAAAGGAAGGCGAGCTTTGGCCAAACTTTGCCTGAACAACTTGTGGGGTCGCTTCTCGCTTCGCAATTATGGTCTCAGCCAAACCCACATCACTGATGACCCTTCTGTGCTGCGCCAATTTCTCGAAAACCGCTCATTGGATGTGACTGCATTGGATGAATTGGATGAGGAGACAATTATGATTAGCTACGTTGTAAAGCGAGATTGGGTGGAGGAAGGCGATGCATCAAATGTGGTCATTTCCCTTTGGACAACCAGCCAAGCCCGGATTTTGCTACTGAAAGCTATGCAGAAAGTGGCAAATACTCCAGGCTGTGAGATTTTATACACTGGTGAGCAATTTGACTCGAATTTTTGAGAAAAAATTTGCCAATTTCAGATACAGACTCGATCGTTTTTGTCGAGCCGGAAAATGGACAAGTCCTCGAAACTTCTCCCCATTTGGGTGGCCTGACCAGCGAAATACCGGAGGGCTACAAAGTGGTCGAATGGGTCAGCGGTGGCGCAAAGCAATACGGTATAAAACTGAAGAAAATCGATGCGTCTGAAGGGGAGAATGAATTCGACTACATTCTAAAGATTCGAGGCATGACGCTGAATTGGGATGTAATGATGAATCAGGGGCTTCAATATGAGACATTCAAAGATTCTGTTTTGCGATATTGCCAAACTGGGCAGCCCCAGCCCATTCATGTTTTGTATCCAAATTTTCTTCGCCCCAATCTTAAGCATGGAACTGTTTATACTCAACCCCTTCAAAAAATTTGGAAACCATTCTGTGGAAAAGGAATTGTCCGCCCTTCTGATACTCGCGTTCTTGACTTTGGTTATATTTCGCCTAATTAATTGTAATCCTTTCGCTTAATCCATTTACATTTGTATTGTATTTAATATAATTTCATTGTCAATTTTTAATAAATAAACATGCAAAATTAACATTTGGAAGATGATTTTTCGAAAAAATTAGTGAAAGGAAGATCCACTTTTAAGGAGAAAATTGATGGAATTAAGGAATGGAAGATGACTTTTTGAAAAAATTAACAATTGGAAGTTGCACTTTTTAATTTTATCCTAGCAAAATTAGTTGAAATAATATGAGGAAGATGAATTTTAGGAAAAGCTAAGAAAAAGAAGATGTACTTTTAAGGAGAAAAATGGTGGAATTAAGGGGAAGAAGAAAATTTTTCCAAAATATTAAGCAAAAATGCACGAAAATACGAGTTTTTCCGTCAAACTAGTGCAGTGGGTGCGGATTGTGCGGGTGGGTGGGTGTGTGCCGTGCTTGTGCAGGTAATATGGTGTGAGGCATGCACCTGCACCTGCACCAAAATGCACTATGCACAAATGCACATGCCTCTCCGCACAAATTGTGCAGCCTAAATCGAGCCCACCCCTTCCCCTTTTGTTCAAAAATTAAACTTGTATTATTAACTTCTTTTATCGATGGATTAAAAAATAGTTGAATGGAAAATCAAGTGTAATTAATAAATCATTGCAAAATAATTGACAAATATAATGAAGGAAAGGGATAGCCTAATTAAAAATGATGGAATTGATAATGGTTGTTAGTCGGTTGACTTAAAGAATTGCGGCCTTCTGAATCGACAATATCAAAAATTTCTGGAGGCATTTCTGTGGATGTGTTAGAGGAACATTCAAATAGTGACGGATCTTCTTCTTCTTTCACCTTTTGCGATGAATTTTCCAGATTCAGATTCCTGAATAGGTGCAAAGCCTGATCAGGAGGAGTAAACCAACAAGGCATTGGAAGCTCATAAAATTGCTGTTCCTCCATTTCCATTTCAACCAATTCCATAGGATAATGGTAGTTCTCGGCACCAATAGGAAAAAGTTCAATCACGCATTGCAAATAAGGAAATTGCAATCGAATTCCGTGCTTGGCATAAAAGTATTGAACAATACTCGAATTATATGGGCGAGAAAGTCGACCGAATGCCTTAATGGCATCGGCCCCCTCTTCTGTGATTCCACCAAACTTAAACTCTCTTATTTCGCCTTTTCTATCCTTATATGTTGTATACATCTTTTTTGAAGAGATAAAATATGGCATTCGGCGGATGAGCTCTTCCCTCTTCCCGGGATGGGCCAATTTTTCGCGAAGCTGACTGGGTTTGCAATTCAAAATTCTAGCGCAGACAACACGGAAGGAATAGCGTTTTCTGGCCATTTTTGGAATAAATATTGAATTGGAATATTTTTGCAATGATTTGATCAAAATGAATGAAAATGGGAAAATGGTCGATTTATATACTCCCAGGATGGGCCAATTTTCACTCAAATCATATCTCCTCCTAGGGTTCAAGAGATAGAGCTCTAAAATTTTTTGCATTATATTCTACCATATATCCTCTATAAAAGTTCCAGTTTAGATTTTTTAATTTCGTCCAAATACAAAAAATATTGGCCATAAAATAGGGCCAAGTTGAATTTTTCATGATTTTATTTTAAAATTTAATAAATTTGTTAAATTTAAATATATTTTTTTTTTAAATTTGTAGAATTAAAGAAGATTTAATTCTATATCTAAACACAGCCCCTGAAGTTCTCATGATTTAATGCACAAAAATTTATGACCTCTGAAACATGTATTGTTCATCTACACAAAGACAATTTTCACTCAAA
The DNA here is from genome assembly GCA_030063045.1 of Pratylenchus scribneri. Taxonomy (NCBI): domain Eukaryota; kingdom Metazoa; phylum Nematoda; class Chromadorea; order Rhabditida; family Pratylenchidae; genus Pratylenchus; species Pratylenchus scribneri. The sequence goes on from JAQSEB010000144.1 coordinate 551,633, forward strand.
TCATATCTCCTCCTAGGGTTCAAGAGATAGAGCTCTAAAATTTTTTGCATTATATTCTACCATATATCCTCTATAAAAGTTCCAGTTTAGATTTTTTAATTTCGTCTAAAATACAAAAAATATTGGCCATAAAATAGGGCCAAGTTGAATTTTTCAAAAATTACCAATTAAAAATTAATAACTCTTTCAGATGGAAAGCTCTGGATTTAATTTAAAGGTCATTTTATTCCTCATTATCTAGGCTATAAATGTCCGTATTATATTTTTTTAATTCCATCAAATAAGAAAATTATGGCCATAAAATTTGGCCAAATCAAAAATTTGTATGAGATATTTTTAAAATTTAATAACTTTATTAAATCCAATTTTTATTCAATTAAATTTCATAAAGATAATTATCTTTAATTATTCTATCTAAAAACAGCTCATGAAATGCTGCGACAGATGTTTTACGGAGAAATGGAAATTTGAGCAATTAAATTTGCCCTTGAGAAAAATTACAGTTTTTATTCAAAATTTTTAAATTTTTAATTATACTATAATTAAAAAATAATTTTAATTATACATTTGATGCATAAAACAGATGGTATTCATGGGAAAAATATTTTATTTTAATGAAAACGCATTAATTTTGCCTAATTATCGGGAGAAGGTCAAGGATTTGGTCAGTATAAAAGGCTGACGATTTTAAATCAAATTTATTTCAATATTCATTTCTTCCGTCGATTTTTCCCAATAATCTTGCTTCAAATAAACGAGAAAATAAAAATGAGCCAAACAATCGAGAATGCCTCTTCGCCTCAAATCAATCCTTCAAGCTTGCCTCCAATTCCGGGAATGAATGCTGCCATTCCGCCCCCACCAATTCCACCGACAATGAATGAGATGAATATGGAAATGGGTTCTTCCTCTGCCGCTGGTGCTACAGAAGATCGTTCCAATTATGGGAATGTGATTCACAAAATGGTAAGAAATTAATGTGAAAATTTATTGATGAATTCCCTATTTTTTAGAACTGGAAATTGTTCAAAGCCAAAAATGTGCTGATCTATCATCTTTGTGATGGCTGCCAACAGTTGCTTTTCAATTCACAAGATAAGATTACACAGCTTGACGATGACAATCATTGGATTGTGAAGTTTGAGCTTTGCCATTCGTGCATTGTGAAGAACGTCCATGCCACAACTTGCCTCTCGAAGCCGTATGTTCGTCGTCCAAATCAACAGCAACAACCATAAGAAAGGGATTTTCACTGGGGCAACTATACGATATTAACCACACAATTAATCACCAATAATAATAATTTCCTATTTTTTAATGCTTCATTTTATTCAATCATTTTATTCACGATAAATTTAACAAACAAGTCTGGATTTTCTTTTTTAGACAAATATTCCAATGTATTGGGGAAATGTGTAGCCTAAAGACATGTAATAAATAAATGTTATACAATGATGGGCACAAGTTGAGGCTTTAGGCGATTGAAATTGTCGTTCATTTTTAATTGTTTGGGGAAATTTATTTAAAAAATTTTGTTCAATAATAGGGCTTGTGGGCATGCAAAGACTATCGAAATAATAAATTGGCCTTTTTTGTCCTTCGGCGAATATTCCTATCCAATGTGAACCATCCATTTGATGTGGATCGAGATTGGCAACCAATGCCGCTGGATATTTTAATTTGTTTGGAGAAGGGAGTTGGTCACATGGGAACCAGCCAGCAAATATTTTTTTGGTCTGCGGATTTGTCGAAAGAATTTTTGCAATCAAGTCACTCTCCATTTTGACTTTTCCTGCTCATCTATAATGCCTATATACTCCTCAATTTCCTTTCCTCTAAGTCCTTTGCTATAAGCTTCCAAAATTTTAGGGCCTTGTATGTGATCGAGTTGGTCTTGTCCTATTTGCGGCTGTTTATTATTATTAGATGATACTTCCATAAGTTCAAATGAATTGCCGATTCCTTTTCCTCTATTTTGCTTAGACAAACGAATAATAGAGCGTACCACATAGATAATTAGGCTTAGAATAAGCAGAATGTACATGATGAACATTGCCAGACAATAGGCATGACCATAAATATCATTGTCCTTGGGGGATTCCTTACATAGATGAATGGCAGGTAGTTGACTGAGAGGACCGAGAGGACTATCTTGCAGCTGTCCAAATTTTGCGCCAAAATTTTCTACGGTAGAAGAAGGGATTACTGTGCTGCTGCCTATGATTTTGCCCAGCTGCTTCAAATATTCCTTATACTCTGGCAATTCCCTCCATCTAATTGGTTCGTTGGTCTCTGGGTCCACAATTAATGGCGAAGAAATGACAAGGACCATTGGGAGAAAAATTCGAATAAGAAATATTGAGAATAAAAAATTTTGGGAAATGAACATTTTTTAAATTTTATTCGTTTAAATATTGGTAAAAAAATGACAATGAATGAATGTAAAATAGAGGGTATTTATACTGTCGTATCGGTAGAAATTGTTCGGTTCTTATCCACCATAAATAATGAATCCCCTTCGGCCATCACAATTAGCACAATTCCGCCATCAGGCACTGACTTGGAAAATTTTATGTCAACAGAGGTTGCTCCACTTTTGATTAGATCAAACACTCCTCCTTGATCCTCCAGACTATTAGTAAGGTTGAAAATGTAAATGCAATGGGTTTTTTTAAACTGTGCATAACCAATTCCATTTCCTTCCAATGTATTTGCAAAGCCTGAATTTATATTCAAATCATGGAATGGTCTAACATATTTGTCATTTTCATAATCCAAATCATAGGGAGCTTGAGGGTAAATTCGGCCATTAGCTGTAATGCTGATTTCGCGCACATTAAAATGCTGAAAATTGAAAGGAGAACGTGTATAATCTCCTATAAAATCTTTATTTGCAACTAGCCCTAACGTGATTCGCCGAGGAATTTGGTCCAAAAATAAACTGACATTCATCTGATAACGTCCTTGGCTAATAAAAATACTCTTCATCGCTGTTTTTCTTACATCATAGCAGGCGGGTTTTGTCTCCAATTTTCGCGCAATATCCAAAGCCAATCCATCGACCGGGGAAAGCTTTTTTATATACAATTTACAATTGACCACTTCAAAATGATATTTTATTTGGGCCACGGCTGGCGTAGTACCAGTGGCTGGTTTGGCTACATTCGTTGGTGAAATGAGGACAAATTTTGATTCATTAGGCTGGATGGAGATTTCAATTCCACAATGAGAAATAAGGAATTTTGGTTGGCAAAATAGGTCGGAATCGATCTTGGCAATGCATTGCACAATTTTACTCTGTTTATATTGTTCTTTTCGGAGTTTGAATCCGTTTCCCGTTTCAAGACTATCCCTCTCCCCATTGTACCGATATCCAGCCGCTTCCAGATGAGAAAACTTTGCTATAGGACTAAATGAAAGTTCATGAGAGAGGTAGGATTTGTAGGCCATAAGAGAATTGGAATTGAAAACATCTTTCCCATTGATACCAATTTTTAAATTGTTAATGAATGTATTGCCGATTAGCTGAATTGGTGCAACATCATCAGTGGCTGCCAAATCCACCAATTGTCCATTTGCTCCTTCCTTCCTTATTCGGAATTCCGTAAATAGGAAACATTTGGTTAAGTCTATATAATTATCGGAGCTGTGGATTTTAAATAGGTAAGGCGGAGTGTCCACAGGATTTTGGGTTAAAATCTCAAAAACTTTGGCCGATGAAATTGACACATCTGTTGGTGGAATGGAAAAAAAATCAAGTTGATTTGTTATGGAATTGACACTGGCCGAGTCGATTTTGTGAAAGGCCATTTTTAATTAATTTTAATTTAGGGAGACGAATATTTTTAATTAATATAATCCAAATGCGTCGGATCGCAATCTTTTTTTAGAATGAGCTAGTGGTTTACTTATGGTTCGTCCAATAATAGATTGCTGACTGAGTATGGATTGGGAATTTTTTGGCCTTTTTATACGCTTCCTGCCTGTCCCAAATTGTTTGGAAATCCGCCTTTGTCCAAAACGGTATCGATTCCTTTCTTTCCTTCGCTAATTACAGCTTCTTTGAGCGGTTGCCCTTCGTGAAGCTTTTCCATTACTCTTTGGCCTGTGTTGAGTGCTTCTTCGCCCACAGTTGTCCCAACACGGCGAATTAGAGGCAAAAAAAATCGCCAAACACCTCTTAACACATCAGTGATGCCAGCTCCGTGCTGTATTCCATAGCCTCTCTGCATATATGCAGGACCACCCTTGAATATTTCGTATCTATAGGATTCACCCATATCTGATGGGCCCCCTCCTGTTTGGATAAAATCATCATAGCCAACTGAGGCTGTATCGAAAACAACGTGCACCATTATTATTTTTTAAATTAAAATTTATTCAATCGTATAATAATATGAATTAATTGATTGGGTTTAGGAATAAATAATGGAGTGAATTAAAATTGAATGATTCTTTTAAATATCAAGACAATCATCACTTGACCCCAATCCATGGGCAAAAGCCTGCCTTCTTCCATTGTTAGCAACTCGATTTCAATTTCATTCACAGTCTTCGGCAATACTTTTACGTAGATGGGCGAGTCATAAATTTGTTCCGTATATTCCCCTGGGGTCGATCCGGAAATAGACACAACACGAAGCAGCGAACTCAGTTTATTACCAATAATCATATTCTCGGTTAATCCTTTTGTATAGACACCAAAGCTTGAAAATCCGCCCTTCAAATCACAAGCATATTTGGCCATTTCCCCATTTTTGTATATACATTCCATTTTCCCAACCCAAAACGTATGCTAGCTGCGGGGTGAACATGATGTAATTAATATTTGGATCTGAAAAAACAGCCCTAAAGCGTTGAAATTCTTTGTGAAATTGGAAGCCAATTGAGTCAATCATATGCTGAGCCATCACCAGATCTACCGTTTTCACTTCAGGTTTAGGCAGATCCCCAAAAAATGTTGAAATGAGATTCTCTCCTCCATTTTCTTCTTCCTCTTTCTTAGCATTTTCTTCCCCAATCTCTCCTCCACTTTTTTCTTCTTTCTTTCCATTTTCATCCTTTTTTGTTTTATTTTCGCCATCGGTATTATTAGCAGTGGTACTGATTGATGATTGCTCGTTAGCTCCCACATTTTCACCATCAAAAAGTGTACTCAAAAGTGGGGAATCATCCGATGCGGAATCAGCAGCCGTAGCTTTTGATTCCGCTTTAGGGGGTGATCCTTTGCTGTTAGCCTGAATCGGAGCTGTTTGAGCATTCTGCCCAGGATTTTGATTGATGGTAGAAGTTGAGGTTAAAGCAGCGGTATTTGTGTTTGTTTCAATACTAGGCGTAGAAACGGTAGCGGAGCTTCGAGTTGTGACAGGCTTATTCTCATTTCCCGTTACTGTATTATTTTCTCCATTCTTTTTTCCTTGCTCTTTTTGTTCTTCCCCAAAATAAATTTCCAAAAGTCCAAGGCGTGGAGGAGGCGACCCTTTAGGGGGAGCTGGAGCTTTCCTTGGCGGAGATCCTTGTTTTTTCTTCTCTCCTTCAGCTTTGGCGGAAGCTGCACGTTTCCCTCTGTTCAATTTTGCTTCGCTTTCGACAGTCGGTCTTTCCAAAAAGACATTTTTTGCTTCGCTCAATGCTTTGGCTTGAAATTTAATTGTTTCATGGAGGAATGTTTGTAATTCATTTATGTTTTTATGCGAAGCTTTTGGGATTGGAATTTTTATGAGCCGTTCCTTTTTCTCTGTCTCATTATAGTGAACAAAAATTGCCTGGTTATCATCCAATATTGTGGAAGCCCATGAATAGGGGAACGATATGCTGTGTAAGCCGCAAACCCAATTTCCCTCCAATTCGATTGGCCTAGGCAAATGCATTCGAAATTTATTCGGCCGGTTATCCGGATAATCCTGAATATTACTCGGAACATAGACAAAAAAACTGTTTGACATTTTTTATTTAATTAATACGAAAAAAATTGAAATGAATAATCGAAAATGGTTAATATATGTTAATTGAAAGGAATTTATATATATTTTTTTTATGGTTGCAATTGGCTTTCATGAATCCATTCTTTCTCAGGATAGCCAATAAATTTCACCAGAATATCAAAAGTTCCATCCGGTCGCTTTTTCTTTCTATACGTCTTTTCAATACGGTAAGTTGTGTCGGCATCTCTTCTGACCTTGGCCAATTCTTCTCCATAAAATGAACCCTTGAATTTTTCCCCTTTATCATCTCGAATTTTGTATAGAATCGGTTTAGATTTGGTCTTTACCGAATCCACTGTTAAAATCTCGTCTCCCCAAGATGGAATATAGCCTTTTTCGAAAATATGTTTGCCTCTACTTATTCGAACCGTATCACCAGCTAAAAATTTGGGTTTCATTCGCCTTCGTTTAAATTTGAATTCATCGCCATATTGTCGCTGCCAAACCTCTCGGGCATTTTTAAAATTCACATCAATTGGGCGCATTCCGTGAGTCCTGCTCGGGGCATGATTGATTCCATCGACAATTTTCTGAAGCACATCAATCCAATTCAGTGTTTTAGTTTGTGAAAAATATCGATATAATCTTTGCTTTAAATTACGAATTGCTCTTTCAGCAAGCGAAGCTTTAACAAAACTTGAGCTTGTCTCAAATTTCTGTATTTCCTCATTTTCAAAAAATTCTTTCAATAATTTATTTCGATATTCCGTGCCCAAATCCGAATAAATTCGTGAAGGTTTAAAAGGCATTTGTTCTAAAAGTTTTTTAAATGCTTGCAACATATCTTCACCCTTTTTAGTCTTTAACGGGATAGCAAAAAGCCTTTTTGATAGGACATCAATAGCAACTAAAATATAACGATGGCCATTATTGCTCCGGCTTAATGCACCCATCTCAGCCAAATCCGTTTGAATATCACTCATAAAACCCAGTGGAATAGTTTTTGCCCTCTTAAAATGTACTCTTCTTGGCCGCATAAGGGAATAGGTCCGGTGTCCTTGGAGATAATATTCAACATCCTTTCGGTTTATTTTTGAACCTAATTTCTTCTTAGCCTCTTTGTATAGAGTGTCAACTCCGGAAAATGCAGCTGGTGATTCAGGATTATTATATAATTGGTTGAGTGTAGATTTTATTACATCCATAATTTATTTATTAATAAAAGGGAATATAAATGAATTATAAAAATATATAAAATGACAAATAAGTAATGGATTAATTATTTTTAAATTTTGCCACTCTTTTTTGTAGTGCTTCCAATCTTGCTTTATTACTAATATTCGGTAGCCTTCTACCACCGTATTCATTTGATACAGTATGCACATCCGCTTGGGTCGGTCTGGTTTTTGCCCATTTAATTGATCCATTTAATGCTTCTTCTTGAGTTGGTTTTCGACGAGCCCATTGACGACGGCGAATTGAACCCTCAATTTCAATCCTAGGCTTCTTTTGTTCTAGAATATCCCCTTTTGATGGTTTCCTCTTTCTTATATCCCTCCTAACAGCCGATGAAACTACTTCAATTAAATCGGGATCACGTCTATATTTTATACCTGGTCTTCCATACAATTCCATCGATGTTTGAGGTCTTGGAGCTAACGGTGCTTCCAAAGTCAACTGAGCCGATGAAATCGGTAGAGCCGATTGATCTTTTGATGGTTCCAATTCTTTCCTAATTGACTGATAATTTCGTATAACTGAAGGTCGAGAAACTAGCGAAATTTTATTCTTCTTCTTTATTAAAGCCTTTGATTTTGATGATAAACCCAAATGTTCTCGACTAGGTAATTTATTCGATGAGGAAGGTATGATCGATTGATCCATTGGCTCTGGTAAAGGTAACATGGAGGATGGCTGTTCCAATTCGTCATTGATTTTATGATAATTTCGTATAACTGACGGATTTTTCTTCTTAGTCAAAGTCTTTGATTTTTTGGATATTTTTGTTAATTGCGAATCTGTATTTGTTTTTTCCATTAAAGGCCATTTTCTAGGAATAAAAGGAATTTCATCTCTTCCTTCCTGAAATATTTCTGGTGGATTTTGAGGATGAGAAGGAGTAAGAGTTGTAGAGGAAGAAGATGGTTGAGGAGAAGCCAATTCCATTGTTTTTTCTGATTCATCTAAATTATTCGGAACATTATCCACTTTTTTGGAGGGCTTTGACGGTTTCGGTGGACTTTTTGATGGTTTATCTTCATCAATCATTATTTCTTCATCCCCACTTTCAAATTCATCTCCTTTTTTAACCAACATTCTCAACCCATTTGTTAATTCTACTCGGGCAGGCCTACTCTCTCGCTCATTTCTCATTTGCAAATATCGACGGAGTTCTTGATTGTAGAGAATATTTTTCCGAGAGGACTCAGTCCGGCCATGTTTAATTTTATCCAATTCCCTTTTGGTAAAATCAAGATTGGGTTCGCCTGTATCCGTAGAAGTTAGGCCTCGATAAATTGGTTCGGGAACGAGAAGATATTTTTGTGCCATTAAATAATAATAATAAAATGATTTTTTGAATTAATTTTAATCTTTTATAAATAAATTCTTGGCCAATTCAATGAGAATGGGTGTTAGAAGAGCACCGAAAACAGCAGGAGCACCGCTTCCTTTTTGTACAATAAATTTTCTTGCTCCTTTCTCGCTACGTAATCTGCTCATTCGGCGCACAAAATCAGCATATGGCATTAGGCGATTCCTTTGCCTTGAGGTTAATTGAAAACGCGAGCACACAATATTGAGGCAAACTTCTACAATGGCTAGAAGTTGTTGCGAATTTGCATGTTTCAGGTATCGATGCAATTTCTTTGGAGATTTAATTTTTGATAAACTTTTAAGAAATTGATAATTTTCATGAATTAATTGACTAATTTTTGCTTGGGTCATTTTTTAGGGAAATAAATTAAAGACCGTTTTTGGGAATGAATATTGTACTCTCTTCTTCTTGATTAAATATATTTGTGCGAAGCCTAAGTGACGGATCGGATGAAGCATGCATATCAATCAACAAATAGCCATAGGGCTGATTTGTTGCTTGCCGATAGGCATCCATGAAATAATCGAGTTGTCGAGGAAAAAGTTGAACGCCAATATTCCTCACTGAAAGTGCCGAATTCGGAGATCGCATCAAGACCAAATATTGAGCATTTTGGCGAGCAACTTTAATTTTCTTTTCAAATAAATTTTGAGTGACAAAGACAATGGAAAAATTTTGATGGTGCGATTTTGCGGTAAACAGTTGATTCAAATACTTTTCATCTATTGCCAATAAAAGGTCATCCAATATTAACAAAAGGGGCTTAGGTTGGCGTTTAATTACTTCCTCTGGGGGAACTCCGGCAAATACGCCAATTCCGGATTTTTGGAGAACTGGCACAATATCACTCATTTCACCAAAACAATACAGTACACTTGAAGGTTTTGGAGAAATCAACTCAGAAGATTCTGCTATAAATTTCAATAGAAATGTGCTCTTCCCGCTCGAGCTTGGCCCACTAATTATCATTCCAAATGGCGATTTTAACATTAATTCTTTATTAGAAAAAGAGGGAATATCCATTGATTAAATTTAATTAATAATAAATGATAAATGAATGTGAAAATGGGAATGGAGTAAACTTATTAAAAGAATTTAGTGCTTAGTGGGGATGTTGGTTTATTGGGAATTGAAGGGGTAATTGAGGCGATGGCTGCTTCTTCTTCCTCTTTCATCTGTTTTGCTTGTTCCTTCAATTCTTTCACTCGCTTTGGTTGATCGGGAATGCCGGTGGTTGCAGCTTTCATACTCTCATAAAATGCCTCATACTGATCGGATGCTGGAGCCTGAACTGTTTCAGATTTTACTTCTTCCCTGGGCTCTTGATTTTGCTTACTTGGTAGCTGTGAATCACCTAAAAAGGTGGCAGCAGCAGCCAAAATTTCCAACAAAACAGAGAATGGAATTGTTCGGTTTTCAGGATTCTTAGGCGCGAAAATTTTGTTATGTTTTGCCGAATTCTTTTGATAAGTCTCCAGCAATTCAGGCGAAATGTTGTTGCCATTTGGATTTGTTGTGAAAGAAGTGGCAGCAGAAAGGGCATCCAAAAATGCCTCGAAGCTCATCCCACCGGCCTTCTTCACACGTCCAATCATTCCTTCGGCCACATCACCGCTGGGAACAATCCAATCCAGGTAGGCATAGATCTCCGAAAGTGTTTCCTTCAGCGTGTATTCCTTTTCAGGCTCCAGTTTAGGCATTTTCTGTGGAGGCTCAGCCTGAATTTCCTTTTGATTTGTAGAAATAATTGGGTGGCAAATTACCGGTGCTTGCTGTCCATGCTCAATATTGAAAACTTTTCCCTTATTCTTGATCTTGAAAAAGCAGTGGCCTGGAAGATCGTGGACCGAATCGAATGGAACGAAACGACTTCCCTTCATTCGGGTACAAAACAGCGTAATGCCTTCCTTGGTGACGACAAAATCCAATTCTACTTCCGTCGATTTACATTCTTTGCATTTTCCTTGGTTGTCGAATTGTACAAATCGAGGAGTGGAGAGACGATGGCTGGCATGAATAGTTACACCAGTGCTTGTAATGTTGAAGTCCACTTCCGGCAATATTTGCTGACCGAGGCTTTTCTTGTCCGTCATATTAAGGGCCATTTTTATTTGGGAGATTGGAATTTTTAAATTTGTAATGGAAATTTTTAAAATGAATCGAGGGAATGGTTTGGGTTTGAATTTTCCCCTATTTATATAACCCTGATCTTGACCTATTTTTATTAAAAATTTTAATTTCAATTTTAAAATCTCAAGACTCCGCCTATTTCACTCTCGAATGGCTCTTTTCATTCTTTCCTTCAGAATGAGGGAATATTTTAGCTCCGCCTCCTGCTCTCGACTGCTGTTACCGGTCACTTCCCTCATTCTCGACTGCTGTTGCCTTTGGACCATATCCCATTGAAAATTTCCATTTTTTTATTCCTTTTATAGATAAATTTATCAAATGGATCAACAAATTGATAAGATATTCAAGGCCAAGAATCCAATATTTCAATGCCTGATTAATGTCCGATCGCAGGATTCTAGCGTCAAATTTGACCAATGGAAGCGCGGATTGTACAAACGAAAGGAAAAGTATTTTATAAAATTAAAAATATATTTGTATCCATAAAATTCAGACGGCGTCGTTTATTGCTGAAGTATTCTTATCAAGAGAATACACTTGACAATTATCTTGCGCCGGAAATTCCAGCTGCTCAACCGGAATTGACGCCACCAGCAGCTCCTGAAATGCCTCCGGAGGAAATGGCAAATGACGATGATTCAACGGTGACGGTGGAATCTGCAGAGGAGGAATATTGGGCCTTGAAATTGAAGAATGGAGAAGTCAGTTTTAAAAGGAGGGAAAAAATTTTTAAATGAATGCTTTTTAGAGTTTCTGGAAGCGAATTGGCCGAAAATTTTTCGTATTTATGACGAGAAAAACGGGAATATGCTATACTATGACATGGACAAGAAGGAATTTGTTCAAAACCCAAAGGTAATTAAAATGTTTAAATTAAAAATTATTAATAATTTTAGTTTTTTTGGAAATTGACAACAATGGAATTGGAAAATGATGGGCAACAAGTGGATGAATCGCCAGAAGAAGAAATGTAAAATTTTAATTAGTATTTTATTCCTAATTTAATCTAATTCAGGGTTGTGCCCGATTCGCCAGAATCCCCCCCTTTGAGCCGACAGGGCATTGATGATGGGCAAAGCACGGAATATGAATACCAGCCGACGTCTCCTGATTATCCGGACTAAGATGAAGAATAAGTGAAGAAGGAGGGAAAGAATTATGATTAAAATGGAAAATAATTCAGGCTTTTTATTTAAATTAATTCATTTTTTTTTTCCAATTTTAAATAAATTCAAAATTCATCAATTTTCCAATAAATAAATTCTTTTCATTTTAATTTTGTACATTTGCTTCATCATTTCCGTTCAATCAGTCTTCGGCTACTTCTTAAGTTTAAGGGGATTTAAGAATAGGTATTGTAAAAATTGGGACCTCCCCCTCCTCTTCAATTGTTTCCTCAATTGTAGGCATTGGTTGTTGTTGCTGGCGCCGACGGCATAGCGAACAAGTAATGGCTAAGGGGGGATAGGGATTGATGGGCAAGCGGATGAGAGGAGGCACATTGGCGTTGTTTTGGCCTGCAATTTTCTAATCCATTTCTTCATTCTCTTTAAAATTTTCCCACCTTCCTCCACAACATTTTCATTGCGCAACTCTTGGCGACGAGAACGGTGGCGTAATTCCTGGTGGCGAAAACGACTCAAGGCCATATAGGAATAGATGGCAAAACCGAAGGCCAAAATCTATGGGTGGAGGATAATTGATCGGGAAAAGGAATGGAAAATGGTTTTTTTTACTTGCAAGCAAATACCAATAATAGCCAAAAAATTTCCTCCGCCGTTGCCATTGTTGTTGTGTATGCCATTGAAAAATTGGTTCAAATCAATTGATGAAGGCACACATTCGATCGGTTTTGCGTAAATGACAGGCCTCCAGCAATTATAGTCCGGAAATGGACAAGAGCAATTCAAAACAATTTCCCATTGTAAATTTGTGGGGAATTCAATTGGGAATTCCATTGATTTGGAGGAATTTTTTACGAGATGTGAATAATTTTGAGAGAATATGGCCAATAAAGAAGAATGATTTGGGAGAATATGGCCAGAGAATGTTTGACCTGTTGGCCCTTTCACCCTTTTTCCCTTTCACACTTTTTCTTCCATTCTTCCCTTCCCTTTTTTCCCTTGGCCTATTGTTATGTAGATTTATAATGAAGATAAGGATATACTTTATAAAATGTTTATTCAAAAAGAATGAAAAATTTAATACAAAAAATGTATGAAAACTTTTTAAAACAAATGGAATGTATTTGCACCCAATATGGGGAAATTTTTTAAAAATCACAAAACTTTGGTTATTCATCATTCCAAGCATTCATTCAATGGCAATGAACCGAACAATTCATTCAACAATTCAGCCGCGGCGTCGGCCCATTCCCAATGCAATGGCCAGGAAAAGGATGAAGGTCATCCCCAGGATGATGATGATGAAGAGGAGGAGGACCGCATGAAGGTCTTAAATTTATTTTGATGTTTTTGTTTGCTGCCTCTTTTTACTCACCCCATTGCCAACGGCGATTAGCCGGGCGGATGTTCTGCTGCTGCTGTTGTTGACCATTTGGAGGAGGGCCGATGGCCATGTTGTTCTGCTGCTGTTGTTGTTGACCATTTGATGAGTGAGGAGGGCCCAAGGGCACATCATCAAAAATATCATTGATGGTGATTGGATTTGAGAAGTTCATTTTCGAGAAAGAATTAGTTAATTTGTTTGCAAATTGATAATCTAATAAATGGGGCAAAAGTTTGTAAACTTAGGAACAAAAATAATTGATAAAGTTTGAACAATTTGATGTTCAATTCGTCAGCTGGTTTGTATTTGTGAAATGATGAATGTTTTGCCAGTGGCATAAAAAATCGATTGTCAATTGAAGTGAAAGAATAAAATACTGTCGATGTACTGTACAGTCGAAATATTACGTGAAAAGAAGAAAAGGAAACCGTTTTTAAACCCCAAACCATAATCCCTCCAAAAATATGATACAATATACAGTTCCAAACAAATTCAATTTTATTTCATTAAATTTAATAAAAAATTTTAAATAAAAATCAAATTAAATAATTAACATTTCATATTTCCATTAATTTCTAATTTCCATATGTTTTCCATCCCCCAAATTATATCCATCCACATTCACATAGATTCATTCATTCATTCATTCATTTGGGTCCTTGGGGATGATGGCAGGCAATAAAAGGGGCAGATAATTTTTCCCATTGCCTTGACCTTTGTACCATCATCATCATCTTTTCCTTCCTCTATGCATTTCCTTCATCAACAGCGGCGGCAGATGGCAGATTGGAGAAATGAAAATGTTGGGGAATAATTATTGTGGGAATGGAAATTTTAATTATTTTTAAATTATAATTTTATTCATTTTAATTTTGAAAAATTTAATGGAGTCCATATGGAGAATATGGCTTTAATTTAATTTTAATTGTTCCGAAAAATGTAATTAAAATTCTGTGAAATCCCATGGGAAATTTGGATTTAATTTAATTCTTTTTATTAATTTATTATTTAAATTTAAAATATGACCCACGAGAAAAGGGGCCCACGAGAATCCCCTTAGATAACTACTAAGATCCCCAAAAGGAAAAATTTTGAATTTTTGATAGAATTTCCGAAAGTTTCAAAAAGGCCAAAATAGTGACAAAAACTAATGAAATGGTGACAAAAGTAGCAAATTAGTGATAAAAAGTGAAAAATATTGAAAAAAATTAATGTTTTGAGCTCAAATCAAGTTTGAAATACTTTTTATCGCGTTTATATGCCTAACATAATTCACTATAATTCCCAGCCCTATTAATGAATTAAGACGCTATGGGCACCATTGGACCCATTTGCCGTTATGCTTCTGATTTGCCACTCATCTTTTCGGCAAAAATATCATCACTAGTTCTCTTAATAGGTATATTCCCTTTTAAGGTGTTGGCAAATAAATCCATCAATGTTTATGACAAGAAAGTGGATTTTGCCAACAATTTTAAAATTTATTATTTGGAGGAATTGGAAATTTTGATAATGGAATCTGTGCATCCCACACAACGAGAATCAATTAGAAAGGTAATTAAAAATATATATTAAAATGTGGTGAGTGAATTTTTAGGTGAAAAACTATTTCGAGAAAAAATATAATTTGACAGTGCCAAAAATCTCATTCCCAATAATGAACCGCGAATCGGAACTTTGGGCATTGAATGGAAATTCACCGGGAGTTCAGGTGGATGGATATTTTGGATATTTTCGGCTGTTTTGAAATGATACTTTCACATTTTCAGCCAATCTACCCAAATTTAACTGACCAATTTTCTGCACTTCTTCGACAAACAAAAGGAGGCCAATTGTCAACGACTTGGCCTCGATCGGAATATGAATTCCTTCGAAATTTTATTTCTCCAAAAGACAATATGGAGGCAAAATTTGTGAGCTTTTTTTACCCAAAAAAATAATATTATTTTACCCAAAAAATAATATTTGACTTTTAATAAATCTAAACCGATTTTAACCCTACAAACCTTATACCATTTTGTAGAACTGTTCGAAACGCATCGAAGGCTATATAAAATGTTAAGTTTTAATCCAAAATTAAAGTTTATAAAACCAAAAACAAGAAAATTCTCGAAAAGATCTAAAATTATTATTAAATTGTAAGGTTTAAAACCGGTTTTTTAACTTATTATCAGTCAAAAACTAAGTTTTAGATAAAAAATTATTTCTTGATGAAAATAAAATTATTTTCTCATTTTTAAGGTTGCCGATAAATTGAACAAACTGCGACGTCAATTGGACACATTGTTAGGCAAAAATGGGGTATTAGTTTTGCCAGTGATACCCACTGAAGTGCCCTATCGTCATACGGAACCCTTCAAACCATTCAATCTGGCCTATTGCAGAGTTAGAGAGAGCCCAATTAATTGAATTTATCCCTTATTTTCTCCAATATTCAGCTTTTCAATGTTCTCGGTCTGCCTTCCATTAATGTGCCAACTGGGAAAAGCAGATCGACTAATATGCCCCTGGGCGTTCAAATTATTGGAGCACAATTCAATGAGGCATTGTTAATTGCTGTTGCTCGTGAATTAGAAAATGCTTTTGGCGGATGGGTGAAGCCCGGCAAAATGTGATTGTTGGACCAAGGAATATAAGAATTTAAAAGAATTGAATAAATACTTATTGTGTAAGAATATGATTACATTCTTAAGAAATTGATAAAATTGTTAATAAATCACAGATTGGAGTAATTTTTTTGAGATGAATTTGAATTGGGTGATTGGAAGGAGTGGTATTTAGATGATTTATATTTTTCCAAAGTCTATATTTAATTTTAATGTAATTCCTTTTTTTTAAAATATTAATTTACCCACAAATTTTAGTCTCTAAAAATTGACGCCGATTGGTCTTTAAACTATAGAAAGCATAGATTCAAAATAATTTTTTGCTTTTTCTATGACATTAAAATTTGCGATTTTCGATATAAAATTTTATGGATATAATTTCGCCGCCTGTTCTGATTTTTAATTAATTTCGCCAGTTCTGATTTTTAGTTAATTCCGCCTGTTTTGATTTTTGATGAAATCATGAAGGATGAATTTCAGAACTGTTGGCTTATGTACTGGATTCATGACATGACATTACATGGCAATTGACAATTTGCATACAATACATTTTTGTTTGCAATTTTTGCTCTCACCATTTTGCTCTATGCTATTATTTGATTAAATTCTTAAAAAGAAGTGAAATGAGTTAGTTTTTGAATTAAAAAAAATATAACATTATTAAAATAAAATTCTAATTTTAAAAAATAATTAATTTTTATTATTTTAAATTATTATGTTATTGACTTTATTATAGGATTTTTAAAAATAATTTAAATGATAACTTTTAATAAAATAAAAATATATTCAATTATTATTAAAACAATTTTTTTCATATTGAAAGGCTCTTTTATTTACACGGAACAACTGCTGAAATCACTTTTGCTTATGGCCATTGTGTATTTATTGGGATATATACTCTCAATGATATTTTATATTGTCCTGATATTTGATGCAGATTTTGCATTTTTTTATTTTCAATTTTGCTTCTATATTATAATTTTAATGTTCTCAGTCAATCCAATTTTGCTCTATTTTTCCAGGTGTAATTTCAATATAAATATTAATTTAATTGTTTTGTTTTTTAGTTCGGATTATAAAGATGCATATCGACGAACATTTTTTTGAAAAAATTTCATAACTGTGCAGAAAAATGACAATTAATATCCGCTTTATTCCATGGATGAAACAAGAATGCATAAAAACAGTTGAATAATATTAATATACATACATTGATAATTTTGAATGAAAAAATTGCTTGAATAAAATTTGATATTCGTTGCATTAATAATCACATAATTATATCAATAAATTGCAATTTTGAATTCTACACAATTTAAAGTATTTTTAAGGGAAGGGTTCAATTAGGGTCGGAACAAAGGAAGTTATTGGAATGGCAATGGCAGCGAGCAAAAATTTAAAAAATACAAACACATTATAAATAGAAAATATTATCGGATCATTTTTATTGTAAAATGAAAAATGCAAATAGTTTATAAAAAAACAATATTTTCAAATTTGTTTACGATTGAATGAATGCATAATGTAAATGTGAAAATATAGAGTAACAGCATAATAATAAAAATGATGAATGAATTATTCAATAAACATTGACAAAAATTGTAATTTATTTCTTCTTTTTTGGAACAAACTTTGGTGGCGTTGCCATTTCAGGAGCTGGCTCAGTCTGACATTCTTCTTTAATTGTAACATTCCCATCCAAATCAACATGAATTCCCAGCAGAAGATAATAATCCGTGCTCGAATTGGGACTGAATGAATTGAAAAATAAATTTATTTTTAATTATTTAAATTAATTTTATATATGTATTTTTGAGAGGAAAAAATTCGATTTTTTTTATTTATTTAATAGTTCAAGTTAAATTTTATTTTAATTTATATATGCATTCCACAGAAAGTAATATTGATTACTTATTCGGCAATCCTAAAGAATCTGGGTCCCAAAATTATTTTTCATTTTTTTCCTCAAAATATGTTTTTTAGGTATAATCGAAATCGTAAAATACGAATCTGACATCCTTTTTGCCATATCTTGCCATCTTGGTAAGATAATGCCGATTTTTAACAAGAAAAAGCAAAGGGGGGACCAAGGGCATTTTCGCTGAAAATTTTTATATGGCCAATATATAGCTCAATCGACGCAGTTCGATGAGAGGAATCGAATGGTATCACTTTTATAGGGTATATTTAATTACTGGCAAGTTAGAGGTCTAAATCCCTTACCAAGACAAATATTTCTTTTGGTCATAACTTGCTTTTATTAAAATATTACCTTATAAAAGTGGTACCATTCAATTCCTCTCATCGAACTGCGTCGATTGAGCTATATATTGGCCATATAAAAATTTTCAGCAAAAATGCCCTTGGTCCCCCCTTTGCTTTTTCTTGGTAAAAGTCGGCAGTATTTTACCAACGTGGTAAGATATCAAAAAATTAACATCAATTTTGAATTCTACGGCCCGATTACCTTTAAAAATGAATTTTTAGGCAAAAAAAAATTTAAAAAATTTAGGGACCCAGATTCTTTAGGATTGCCACTTATTCTGATTTCTAAGTTCATTTCAGAAAGTATTTCTTTGTTCAATCCGGAAATTAATAAATATTGCACATTTTCAAATATTTTAATATTAAAAATATATTATTTAATTTGACAAAATTATTGAAAATGACGTTAAGATTTTAAAGGCTTTTATCCTAGAATCCCAAACCATATTCCCAAAATGATTGATATCGTACTAGAGAGTAGAGACGCATCTTTTGATAATGATTTTGATTAGGTATAGATCAAACTAATGCAGAAGTATTTTTGGAACCATTACTGAGAAAGACGGTCCAAACGGTTTAATACCCTTAAATTTTGAACAAAGCATAACAAATTAAATAGAAGCATGTTGATGCGATCTATCGATTGGGTACATGAATCTAGGACAAACCATTGAACCGATATAAGATTTTTTTGATCTTTATTAATATTTTTCGCCATATTCAATGTTTTTTTTTCGTCAAATTAAAAACTACCTCATTTTATTTTAATATTTTAAAAAATTTTAAATTTAGAAAATAAAATAATAAATTATTATTTTTTACCTATTGAACAGTTTGAATCGATAATATTTTGCTTCCAACAATGCATGATCCGCGTCCCCATTATTGTGGAATTTCAGCTCAACAATTACCATTGATTTGAGAAAATTGAATGCCAAATCGGGACGCATTTCCTTTTCTTCCTCATTTGTGAATGATTTATCATGAATCAAACATTTGTCATTATTTGAGAAAATCCGCGTGCCCATATAAGTCATCATCGCATGGGCATATGACTCATTTGGGATTTTGTTCTGGTATAATTGGTCCCGCACACCCTTATGTTGCGAAAATGCTTGAAAAGCCTCCCTGAATTTATTTATTTGGATTAAAAATAGAATAATCGTAAAATGACTAAAAACTACGTTTCTTACACTTTCAAAAATATTTTAAAAATATTAAATAATTTGAAAAAATTTTTAAATGATACTTTCCCATGCAGAAAAGTCTCATCTTTTTAGTATAAAAATTAGAAAATTGATTCGGATTAGAACATTTATTGTAAATAGAAATCGCAATTTTTTTACGCCAACGAGTTGCCTAATTTATATAAAAATGGCTTAATTGAAAAATTCTTAATTTTTTCCCAATTTAAAATATCATAATATTTTTTAGAGCTATAAATATTTAATTTTATACAAAAAATTACTTCAAATTGTCCGTGATCATTCTCTTTTCTTCTTCCTGCATTATAACCAATTTCACAAATTGATGGGTGACAGCATTTGCCAAATTCGCATCAAAAGCATATTTTTGTTCATAATAAACCATCAATTGACGTCGGAGAAACATCCTAAATAATTAATTTCCCTTTATCATATTTTTGTTACATAAAAGTTGGAAATTTGCAAAAAAAAATGGGGGAATAATGATCTCCCGTAAAGAGTCGTCTCACTAAACATTTACCAAATTTCCAGGTTTTGTCGTAATATTTTAAAACATTATATAATTTAATTTTAAAATTAAAAATTTTAGTTAAATATCTCTATCATATTTTTATTATTCTCTAAGCTATAAAAATAAAATTTCGTAAAAAAACATTTTATAATTCACTAAAAATATGGTAAACCAAGTGGATTTAAAGGTATCATAAATAATTGCCTATTTAAAAAAAATATTTTTGCTTTTGCTCTTTGCTTTACCCACCTCGATTCAATATTCGGGACAATAGCAACCGAATCTTTGAAGTTGATGTAACCCATATGAAAAAGGAAGGAGAATAACAAATTGATGGCATCCGGTTTTGGATCAACATGTTCACCGCACAGTGACTCCAATTCTTCATAAGATTCCAAGGTGAATTCTTGTTCGAGTGAAAAACCTTGTAAATCTTCTGGCTTTTTTGGATCAATCAATTTTTCCAACTGAAAATAGTATATGGAAAAAGAATGATTTTGCGATTTAATTATTCCAATAGTTATTAATATTTTTGAAGATAATTTTTAGAGGACAATAATACAGTGGCAAGATGTATTTTTTTAATATGTTTATTTTATAATTTATATGCTCTATTTTTACCCTGGTTGCGCCCCATAATTCTTTGGCGGCACATTATTTTTTTCCCATATCAGGCCTTTTTTTTTATTAAATTTTTGATTCCAGAAAATCTTTCTTTTATGATATAAAAATATTTGCTAACAATTTTTAATCATTTTTGTTTTTCGTTTAACGGGAAGTCTTTATTTATTTTGATCCAAAATGTTTATTTTCATGGCCATGAACTTAAATTTAATCTAATAACCATGCAATAATATTTATCGTTGAGAATATTTTTAGAAATAATTAAAATGTCTACCTTTGGAGCAATCTCCTCCCTCTTCAATGCTCCTTGCACATATTTAATCGTAGCATTTCCCTGCGCCCAATAACATTGCAATGCATTAATTCCTAACGCTTCATATTCTGCCAAAAAACAGCTCATCGAATAAGGATTGTAGAAAAATTCACTCTTATCATTTGCGTCAAAAGTGAATCCTGTACGCAAAAATGGATAATTAAATTCACAGAGCATCAACCCTTTAATTACCATTGTACCACTTTTTGGCCAATTCCAAATGTTCCTCGTTGATTGTTATTCCGAATTGGGTTGCCATCTTTTCGCGCAAATCATTCACCAATGCCTCACTGAATCCGAAAAAGCGAGAAAAACTATTTGAATTGGCCAAATTGCATTCTTTAAATGTGAGATCGGATCTTGTATCGGATTTCGGATCGGGTCCCGTGACTTTGACACGCATTATCCCAGCGACAACTCCTTTGTAAATATACTCATTTGTTTTGAATGTTTTCCACAAAAAATCATTGTGAAATTTCATGATTTCTGAACGTTCAGTGTCGGAAATTGCCTTGGTTTTGCTAATGACGTTCATTGGCATGTCATACTCATCGATCAAAATCAAAACATCCTCGCCTAAAAGGAAGTTTTCATGAACAAAAATTATTTAAATTTTTGTAAAATCCTTTTTAATTCTATGGTGATTTGATTAAAATTAACTATCAATTTTTGATCATAATTTTTATCCCAATATTTAACAATAATTTGAGAAAATAAAATTAGAACTGAGAACATAAGTTCATTTATCATTTATTTGAAATTCTTATCATCAGTTTTTTTAACAAAAATTCTCACGAAAAAATTACTAAAAATTATTTAATAGTTTAAACCACGCACCATGGAATCTTTGCAACATTTTTGAGAGCCTTTTAATTGAATTTGCCAGTTGTTCATCGCTCAAAGTTTTTGTTTCCGATTCTAGAACATCATCAAAAAATTTATTGTCCAACCGATTGCCACGACCGAGATTTTCTAAATTTAAAAGCAAATATAATTTATATGGGGTTTTACTTCATGATTAATTTGGTGCTTTTTTGAAGTAAATTTATTAGACTCAAAAAAAGTTCTATAATAAAACTTTGGTAAAATTGGATCATAGGGCCCAGACTTAAAATCATTCAAATGATATTATAGCATTCGAAAGAGCTCGAAGAGCTGAGTCAGAAAAATTAAGAATTTTTGACTCGCTCGCTTTTTGGGCCAAGTTATGACCATTTATATCTTTCGCTGGAATGTGTTGGAACTGCGGAGGTAATGTAAGAGTGGACTCCGGAGTGTGCGTAGCCGAAGCGCGGGAACTGGACGAGCGAATCGAGCCAAGAGCTCATCTGGTCGCGCAGATGCGGAGCACACGGAGGAGTCCACACTAAAATGCCCACCGCCCAGTTCCAATCCGTATTTCTTTTGCGCGACTGTAACTTTCTTATTTTTGGTTTTATGCGAAACCGATGGCAGATTCGAGTTCTACTCATCGAGACGATTGATTTATGATATGACTAAAAATTTTTTTTTGAAAATTTTCGACTCAAAGGAGGGACCCTCTCTTTTGTGATTTTCATATGGCCATAACTTGGCCCAAAATGCGAGCGAGTCAAATTTCTTACTTTTTCGGATTCTGTTCATCGAGCTCTTTCGAATGGTATAATATCATTTGCATGATTTCGAGTCTGGGCCCTATGATCATATTTTTCGAAAACTTTTTTTTTTGGTTAGTGATGAGGAACTATTCAATAGCCCACAAAAAAGCTGTAATCAATATTTTAAATCACTTAAATTGGCCCATGACCACTGAGTTATAGGCCTAAAAACCTTATGGCCACAAAAATGGCCATAAATTCAACAACATTAGGGCCAAGCCCCTAACTCATAAATATCCTTAACCCTAGCTCTTACTTAGAATCCATGCCGTCTCTTAATTCTTAAGCCAAAAAAAGCACCAGATTTACTAGTAAGTTTTTCCCAATATTATATATGAATATTAAAATATATTTTTTTATAATTGTATTTTCAAAATCATTATAAAATTCATTTTTGAAAATAAAAAGTTATTTTTTAGACATGACCATTGTTGACCAAATATGAAAATGAAATATGATAGGTATGTATATGTAAATCATCAAAAGGCCTCTTCTTCATGCAGAAAAGATAGATTCACTTCAATTGATGAAGGAGGCAATTTTTTTGCCAAACCAACCCAAATTAAAATCCAAATTTTCCCTATATTTTGAGATGAAGAGATAATTCACAAACCTTGAAGATAAATGAACTTTTCATAGGCTTCTCGAATGGTCGTTGTAAATTGTTCCTTGAATTTAACAAAAGTTGTTCCAGTGACGCCATGGAGTGACAAATAAATTGTTGGGTGTTGGCCAAATCTTTCCGAAACTGAAATTTATTAAGAAATTTAAAAATATTCCAAATAAAACATTAAAATATTTTATTTAAGAATATTTAACTATATATTCAATAAGAATTTTTCATTTCGAAAAAGAAATAATTATGTAAAATATTAGTAATAAATAAAACATCAAATTTTTATTAAACAAAATATTATATTTTGCTATATTTCGAGGCTGAAAAATTTTATGCATGGTATTTTTTGTCAAAAACCGTAAAAGCAACTCAATTGTAATTTCTTATTGATCTTCCATTTGTAAGCACCAAAAATGTTCGAGTTTGGCTGTTTATTTCAAATAACAAAAATTGCAATTTATTATCGGTCCCAGAAAATCGGTATGCTCCCCCTATTTTATTGTTTCCATAATTTTGAGTTATAATTTTAATGAATGCATTTATCATAATATTCAATTCCGATAAAATTACTGAAAATGCTGAAAAGAATGCTGAAAATGCCGAAAATTTTATAACGGTTTAGTGGCTCGCTAAACCCTCAATACCTATACCCAATCGAAGAATTCGTTAAGACTCATCGGATGGTATATAATTTGCCGAGTTTTGGCCAAAAATTAAATGTGCTAGACCTTCGTTCAAAACTATTTTAAAATTGATTAAACCCAAGCGAAATTCTTATCAATCGAAACATCTCGTCGAGTTCTATCGAATAAGCACATTGTTTAGTGGTCGAGGATAAATTTCTAAATAGTTATAAAACGGTACACACTACACAATTTTCGGCATTCTTTTCAGCTTTTTTTGTAATTTTTTGGCATTTTAAATATTTTCCTATGTTATTGTGAAAATAAAGCAAACCAAAATTTGTATCTTCAAAAATGAGCGAATCCTTGAACAATACGTAATTTTTTGATTTCTCCGGCTTTTCATATTTCTCTCCATCTGGCATTTCGAAAAATGCCTTGGCCATTGTCAACAACATTGTTTTGCCCATCCTTCGCGGCAATGTAATCCGAATAAATTGGGTGCTTTCGCACAATTCTCTGAGAAATGGCGTTTTATCTGCAATCATTTTCCCATCCATGCAAAGTTTTTGATATGTAGCTGCATTGCAATTTATGAGTGGAATGGATTTTTTTGGTGCCAATGTTAATTGGGCCCGAGAAGATCGAAGCGGAGTACCTCTCGCAAACTAAATTAATTATAAATTAATCATTTGCTTTAATTTTTAATTTATTCTACCACAATATTCTGCTCCGTTTTGTTTTCACTATTCGCCATTTTATTGCCAAATTATGTTCTTATTTGAAGCTAATTTTTTGGTTTTGATTTACTGCAAATGAAAAAAATTTTATAAGGAATTTTTATGAAAAGAAAAGAGGGAAGTGGTGGCGGGTGGGATGAATAAAATGAAGAATAACTAAATAGGTACTTATCATTATCATTCCAGCAGTTATACAAATTTTACCGAAAAAACTCTTGTTGTGATAGAGTTTTTCGACATTTTAATATATGCGGATAATTGTGGACCAAACGCAAAACGGCCTACTTAGTGCAATTGTGGCGCAATCGCAATGCTGCTTGATCAATTTATTATCCAATTTATTGGACATTAGTTTTAGAAACATTATTTTTTTTAATTTTAGCAAAAATTTGTTAAAAACTATAAATATAAATTTGGAGAGGTCGGTAGAGGAGGGTTGTGTCAATTTGTCGGTGACAATGAGCTTTCATCAAATGTTTATTGGCCATTCCGGATTGGTTTCTTCTTCATCATTGATTTAAGGATAGTATTTAATTTGAAGAGAAAATCATTGAAATTGCAGAAAAGAGTATTGAAAATGCAGAAAAGTTTATAGCGGTTTAGTGGTTTGTCCTAGACTCCCAAACCTTATATCCAATTGATAGATGATATATCTCGTAAAGACGCGTCGAATGGTATATAATTTGTCGTGTTTGATCAAAAATTAAGGGTTTTAAAGTTTAAACCACTTAATTCATCATATAGGGTTTGATCTAAAACCAATTAAACCATGACAAATTATAAATAATTGATGCGTCTTGATCAGCTCTATCTAATGGTATTGGTTTGCGAATTTTGGACAAACCATTAAACCATTATAATCTTTTCTGCTTTTCAATAATCTTTTCTGCAATTTCAATGCTTTTTTTCTGCAAATTAAATAATTCTCTTGATTTAATTAGTGTTAAGACCAAACTAATTGCAAAGAGAATTTTTAATCGGCGGGTTCAATAATCGTGTTTTTGGCTTTTGGGTAATGCGAATTTAATATCAAGAGAAAATGTATTTTGTAGAAAGTGTTATCCTTTGACCAAAATGATGGATTTTTTTGCAAAACTTTATAACTTTTAATGTGATTCCAGATCACATAAAAAATAAACCTTTTATTACATTGCATAAATAAAGAGCTCATTGAAATGCATTAAATGGCAAATAGACAGTTGTCGGGGTTTTTATCAGAATTTAAATCAAAATCTTTTCCCGACAATATTTAAGCAAATTGATCTTTGTGAGATTATATCGCCATTCCTTTAAGTTTTAATATGCCCGTTTTATGGAAATAATTTTAATTCCGCCTTTTTTATGGAAATAATTTTAATTCCGCCTGTTTTATGGAAATAATTTGCCTCTTTTATGGAAAATATTAATTAAGATTGCATGTGGATTTCTCAATTTTTTCTGGGTAAAGTTGGCAGTTTATTATAAATTTTATAATAAAAAAATAAGCCGGCAGATTAATTCTCAAAATCTTGGAAATCATAGAGAGCAAGCAATTTATGAAAAAATAATTGGGGAATGGGGACCCCAATTCATAACACAAAATGGGAATAAATAAAAATGATGATCGCGAATTTGGCTGCCCGTGTTTGGAAAAAAATGTTTATTTTTGAAGTGAATAGATGGAATTTAAAAGGGCAATATCGATATCGATTGGATGTGAGTGAGGGAAGTCGAAGAAGGAATGGCGAACAAAGAATAAATTGAAAGTGAAAAGAAGGATGATTTTTTGAGGGGGAGGCGAGGGTCATTCGCCTTATGAGAAGGTAAAAATAAAAAGATAACAACAGCAGCAGAGATAGATGAAAGGAATGGACAATGGGCAGACAATCGGAGCTTAAAAATGTAAAATATATTCAGCGAGCGATTTACCAATTGTGAGCAAATGTGACTTTACCTTTCCTTTACTCTTCACCAATTGCCTAAGGCCATAAGGAAATAGAAAAAACCAAAATTTTAATTAAATTTTGAAGGATGAATTAATTTGTTGATATTTTGTAAATTATTTGAAGGATGAATTAATTTGTTGATATTTTGTAAATTAGAATTTTTAATATTCATTTCCTTTCAAATATATTATTAAAATTTTACATAAAAAGTTTTATATTGTATAAAAAATGCCATATTATAATTAGTCAACAACTGATTTATTCAATCTATAGACTAGGCGGACTTGAATAAATGTCCTCCTGCTGGCGGTTCAATTGTCCGTTCAATATTTTTGATGATTTTATTTTATAATTCATTTTAAAATTAGATTTAAACAATTTTAACTATGTTTTTATTATCTCAGATAAATAGAAGAATAATACCAAAAGAGTAAATTTAAAAGTTTAAATATCACCAAGTTGGCCTAGACGAACGAACTTTTTGTTGTAAAAATTCCAAAATTGGCGTCAAAAAAGATCAAAATTTTCAATTTCATAATTGAATTGAACTTTTTAGTTCTATTGATCTAAATATTATTCATCTACCTATTTTTATGAAAAAGGCAAGTTTTGAAAGTAATTTTTGAGGGGGAAAATAAATTTATATTTTTCATTCATAAATTTTATGTCCTATCACCATAGGTCATATATTTAATATCCCATAAATATTTTTTAAATATCAACAAAAAATAAATAAAGGGAGACACCCTCTCTGATTGGACCCCGGAGGATTATTAAATGAAGTTGAAAAAAATTCACTCAATAAATCTTAAAAAATTAATTAAATTTGCTCACGAACAAAGTGTAGCCTTAATTTATAGCTTCCCGGATTTATTATTTTTATGAAAAATTAAATTTTAAAAATACTATCAATATTTTATAATTTTATTTTTTCAACTTTCAAACAAAATTCTTATTAAAAATCTCTTTAAATTATTATAATTTGGTGGATATTAATTAAATTACAATATTTCCTTGATTAAATTTAAATAAAAATTATTTTTATTTATCCAAGCACATGACAAACATTAATTTTTTGAAATCATTTAAAAATAATTTATAATAATTTTTAGCGAGTATATCCGCATGAATTCAATGTGTCATTTTTGCGACAATTGGATTTGTCAATTGTGGAGAAAAATTTTCAACAAATTTGGAACAATGTCAAGGAAAAATCGGTTTCTAATTTTTTTAAATTAAAATTAATTTATAACCCAAGTTGGACACAAAATTGCCAACAAAACGACCATATTTTGATGCCATCAATCAATACCATGAGGAAATATTTGATTATTTAAAATATCAAGGCTTGCAGAATATTAAAATTTGCCTAGCATATAGTCTATGCAAATTGCCAAAAGTAGAATAAGCTTACCTTATAACGGAAAATAAATATTCAAAGCCATTAATTAGCGAAGACAGATCGATGCGATTATTTGTCCGAAATGAAGCGTATTTTTATGAGAGGAAGATGGCTGCGTTTAATTTTATTTTTATCGAATATTATAATTTACCGAAAATATTCATATTTATTTAAATTAAAAAATTATAAATATTCTTTATATCTCTTTTGGGTGTTTATTTTATAGGTTGGACTTATTACAAATTTGCTTTTTATTTTTAATTTTAATAGGTATGAGAATAAACCATTTTGCATATTTATAGAGCTCATCGAGACGCGTTGTTTGATGTATAATTTGTAACGGTTTGTCCAAAATTCAAAGTGCTATACCGTTTAAATCCTATTTAGGTTTTTGGTTTATAACTCTTTTAGTTTTGAACCAAACCCAGATAAACTATATGTCAATCGACGCGTCTCGATGAAATCTACAAATTTGCATAATAGTTTAATTGTCTAGGATCAAATACAAAAAGGTTATCATTAAAAAACTGATCTTTCGGCAAAATAATGTGATTTTTCGGCAAAAGAATGTAAATTTTTCGGCAAAAAAATTGGCACCCTTTTCTAATCCCTCAAATTTCTTTTGTATATTTTTAACAATTTCCCAAATCATATGAAAATTTTTCCTGTATTTGCATAATTTGGTCCATAAAAATAATGTTTTTCACGCCTGTTTTGGCCCATTTAATTCCTCATGTTTTTCAATAATTACAAATGTTTTGCAATAAATTTAATTCCGCCTGTTTTGGGCCATGGTGACAAATTTGAAAAGAAATAATGATGGATTTTGCAAAAAATGAATATAATATTATTTTTATTTCTTTCTTTTTATCATAAATTTATATAATTGAATAAATATAAATAACTAATAGCATCTCTTAATTGATTCGTTTGGCGAAATTTTTGGACCCGAAATTTAACAAAAATTTTTCTACCCATTATCAACTAAAAATTCAATTTGATTAAAGATTCGATTATTTATTATTAATGAATTTATTTCAAAATCAAATGAATTTTTAAATTAGGGTAGACAATGAAAATGTTTTATTTGAAAAATAAAAGGAATGAATGGAAATTTAATTCAAAATTTAGGCCATTCTTTTGCCTAATTCTCACTTCATTTGTTATTTTTCGTTGTCGTATTCATTTTTGGTTCTTCTGCAATTGGTGATATTTCAGTTGGTTTAATCATTTCTGGCGGATCAATGATTGTTATGTCACCATTAATCTGGAAATGTAATAATTAAATAACTAATTAATTTTTAAAATTTTTTCATTTCAACTTTAAAGAAATAATTTCGATACGTCCCTATTTTTTTAATCAATTTGGAAATGCGATATACAATTGGATTTCTATAATTTGGCTTTACAAATTTTATAGAAGCCAGATCCAAAACAATTTATGCAATGAGTCTAATAGGAAAAAAAAAATTTTAAAGGAAAGTCATTTATTTCATTATAGTTGTTATTTTTTATTTTTATTACCAAAAAAAATCAATAATAAAAATAACACAGACCACGAAAGCCCAGGCCTTCAGCAAATTTGTATCCGGAGTCATAAATTTTATTGGCTTATATTTGTCAATTTGAATGGTTGCAGAATCTTTATCGTTAAATGTGATTTCCAAAGTGTGCACATTTTCTTCCTCAAAAATCTTCGGATTCAACATTTTAAGACCTCTGCCCGATTCATCTTGGAAAATTTGAAGACATTCTAATTCCTGAAAATTTAGCTTGTATATAATTTTTTTATTCCATAAATTTATCATCCCGAAAATATTATAATTTATGAATACATATTTTATTGCTAAAAAGTACTAAATACAATGGAAATCTTGTCAAAATATTAAAATTTTCATTTATAAATATAAAAATGCTTCAAATATAATCATAAAATCAAAGCTACCTCTTTTAATAGCATTGGACTGATGCAAACTATTCCATTTTCTTCTTTTTTGTGGGCATGTATATGCATAAAGAGCTCATCATCATTATTAGTTGCATTTCTTGAAATGAATTAAATTTTATATGGTATATTTTATTACGATGTAATTGTTTTGCATTGCCTTATAAGAGTTATCGCTAATTTATAAATTGCAGATTTAATTTTTTTTTAAATCAAAATTCAGATTGATATTTTCTGTTAGAAATTTTAAGTTGAGATAAATATAAATCTAATATTCAAATTTAAATGGAAGAAAATCTTTCTTTTTCTTTCTTTACTCTACCAATATCATGCATTAACAGAATTAATGATTGATGATTGTAAATTTTATTTTTAAAAATAAAATATTTATTGATAAATTTATGGGAAATCTTTTTGCCCCCAAAATTTTATTTTTTATTAAAATAAATTTTATTGACCCTTTTTTGAGGCATATTCTTTGGCTATAATAAAAAATTTTAGGTGCCATATAAAATTAAGATTAAGTTATAATGACTAGGGTTTTATTTGTTTTAGAGATTTAAAAATATTGATTTGTCGAAAATTCAATGGTAAAAAACATATTTTGTAGGTAAATTAGTAATCAAAATTTATAAAATATTTAAAATAAAACTTATCAAATTCATTTTGAACCGAAGTTCCAAGTTTCGAAATACTCTCGAATGTTCCTTTTGCCACAAAAAATTCAAACAGCTCTGCATTCTTTAAAATTCGCCATTTCACTTTGAGCATGCTATTTTTTTCAAGTTCATTTTGATCGTTTTCCCTAATTTCGAATAAATATGGGAATTTAAAAGGTTTGTTGAAGAGAGCAATATTTCCGAGGATCTGTAAAACATATTGTTAAATTTTTTATTAGAAAAATCATATTTAAACTATTGAATTTTAAAGATAAATTTTTTAATAAAAACATTTTTAGTAAGATTTAAATTTTAATTCTTTATAAATATGATTTTTGAAAATTTCAAGTAAAATGAATTTAGAATAATTTGCGTTTAAAATATTAATGTTTTCAAAATAATCTAAAATAGTAGGAATTAATTTAATGAATGAGTTCAGAAATGGACAATGGACATGGCGAAGTAATATTCCTACAGATTTCAATAATTTTTAATGAACTAACAACATGAAAATTGCTCTAAATTTTATTAGAGACAATGAATTAATTGTTAATGTTACTTCAATTTTCTCGATATAATTCGAATATTTAGTAAGTGTGATATCCATAAGATGCGCTCCATTTCGATAAATTTTGTAATTGTAATCCTTGTTCTTTTTATCACTGATAAAAATTTTGAGCCAAAATGGATTTTCGCTGGCATTAATAGTTGCATTTTTTATTGCAGTAGAATTTCTAATCATTTTAGAACGATCCGTTTCTTTAAAACTCTCAAAGGTTTCTGCATAAATTGTAGAATTGGTCATGATTTTAAGTCGCAAAGATGTTTTGTCCGCTACTTCATCACCTAAAAATATTTAATAGTTTCAATTATATTCAGAATGGATTCCATTTTTTTCTAGTTGCAGATATATTTTTTTCTAGTTGCTACTATTTGGATATTTTTTTCTAGTTGCAAATCTATTTTTTTCTAGTTGCAACTGGGATTTTTTGTCTTTCACGTTGTAAATAATAGAAAATGGTTTGTAATATTTAATATAATATGGAAATTTGGATAAAATGGAATTAATAAAGTTAAAAATGGGCAAAAGAGGGTGCGAGGGATATATCCAGATATAGGGGGATTAAGGAGGATTAAGGGGGATTAAGCCCCTAAATGCATGGGAAATGGGCCAGAGGACCAGTGAAAAGTCGGGGAAGTATAATATAGGTCCGGAGAGTGCGCGGGTTTCAACCGGATATAGGGGGATTAAGGAGGATTAAGCCTAGTTAGGGGCTAGGGATTATAGTTATGGTCGGCATGGGATTTAGGGTCTAGGGGTTTAGGGTTAGGGGTTCGGAGCATAGGAATCTCGCGAAGCCGGAAGCAAAACAGCCTAAACCAGGACTCGCGCCCATCAATTTCGGGACTTAATCCCCCTTAATCCATCTAAATCTACTTTAATCCCCTTATATCCAGCTATATACCTCGCACAGTCAGGCACTTACCCGACTTTTCACTGGTCCTCTGGCCCATTTCCCATGCATTTAGGGGCTTAATCCCCCTTAATCCTCCTTAATCCCCCTATATCTGGATATATCCCTCGCACCCTCTTTTGCCCATTTTTAACTTTATTAATTCCATTTTATCCAAATTTCCATATTATATTAAATATTACAAACCATTTTCTATTATTTACAACGTGAAAGACAAAAAATCCCAGTTGCAACTAGAAAAAAATAGATTTGCAACTAGAAAAAAATATCCAAATAGTAGCAACTAGAAAAAAATTTATCTCTATTCGGAATTCAAATAAAAATTTCTTATATTATATTAAGTCAAAAAAATTGATTATGTAAAAATAATTAGCTGAATATCCAAATTGGATTTGGATAAAAATATACAACATTATCCTATTAAAAATTTTATTTAATTTTAAATTTATACTTATTAAAAAATCAATATTTTAATTTACCAAAGAAGCAAAATGTGCAAAGCAAGTTGATTGTAATTTCCTTTACCTCCATATCAGTGATTTGTTTGCCTAACCATAATATATGAATGTTCACATACTCATCATCATGTATTTGAAGAACTTTATGCGTATAATTTTTTTCGGAATATTTATTCAGAAAATTTAGATGATTTCCGCTTAGGCTCACTGGATGTTCCAATTCGCCTTTAATCTAAATAAATAAATATAAATTTCTTCATTAATTTATAGAATTAAAATCCCATGTGTTTTCCTGTTGATCAGTCAAATTCTTTTGTTTCTCACAAAAAATAATAAGTTCAAAAATTGATGAAGACAAACAAAATGGTTCAGGAATTGGTCCATTTTCTTCTGACCTAAAAATGTAAATTTCAAATAAATTAGAGAATATTTGATTAGAAAAAGCAAAAATTTTAGAAAATTATCAATTAGGCAGAAATTGAAAAGACAAATTTTTTACTTAAAAATGGAAAAAATGGCTACCAGAATTTTGCGAATTAGCCAATATCTCAGAAATTTTCAAAATAATTTGCTAGAAAATTATGACCAAAAAAAATTGGCTGTTTAAACAATTCATTCCTTATTATTTATTAATATAAAAATTCACTTGAAAAAATGATTTGGTGCCCAAAATAAGGGTGCTTGCTTATTATTATTAATTACATCTCTATGGTTAGATTAGCAAAATGTTGATTCTACTAAAAGTTCATTATTTTTTGCATTAAAAAATAATTATTTTAAGCACTTCTAAATGAGAAAAGTATTTTTTGTCGATAAAATTGGTACTTTTTGTCGATGTTTTTTGTGTATAACTTTTTTATGCTTGATTCTATTCCTCCAACCCTTATACCCATTTTATAGAGCTCATCGATACGCGTCGTTTGATGTATAATTTATCGGGATTTGGCCAAAATTCAAAGTATTAAACCGTTTAAACCCTATTTTGGTTTTTAGTATATAACTCTTTTAGTTTTTAACCAAACCCTAAGAAACTATACACCAATCGACGCGTCTCGATGAACTCTATAAAATAGGTATAAGGTTTGGAGGTCTAGGATCAAGCACAAAATAGTTATAATCAAAAAACAGATTTGTCGACAAAAAGTACTTATTTTGTCGACAAAAAATACCGCACCCCTTCTAAATTGAATTTATATTTTTTTTTGATTTAGCGATTACTGGCTTAAATATATCAACTACCATTCGATATTGAGGCAGTCATTTTCAATACAATTTACAATTGCTGATGAGCAACTTTTCTTTTCAATATTGAATACAAAAGAATTATTCTGTTGATCTGTTGAGTTAACAAGCAAAATTTCAATCTTTGTTTGATGGGTTTTCTGGTCCACTGCAAATTTCGATGTTATGATGACCAATCTGTTTTGGTTAGTAACAAATTCGTTCCCCCGATGGTTAAGATCAATTTTTCGGACCACCAAAATGGGCGATTTTCCAAACAATTCAACAAAAGACTGAAATAATTTTTGTATAAATTTATAATAAATTAAATATTTTAAATTTTTATTTTGGTGTCTCAATAAAATCTTATTTAAAGACAAAATAAAAATATTTCAATATATGGAAAATCATTGTTTGGCTTTGAACATTTTACAGTTTAAACTTTAAATTTTTCTTCCAAAAATGCCTTATAATGGAAATGAAAATATATATGTATAGATTTGATTAAAATTATCTATAAAATCATGATTTTATCCAAAAATTTTCATGTCTAAAAATCGCTGTTTTTGAACACAAATATAATTTGATCATGAAGTGATGAAAGATTGGTACTAGTTTCGATTTGAAGTTTATTTTATACAATAGACATGGCTATAATAATTTGTCCATGAATTATCCTCAAAAATGCGATCTTTTTGATATGTGATGAAATTTATGTGTAAATTTTTTAAAAATATAGTACATACCGTTTTCCTGACCATATCAACGACAAATTCAATGCCCTTATCTCTCTGATCAATGACCAATTCAAGGTTGCCAGTGAACTTAAAAAATTGATAATTTAAAATATTATAAATTTATTTAACAATTAAAATCAAATGGTAATGAAAATTATTTCTATAATATCTATCTAGTATCTACCTTTATGAAATTTTCCCGTGAATATGGAATAATGCCAATTTTGGAAGTTCGCTGATTGCAATTTAATGAAATTTCCAACTTCCCATTATGAATTTTCATCCAAAACAAAAATTTTTTGCCCGGTGTGAATGCAACTGGTTTGTCTCCATCATTTGTGCTGCAAGATTGGAACATTTTTTCTGACTTTGAATTGAAGGAATAATATTAGCAAAAAATTTAAAAAAATTTGCACCAAAAAGCTGGTCACTTTGCATTCATTAATGTTTTTTCCATCAAATGAGACGAAAATTTCCATTACTTTTTGGCCAACTAAAAGAGAATAATAAAATAATATATAATATTAAATCCATCCTAATAATAGTAAGTTATTTATTAAAAATTCTTCTTCTATAGTAGATTTAGGACGTCCGAGGACAATTCCACAATCGATAAAGGACAGAAAAAATGTGGTCAATTCCACAAGAGTAAAAATGTGGTCAATTCCACAAAAGTAAAAATGTGGTCAATTCCACAAAAGTAAAAATGTGGTCAATTCCACAAAAGTAAAAATGTGGTCAATTCCACAAAAGTAAAAATGTGGTCAATTCCACAAAAGTAAAAATGCTAATGTTAATTTTTTTGTGAAATTATTTGTTTGAGTTGGAAGAAAAAATTTGGACATAAGGGTTTTCTGATGTGGAGAATTCAAAAATGACATTAGTTTTTTGACCAGTTCATTGGGTGGTTTGTAAACGGGTTCAAAATGGCTAAAATGTAAATATTGTCAGAATGAAGTGAAAATTTGGATTTATATGCTTTTGAATATGGAGAATTTAAAAATGGAATTAGTTTTATGACTAGCGCAAAAGTCGTTTAACAAACCGGTTTAAAAATGAAAAATTTCCCCAATTAACGTGAAAATTTAGAATTTTGGTTTTTCAATTATGAGGAACTCAAAAATGAAATGAAAAAATAATTTCAAAAAAAAAAAATTTAAATACTAATAAGTGTAGAAAATAAAATTAAAATTTCTCTTGCCAATTTGAAAAACAGGAATATCCTTAACTAGTAATAATAAAATTAATTTTATATGTAATATTACAATATGGTTGAACACTATTAATCATTTTTTAAACCAAATGAATCAAAAAAATAATAATAAACAGATCGTCATTTCTATACAAAATATTAGGTGACTGGCTCTATTCATTTGGTTGACAATGGCCAAACTATTATAATTTCCCATGAATTTATTCTTCACTTTTTAATTAATTATATTTTTTTAAATGATTAATATTTGTATTTTTGACAATCGGGCACTTTCTTTTACCACATTTTTACTTTTGTGGAAATGACCACATTTTTACTTTTGTGTAAATAACCACATTTTTACTTTTGTGGAATTGACCACATTTTTACTTTTGTGGAATTGACATAGCACCGATTTAGGATACCAAACACGTATAAAATTTTGTTTCAATGATATCTTTTTTCTACTAATATCTTGATATGATAATAAATACAGCCATTTTAAATATATCCATAAATATTGATATTTTTAATAATATAAATTGGAAAATGGAAGGTCGATTAATGTTTTAGTCCATTTTTTAAATATTATAAAATGGTTTCTCTTTACTTATGAAAAATAAATTAAAAATTTATTAATTATTTAATTAAAATTAAATTCATTCATTTCCAAAAATTACAAGAAAAATTTTTAATTTAATTTTATAGCACTTACGTTTTTCCATTAACTGTCCGATTCCATGATATAATAAAATGGAAAAATTTGCCGCATTTTCAGGCACCCAACCGCTCAGAAAGAATTCGATATTGGGCAGAGGATTTGGCAATTTTTCAATGTGTTCTTTGCCTTTCATTTCGTTGACTTTGATCGAATCTTTGGGATCTGGTTTCGCCTCAACAATAATGCCTTCTTCATGCATTTTTCCAATGGGGGACGAATACAATAAAAATAAAATCGTTTATCAACATTTTTTGTTTTTTTTTTTTGTCTTCTGATCAGTGCTGCGTGGGCCCCGGGCCCCGGGGCTGGGGCTGGGGCCGGGGCTGAGATTATGAAAACCCGGGGCCCGGGACCGGGGCTGGGGCCGAAATTTTAAGTGCCGGGCCAGCCCTGGGGCCGGCCCCGAATTTGACAAAAATTTTGTTCATTATTTTGATTTTGAAGAGTAAAATTATATTTTTTGAAAATGAAATAATGGAAATATCGTTATATTTCGAGGATAGATAGTTAAAAATAAAAATATATTAAATAATTTAATAATTTTTATAAAATTTCTTTCATTTTTAAGAATTTTTCAAAATTTAGAAGCCGCGTCCTCTATAAAACCATCAGGGCTGCCATAATACCGGGGAAACCCGGCATTTCCCGGGTTTTTGATGTCCCGGCCGGGGTTTTGCCGGGGTTTTGAAAGTGCCGGGTTTTTTGCCGGGTTTTGCCATGTTTTTAAATTTTTAGCTAAATTTTTCGCTGCGCGGCCTTTTTTGGGTCTAATTTTTCGCTGCGCGGCCATTTTTGGGTCTAATTTTTCGCTGCGCGGCCATTTTTGGGTCTAATTTTTCGCTGCGCGGCCATTTTTGGGTCTAATTTTTCGCTGCGCGGCCATTTTTGGGTCTAATTTTTCGCTGCGCGGCCATTTTTGGGTCTAATTTTTCGCTGCGCGGCCATTTTTGGGTCTAATTTTTCGCTGCGCGGCCATTTTTGGGTCTAATTTTTCGCTGCGCGGCCATCTTTGGGTCTAATTTTTCGCTGCGCGGCCATTTTTGGGTCTAATTTTTCGCTGCGCGGCCATTTTTGGGTCTAATTTTTCGCTGCGCGGCCATTTTTGGGTCTAATTTTTCGCTGCGCGGCCATCTTTGGGTCTAATTTTTCGCTGCGCGGCCATCTTTGGGTCTAATTTTTCGCTGCGCGGCCATTTTTGGGTCTAATTTTTCGCTGCGCGGCCATTTTTAGCTAATTTTTCTTCCAATCAGGGCCCATTTTTAGCTATTTTTTCTCCCTATCAGGGCTTTTTTAGCTACTTTTTCTACCTATCAGGGCCATTTTTAGCTAATTTTTTTCCTTCCTTCGCGGCTTTTTCTGGCTAAACTTTTTGACGGCAGACCGATTTTTAAAGCTTATGATATCTTTATTTCATAACGCACATGCTCAAAAAGTCAATTAAAAATATGCTCAAAAAGTCAATTAAAAATATAAATCTGAAGTAGAAAATTTTTACAAGCTTTTACTAAATTGCATTTTAACACGTTTTAAAAGATGCCGGGTTTTTACCGGGGTTTTGAAAATTTTTGCCGGAGTTTTGCCGGGTTTTTAGACCCGAATGCCGGGGTTTTGACTTTTGGAGATGGCACCCCTGAAACCATGCATTTTCCAACTGAGCTATAGGTGACTTGCTATGGCTGACTTTAAAATGTTCCTTATATTTACTTTCATGAAAGTGAGTATGCACTGTTTCCTTAAAACTTTCATGAAAGTTTCTTTGATGAAAGAAAAATTTCATCAAAGTGGAAACTTTCATCAAAGAAGTATGCACAGTTTCGTCAATCTTTCATGAAAGAAACTTTCATCAAAGTTTTTAAGGAGAAACTTTCATGAAAGTTTTTAAGTATGCACATGGCCTAAAAACGGCGAATGGCGTTGGGATAGATCGATTGTGTTATATGGGGAAAGAAGATTAGGAAATGTTTTCCTTTGCCAGCAGGCAAAATGTTACTCAATCCTTGCTTTTTCCACCGTCGAATTTTTGCATTTTCTCATTAGCGAAATGCCATGGACATGTTGGTTGCTTCGACGGGCATCCCTCTCTCGAATATTATTGCCTAGGCCATCTTCATCTTCATCGTGTTGATGGATTGACGGATGATTGTAGAGAAATAGTGGGCCTTCCCCTCCATGTTGGGAGGAATCCATCAGGAAATGTTGTTGTTGATTTCGACTACCATGATTTCCGTCCATTTGGCCACGAAGAAAAGCAAATGTGTTGTAAAGGGCATTCTCATAAATGCAAACCTCTGGCAAATTAATTGGATGTTAATAATCAATTTTATTCCCTGCCATCCTAAAGTGGCGGCTAAATCAATTTTTTGGCATGTTTTTACCAACGGAAATGGATTCGATCCTTAAATTCTAATTTTCCCTCAACAAATTAAAAATTTTTAAAATATTATTTTATTATTAAAATAGAAGAGTATTTTCCGCTCCATCAAATCAACCAAGAACATCAAAATTGGTTCACCCATTTGAATTATAAGTTTCCAAATAACTCAATTCATTGAATTTACCTTCAACAAAGGATTAGTTTGGGTGAGCAATGCCTTAGGGCACGTTGAATGCCCATCACTCGTTGATTAAAAGGAAAGAAGGGAGAGGGGATAGCAGTGTGCCCTTCGGTCAGCAGAATAGGTATGCCTTAAGGGCAGTGGTCCTCTCTTCCCTTGTATTTTGAGGAGAGCGCCCAGGGGCCTATTATAATTGTCGCCATAAACCATCGATGGCTATGGCTTATGGCTAGCCATCAGCCATAGCGTCTGTTTTTAATGTTTTATGGCGGAACGCCCACTTTCTGTTATAATTGTTGATGGCTATGACCTTTTTTAGCCATCGATGGCTTATGGCAAGCCATAGCCATAAGCCATCAAAATGTCGACTTTAGCCATAGAAATGGCCTTTTCTGTTATAATTGTTCAAAATTTATGTCCAATGGCGCCATAAGCCATAAATTGGAAGCCACCAAAAAAAAGCGGTGGCCGACAAGATTTTCTCGAGATTGGGTGATCAAATCGAGATTTCCCCGAGTACTCGGGGGTTTTCAGGGTCGAAAAAAATTATGGTGAAGTCAAATTTTTAAAATTTTTAAAATTTAGCCTAGTTTTGCGGGTTAAAAATGCGAATATTTTTTTCTTAATATTTATTTATAGCTTTATTAAATAATGCATTTATTTATAAAAAACAACAATTTAAACGTTTAAATAAATAATAAAAAATTTCATATCAATTTCCGACATCAACATTTTCCTCCATTTAGGTTTCATCATTAGCGCTATTTCCAAAGATTCTCGGGCAATATTGAATGGAAGTTAAAAAAAATATAATTTGTATCAATTAATTTATAATATTGTGTAAAATTTGGTTTTATTTATCAATTTTTATCAAAAACCATAGCTATGGCGATGGCAAACCATAAGCCATTGAAAACAGAAAAAAAACGATAACACCAAATAATGCCAATCCCAAAAAATGCCAACTCCCATAAATCCCAAAAAATGCCAACCCCAAATAATGCCAACCCCAAAAAATGCCAACCCAGCCAAAATCCCAAATAATGCCAACCCAGCCAAAATCCCAAAAAATGCCAATATCTTTAAATATCAGATTTTTGGCATTATATTTAAATTTGGATATTTTTTCAAATAATAAAAGAAAGAAAAAAAGCAAAAAAATCGAAATTTGTTAATCACACACAGCGGTATACTTCCCTTGTTAGAATGGACGAAAAACGCTACATCTCTAATGATCTAATAATATTTAATTTTGGCGTATTGTCTCGCCACTCTCCACTAAAATAATTATATTTCTTCCAAAAATAAATTGGTTTACAAACGTAAGCATAACTCGGTTCCCTTCTATAGGTTTAAAAATCCGTCTTACAGTTTTGTGCAGAATTTAATAGGCTAGAAGATAGGCTAGAAATTATTTTAGCTTTCCTATCTTTTTTTAACACTTTTCTATGTGAAATAAATTTTTTCATCAAAAGCAAATGGTCCCCTCTATGGGTGCAACAAAAATGAAATATTTTTAAATTGATACTAATGCTTTCATAATAATAATAATAATTTATACTATCTATTAGATCAATAATAAACTCATTTTTTTGCCTGAAAAACCAATTAGAATGCAAAATATAGTAAAAGATACAAATGAATGGTCCTTTTATGCTATTTGAATTATATTTGTATTCGCTTTTGTCATTTTTTGGGATATTTTTTCACTCGACTTTCGTCCAATTTAAGAAGGGAAGTATACCACTGTGATCACATCTCGTGAAAAGCGTATGTTAGATTGCGCTATATAATTATTATTTGACGATAAAATTGTTTGGTTTATTTGGCAACTAAATTATATTTGTTTATTTGACAACAAAAATTGATTTATTTGGAAATATGGACTACTTGAATAAATTGAACAAAAAACCAAAACGGAAGCACTCAGCGATTAAAGACGAGGAAGAACCTGAAGAAATTGAAATGCAGGATATTGTAAAATTGACTAAAATATTGAACCAAAAAGAAGGATCGAATTTATGGCATGAAGGTTTAAAAATAAATGTGTCATAAATAAAATAAAATGCTAAGGATTTAAATATGTCAAAACAACAAAGACCTCAAATAGCTACCGCTGCGGAATGAGCCGATATTGTAAAGCAACAGTTATAGTAAAGGGTGAAGACGAAAATGGATGTATTACTGGGATAAGAAACAGCCATGAACACAACC
Organism: Pratylenchus scribneri; assembly: GCA_030063045.1. Classification (NCBI taxonomy): domain Eukaryota; kingdom Metazoa; phylum Nematoda; class Chromadorea; order Rhabditida; family Pratylenchidae; genus Pratylenchus; species Pratylenchus scribneri. The sequence continues at coordinate 592,435 of JAQSEB010000144.1, forward strand.
ATCCAGCAGACCCGGCAAAATTAAAAGTTAGCATAATTTGATTAAAATACTAAAAAACAACACTTAATAAATTATTAAAAAATTATAAACACAATAAATTTTACAAATTTACTTTTCATATCTAGTGCGATCGACAAAGGAATGAAATGAAAAATCGTCGCATAATCAATCCATTCGAGAAGACCAGCAAAATTATAGCAGACACAAAAAAAGGAATGGATATGGAAACATACATGAAATCTGGATCATATTACAGTAACGCGGAATCATTACGACTGTTTAGTTTAAAATTTAGAATATTAAAATAAGTATGGAATTTTAAGACTTAAAAATAAATTAGTGAGAAAAGTCGACTGCGCAAATCCGGAAGATATAGTGTTCAGTGATAGATTGTTGAAACGAACGGGAGCGAATATTTTACTATATGATAGCCGCCAAGACCCGAATGTGCCAAAAGAGAATGTAATGTTCATTTTCGCGCATAAAGAGGTTAGCGTAAATGATGATTTTTTGATATAATTATTAAGAATTTGGCACTGATGAAAATACACCGTGACATATATATCGATGGAACATTCAGCTGCTGTCCAAAACAATGGAAGCAAATGCTAGTGATAGGAGCAAACATCCAAAACAGTCTAATTATATGTGCCTATGCGCTTCTGCAGAATAAAGAAACTTATTCATATGAAACAATTCTCTCGAAAATCCGGGAGAAAACCGGCCTGCCAGATTTGAGTGAGTAATTTACATAGAAATTCATTTATTCTGATCCCTTTGCATAGTTATGACAGACTTTGAAAAGGGATTGGTTAATGCAATTGAAAATGTATACAAAACGACTCCAAACGGGTGCTTATTTCATTTGGCACAGAACATGTGGAAAAGAGTGCAGAAATTGAATCTAGTGGTTCGTTATAATGCCGATGACGAAGATGGCCAAGCTTTACGGATGCTTTTCAGGTTTTTCCATTTAATAGATTGCAAATCTTTAAAATAAATGTAGAAACGTTTTGGCATTGGCGCTGGTTCCAAAATATTATGTGAGGAAATGTTTTTATATATGTGTCAAAAATGCCCCACCAAACTGCGAACATCTTCTCTATTCATTTGCTAAGACTTATTTGGGCTTAACAAAGTTAGAATATAGAGAAAAGGAAAAACAATTTACAAATAATGGAGTTGACAACACTGTTATTTCGCAAACACTCGGTAAAACTTTATAAATCTTTATCTAATTCTAAACTTTTGTAAAGAAATAAGCTCACAGAATCGAGAGCATGATTATTCGCTGCAAGACCATGATTATTCCCTGCAAGAGCATAATATTTGTTCGAAATCGGTCACAAAATCATCAAATCTGCGTCGATCCAACAGCACTAATAATTTTATATCTCCACAAATAAAATTACGACGATCAAATTCGATGTCAACGCAATTTTTACAACAAGAAAACGTATAAATTTATTAAAATTTTATAGATCCAATAATTTTTACAATTAGGGGAACGAACAAGTAAAACGTTGGGAAATTCCAATATTCGCACAACCAAAATTTGATATTGCTATTTGGAACCTTAATCAACGTGCGTGCCAATTACTACCAAAAACGAATAATGCACTGGAGAGTTCCCATCGTCATTTTATGGTATTATTTTTCATTATATATTGTAAAATCAAACATGTAAATTTTTATTAAGAACGGCTTACCTACTCATCCCGCACTGTCCTCCTTGATCGACAAAATTAATGATGACATCGATAAGCAATCAATGCGGGCTAAGGAGGCTATTGGTCGCAAAATTAAACGGAATCGAGCCTATGAAATTAAAGAAGAGAAAATCCAAAGAATTTTGCGAGATGCTAATTTTATGTCGAATATCGATTCGGAATATTGGATGAATGTGTTGGGTATTTTACTAAACTTTTAAAATTATGTGTTTATCATATTGCACACTAGGCTCTCAAATGGTCAATATGGTGCAAGCCTTATCCGCTGATCCCAAAAAGAAAACTACTCTCATACAACAAAAAATTACAACTAAACCCAATCTATCAAACATTAAAATACTGGAAAATATCGAAACGGAACCAGAAATTCTGAAAGATATCCGGCCGCCTCCTGTTCAACCTTTGCCATGGGCGGATCAGCCATGGAAAATCTACGAGATTGAAAAGGACGGCAACTGTTTTTACAGGTTATTTTTGTCTCTATTTTCGTTAAAAACCTTTCCTAACAGGGCCATTGCGCACTCGGTGTACGGGACCCAAGAAGTGCATAAACAAGTGAGACAGGAAATACTAGACTTCATCGACGAGAACCTAAATCAAAAATGGGCGCGCTTTTACCAACCAGAAATTGGCAACACCAAATATACAGACCGGTTCCGGAAAGATCGCACATTTGGCGGCAGCGCGCAATTGGTAGCCGCAGCAAGAAAATATGGATACATTTTTTGTTATTATGAGGTAAAAAAATAAAATTTTTTTTAATTGTCTCTTCTTAGGAAACAAGGACCGAAAAATTGGCAAATTTGTGTCCGACACCGGAAAAACAATTCACAATTTATCATCCACACTTCGAGAAAATCCGACCGAATGATATCAAACCAGACGACCCGTATCCGATAATTTGGCTTCGATTTTTGGTTGCAGGCCTTCTTCGAATTTCTTGATGATGAAGAAGAGGAAGTCTCATAAATATTATTATTTGTTATTGGATTAGTTGTTACTATTTATTTTTATGTCAAATCTAGCCTTATTTCGATTCGCAATTCGTTCTATATTTTTGCAAATATTTATTTTTGAATAAACCAGATAAAAATAATATATAATCAAGATAATTTTATTTTTATGCATCGTTGTTAATAACATTTTGAGCAGAGTTTTTTACATAAGGTAGGATCGATTTGAAATGTTAACAAATTTTAAAATATTTTTAATTTTATTAATAAATTGATTTAATATTCAAATAATAAATTTTCCATCGTATTGGCATTCTGTATTTTGTTTTTCCCCATGTTGGCATTTTTTGGGGTTTTGGCTGGGTTGGCATTATTTGGGGTTGGCATTATTTGGGATTTTGGCTGGGTTGGCATTTTTTGGGATTTTTATTGGCATTTTTTGGGTTTTATGGGAGTTGGCATTATTTGGGATTTTGGCTGGGTTGGCATTTTTTGGGATTTATGGTAGTTGGCATTATTTGGGGTTGGCATTATTTGGATCAGCGAAAAAAACAATTATAACAGAAAATTATGGCTATGGTTTGACATAATGAGGAATTGTTTGTGGTGTTTGGATGAAGCTGAAATGGAAATATATAATCAATTATATTATAAATTATTCATTTTATCAAAATCATTATTATTAGATAAATATTTTTTACTACAAAAATTTTTTTACTACAAAAAATTTTTTCCATAAAAATATTTTTCTTCTTTTAATAAATCAGACTTGGTTTTATTGTAGGCCCAACAAATTTTATACCATTTAATAGATTTTGTCAAGACGCATCATTTGATATATAATTTGTCACTCAAAATTAAAGAGTTTAAAACAAAAAATTGGAAAAAAGTTTAAACAGTTTAACTCGCGCAATTTCATTTAAACTAAGGAATTTATATATCAAAAGACGCATCTTGATGAAATCTATAAATTGGTATGTGGTTTGTTGGGTCTGGCTCCCGGAAAATCAGTCAGTGGAAAATCAGTCATTTTAAATTGGTCAGTGGAAAATCAGTCAGTTTTAAATCAGTCAGTGGAAAATCAGTCATTTTAAATTGGTCAGTGGAAAATCAGTCAGTTTTAAATCAGTCAGTGGAAAATCCGTCAGTTTTAAATCAGTCAGTGGAAAATCCGTCAGCAAGCGGAAAATCGGTCAGCAGTGCCGGAAAATCCGTCAGTGGTAAATTGGGCAGTGAAAAATCGGTCAGTAAATCCGGAAAATCGATCAGTGGCCGATTTTGGCCTACTCTTAAGGGTAAATCAAATAAATTGTATATCAATCAACTCCCCATGACAAGACGATTCCAATGAGGGCAAGCACTAATCGATCCGAGTAAATGCTGAAAAGTTATAGGCTTCAACAAAATTGAAAAATGCAGGGACCCCCCTATGGGTAGAAAATCGAAATTTTTTTTAAATTTTTCAGTCAAATTATAGCTCAATCGACTCGTCTCGATGAGCCTAATTCGAATATGTCATTGATTTCGCATAAAACTCAAAAGTATAAAAGTTATGAACATTTTAATTTCATAAGTAAGGTCAAGATTAGATATCTACCCTAATGTTATATTAAAAGCTTAAGTTAGGGTTGGATAGCAATCATAAAGAAATAAAATAATCTCCTGAAGTGTAATTTAACCGAAAAATTCAAAAAAAGTTTTCAAGTTTCTACCCATAGAGGGGACCCTTTACTTTTTGCAATTTTCTAGAAGCTTATAACTTTTCAGCATTTACTCGGATCGATTAGTACTTTCCCTCATTGGAATCGTCTTGTCATGAGGAGTTGATTGTATATATGCAAATTAAAAATATTCCACGTGAATTTTATTAAATTTTGTAATTTTAATAATATTGTATATAGTCATAATTTGGATCAATTAATTAGACAAAGAATTAGTGGATTTGATGGAAAATATAACTAAAAGAATCGGCTATATAAGCCAAAATCAAGCATTTTTTCCATACATAATATTCGGCTGAATATATTTTGATTCAATCATTTTGAGAGCAATATATCCAGAGATAAAACAAGATAAGATTTTTTATAAATAGATTGAAAGTTAATGTGCAGATTACAAAATTTGGATGGCTTTTAAAAATTTCCTCTTTTGGATTTGATTTTTGGCCTTTTTTATCAACTGATAATAAAATTCTCAATCGAAATTTAAAAAATTGTCGAAATTTAAAAAATTGTAGTAAATATATTCAAAAATATCCAACAATTGACAAATTTTCATTTCTTCATTTTTTATACATTTTCACGCCAAACCTTTTCACTCAATTGGCTTTCAATTTGGCCAATAATTGATGGCACAAATGGTTGTTTTTAGCCATTATTGGCCAATGCGAATTTGGACGAAGGTCGTAGGAATATTCCAGCCGGATCGGAAAACACTAAAAAGCCAATGAGAAGCAAAGAAATCACCTAGGAAAATGCGACCAAGGTAAACATGGCGCTGTGCAACGAACAGCAAAACCGGAAAAATTGTGTCATTTTTTGCCACATCAAATTTTGTTGTCGATTTTTTCCACCCATAGACGACCTTCTACGTTGATTAACGTTCATTTTTCTATAATGTTTTTAATTTAATTAAAATATATAATTTAATATTTTGTCAATAGGAAAAAGGTGGCATGTGGCATGCGCAAATGCAATTTGTATGGAATTTATAACGTTGATATATAATATATATAAATTATTTAACCACTGAAAAATGACATCTCATCTATTGTTATTTTATTATAAATTAAGGATGAATCATAAAAATTATATTGAAAAACATATCTTTTGATTTGGAATTCCATATAAACAAAGCGTATATTAAACGCTTAAATTATTATTTTTATTGTTTTTTTTAATTCTTTCGTGCTCAAATAGCTCAATTTTTCCAGATTTTATTTTCTAACAGTTTTGATTCCTTTTGAACACATCAAAAAAATTCAACCCATGGGTAAATTTTAAAACAATTTTAATTATTTTTCAATGTTTTTTACAGCAGAAGCAGATCATCAAAAATTTGTTGTTCCCTATGATGAGTTCGACATTACTGTGGACGATATTAGTGGAGATGATTTTGGAGTGGTATAAATTATATTGCTTTATTTTACTATTTTTTACAACAAAAAAGGTTTTCGACTTTTAATAAATCAGAAACTTGTTTTAGATAGATCCTACAAAGTACAAACCGTATGCCATTTTGTAGATCTCATCGAGTCGAATCGAATGATGTATATAAAATATTAGTTTTTTTGATCAAAATTAATGAGTTTGAAATCCAAAAACTGGAAAAATGGTTTTAGAAGTCGAAAACCGTTTTTTATGGTAAAAAATAATTTTTTTGTAAAAATATATTTATAATTGTTTGATGGTACTTTCTTAATTTTGAGATTTTAGTTTGGCTGGGTAGAAAATTTGAGTCCGGGCAACTTCTCTTCTGCTGAACCTTTTCCAGTCAAAGGCTGGATTGGCAAAAAATGTCGCTTGATGGTACCATTGGTTGTGCAACGCGCTCGAGAGCCAAATTCTCCTGTCGTCAATGTGTGGTTTCTTGTCAATACCAGCTCGCCTTATACTTGTCTCACTGAGAAGTCCATGAAAGCGATCTCGAGCGTTGAGACATCGGCTGATCAATATGCCGGTCCGTTTGCAATTCAGGTTTTTTTTCTCTTTTTTTTGTTTGATAAATATTTTTTAATATTAAGGACCAAAACAGCAACATTGAATGCTGGCTTTCCAAGAATCATTTCAAAAATGTCAACATTCTTGGAATTCGTGCAATGCAAGATTTGAAGCTTTCTCTCGATATTGATTGGGAACGTGAAGAATTCAAATTGATCCGAAAATAATATTGTCTCTTCTCTCTTGTGCTTTTAATAAGCCTTTTGAATTATATTCGAATATTGTTTTGAATAAATAATTTAAATGTTAAATTTTTATGCTTTATTTTATATTCATTTTGGTTCATAAATCATTATATTTATTTATTCTGTTTCATTAAATGATTTTTTAATCCATTCTTTTAGTATTTAGTTATATTCACACATCACATCAAAAAATTCGACCATGATTACCGGTGAGTTTTTAACAATTTTAATTATTTTCCCTATGTTTTTTAACAGATCATTACAGATTTGTTGTTCCCTATAATGAATTTGACATATTTGTGGACGATATCAATGGAGATGACTTTGGAGTGGTAATAACTTATTGTTATAGGACAATTTCTAAATTTTTAAATTTTAGCATGGCTTTGCGGAAAATTTGAGTCCGAGCAAATTCCCTTCAAAACCGTTTCCAGTGAAAGGCCACATCACTCCAAGCTGTCGCTTGATGATTCCATTGGTTGTGCAACGCGCTCGAGAGCCAAATTCTCCCTGTAACAATATTTGGTTTCTCGTCGATATAAGTTCACCGTACACTTGTTTCACTGAGAAATCCATGAAAGTTATCTCTCCATCAAGCGTTTATGGCGGACGGTTTGCAATTCAAGTTTTCTTATTTTTTTTTTATTTGGTCAATATTTTTAAATATTTAGGACCAATTAAGCAACATTGATTGTATGATTTCCAAGGATCATTTCAAAAATGTTAACATTCTTGGTGCGGATGCATTAGAAAAGTTGAAGCTGTCTCTCGATATTGACTGGGATCGTAATACATTCAAATTGATCCGACAGTAATTTTTTCTCTTGTGCTTTTAATAAGCCTATATTGGAATATATGTATTCGAATATTACTTTGAATAAATATTTGAAATGTTAATTTTTATTGTTTATTTTATATTTGTATTGGTTACATAAATTATGATTTTATTTTAATTATAAGAACAAATAAAATTATATGTAATATTTTAAATGTCTTTTTTCGCTGAAATGTGAATACGCAAACGCGAATATATCCTCCATCCACCTCCAATAAATTTTAAATATATAATAATAATAAATAGAATTTTTAATTTTTTAAATTATTTCTATCCATAAAAATGTTTAATTGCTCAATATCAAACATATCAATATTAAAGTAAATTAATTGCTAATTTTATCGTCCATAGTTATTTTTATATCCATCAATCATATCCAGGCGTCCCAGATGTACTTTTTTAAAGATTTGTACTTTTTTAAAAGATTTGTACTTTTTTTTGACTTTGGTGTACTTTCTGTACTTTTTTTCACAAAATCATGGTTTTTATCCATTTTGGCCAATGGTGAGATCGATAGAATACTGAATTAGTTTGACAAATCAATTAAATAATGAAAAACAAAAGTTCATATAAATCACATTAAAAAGAGATTGAATTAAAAAATGCTATTTAACTTAAAAATTATTATTTATTAATAATTTTAGGAATTTGACTATTCAAATTCTTACTCATTTTTTCATATTTATTTTACCCAGCTAAAGCGTTCCAAAATATTGAATAATTTGTACTGGAAAATGCGAAAAAACCAATGAAAATTTGACATTTTTATCGCCAAAATTAACTTTACCCGCAAGGAGAAGAACATTGGAATTGGAAGGAGAATAAAATTCATCAAATACAGAAAGATATGACAATGACAATCATCAAAATCACAAGCATCAATATTAAAAACCTATTAAAAACACATATTTATAATTAATAATAATTTATTAATGATATACTTGAAATTTTTTGAATAATTTTAAAAAATTGTAAATTTTTCTTCAAAAAAATTGTTTTTGATATTAGAATATTTTCTATTTTCCTTAGAACTTTAGGCACAAAAATCAAGCTTCTCTTTTGAGTGAAAATCTGAATGGTTATTTGTTGTTATTGATGATTGAATATTCAAATTTCAAACACTTGACTGCAGGTGTGAAATATCATAAAATTACTGTACTTTTGCACAGCACCATCGCGGAATCTGTGGAATTGTCAATTTTCTTGTATTGATATTTTCTTTTTTTTGGAAAAATCAATTGATAATTTTTACTATTTCTTCAAAATTTTGAAATAATAAATTAGAATACCAAATGACGTTATTTTTGTATTTAACATACTAATAATGATTCATAATTTTATATATGTGGGCGCGAAAATTGAAATCCGCGAAAATTGAAATTCGCTAGCGAAAATTGAAATTTACACACTATTTCTCACTTTTTTGATTAGAGAAGCAGAAAAAGCGAGTGTGACATAGGGAATATAAAGAAAGAAAAAAAATGAGAACGTGTTAGAGAGTGTGGCAGACGGTTAGAGAAATTTCAATTTTCGCTAGAGAATTTCAAATTTCGCTGAATTTCAATTTTCGCGCTAACATATATACATATCATTTTGTCATTTTTACGCTGAAATTGCTTCATAATATAATAAAAAAAAAACAAACAAATATGCTTTTTCCCCATATTTTTGATATATTTTTTATAACAAATAATGCCACTTTATTTATTCCCTTCATTGAATTTCAATGTAAATGCGCATTGACCCCTTTATGTAAATTTTTCTTTGTTGAACACCTGAAATATTTTGCGGACACAAAATAAAGGAAACAACTTTTATGTTTAGCCTATAAATAACGCTGCAATAGATGATTATGAAATATATTGTTAGTCACATACTGAATTTTTATTTTAGGCTATTTCCATTTTTCCCAAGGCATTAATATTTTTATTGAAATGACAAAGTCCGTTTCATTCCTTTGATATTTTGAATTATTTTAATATTTTATAATTGGACCATCTTTTTGGGAATCCAGTAAAAAAAGGCAAAGAATTCAATTTGATGAAAAATATTCATTTAATTTGAAATTTAAATACAAAATATATTAAATTGCTAACAAATAATGCCCTCCATTTACCCCCATTGTTTCAATGTAAATTCGCATTGCCCTTTACCACTTTACATAATTTTAAAGTTTGCATTTTCTTTTTTTTTCTGAACACCTTGCGGGCAAGGAACGGACACAAAACAAAAGCTTTTACTTTCAGCTTGCGGCAATAATCGAGGAAATAAATACCTCAAAATCAATCATATATTGAATTTTATTAATTCTTTGATATTTCTAATTTTACTTCAATTATATTTTTACAGATTATAAGCTATATTTTTCATTTTTTAATCTTTTTATTATCAAAAATTCAACGATGAGCATTGAGAGAAAAATAGAGATTGGTGAAAATGATTTTGAAAAAGTAAAATTATTTTATTGGTTATACCTTATTATATTTTAATATTCTAGATTGGTAAAGATTATGGAATTCAACATTTGAGTCAAGCCAATTTTTCTTCTGAACCTTTCCCGGCTAAGGGCTATATTTATCGTGCAGCACAGCGCATGATTATTCCACTGGTTGTGCAATCAGCTCAACAACAGGAATCACCCGCACTTTATGTGTGGTTTCTTCTGGATACTGGATGCCCATATATGTACATCACTGAGAAATCTTTTAGAGCGTTATTTGGACAAGGTGCCAAGATTCCCACAAAAGGCCAACCTTTTCCCCTTTTCATTCAAGTTATTAAATAATATTAATTTATTATTTTTTAACTATTTTATTTAGGAAAAAATTGCAATAAATTGCTTCATCAGTTATGAATTTAAATATCTGAACACGTTGGGTATGCCTGGCATGCGTACACTACATCTATATCCAGAAATGAATTGGAATAAGGATGAATTTAAATTAATGAAATCGAAAATAGAAGGTAAAAGATTTTTTGCTTAAAAACAAATTCATTAATTTGAATAACAATTTTAGATCAAATTCCTTCGAAAAAATACAGTCAAATTTTTGAATGGAAAAAAATCTACGAATCCATTGCGAATATTCCAAACATTTTGACTGGTCAAATTTTGTCTGTTGATGGCGTGGGCAATGAAATACAGGTTCGGTTTTACAAATTTAATAAATGCAATTAGAATAATAGTCAGTTCTCTTTCAATATTTTTTGTGTTTATTGGCCTTTGATCTCTTCCCCTTCTTTCACTTTCACTGGGATGACGGGAATATATATTTATTTTATAGTATTTATTTTCTCACTATAATCTATAATTCCCTCATTCATTCCCTCGGACAATCAATTTAGTTTTTACTTTTTATTGAGGGTCGAGCATTGAGCTAAATGGCACACAGGATGAATTAACTTTTTTTTTTCATTTGTGGAAAGGTGGAGTTTGGCCAACTATTCGACAAATTTAAGTCTTCTTCATATTTGGCAAATTCATTTTTATTTGTCAAATTTTATACATTAAATTGTTGACAAAACAATTTCAATTTTAATACTCCAATTTAAATAAATATTGTCCAAAATATTTGAATATTAATTTTTTATTAAAAAAATCAAAAATTATACTTCCAAATCATTCATCAGCTACCGTCCTTTATAATTTTGTATTCGTAATTTATTATATATGTGGAATAGAAATGAAACAATAATTCATGTGAAAGGCGAATTTTTATGCATTTTTTCACATTTTTGAGTTTCGCCTTGAAAAAGTAATTTGAAATTATACAAAATGTCTATTAACGAAATTAAAAAATTTCTAAAATATATTTAATTAAAAATTATTTTTTAAATGCCCAATCATAAAGTTGCAGAATAATTCTTCTCATAAACACACCTCAAATTTAATTTATTGCCATTGTTTCATGTGGAAATGCTTTCCTTCATAATTTATTATCTATTCAACTTTTCATCATCTCGATGGTTAATTTTCATTTTTTTCCTTTTTTGTCAAAAATAAAATAAATCATCTTAAATAAATTTATTATTCATGCAATTTTTTATTCGAACAACAATCAAAAAATTGTTTTACAAAATATTGGACACATGAATATTTTCAATTTATTACAAAAAATTTAATAATTTTTATTACAAGAGCAAAAAAGAACTGACTGCCTTCATATTCTCTTTTTCCATTATTAATTACAAATTTGCAAGCATTCCTTTTACGATTTTTACACCAAATTCTTTCTTTTTTCATTATTACTTATATTTGTGTTTGGCCATAATAAGTCATAACGATGCATTAAATAATACATATTGAATGGACAAAGGGATGGGAGTTTCAGCAATAAAAAGTTAAAAAATGGCCGAAATAAATTTGCTAAGTTTATTTCATAATTTAAATAGTATTTTTTTATTTTTTCCCCGAAAAATAGCAATTAAAATTTTTTGTACACAAATTTCTCGGAATAGATAAGCCAAATAAATTTCCGGTTTAAAATAACACTGCTCCATTTTTCTTTGCTTATATGACCGACCATCTAAAATAGGATGGTTGAGATGAAAATGCCATCGGCGACATTTTTCTCCATTTCATACTTTTGCGGTTTTGCCCCCTATTACTTTTCTCCCATTTTTTAATCCGTTAATTCACACACCGAAGACCGAAATCCGCAAAAAAATGGACAAAAGAGGAAATTATTTTAATCCATTTTACTAATCCCTTCTTTTTAATGCTATTTTAACAGAAAATGTCAAAATAATTTAAAAAGCGATTTTTCAAAAAAAAAAGGCTGATTTTAAAAATTGAACCGAAAAAAAATTTTAAGATTACTCTGGCTATAGAACAGGGGTCGCAGATGTACTTTATTTAAAGATTTGAACTTTATTTGAGAGGCCATATCTTTGAAAATAAAAATGACTTTATTTAAAGATTTGTACTTTATTTAGACTTTGGTGTACTTTATGTACTTTATTCAGGAAATTTTTAAAATATGATATAATTTTTCGCTGCGCGGCCATTTTTGGCTTAAATTTTTCACTCCGTGGTCATTTTTAGGTCTACTTTTTTTCTTCTCCTTTTATTAATTATATTTTTTACCTACGGCTCTAAAAATTCTAAAAATATTTTCTCAGAAGACATGTAATCTTAGTTCTAATTGATCCAATATTGCTCATTTAAAATAAAAAAAACCTAATTAGCAAATTTTAATCAATTTATATTAGCCTAAAACGAAAATCTTTATTTTGACACTAAAATCTTTATTTTCAAGGCCAATGTACTTTTTTCTGAAAAAAATCTGCGACCCCTGCTATAGAAGGATTTTGCTTAGTAATTAAATTTAAAAAAAGCATTTTGAGTGTTATAAATAAATACTTTATACCCTTAAAAATTAATGATTTAAAAAATTTCAGATTTCGAGTATTTGGCAAAGCCGTGTGCCTCATATGAAGAAAATGGTCAAGCAGCAACGCCAACATCGTCTTCATTACAACACTAAAAAAGATGCATTTGAGAAGTTGACGAATCCAGCATTCAGCGACATTGAGTTAGTTATAATTTTTTAGCATTTTAATTTTTAATCAGAAATTTGGCTTATAAAATTCATTTAAATAATTTTTTATTTTGATGATTTTAATATATACAATTAGCATTTTCATCATTAGAAATAAATGTTTGAAAATGGGTGAATTTTAATATTAAATCCTATATTTCATAGGATACCAGCATTTTCGACCACCAGTGATAGTGGCGGAAAGACGGCAACATTATATGAGCAAAATGATGGCGGAAATTGGTTCGATAAAAAACAATTCATCCGGGTATGGACATTTTTTCAATTATAAATTCACTTTTTTACTTAAAGATCAATGATCACAACAATCATGGCAGATCCTTTTGCTTGGATTTGACTGGAATGAAAAAGCACGGCGTCGTCCATACCGGTTTGTTTTTGGGAAATTTTTAATTTTTTGGAAAACTGATTTTTTCACTATGTTTAGAAATTTAAAGCAAACTTTAAAATTCCATCTATAATGGAATTGGAGAATGGGCCTTAAGATCGAATACAAAATAATTCAAAAACAATTAAAATGGAACATATTATTAAAATTTCAATTTAAGGCGGCACATTCGGCGCATTCAAATGGTCCAAGACAGAGAGTCAATTGCTATATTTGGCAGAAAAGCACAAAAAAAGTGCCGAATATTTTGATGCCGACTTGGAATGGGATGACGCCGATAAAATGGCAAAAGCCGGAATGGTCAGTATTTAAAAAAAAATGGTGGAAATTCAAGGATGAAAATATTTGTTAAGAACAAAAGAAAATGACAAAAAAAAATAATTGATAAGGAATATTATAAATGAAAATTGAGTGAAAAAACTTGAATAAAAATTGATTTTTTATGACATTTTGAGGCTAAATTTTAAACTTCAATCATGGAAATGTTAAAAATTTTTACAAATTTTCAGGGCACAAAATATAAGAAACGCGAAAGTTGGGGCGAACAATGTGCAGAAGTGAAGCGACCAGTTTTATGCGTATTGAATGTCGATACCAATGAATGCGATGATGCGAAAAGACTGAAAGTTTTTGATGAACAGTGGATCGACAAATACACACCTCAATCGGTAATAATTGGTTTTTTCTTTTTAATGACTATTTTATTAAATTGTAGAGGACTATTCCATAGGCTTAAAAATATCTTTAAAAACATTTTAACGAATTTTTTGCTTTTTCGACTATTCTAAAAAAGAAGCATTATTATCGGTTGTACCTACCGATGCCTATTTATTTGGAAATTTCAAAATTACAATTATTAATTCAATCATTTAATAGAAAAAATGACCATTATTTTATCAATAAGAAGCTGTACAATTATTAAATAAATATTTAAGTAAAAAATTTAATAGAAATTTATTATGAATTAAAAACAAATTTTAATTTTTTGCAGATGATTTGGACACCCGATGATTCGGCCATAGTCTTTTTTGGACTCGAAAATCAACCATTCAAACTTGGCCGAATTTCTTGCAACAATCGACCGTCCGTTATTATTTTAATAAAAATTGTCAAAAATATAAATAACATTTTAAAGATCCAAATGACCTTTAAAGCTATGAATTTTTAATTTCATATAATTTTTTCAAATTTTTAGTGGCCGTCTCTACATATTTCACTTAGAATCGCGTCAACTCGAAACACTTTTGGCGGAAGGCGATCCATTAAATGCTCCCAATACTAATTCGTTCCAAGGCCTCTCATTCTCGCCCAACGGAAAACATTTGGTTTTCTTTAGCCGCAAGGCAGATGGACCCCATCAAGCTTGTTTGAATCTTTATAAAGTATGAAATTTTCCCCTATTAAAAATAAATGGGTTTAATCATAGATTGATTGGGAAAAGGAAAATAAAGAAGCCAAAATGTTGATTCCGATTGTAGAAGAAAACCCACCCAATGATGAATTCGCTGGCATTTTTGATCCAATTGTAACAAAACGTGCATGGTCTACTGAAAATTCATTTTTCTTTTTCACAAATATTTCTCGTGCTACATTGGTCAGTTTAAATTAGAAATATATTAAATTTTAATATCAAAATAAATAATTAAAAATGCCATTAAATAAAAAATCTTAATTTATTAAATTTTAAAATTTTATTAAAAAATTGTTCTTTTTTAGATAATTTTTGCAGCCAACGTCAACAAACCCGGTCAATATAACGAAGTTAAAATACGCGATGGCTCCATCGAATTGTTGGATGTTTATAAAAATTTTTTACTCGTTAAATCTTCATCCCCAAATCGACCCGATTCTCTCCATTTGACTCATTTTACGATCAAAAAATTTCTTCGTAACAAGAAGCCTGCGTTGAATGTCTATCCCGTTCATGGAATTGAAGACAATTTACGGGCATTGGGGCTGAACAATGAAGTGTGCTGGAAAGAATTACAATTCAATCGAGAAGGCGAGTTTTAATTTTTATTAATTAAAAGAATTGTACCTTAAATATATTTTTTTAGAATTTTTAATTAATTATATAATTATTCAACGATTTTTTTCTGAAGGGCGAAAGTTTGAAGGAATTCTGATTGAGCCTGTGAATGATGATGCGGAAATTGGATTGGTTTTGGTGCCACATGATGGACCACATGGCACTTCCTTATGCGCGTAATTTCCCATTCATAATAATAAGAATAAAAATTTTGATGAAAATTTGGAAAAAATGGCCGTATAAGTCAGTTTTTATGTCAGATAAATTTTTTAATATTTGGAAATGAAATTTGTGGGAAAAGCTCAATTTAATTTAACTCCAAAATTCATAAAATTTCTTGAAATATTTTTTTTCTACCTCAATTTGTGAAATGAAAATTTAAACATAATATTTTTTTTTCTACCTCAATTTGTGAAATGAAAATTTAAACATAATTTATACAAAAATATTCATAATTTTCCACCCAATATCTTCATAGTTGGCCTCGTCGAGAACTGATGCTTTTGCTACAATCTGGGTATGCCATATTGCATGTTCAATATCATGGCACAATTGGCTATGGGGACCAATTTGTGCGTGCATTGCCTGGGAAATGTGGCAAATTGGATGTTAAAGATTGCCAACATGCCGTCGAAATGGCATTGGCCGAATTATATCAGCGTCTTGATCGGAAAAGGGTTTTTCTTTATGGCGGTTCCTATGGCGGATTCCTCGTCTCTCATTTGGCTGGACAATACGCGGTGAGCGAGCAAATTATTAAAAACAATTTGTTATTTAAAATATTTTCGATTTTATTGGGTTAAGTTTGTACATTTAAAATTTAAATTATTAGTGAATTATTTCTATCAAATTTCTACTTAATAATTTTCCAATAGGAAAATAAATTGTACAAAGCTTGTGTTGCCCTAAATCCCATCCTCGACATCTCTGCAATGCATCAATCGACGGATATTACAGATTGGTCGGTTCAAAAATTAAATTTTTTTCGAAATTAAAATGAACAAAAAATTCCAAATAACCAAAATAAGGAAAATTATGGGTATTAGGCATAGGCACTTTAAAGTCAATAACCCGAGCGCTTTAATACTTATAATTATAAATATTATTAAAAAGAACAAACAAAACCAAATTTAATAAATTTTTTATTGATTTTTAAATCTTTAAATCAATTCAATAACAGGACAATGTACGAGGCCACCGGCAATTTCCCAAAACCTGAGGACTATGGGCAAGCACCCAGCGATGATGATTTGTTGGCAATGCGAAATTGCTCCCCAATTTTTCATGCCAAAAAAATTAAAGCACCATACATGCTGTTGGTGGGCGAGAAGGATTTGCGGGTTGTGCCCCATTTTAAGGCATTCATTCGATGCCTTCAAGCAAATGGCGTTCTCACCAAGTCATTTTAATAATAATTTAATTTGGGAATTAATTTAAATTTTTTAATGCGAAATGGAAAAATATTCCCTAGTTTATTTTTTACCTTTTCCCTCCCAAAAAGAGTGCATACCTATGCTGAGTCGAATCATGCCTTGGAGGAGGTGGAAGTTGAGACCGATTTTGCCTTGAACATTTTGCGTTGGTTCAGTGGCGAGGAATATGATGAACACGAGTAAGAAAGAGGAAGAAAATTAATTTTGATTGATAATTTTGCGGCCTTGATTTATTTATCATATATCTTTTCGATTATTTTTTCAATGATTTTTTGAAATTAAAGAAATTTATTCAACCATATCCAGTTAATTTTTCTCGCCAATTGAATCCATATTTTATAAGCTTTTCCTATTAACGGAGCCATTTTTGACTTAAATTTCCTCCTATTTTTTTTGGCTTAATTTTGCTCTACTAGGCAATTTTGTTTCTGTCGTTGCCATTTTTGATTTTATATGGTAGTTTTAAAATTCAATTTTGTTATTTTTACATATTTTCTTTCTAATTCATTTATATTTCCATCCTCGTATTTTTGATCCGATTATTATTATCTGCATATTCTTGGTGCCATCCTTTCCATAGAACCAATATTTGATGAAAAAATAAAATCATGGCCTAATCTATATCAAGGCTGATATGGACTATGGAGTAAAAGATTGTGTGGGAGTCGTTGTCGAACCATCGTCCACGGGGCCCGTTCGCTCTGGTGCCGTTAACCATTCGGCCATTCCCACCACCGAGAGTCTTGGCTTTTGCTTGGGCCATATTCCTTTTCATTGCTTCTTTGGCCCTTTCTTCTTTGATTTCTTCTCAGCCATAACAAAAGCGAAGCATAGGAACATTTTTATTATCATATTACAGCAAAAATGAATTGACAAAAATGTAAATGTTTGAAGATGGCAACCTTGACAATAAATATGTATAATAATAATAATCCAGTAAAGAGAGAAATAAACAAAAAATTAATGAAGCAATTTGCGAATTTGGGAAGCAAAATGCGAAATTGATGGAATTAAATGGAAAATTGAATGAGGCAAATTTCAAATTGTTGGAGTTGAATGGAGAATTAATCAAAGAAAAAGCCGATGACGAATTTGACGAAGAATTTAATCGGATTCGAATTTATGGATGAACCAAATTTTGTGTTAGAAAATGAAAAAACAAAAGAAGTGCTTTCCTTTGAAATTGACAACTCGCAACATAAAAATCTTATTCGATTCCCAAAAGGGAAAGAACATTTCAAAGACCCAGGGTCGCAAAAAAAATACAGAGCAAATAATTTTGAGAATTTCATTAAATTTTGGAAATATTATAAAAATAATGTAATTTATAAAATATCTTGAGAATAGAAGAATTCTGAAAAGCATTATAAAATGTTCACCATTTTGAAATCAATTTTTAGACGAATTTTGAAAATGATTCAAAAAATAATATGAAAATAAATTCTCAAAATGTTATAAATTTCAGAATATTTATGTAATATCTTTATTTTAAAAATATGCTAAAAATAGTTCAATTTTTATAATAATTTCAAAATGGATTTATTCTCAAAATTTATTTTTTACATTCATTTTCAGAATCATTTTAAAAATTTAACTAAAATGCTTCTTAAAATAAAAGAATTCTCAAAATTTATTTTTACACTCATTTTCAGAATCATTTTGAAATTTTGAGTTAAAATATTGTTAAAATAGTACATTCACAAAATATATTGGAAATGCATTCAAATTTTGAGAATATTCTGACCCACAAGACATAAAAGGAATAAATAAATGTTTTATTGAGGGATATGCATAGCCTCTTTAGCTCAATATTATGTCGCTGACTTTGGCACTTGACTACTCGGGTTCGAATCCCAGCTGCGGCAGGTAATTATATGAGTGAAATCAGAATCAGAACAAGTGGAAAAAATCAGAATGGTGCGCGAGAAAAATCAGAACAAGGGAAAAAATCAGAACAGAAAATCAGAACAAGGGAAAAATCAGAACAGAAAGTCAGAACAAAGGAGAAAGGCAGAAGAGTGCGCGAGATAAATCAGAACAAGGGAAAAATCAGAACAGAAATCAGAACAAGGGAAAAATCAGAACAGAAAATCAGAACAAGGGAAATCAAATTTTTACCCATTTTCAGAATATTCTGAGAATTATGGTATTTTAAAGATCATTTTTTGACCAATTTTAAGAATGCATGCTTAAAATAAGGCTGAAAATGGATTTTGAAATGAATTTTATTTTTAAAATATTTCCAAAATTCCAAATATTTTGAGAATTCATTTTTTTATTCATTTTTAACGCATATTCTGAGAATGGAAATGAGTTATATTTTTAGAATCATTCTCAAAATTGTATTATTTTAATGATATTCCCAGAATTGTCGTATTTCCATTTTGGTTATAACTCGGAAATACCACTATTCTCAAAATGATTCTCAGAATTTCGACCAAAAAATGCGACCCTGGGTAGGAATGGAAACAACTTCGAGCACAACGAGGATTTCAATTTCAACAGAGTAGAAATTGAGGTTTAAATTTTATTACATAATTTTATTTAAATGATTTTTTCTTTATTAAAGAGTGTTCTAAACTATGCAAAATGGAATCAATTAAAAAAAAAAAAGAGCAAATTTGGCATTTTTTTTATCAATTTAATTTATTCTAACTTACAATATAATTAAAAAGAGATGAAATTGGAATTTTTTATTTAATTTTTTTAAATTCGACATTCTTTCTGAAATAAATAAAATGGATAGAATTTATATGAATAAAACACACGGATTTAACAATTTAGTACAAATGAGTTAATTTTGAATATTACTTTAGTCAATAATATTAGCCGTTTGGCTGAATTTTTGTAAAATTCATTTTTTATACTTCCTTTTTTGCCCAAACCATCACGCAACCTAACAATCCCGTCGCGCATAATTGCCATATCAAACAAATTGGCAAGAGTATTTGCTCTCATTTTTCTCAAATAATTGATATCTTATTAATCTTTTGTGGCGTAAATTGAATTTTTTCTAATTAAAGAAAGAAAATTTTCTGGCAAAAATCCGCGCAAACTCACATTTATAATATTTTTTTAATTCCTTTTATTTTGGCATAATCCTAAAATTCTAAAAAAACGTAAAAAGAAAAACTTAAAAACCGAATCGAATGCAATGCTAAAATTGTTAAATTCATTTTGATTTTAATTTCAACTACGATTAGTTTATTTGTTATTTTTGTACAACATAAAAAGTAGTGCATTTTTATCCTTCAAATTAACATTATTTATTTCTCATTTTCCATTTTACCTATGAATTATAATTTTTTTAAATAGATAATATATTTAAAGATTATTATTTGAATTTGAAAATCATTTTTATTCATCATCAACATAAATAATGGCCGACGATGACAATGAAACTTACCGACTTTGGCGAGTTCGCAAAACTGTTTTGCAGGTTTTAAACTTTATAAAACTGAAATCAATCAATCAAAACATTGTTCAGATGCAAAACATTATAAGAATTTATTTTTTCTTAAAAGCTTGATGGAAAATAAAAATATTTTTAGAGGAAAAGATAAAATATTTAAGCGTTTTTATTTTTCTCTTTTCTATAAAATATTAATTAATTTTTTAAATAAGTTATATAATTCCGCTACTAAATAAATACTTTTATTTAAAATTAACGAATATTTTCAGAGACAGAGAATTTTTTTTATAAAAAACTGGTTTATTGTATTGATAGTTAAATGTAAATTAATTTCTGACGAAAATTACAATTAAATAGAATTTCTAATCTAATTAATCCCATCGGTTTTCTCTTGTAAAAATAAAAATATGAGCAATATTAAGCAAACCCCTAATTATGTCAACACAAATATTAACTGACAATGACAATTGTCATTCATATACAAGTATTACTAAACCGATTTCAAAGATTTGAAAATTTAAGTGTAAATAAATTATATATGTTGTAGCCGTTTTTGAGATTTAGCCGTCTCAGAGACGGCTAGCCGAATTTGAGTCACCCAAATCGGCGAGTACAAATTAATATAATTTCACAGCATTTATTATGAATATATTTACATAAATTTAATACATCAATTAATAGTTAATCTTTTGGAATTATTACCATGTGCTGGCCACATCTTTGCTGGCCATCAATGGTGCATTTGCAAAATCAAAATAAATATCAGCACACACAAATTTGCCATTCAGCAATGACTTCAACGAAATGCTGCCATCAGCATTGTTGACCAATTGGAATTTCGCCCCATTTCCATTGACAGCATCCTTCTTGTTGTCATTGGCAATCAATTTGCCTCCTTGGTTCAAATCTACCGACACAATTTTTCCATTAATCATGGACCGAAGCGAAATGCTGTTCCTTATGATCGCATTCAAATATGTGGTATTGTCTAAAAAACATTTCTACTGCTGAATTGTGTCGAAAATTATTTGTTTGTCAGAATTGTACTCTCATCTCAATGGACTTGATTAAAAATTAGAATATGTATCAATTTATTTCAAAATCAAAAGAATGGTGAAAAATGTAATATGACAATGAAAAATGTAAAAGGAAACATTTTTATATGAAAAATAAATGATAGAATGGCACATTTGATTCAAAATCTAGGCAATTTTCTTGCCCTCCTCATTTGTTAACTTCTGGGGGATTCACTGTGGTTTCTTCTTTTGGTGGTTCTTCTGTTGGTTTAATCATTTCTGGTGGTTCAATAATTGTTATGTCTCCATTGATCTGGAAAAAATAATAATGAAATAATCAATTAATATAAATTTTTTTGCATTTCAATTTAATCGCTAAGAATAAATGAAGGGTCCCTAATTTGGAAATATGATATAAAAATATGCAATACAATTTTAAAGCATAAAATGTTTTCTTCAATTTGGCTTTTTTTTAATTTTAAGGAATAGCTCTAAAAAAGATTTTTGTTTGATGATTGTAATAAATTAAAATATTTTGAAGAAAAGCCTCTTATTTTATATGTTGTCTAGTTTTTAAAAATTAAAAAATAATTTTAAATTAACTTTTCAAAAGCTTTTGAATGACCTATCGTCTCATTCTTCCCGGATTGTTCCTTTTTTTGAGCTAATTTGATCACAAAGAAATGCCCAGTTACTTATAATTATTAATTATATTATAAATCTGTCCCTAGTAGGCGTTAATATTAATCACTGTTAAAATTAAAAATTGGTTAATTCCGGAATTAACCTAGTATTTGGTTAGACAATTTTGAAAATCTCGGCTTCTACATAGGTAATATACAAATATGAGGGTAGGCTTAATCGACTCGGAATGATCGATTTACTCTATGAAAATTCCAGACCGATGTTACAAATATCGGTAGGGCGCCGAATGCAGATTAATAATCCAACGAAAATGTTACTAAACAAGCTTAGAATAACCGAATGAGCCCATTCTCGCAATTTTAAAATACCTAGAAACCGAGATTTCAAAAATTAACTAACAACGAAAGACTTTGATAATTCCGAAATTGATCAATTTCCAATATTCAATACAACATATATTAAACATTTAACCTAATGATTTTCATAAATTAGTCAATAATTTGAATAATTTTAAGGCAGCATAGATAATTGTTTATTTAATTTTTTTTCTCCGAATATATTTACTTTTTAGGTCCAAAGATAAAACACTAAAAACATACCACAAAAGCCCAGGCCTCCAACAAATTGCCCGGAACCATCATTTTGATTAAATTGTAATCGTCAAATTTAATTGTTGCATATTCTTTGTTGGTACTTTCCTATAAAATTGTTGGGAAAGACATTGTCGAGGGAGGAGAGGGGGGGGGGGAAGGAAAAGAAAAAGGAGAAAATACCTAATGATAAAGATGAAGAAGATGATGAGGAAGATTGAAAAAATGAGATAAGGAGATACGTTCAACCTCATCATCTTCTTCATCTTATGCTTTATCATTATCATCATTTTCTCCTTTTTTCACCATCCCCCCCCCCCCAATAAGAGGAACGTACGTCTTTATTAAATGTGATTTCCAAGTTGTGTACATTCTCTTCGTTAAACATAATCGGATCCAATATTTTAAAATATTCACCAAATTCATCTTGGACAAATTGAGGACATTCCGAATCCTATGGGAATTTAATTTTTTTTAATTGTTCAAATTTATATAATTTCTTCGAATACTTTTAGAAAAATATTTTTTTTGTTAATTTCAATGAAATTAAATTAGCACATTATTTTTCTATACTATAAAAATTTTCAAAAAATGATATAGGGTTAGAGACTGGGGATCGTTTCTATAAAACCATTAAACTACAGTCTTTCTTGTCAAACAGAAAATTTTCTATAAAATAAATTATAGAAAAGAAAAGATGCTTTCTAGAATTTGGCCTTTTTTCTTTGAATATAATAAAAATAAACACAATTTCTAAAAGAAATGTTGCTTGTTTTATTTAGAGTTATACTATTGTTTCCTTCAAATTTGGCGTATCCTTCTATATACCCTCCCTATAGTCTTACAACACTAATTCTCTATATTGTACTAAGCCTATTTTTTAAAGACTTTTTATTGCCCCGTTATATGGCTATGGAGTTTTAAAATTTTTGAGCAGATTGACAAAATAATTAACTTTTCACACCACATTTATCATACGTCATACCTTTTTTATCATGGATGAACTGATGCAAAATTTTCCATCTGTCACATTTTTATGTGCACGAATATGCAAAAAAAGCTTATCCTCTTTTGATGTCCTTGAAATGGATAAATTTTTTTGAATATAGCAGTTATGTTTGTGGGATGTGAATATTTTGAATTTGAATTATAATAGTTCTTATTAAATTTTATTTAGAAATTAAAATTATTTTAATCAAAATTCTAAATAAAATATTTAGGATTTAAACATTTAGCTTTGGCCAAAGTCAAATATTCTTTTGAAATTAATTTATTCTAATGTTATTGAACATCTATAAGTACTTAATTTTATTTTTATCATTTAAATATAAAAATAACTATAAAATTCTTTTTTTGAATTCTGAACATATTTTTGACATAAAAAATTCTTTCTAAGAATTTAGAGCATAGTAGGTTTAAGGAGAGAGCGAAATAAAACTTATCAAATTCATTTTGTTTCGTGGTCCCAAGAGAGAAAATATTGGTGTTTCCCATTGCTACAAAAAATTCAATCAACTCTGCATTCTTTAGAATTCGCCATGTCATCTTGAGCATGGAATTTTCGTCAATTTTTACATTCGCAATGAGCTCTCTAAGTTTGAATAAATATGGGAATACAAATGGATTGTTGAAAAGAGCAATATTTCCTTGAATCTGTAAAATAAAATATGGAAATATTGTGCAAAAATAATAATAATTCATTGAATTTTTACCCAAAGTATTGAAATAGTCTATTTCGGATAAAGTGAGCTATTAAAATCTCAAGTAAAAACAAATTTTTTCTATTCGATATTGATTTGATAAGATTATATTTTCGACTTTATGTTATGAGATTTTTCACATTTTAAAAATTTTTCAGTCCTAATAATAATAAGCCTAGAAATTTAAAATTTTAATATAATATTAAAAAATTTTTTAAATACTTCAAATCCATTGGCATAATATGTGTGTTTTTCACTAAGCTCGATGTCCAAAAGATGCGCACCATTATGATAAATTTTGTAAATGTGGTCCGTGCCCTTTTCATTTTCAGGAGCACTAATAAAAATTTTGAGCCAAAAAGGATTTTCATTAACATTAAATTTTGTGGTGTTGCTTGCGATTTGTTCACTTGTAAACATTCCTCTATATGTTGTAGCAGATAATAATGACACCGGACTTAAGTCATAATTGATCGTAAGTTGTAGAGAAGTTTTTTCCGGATTAAGTGCTAAAATTTAAAAAAAATTCTATTATAATAATTTCAGAATAAAGAATATTTATACAATTTTTTTACAATAAATAATTTAATATATATAAATTTAATTATCCTGTAATTTATGTGAGGAATTGAAATTTCTCCCAGAATCAATTTTAAAATTCTAAAATTGTTTTCTTACTAATAATTTGTTCAATTTGTTTTATCTGACCATTTTGATAAGATATTTACCAACAATTAAGAAAATGCAAATGAGCATATAAAGGTTTATTTTTTAAAATTTATATTACCATTTATAGCTTAATAGTACATAACTATTAAAATGTAAGATAACTTCTAGACTATTATCAATTTTATTGGCTGACTGTACTACAATTTCTGAAAAGTTTTTTATCAAATTTAGTCTTGGTCTAGCTTTCGTAAATTGATTTAAGTTTGGATTGTTACTATGTATTATCTTAACAAAATATCAGAAAACAGAATTTGTTTTGGATTAAGTGATAAATATTTTAAATAATCACAAAAGCAAGTTGTGCAATTCAGTTTGATTTTTATATAATTGCCCATCTTGTCGATTGTCTGCTTGCCCAGCCATAATAAATGAATATTCACATATTGTTGATCATTTTTTAAGCTATAGAAATCTTCTTGGATTTTATACATATAATTTTCCGAATATTTGTTCACAAAAGTTAAATTATTTTCGCTCACTGGATATTCCACATCTCCTTTTATCTAAATAAATAAAAAAAAATAAAATTCATTTTCGCATCCATTTTCATAATTAAAATTTTATTACTTGTAAATTGTTTGACTGACAAATTTGATCATTCATTGGAATATCTCGAACTTCATACTGATTTAAATACATTTGTAATATTTTCTTTTCCGCCGGTGGTTGATTTTGGGTGTCGTGAGGATTATCCACACAAAAAATGATAAGCTGAAATGTTGTTGAGGACAAACATAATGATTTCGAAATTGTATTTTCATGTGACCTACAAAAAAGTATTTTAATTATTAAACAAATATTTGAATAGAATACAAAAAGTAATGTACACATTTATATTTGATTAGTGAAGTAGAATATTTTTTCTTATATGGGAATAATTTAATTGCGTCAAAAACACAATTTTAAAAATTCAACTTTGCTTTTTAATTAGAAGTACGAATTTTGGGTCGATTATGCTATAAACCTAAATCTCCCTTTCATTTTGTTAAATTTTTAACGTTGCCAATTGCCAACAGATCATATTTGTAAATATCAGCATATTCACATACTTACTAAGTTGCAAAATATGATTAATTTAATTAAGGCTATTTAAGAGAATAATGTATTTTCATTTTTAAAACAATTGATTTTAAAATTCTCCAATTGGAATATTTTAAATTTATACTCTATACAATTATTTTACAAAAATATAAAATTACCATTCAATGCCGAGGCAAGTGTTGATATTATTTTCAATACACCTTTTTTCATCATCACTTTCCGAATTTGAACAATTTTTCTTTTCGATATTGAATATAAACGAATTATTCGGATCAGTCGAATTAATTAGCAGAATTTCGATCTTTGCTTGATGCGTTTTCTTGTTCGTGGCAAACTCCGATCTTATAATAAACAATTTCGTCTGATTGGTAAAATCAATATTTCGAACTGCCAAAACGGGCGATTTCCCAAGCAATTCAACAAAAGACTTAATTTTTTTATAAATTTATTTAATAAAATATTTGGCATTTCGTTTAATTTAATTTTTTAATATTTTTCTTTTGTTAATATCCTTTTCAAATATATCTAAAAGACAAAATAAGGAATATTCGTAAAGATCTGAATCATTATATTTTCCATTTTAAATATTTTTAAACCATCTCCAGAATGCCATTGATATTGGAAATTAATTTATTTAAATATTAAATTACCTTTTTGTCGACCATATCCGTGACAATATCAATGTCTTTTTCTTTGCCATCAATGACCATTTCAAGATTGCCAGTGAACTTTAAATGGATTATTTAATTTTATTAAATCCATTTAACAAATTAAATGATATTGGGTTATAGTAAACATACAGTTCCGTTCCACATTTTTTTGAAAAAAATTATTTTTAACTTTTTGCTTTAAAATATTTCTTTTGTGTATTTCTAGGTCGTGAAATTAGATTCCGATGTCCATTTTGCGATAACTTTTTATTTTGGTAAGGAAATGCCGACTTTTACTAAAAAAAACACAAAGGAGGGAACAAGAGCATTTTTGGCGAAAATTTTTTATGGCCACTATATACCTCATTCGACGCAATTCGTTGAGCTGAAAATGGTTTCATTTTTATTATATAATACTGCAATTTAAGCGAACTATGACCGAAAAAAATGTTGACCAAAAATGCCCTTGTTCCCTCCTTTGTGTTTTTTTTAGTAAAAGTCGGCATTTCCTTACCAAGTTGGTAAGATATGACAAAATTGTCGTCAGATTCTAATTCCCCGACCTCGATACCCCAAAAAACCCATTTTGAGGCAAAAAATTAACTTTTGTTTTTTTTCAAAAAAGATGTGGAACGAACTGTACTATTACCTGATATTGTAATGAAAATTTAATTTTCCTGTATAATATACACCTTTATAAAATTTTCGGATGAATATGGAATAATGCCAACTGGAAAAGTTCGCTGATTGCAATTCAATGAAATTTCCATCTCTCCTTTGTGAATTTTCATCCAAAACCAAAATTTTTTGCCAGGTTCAAATGCAACTGGTTTCCCTTCATCATAGTTGCAAGATTGAGCCATGTTTTCTGACTTCAAATTAAAAGAAAAATATTAAATAAAAAATTTTTTAAAATTTTCACCAAAAAGCTGATCACATTGCATTCCTTAATATTTTTTCCATCGAATGCGACAAAAATTTCCATCACCTTTTGGCCAACTACAAAAGAAGTCATAAATAATAAATCCATTCAAATTCAAGTTAATAATTTTAAAAATTCTTCTAGAGTAAGTGAAAATTTTTATGTCACAATATTTATATGACTTTATTTTTAGTCATGTTCCTCTAACTTTGAAAGATACATTAGCATATAATATGGTCTATTATACCGTCTATATTCTTTTAATTACCCATTCTCCAATAATTCCACACATTTTGAAAAGATTGAAATTTAATTTCCCTTGTTGAATTAAAAGAGCATTTACGGTATATTAAATGTGGGCTTTTATGAAAAATGCTTATATTCGGAAAATGTAATGTAAATTCAGGCTTTTACCCCATTTTTCATATTAAAATGCTTTTTTACATGTAAAATAAAGCATATTAAATTTAATAAAATTTAGGTACTTGTTAAGTTTGTATCCCCTTTTTGGAAAGTGCTTGGTCCCACCTATGGGTCATCAGGTTTAGGGTTGGGGTCATTCAGGGATATGTTAGGGATTGGATTGGGATGATGTAAAAATCATCTCAAATGTATCCTAAACCCTAACCCTAACACCAAAGGGAGGATCTTTCACTTTTCCCTCACCTTTTCCAAGGTGACCTGGGATACAAATACAAACTTAACAAGTATCAAAATTTATTTCATTTAATTTTAAAGTACTTACGTTTTTCTGTTAATTGTTCGATTCCATGATATAATAAAATGGAAAAATTTGCCGCATTTTCAGGCACCCAACCGCTCAGAAAGAATTCGATATTGGGCAGTGGATTTGGCAATTTTTCAATATGTTCATGGCCCACCATATCGTTCACTTTGATCAAATCTTTAGAATCTGGTTTTGGCTCAACATAAATGCCTTCTTGATGCATATTTTCCAATGAGGCACGAATAATGTCATCGGCATTTGGCATTAAATACTAAACAATTCAATAACAATGAGTAAATTGAGGAATATTAAAATATTAATTATAGAAAATATTTGGAATTATTTGGATAAATATTTGAAGAAGGAAATATAACTTTGAATGAAAAATTTAGATTATTTAAATACTAATAATAATAATCATGTTTTATAAATTCAATTTTCAATATGAGACTATTAAGAAAAAAAAAATGGCTAAATTAAATCGCCTCAAAATGCCTATTTTATGAAATGAAAATTTTAATATTTTCTTTTATTAATAAAAATGATGTTTTTAATCGGCTGCATTATAATGTAAATGTAGTTTTTACTTTATCAATTTTTGCAAATTTAATAAATTTGTGAAAATGAAATTGTGAAATGACACTTCGGGCTTTATTATTTTTATTTGCAAATTAAATATTTTGAATTAATTTAAAAATTTTCCGAACCAACCATTGCATTAATGAATTTTTTCCGATACTCGGAATGAGGTGCCAAATTTGCATCACTTTTCTTACAAGTTATAGTTTTGATCGTTTTTGGTTCACCCTTTGTGAGGAAGAGAAGCTCCAGTTGCTCATCCGTTCCCAGAAGATCAATTCCCAACATCCTGAAGGGAAATTAAATTAAATTAATTTATTAAATAATGTAAAATTCGCCATAAATGTTGTGCCATGTCCAACGGCATTCCCTGATCCATATTTGCAAAATAACTTTTCTTAGCATTCGAATTATTTGCATTCACTACCATTCCTTTTGTTGCTAAAGTTAAAGGAAATGAAATATTATTTATTAAATATCTAAAATGTAGGAGCTTATAGCCATAAAAATATGCCAAACTTGTAATTAAGGAGAATGTTTATATATAAGCTGGATTTTATATACTTTCTAGCCTCAAAAATGCTAATTTCAATATGGAAAGTTGATTAAAATCCATTTCCTTAATTTTCTATGTATTATTAATTTCGAATCCATTTGAATAAAGTATCATTCCTTCTATAGGTCTATTTATAAATAGGATCACAATGCTATAAGGATTAACTTACGATCTTTTTCGGGCAAATCACTTATTGAACCTTGGATAATATAGGTTAGCATGGCATTGGCATTATTCCCAAAATTGATATAAAATCGTCCAGCGTCATAATCGTTATCCAAATCCGGCACATCGAAACTTGAAATATTTAATATTAATATTTGATTATGTATGGATAAGAAAAAAATTTAAAAAAGGACTAAAACATTGACAGAATAATATTTAGAAAATAAAATAAAATTTATTTACTTTTACCAAATAGAATTATAATATTTTCCATTTTTGTGTTCATTAAAAAAAGAGTGATTCAGAAAATTGGATTACTAGGATTTAGTAAATTATAGTTTTGGTTACAAATTTGGGATTAAATATGAATATAAACTTTAATCAAACTCAAAACCTAACTTAGACATGAATAGAATGAAAATTTATGAAAAGTTTTACGAAAATTATATAATGGAATTTAAATGAAGTAATTTTAAAAACAAACCTCTTTCCAATTCCATTCTTCCCAAATGGCATTTCAATAATGAATTTGTCCTTTCCACGTTTCACTGAAAATCCATGAATGGTACGATTGCCCATCACTCTTTTGCAGCCCGCATTTTCACTACATTTTGCCATTAATTCCGAACAATTTTTCGATATCTTCAATATCAGTGTGAAAATTTGAGTGGTAAAAACGATTCGCTCTTTTTATTATGATTTTCAAATACATAAAATTATATAAAATTTACTTATCATTTAATATGACATGATCAATTTATTTAGGAAATGGCAATTTAAGCCAGGTTTTTCATTTAAAAAAATTAAATTGATTTAAAATCCAAAAAATTTCAATTGCCGTTAAACTTAGTAACAAACTAGAAAAATTGTTTTAAAGAATCTTTTAAATAAAATCAACCGATGACCAATATATGCGAAATTAAATAACGATTAAAAAATTAATATCAGTTTGAAATTAATGTAAATATAAATAAGGAAATTTTGAAAATACAACTATCATATATTTTTATTATTATTTTTTTGTCGTTCAAATTTATTTTTATGCTGCTTTTTCAAATTTGTTATTTTCTATTTTTATTATAGGATTAAAGACTCGGATGGATTTTCGATTTCGATACCGGATTTATTAGTAAAAAATTCTTTAGAACTCAATAATTTGAATGAATTTTTTACGATAATGAATGTTTTTGTGGAATTTTTTGATAGCCCTGGGATTATATACAAAGGGAAAATGTTTCCTTTGGAAACTCTCGCTTGCTCTCATCAGCAGAGAAATTAAAATTATTAGAAATACCTCTTGGAAACTCTCGCTTGCTCTCATCAGCAGAGAAATTAAAATTATTAGAAATATCTCTGATTGTTTTTTCCGAGATTATCTGGATTTTTTATTTTTTAAAAAAAATCGATCATATTCCCTACTTCTACCCAAAATCATTGGCCCAATTTCAAATTTTGATTGGGTCAAATTTAAATTAAATTTTTACAATAACTATTAATCAAGAGAAGCGAATCCTTTTCTTCTCAAAAAAATTAAATTTATAAAATAAAATTTCTGTCCTCGTGATCTGGATCATTTCGAGCCCAAATTTCGCGTTGAGGACCAAATGGCACTTTTCCCTCATCAGCAATATCCTCATCCGGAAAGGCATCTAGATCCAATGTGCTTGGGTAGCAGATCAAAATACTTGGAAATTTTTAGAATTATTTTCTATCAATTTTAAAATAATTTTTATTAAAAGCAAATTCAGTTTATAGTTTTCTATGGTCATAGCTCAATAAAGAATTTCCAAATTTAGAATGCTAAAATAGTCTATAAAATTATCTAAAATTGGCCTTTCCAATTTTTTTTTAAATTTTAATAATTTCTAATAAACTGATTTTCTCAAAAATTAGAGCATTACTCGTAAAGATATTTGACATATAAAAATTGAATTTTATAAAATTTTTTATTATATAGGGTATTTTTAACTTTCCAATGGTCTATCTAGAGATTGGCCATTGTCTAACAGCTATAGGCCAAAAATACCCTGTTTGTGTATGGGATTAAGCATTCCCTATTATCCATTAATTATTTAAATCTTTAATGAGCGTTTCACTTAATTCTAGACTAGATTATAGATTTTCATTTTATGGAAATTTGAGAGAGAAGAATAAGATTAAAATTATTTTTACAATTTCTTTTTTAACTGATAAATTTTCGATTACCAACTTTTCGCCCCAATGACCAGTTTTTGGATACTGGTATTTATCCCCTAACCACCACAATCATTTTAAAATTCCCGTATATATGTTACATCGAATCTTGGGAATTGACGATTCCGCGGAATCGGCGTTGACAAATTTCGGGAATCTCGATTTATAGGCGTTGTATAGACTCGAGAGTAGGCTCATTCGACTCGCCATGGTCGATTTATTTTATGGAATTTAAATTTCAGACCGATTTAGGGGCTATGGTTAGGGTAGGGGCGGCATGGGTACTAGGGTTAGGGCTATGGCTAGGGGTTAGTTATTTCTGAAACTGAATTTTCATAACGTAAATCGACCATGACGAGTCGAATGAGACTACTCTCGAGTCTGAACGACGCCTAGAAATCGAGATTCCCGAAATTCGTCAACTTCGATTCCGTTGAATCGTCAATGCCCCATAATCGTTGTAATATATATATTTTAGATTTACTTTGCATCCTCCGTATCCTTGCATTTATCCGTTGAACAATACACATGCAGGCGATATGAACCAATTGGATCATCACGGAGCTTTTCTGGTCGTGGCATGCATTGATCATGGATGATGTAGTCCACTGGGGTCCAATGCATCCATGCACCCAAATTGCCCGTCCCAATGCCCTTCTCGACGAGCAATTGCCTTTATTTAAAAAGTTTGCGAAATGGTAAAAATTATTCCCACTGTTTATTGTAGCCTTCATCAAGGCACAAAAGGACGGCAAAAAATGCCAATTGAAAAAGCAAATTGAGCGGAGGAAATTTGATAGCCATTTCCACCACTCTCAAAAGACCATAAAAATGGTCAAAAAACCTGGAAAAAATGATTATATATATTTTTGGAAATTTGGAAAAAATCGTAATAAATAAAAAAATGATTTCATATAAAGAAAATAAAATGAATATAAATAAATGTGTGAAAAATAATTTAAAGGTAAAAAATTTTCATCCAATCAGCAGCCGATGATGTGGAATATGGAGGGAGATATGGACTATTTGGATGCGGACTATGGAATAGATTCATCATTTTCATAATTTTTTCCCATACAAATATTTTAAAAATGATTCATTTTTAATTTATTAATGAATTTAACAGACATAACAAATTGTACGATTTTATTATTGCTTTTTTTTTGGTTTTAAAAATAATTATATAATTTAATTCTCCAAATCCTAATTCGTCGGATAATATTTATCTGAAAATTATTCCATTTCAAATTATAAAGAAATTAATTTATTTTAGAACTTAAGAAAAATTCTAAAAACTAAGGACAAATTCTTCTTTGAAATTTGAGAAAAAAATTTACTTAAACAATTTTATCAAATAAAAAATTTTATAAAAATATTACGGAATTTTCTTCTATATATAATTAAATCAACATGATTTAGTAATTTTTTTAAATTAAATTAGTATAAAGCAGCTGATAATACCTATATTTGAAAATAAACATCCAAATGTGCCATTCCAACTTCGTCAAATTCCATCTTTGCATCAATATTTTCGTCTGCTGCTTCCTTTCCAATTTGGATGTGGCCGGAAGTGAAGATGACAATAATGGAATCGAAAAATGGTTGCCTGGCTATTTGAACGAGGAAGACCAAAAGGAATTTCCCAATTCAAAATATTTCTACGGCAAAGATGGCACATGCGGGGTAAATAATCAAATAAATGCGAAACAATTTTATAAATTTTAAAGTGTAACATTAAAAAATAAATTTTTTTATTTTTAAAATGATTCAATACTTTTAAAAATTCAATTCATTTTAAAAATATTTTTTCAGTATAAAAATGCTGAAAGCCAATATGAGAAACCGGTCATTGGCTTCAATGAACAATTCTCTCGCAATTACAGATGTCTCAAGGATTTTCATCATGAACATTTTGTAAGAGAAAAATTTATTTTTAATTGAAAATTATTTTAATAAATTTGCCTTTCAGGGCCCAATTTGTGGCAATCCCTATTATGCCTATGTGAAACATTGTGCCATGGTATTTAATATTTCTTTTAAATAAAGACATTGGGGATTTTTTCTTATTTCCGCCATAAAGATTTAATTCCTGAAAAATTTTTCGATCTTCACTATAATTTTAATGCTGCTAAAGATCTAGAAATTTGCCGTTATCCTATTTGGAAGATATTTAATTTTATCTTTATTCCTGTTCCTAAACATTAGCGTTGTGTCGGTAATAAACCCGGAATTTATAAAATACGGTTTTTTGGTTTTTATAAAAATGTCGATTTTCGGTTTCACTCTCCTATTTTCGGTTTCAAAAAGCAGTAATAAACCTGGAATTTGTAAAATACGGTTTTTGGTTTTTATAAAAATATCGATTTTTAGTTTCATTCTCCTATTTTTGGTTTTAAGGAGCAAAACACAATTTTGATTCTAAATCACATCGATTTTCTGAAATCGAAAATGACTTTGGATTTGGATGACCCTATTAAACATATTTAATTTCCCTGTCTTTTTTTCTTATATTTGTCATTATTATCTTTCTTTAAATATTTCCTCATTTTTAAATTAATTCCTCAATTAATCATAAATTCATTTTTAAGGTCTACTTTTTTGGAAACAAAAAGCCCGAGCAGAGCGATGTGTTGGGAGACCGTAAAGGTTCATATTCAAATTCAAATTAATCTATTTTCACTAAATTTTTTATCCACCATAGACAAAGCAATGGCCCTCATCGATGGATGTGCCATTTGTGAAGACAATGAAAAAGACCCAAAGGATTTGACATTGGAATTGAGTGTGAAATTCACTTGGCCAGAAGGATCATTGTTCACTGGGTGCAAGGAGATGGAAGTGGAATCGGGGTAAGATAAAAATATTTTGCAAAAAATATTAAATTTTCAATCAAGACCACACAAAAATTACATTGTGATAAAAATTAAAATCAATTAATTAATTGATAAAATCAAAAAAAAAACATGGTATTTCAATACTGAATTATATACCAATCGATGCGCCTCGATGAGATCTACAAATTAGTATAAGGTTTGTGGGGTCTAAAACCAGTTTCTGATTTATTAGAAGCTAAAAACTTTATATTTGTACCATTTGTGGAATCGCCCATATTTGCACCATTGTGGAATCGACCTAGCATCTTTTTAAACGATTGATAAGGAAGTAACAAATTCGTGAAGATTGAGTTATTTTCTCGCAGAACTATGACCAAAAGAACGGAAAAGGCTTTTAAAAACGCCAATTATCGAAATATTCTATTTATATTTTATTATATCATAGAATTATTATCATTATTATTTATAATTTTAAAAATTGAAAAAATTCTGATTTGGAATTTCATTTCTTAATAAAATTAATAAAAAAAAATTAAATTGAGCACAAAATTTTTATTCTATAAATAAATATTTTTTAAAAATTTATTTCATTATTCTAGACAGTTGCCCAAAATTGATTCAATTTTTCGTGCAAAAAAGAATGCTCAAAGCTACAATAGCAATAAAATTTATGGTGCAACATTTGTTTTGCCTGCCGAATTTCAACAGCGCATTTGCCGCGGAATGTTCAGGTGGATGATTTTTAAAAAATCCATTAAACAAATTTGCATACTGTGTACTGACCAATTTACAATCATTAAATCTATATAAAATTTTATATTATTTGGTTATGCCCTTCCTTCTCTACAATATTTTAATATACTAAAAATGAATAATTAAAAATTGGCCAAAAAATTATTCAATTTTTTTTTGCTAAATTTTATTGCTCAAATCTTTTTAAAAATCCATTAATTCTTTCTCATATCAACTTCTTAAAAAATGCTAAATAATGATGTGAATTAACTAATTTGTAAAACTAATGGTAGCATTCAATTAAAAATTGATTTGATATGGAAATTTGCATTTCATTATTGAATTATTTTACTTATTTAGTGCGGATGAAATGCACACTGCCTACAAAAACATCAAATTAATCGTCAACCATAAGTAAGTTTATTTTTGTTAATAAATAAAATGCTTCTTTTTAATAGTTGTGGCTCCGGTGGTTCATTCACTGTGGATTTGCCTGAATTGATTCCGGAAAAATTCAAAAATGTAAGAAAAAAATAAAAATAAATAATTATAAAATTTTTAGATAGTTTATTTATTTTGCTAAAAATAATGGTTACTATTTTTTACCACCAAAATTTCTCAAAATGCGACCAAAAATTCTTTTTTACCATCAAAACAGTTTTTGACTTTTATTAAATCAGAAACGGTTTTAGACTCCACAATCCTTATACGGAAAATAGGGTTTAAACGGTTTAACATTTTAATTTTCGACCAAACCATGACAAATTATATACCATTCGATGCGTCTGGATGAGTCTACAAAATAGTATAAGGATTGTGGGGTCTAAAACCGATTTCTGATTTAATAAAGTCAAAAACTGTTTTGGTGGTAAAAAAAAGCATTTTTAGTGACATTTAGAGAAATTTTGGTGGTAAATAAAATTTTTTTCCAAAAATAATTTCAATTAATAAATTTTGTAATAAATTTTCCAATTAATTATTACAAAATCATCCTAATAAAAATTAAGCACATTGCGGAAATGCGTGGATTGCGCTTGAATTTGATGAAAAATGAGGCCAAATTGCTCGATATTTCCACAAAGAGTTATGAGCCCGAAATTATTTGGAATAATTGGTTCTCATTTGAGGCAGAAGAACATCAAGAAGATTCGGCTGAGACAATTGGAAATGCCTGATTTTGAGATTTGAGAGTGGAAAATTATGAAAGATGAATGAAAAACATTAATATTAATTTCCATAATCAAAAATGACAAATTCATTATCATGAGCAATAAAATCTGATGAATTGATTGAAAAAATTATTAATAATTCTAAATCTGCATTTTGGAGCAGAATTCGAGAAAGATTAAACAATTAATATTATTAACAGCATTATTTCAAGTTCTCTATATAGCGACCATCATGCCATGTTGGGGTATTTTTTTATTTAAAAACAGATTTAAATAGTTCCGTTTGTAATACATCGGTACTTATCCAGTTTGGGTCCCCTTTTTGGGTCACCCTGGAAAAAGTGAAGGGTCCCCCCTTTGGGTGTTTGGGATTTGGGTGGTGTCAGGTTTTGGGTTTAGGATACACGTGAGATGATTTTTAGCCCATCCCCATCCTATCCCTAACCTTTTCCAGAATGGCCCCAATCCGAAACCTGCTGACCCATAGGGGGGACCCTCCGCTTTTGAAAAGGGGACCCAAACTGCTGGATAAGCTCACACTTTGG
The DNA here is from genome assembly GCA_030063045.1 of Pratylenchus scribneri. NCBI lineage: Eukaryota > Metazoa > Nematoda > Chromadorea > Rhabditida > Pratylenchidae > Pratylenchus > Pratylenchus scribneri. Next base: position 629,473 of record JAQSEB010000144.1, read on the forward strand.
CCATAACGCTCGAATAATAGCATAGTTTTTCATTTATAAAAAATGCAATAGGCAAACATAATCGATTCTATTTAATCGTAATAAAATTGAGTACAATCAAAATTGATATTTTTTTACTAAATCAATAAATCTTCAACAATCTTTCATCAGGCAATTAATCATTCATTTTGGTGTGAAATAACCATCAAGATTTCCTTGGCCCGGAGGCAATGAACTTGTAGACCGTGGCGATACTTGTGGATTGGATCGTTGTGATGGGGAATGAATTGATGATTGGGCGGAAAGTTTTGAACGTGACGAAGAATGGTTTGATCCGGATCCGGATGATGATGATGAATTGCGCCTTTTGGAAATATCGGCAGTTGCAGTTGGCTATAAAATTAGAAAAAATATTTTCTTTTTTTTTTACAAATTTAACCTTTTTAAAGTCAAAATCATCCTCAAACATTTCCTCGTTGTGTTTAAGCCGGAAAATGCCGAATGCGCGGAATAAGAGGCGACCACCAAGTATTGCAAAATTCGAACTGGTCCCATCTAAACACATGGCCTTTTTCTTGCCCAATTCGTCCTGTTCATTTGTGAGATCGGTTGGGTCTAAATTTTCACAAATTATTAATTAATGGATGGTATTTAATTTGGAGTAAAAACATTGAATTTGCAGAAAATATTGAAATTGCAGAAAAGTTTATATCGGTTTAGTGGTTAGTCCTAGACCACCAAACGATAGGTCTCGTCGAGACGCATCGATTGGTATATACTATTTTGTCGAGGTTTAATCAAAAATTAAGGGATTTAAGTAGAGTCCGGCGCCGAGCCGGGCCCGGCAAAATCCGGCGATTTTTGGGCAATTTTTTGAGCCCGGAAACCGGCACATTTTAAAAAAAGAACCGGGCCCGGAAGCCGGCCCGGCAATTTTTTCGTAATTTCCCGAAAACCGGCTATTTTTGCCGGGCCCGGGTAATTTTTTCTGAAAAAAAACCCGGAACCGGGCCCGGAAATTTTGAAATTTTTGACTCTAGTTTTAAGCCATAAACCATCAATGGGGTCATGGTTCAAAACCAATTAAACCATGACAAATTATAGACCAATCTACGCGTCTTACGAGCTCTATCCAATAGTATATGGTTTGTGAATTTTGGACAAACCACTAAACCGGTATAAACTGTTCTGCATTTTCAATACTCTTTTCTGTAATTTCAATGTTTTTTTTCTGCATTTTAAATATTTCCCCTAATGGATTATTGGATTTAATATTTATATAATTGTACCTGAATCGCCCCCATCTAAAAACATGGACTGCTTTTTCTGATCCAATTCATCCTTTTTATTTGTTAGGTCGATCGGGCCTAAAATTTAACACACATTATTAATTAATTATTAGGTCATTAATTTTATATAAAACATATTTTATTAATACTATTTTTACATACCCAAAATTGTATTCCTCCAATATTCCTTTAATCCGCTATTCAATCTTTTTTCTTCATTTTTGTTTTCATGTTGAATATACTCGCGTAAAAATTTATTTTTGCCCATGCGAGCATGGATC